>CAHIKZ030002301.1:2310000-2947500 GCA_903632075.3 Acanthosepion pharaonis | reverse complement strand
TAGTGCCGTAACCTTTATTATTAATTACAGTTTCATATCGCTTAAGCATTGAGCTTGATAAGTGAGCACAAAAAGCATTTGAAATGCTATGCTATATTTGCTTACGGTTTTTTAGCGTGAACACTTTTAGAAATATAATTCCATAAATTTTCAATAGGATTAACATCCGAACTCTGTGGAGGCCACTCAATAACATCAATATTATGGTAATTAAAAAACAGCATTACATTTTTGGCTTTGTGAATGGGACTATTATCTTGATAAATAGCTCCAGATGACATTTGGTCAGTCAAATATGGCAGAACATGTTCTTTAACTAGCTGCATATCGCCTGTTGAGTTTTCCATCAACTTTAACAATTGGACCAATACTAAAGCTACTGAACTCACTCCACACCATTACACCCCCGCCTCCTGCTTGCGCTGTCTTTTTTGACACATTTCGGATGGAATTCCGAGGTTGGGCGGCGTCTGACAAAGGTTTTTCCATCCGATCCAAAGATGCAAAAGTGTGATTCGTCACTCCATAGAACTCTACACCAGTTGTCGCTCGCCCATTGAATGTGATTTTTCGCGAAATTCAGCCGCTTGAGTCGATTCTTCACGGAAATAATTGGCTTTTTTCGAGCAATGCGTCCGAATAATCTAAATTTGCTTAGGCGGTTTTGGACAGTTTGTGGCGTAAAACTAACGCCAGTTTTACCAGATAATTGGTTGCAAATGTCTACGATCATCAGCATTCGGTTAGCTTCGGAAAGCCTATTAATTCGCCTATCCAGTTGCACTGTTGTTTTTCTTGGGGCATCCGATCTTTGTCTATCCTTATATTATCCAGTATCCTGGTAAAGCTTCCAAGCCTGAACACAAGCCGTTTTGCTGCACTTTAATTGCTTGTTTATGCTCATAAAGGAAAAGCTTTGTTGATGAAGTAAAGTAACACTATTTTGATCTAGTCACTAGGCTAAGACTACGACGCCTTCCCATAGTATAACAATGCTCAGTTATTACATTATATAATGCGTTAATGACCAGCCATGTGACCACTCATTTAGCAAATAATTTGCATAATACCCATGCGGACTTAAACTTATTTTTCCGGAAAATTTGGATAATTTAAATTAATCCAGCATTAAATTTTTTCAAGTTGTAGAAAAATATACAATTTTTACATCATTTGAAAGAGGAATAAATTCTGCATAAAGCATGCACAATAAAACTAATTTATATTGTTTTATTAGAAGCATGTTCTGAAATGAATAAAACTTTAACCATCGGTCTTAAACTTATTTTCGTATTTTGTTTCAACGTTATTTTTGATGGATACTCATATTCGAATAGAAGCTGTTTTTTTAATTAAACAATATTTTCATCCAAATACATCTACCGGTCTGAATATTCGAGACATCTTGTCAGAAAAAAATATGCGCCCACTGACAGGATTCGAATCCGCATCACCTTATAGGAAACCGTTATTCGATCTGAGGTGCCTAACCACTCGGCCACGTAAGAGTTCCGGTCAAACAAAGCTAGAATAACAAGGATTTCTTGTTTATTGATTCGTTTTCTATGGCTTATCAACCCTTTAGAAGATATATATATATATATATATATATATATATATATATATATTTGACACAGGATAAAGTATCTTGAAGTGCATATGTTATAATTAATGTGAGCATATAGTTTCTCAGTATTATAATAATAAAAAATAAAAATAAAAATTTAAATTAATAAATAAATCGTATTCTTTTTGTGTGACCTCGTTCCCTATAACCGTTACACAGGATGTCATGCAATAGCATTACAAACATCCAGCTTCCCAAAGAAAACCAGGATGCAGACTAAGGAATTCTAGCTACCACACAGACACTACATTGGTGTTGATAATGACTACAAATGTTGAAAGTATTTGGGAAAAAATAACAAAATATGAACTTTGGACAGTTTATTCACAACTTTGAGTGCAATACTCAACACCTTATCCGAAAATTGTAAAAATACAATAAAAATTCAACAGACAAACCTTGTCAGTTCTTTTTAATCAAATCTGTTTGTATAATATATATATATATATATATATATATATATATATGTGTGTGTGTGTGTGTGTGTGTGTGTATGTAAACCTGTTTGTGTGTGTGTGTATATATGTATATACCAAACCTATTTTCTATAAATATATATATATATATATATATATAAAACCTATTTGTATATATATATATATATATATATATATATATATCAAACCTGTTTGTATATATGTGTGTGCGTGTGTGTGTATATATATATATATATATATATATATATATATATATATACATATCACACTCACACATATACAAGTTGGTGCTGATAAGCTCTCAGCTCTGAGTAAATGATTTTTAGGGAAAACAGAGGAGGGAAACCTACAGTAGATAAATGCATGGAAGGACATAACATGTTAAAAACTAGAGTAAAAGCAGCAATAATCAAAATGAAGTAGAACAAAGCAGCATGTCAAGATGAGGTTGTCATAGAGATGCTGATAGGTGACATTGGAATTGATAAAGTAACTGAAGCATTAAATATACAATCATAGTATTGAAGGATTGAGTTAGATTAATTTTCATAGCATTGTGAATGAATGCAAGCTTCACTGAACAATCATCTTGATTAGATGGATAACAAATCTAATAATTAGGCTATTCATGAATAGATGTTGGACTTATGGCCATATCACATTGAAGCACTAGTTCTCCTCCAATTATTGAAGTTAAGCAACGTCAAACTTGATCAGTACCTAGATGGGCGACTGCTTAGGAAAACAAGGTACTGTATGCTTGGATGTGTAGCTTGGAATGAGGAATCAGAGAGACAAGTTCGAACCCAGTCTGTTTTGTTACATTCACTTACACATATACCCTTGGGCAATCATGAATTGAAGAGACATGATTCCCCAAGCATGTCACATTCACCCTTACCAACATGCATTAGGCGAGCATCTTACAGTAGTGGCCTATTCTGGATCTGGAGGAGGCCTGTACCGAAAGACCCTTCACAGGCTGAGAAGAAAGGAGGAGGATAGATTTTGGAACAGAATCAAACTGAAAACAGTGATAGAACAATATGGTTTTGTACACGGTGTTTGAAGAAATATAATTTATCTGCTCAGGAAGCTGTCAGAATAAACAATAAAAATACAGAAAGACCTATACATGTGTTTCATAAATTATAGATCAGCATTCGATAAAGTAGGACAAATCACTTTTTGAAAAGTCAGGAAAGCTTGATCTACATGGAAAGGATATATATGAATAATTCATAATCTGTATTGGAAACAGAAAAAGGACTGTGACAAGAATGGGTTTTATTACCAGATGTATTTAATCTGTACAGTAAGATAATTCTAAAAGAATTAGAATATCTATCAGCATTTATTTAGCAAATTCTACGCAGATGACATTGTGTTGATGGAGGATTCAGAGGGAAAAATGAAAAGAATTATTAGATAAGGTTGTTGAGGAAGATGATAAGAAAGGACTGACTATAAATTGTAATAGGACTGAGTGCATTGGTTGTCAGCATAAGGGACAACCAAAAGTATGAGTTACACATTGGGGATGTCAAAATTAAACAAGTACACACATTCAACTGGCTAGTATAATAATAAAAAAATCAGAAAAGTATGATGCAGAAATGTAATGGTGGATTGAGTGATTGTTTCTTTGCAACTTATCAACTTTTTGCAGGTTATTTAAAGTCAAAAATATTCTTAGATTGTAAGAATTTTTGAGATAATAATGAATTACAAATATATGTCTTACTAATTAACCCATAACTGGGGAGAGAATGGGTGGATTCATACCTTTCCCAATGGTATTTGTGCATAAGTGAATATAACAGACCAAACTGTAATTAGAACTCGGCTCTCCGATTTCAAATTCCAAGCTGTTATCCATTACACCACCCACACATCCAAGCTTAAAGCCTCTGGTATTCCCAAGTCATCACCCATCTTGGTACTGATCAGGCTTGACATTGCTTAACTTTGGTGATCCTATAAAAACCTTTGATGGCAGATAAGAATAGCAAACAATTTTCAGAAACTATCTAAGATTGTTAGGGTGAGAAAAATCACATTAGAAAGTACTGTCCTATCTACACTTCTCTCTGATAGTGAAAACTGGACAGTTTCATCACATACAATAAAACTTCAGACAATTAAAATGTAGTTCTATTGATGAATGTTGAGAAAATCAGGGACAGAATATGAGACAAATGAGGAAGTTCTAAGAAAAGAAATTACAAAAAAAAAAAACTACTCTTGTTAACTATCAGAAAGAGATAAAAACTTTGGTAAATATAATGGGGAAAGAAGCCTTAGTAAATTTAATCCTCACATGACACATTAGAGGCAAAATAATAAAAAAAAAACTGGAAAACAGTGAGTAACTGACTTGATAAGTCTTTGCAAAAGGCTGACAGAACAAATACCATAAATAGAAAAATAGATCATAAACGAGAAAGTATTGCTGAGAGCAACAAAAAAACAGGAAGTTGTGGAGAGACGTGATCACTTACTTCAAGAAGAAAAATGGCACTGAGAAAGACTTGCCTGTAACAACCTCTAGTTTTTTTGTGTGCATGTGTTTTTTTTTTATTCTTGATCCGAGGGGTGACACCCTTCACACTCCATTATATTACAACTGGTAATTTTAATTGAAAGTTCTTTGCACTGCCCAACCTTGACCTACATTATAAAAGTTCACAGGCAGAGATACCAGATGTAATGTAAGAGGAAATAAATACATGACTCACAGTCAGAGGGTCAGCATTAAAAATACAATACTAAGAAGGACTGAGATTATATAAGCCGAATTCTAATATATCATTGTTGTTCTTTGTCAAAATTGGTATTAGAAGCAGTAATCTATAAAACTTGTATGTTTTTTGAGAATTGATTATTTTTTTGTCTTTCTACGTCAAGGCTACAAAACATGAGAGAAACAGTATTTGAAGGAATTTAAAAAAGGAAAACAAATAAAAAAAAAAAAGAACTCAAAATTTGGTTGCTATTTAACGGCATTGAGAAAACATGAAACACTTGATTAATAGTTCCTTTTCAAAATAATAATCAAAGAACTATTATTTTTAAAAAATGAAGAAGAATAAAGATTCAGAATATTCCAAACAGTAGAGAGAATTTTGTTTGATTTGTTTTTTTTTACAACTTATCAAATATCTGTGGGTCATTTAAAGCTAAAACATATTTTGGATTCTTAGAATAATTTTTTTTTGTGAGAGAATATTGCATTAACATTTTTTTTTTAGATATATATACATATATATATATATATATATATATATATAAGTGAACAATTGCGTCTAGCATGAAACAGCCTGTCGCCTCTATGTTCACTTTTATATTTACAGACAATCTATCTCTGATATTGAGCATTTTATCCCATAAATATAGCACACCTTAAGACTATATTTCTTCATATATATATATATATATATATATATATATATATAGAGAGAGAGAGAGAGAGAGAGAGAGAGTCCTCAAAAATTGAAATAATTTTGTAGCTTAATAACATAGCCAATTGTCACTTAAATGATCTCAAATTTTAGCAAAATGTGTAAAAACTAACTAAATTGACTGTGTGGACTTATCTCAATGAGAATCTGCAATGAGTTATGGATCGGGCATGCTAGTGATAATGACAATGTGCTGTTGAAATGGTCACCATGTTCAGCTGACTTGACGCTTTATGATTTTTTTTCTATGGCCTATGTGAAAGGACAGGTCTATATCCCCACTTCTTCCTATAATCCTAGAGGAACTTAAGCAGAGAATCACTGAGATGCTGGAGAATGTTACGCAAGACTTGCCACAGCATGTTTGGCAGGAGCTGGACTAGCAACTTGACGTGTGTTGTGTCACAGGTGGTGCACATATTGAACATTGGTGAAGCTTTGTGAAATCAGGTATAAAAACTAGATCCCCTTAAACTATGTTGTGAAAAGTATGAATCCATCTCTTCTTCCCCCAGCTACGGGTGAATAGCAGGATAGACTGGTTTCTATAGACAAGGTTGATAGCCAGTCTACCACAGAAAGAATTGGAAACTTTCTGCAGGAAAATCTCTTGAATTGGAAGAAACATGATCATCCAGCATGTATCACGTATGGCACTTAACTGACTGAATCATGCACAAGATGTTGTTTTCAAATTTGATTCAAATGGAAAATACATTAAATCATGAGTGTTCTGTACTTTAGAAATACGAGGAGGAAATAAGCTGAAGATTTTAATTACAGGATTTTTGTTACATAAGCTATTTGTTACGTAATTACATTATCTTTGCCTAAACATGCTGAATGTATTTTTTCATCACTTGATATGGATATTTATTTCTGACAGATAAATACTGGAGAAAGAGCAATTGTGAAAAACTTTGCTTTCATATGTTTTTTTTACGTAGATGAATTTGGACCAATTTTATGCTTCAAAATTCTAATTACTCAAACAAAGCAACATATACATAAACTACAGTTAAAAAAATTGAGACCATCCATTTTTAAGTGGCCTAAAAAGTATTGGTTTTGTTCTTTAAATAAGAGAAAATTATTATACATGGTTAAAAAAAGTGAGATATGATTTCTTATTAGAAATTTTATTATAAAAAGAAAAAAAAAGCATTTTATGATTAAATTTTGCTCTTGTCAAAATATCCTCCTTTAGCCTTGATTACTGCAACACAGATCTTTGGCATTCATTGCAAAATTTTCTCAAAGTTTAATAATTGCTTCTATTCTTTTTTCAGTGACCTCTTTTTCATTTTTTTTTTCACTCTTCTGTCAACTTCTGGGAGTAGTTTCAAACTTTTGAACTGTAGTGTCTGTGTGTATATATATATGTATACATATATATTATTCTGGTAAAGTTCTGTTTATGGTCCTTAAATAAAATGTAGGCATCCTTAGTGTGGATCTTTCCTCACTCTATCTTGATCCAGACTAAGGATGCCTACATTTTATTTACCAACAGTACACAATCTAGACTAATAAATCCAACAAAAACAGAACTAGGCCTTATCTCAAAAAATATAATTAAAAAATAACCGACAATTTACTAATCACAACCAGAACTAACCTTTGGAAGGATTTGTCTGACACTATTAAATGGTTCACTAGTATGAGGAATAAGGAGATGTTCATTAATTTTGATATAGTTGACTTCTATTCCTTTTATCACTAGGGACTTCCTGGTCAATAGTATCAACTTTGCAAAGAACTATATAGAAATAACAGATGATGAAACTAATATCATCTTAATGGCGAGAATGTCACGACTAACACTGAATAATTCCACCTGGACTAAGCGGTACAATGACAAATTCGATGTCTGCATAGGAGCATATGACTCAGTCTATGTTGCAGACCTAATATGTTTTCACATTTTAGATGTGCTTAGTAGAATCGTAAAACCGGAATTAATAAGTCTGTATCGGGATGATGGACTCATTCTCATCCCTAATAGTAATGGTCCACTAACAGTGAAATTACAAAAGAAAATTATCAGGGCCTTCAAATTCCTAGGGTTTAAGATCGAGATTTCCTCTAATCTTAAAATACTTGACTACCTTAGATATGACCCTTAACCTTAATGATGAAACCTTTAAACCTTACCATAAAGAGAATGAAACCCCCAACTATATTAATATCAGTTCTAACCACCCCAGTGCAATCCTAAGACAAATACCCACTACCGTTTGCATCAGGATTAGTAGACTATCATCCAATGAAAATTCTTTAATAAGAATGAAAAACTCTATTAAAATCCACTCCAAAAAAGTGGTTTCAAAAGTAAACTGTCTTACGCAACCATCATTAGTACACGAAAAGTGGAATGTAGGTGTAAAAATAGGAAAAGAAAAATCACTTGGTTCAACCCCCCTACACACACACACACACACATCAGCAAACTGTCAAATATCAACATTGGACAGTACTTCCTAAACTTAATTACTAAACTCTTCAATGAAAAAAAACCCTCTAAATAAGATATTCAACAGGAAATCAATCAAAATTAGCTACTCTTGCACTGATAACATGTACCAAATTATTAATTCTTATAACAGTTACATTTGAAGTAAAAATTCCATGGGAAAAAAAAAACTAAATCCAACATGGAAACCCCCTGTAATTGTAGAATTAAGAAAAACTGCACAGTAGAGGGCAAGTGCGGATCCACTACGGTAGTATACCAGGCAACCATTATCCCTAAAGAAAATATGACAAACCATAATATTTACATTGGCATTTCTGCAGGAGAATTTCAAAAGAGAATCAATACACATAGACACTCATTCACCAATCCAAAATTAAAACATCAAACAGCCCTTTCGAAAAAATTTTGAGAATTGAAGGAAAAGGGTTTGAATCCTCAAATAAATTAGAAAATTGTAGGTTTCATGTAGGTTTTAGGGGTAGGTGCAAGATAAGTTTAGAAGAGAAAATCAGGATAATAAAATATAAAGATCAATACAAACGAAATGTAGACAGAAATAAATTCCAAATTACATAAAAATACATGTATATATATGTGGGGGTGTATGTGTACGTATAGTGGCATATATGTATGGACATATGAATGTACATATATATATGTATGAATATATGTACGCATATAAGTGTGTTGAATCCCAGATAAACATACTTGGAGCTTTTATAAAAAACGCCACATAGCAGGAACTGATATTAAACTACAAACAACGAAAGGTCCTGACTATAAATAAACTCCAAGCACAGACTACTTCCCCTGGGATAAGATACCTGACAACCCCACCAATCGCTAACACAAGGAGAAGGAATGATATTGAAAATAAATTTAAAACAATGTTGCAAGATAGACACTTAGCAGCTGATGATAGCAGCATACAGAACAGCTTGAAATAGACTATCCTCTATGTTGAGGTAATTTTTGTTTTTTTGCTGTAAAAAATACATATGCTCTGTTATAATAAATACATTGAGTTCTTTGTGGATCAGTTTTAATAACTAGTATTACTAGGACCCACCCAGATCCTATAGCAACAGATTGATTACGTGTAATATATATATGTATATATAGATATGTGTGTGTGTGTGTGTGTGTGTTATATATATATATATATATATATATATATATATATATATATATATATATATATATATATTTACACATACATACATACATGATACATACATGGTTGAAAAAAAAGCACTGTATCTAACCCAGACAGTTTGAAGCTATAAAAAATGAAGACAACTAAAAAAAAACAAAACAAATTATCAATATCTGATCGATAACAAAGGGCCATTGATGACTTTATTAAGATTTCAATGTTTATTCACATCCCCCATCAAAATATTATGAATGGAAGTGATTTTATCTCTTTAACCTTTAAATAGTAGTAAAAAGCTGCTCAAATGTGCTGGGAAAATTATTTAAAGGGTATTTTTTTAATGCTTATTTTCACTTATAAAAAGTGACATTTTAACTTTTAGATGATAAAAAAATGACTAAAAGTGGGGAATAAACAAATGTTAGCTTCATAGATTTAATATTCTTTTAACAGTATGACACTCCTTGAAGCATTCCACATATCCTGGTGCATTCTTTGCATCAAGTTGACACCATTTTTTACCTCTTTTCTTTTAGAGAAGTATGCTTGGAGACACAGCACTGCCTTTAGCTTGTTCTTTCTTTGCAGGCAATTACTCCAGAAAATGACATAACCTCATGAATCTGTAGTACTTGAAGGGAATGCGGTTGAGAATTTACATAATAAATCAGTTCAACACATACATGTATTTTAAAAAAATATATAGGTCAACAGAGTTCAGAAAAGGAGGCAAAAAACATATATGGTTTGCTGTATTGTGGGTGTGTGTGTGTGCATGTGATGCATAACATCATTTTTTGTGAGTAAAAGTCAGTTTACATGGGGAAGGCAGATGTCTTGTTACAACTGTATTTGGTGGTTGGCTGTGTGAGCGAGAGTTTTTGTTCTTTTCTTTTATACAGCTTATTACCACATCACCTATCAGGTGTAAAGAGAAGTCCTTTGATAGAAAAATTAGAGTATTCTTATAAATCCTAGTAAAATATAACTTCATGAATCTTAGAGTTGCCACATTGTCATTTAGGCCTGAATACATAAGTGTCCATATTGTTGATAAAGGTTTAAATCATCAATTGCTGCTCTCCAGTGAAAAATCAATTGATGATGCCTTCTGTTTCAGATTTAAAAAGAGTAGACATGAGGTAATGAAAAAATAGAATCAACCAGAAAAAATGGTTGACACCAAGTTAAGATACTTTATTTTTGGGGAGTTGCTTTAGTCTTCATTTGTATTTCTTAAAAACATAACCACTTTACTGAGTAACTTAGAGGAAGCATAGTGGAGTAATGGATAGTGGTTTGGATTGAGGAATTGAAGAGCAGAGTTCGAATTCCAGTCAAATCCATTACATTCACTTACGTGCTAATACCCTTGGGAAAGGTATGAATCCTCTTCTTCTGCCCCCATCAATGAATAAATAGCAGGACAGACTAAGTTCTATAGCATTGGGTGGCAACTGGTCTACCACAGAAAGAAATGGCAACCTACTGCAGGAAAAAATTTGCTTCTTCAGCCATATATCAAAAGATACATGATTGCCTATCATGGAGTTGAGATGCTAAAGGTAATATCTATCAGCTAAGTGACAAACTTTTACTTATCTTAAAACCGTGTGTGTGTATGTGTGAACACTGTGGTTAACACTGAGTGGTGACAGTCTGTTTCTAGCCTGAATAATGTATTCAAGCATGAACAAACTGCCACTACTTACTGTTGGCCTCAATGCCGACTTTTATATTTACATATGCTCTATCCCTATCGATTGGATTTAAATCAGGAGACTTTCCACGCTAGTTGATAGTACTTTGACTTGCTCACTGGTCAGGTTTGCCATTGTATTCCTAGCGTCACTGACTAAACTAACCTGGCTGTTTGTTTTGAAAAGGACCTCCAATCAGTAGTTGACTGGGGCAGGAATTGGCTGGTTAACTTTAATGCCTCAAAAACAAAACTGCTCTCTATTACTCACCACAGAGAACCATCCCTGCTTCCCATTAGAATATCTGACACTCAACTCAATGAGAGCACGTCTTTGTGACTGCTCGGTCTCACATTGTCTGCTGACCTGAGATGGAACAAATATATTGAGTCAATAGCTTCATCCACTGCAAGGAAAGTTGGCTTCCTGAGCTGCACCAGGAATTTTCTTTTGCTGGAGTCGATCCTTCAAATCTACAAATCAACCATTTGCCCTTGCATGGAGCATTGCTGCCATATATGATCTGGAGCCTCTTCTGTTTGTCTCAATGTCCTTGATAAAATCCAGAGATGGATATGCAATGTAATTGGCCCTGATCTGGCATCTTGTCTGCAGTCACTCACAGACATGCCGTCACCTCCCTCTGTCTTTTTTACAAATACTTTCACGGTAACTGCTCCAATGAGCTGCTTTCACTGGTTCCCAGACTTGATGAATTTAAATGTTCAACTAGGCTGGCATCTCGCTCTCACCCTTTCATTGTCAAAACTGTTAAATGTAGTGATCTCTTCTACTCCAATAGCTTCTCGCCTGTGGAACTCCCTCCCCTTTTCTTGCTTCTCCGATAGCTATAATCTCCATCTATTCAAATGTAATGTCAATCAACATCTCCAGATGCCTTGATCTATCCCCTATCCTTCTCTTCATCCTTTCCTCTATCAATTCTCTTTGCTCTCGCTCCAACTCTCTGTAACCACTTGCATGTTAGTGGCTTCCCGCCTTGCTTGGGGTGAAACGCTTAAAAAAATTCCTGCATTACAATTTTTGCACGCTTCCTTGGAGTAATGTCCATCACAGACAATGACCATAGGACAACTAATTGACAGACAAGACAATAGTGCCTTGGCGTGATGAAAATTTGATGCAATCATGGATCACACAATATTTTTTAAGGCCAAACAAATTTGATCATACACCCCAAAAATAGATTCATATTACTGTACACCACTGCAAATGACCTAATCTGAGGAAAAAAATAGAAATTGATTATACTCTGTCATTCCAATGGGGCTAAAACTGATCGTATGATGAAAGAAAGGAAACTAAAGCAGTTGTTACAATTAATTTACATAAAGATATATAAGATTGTGTTTCATAAAAAAAATTAAAATCAACCAGGGTATTTCTGGAAGATAATGTTTTTAAGGCAAACAATTTTTGCAGTGCTCAATATCAAGATATAGAGCATTAGTAGTAATAAATATAAATTAAATGAATTCACTTATCCTGACTGGGATTTGTGAAGATTAGATTTGTTCATCAGGGGATTTAATTGTAAAACTCTAAAAATGTTCAATCAAATCCCTAATGAGTGGAAATAATCTCTGTAAAACTTAGAGTGAATATGTCATTCTATTTATTACAATATATTTCTTATTACTATAAACATTAATTTTAGTGGGTAAGCATGTTTGAGTTGGCCCCTTTATTTTCTTGAATAGTGAAATTAATATCAACCAGCCTCAACTGAGAAGTTCAAGTTGATATTAATTTCACCATTTAAGAAAATAAAAAAACTGGATGCCAACTCATGCACATGTAGCCACTAAATGTTTATAGTAATGAGAAAGAATGTTGGATAAAATAGCAGGACAGACCGGGTCCTATAGACTTGGGTGGTGAACAATATAGGAGAAGGACAACTCTGAATTCAAAACCTGCAGAGGCACATTTAGGGACCTTGTGGTATACTGTGCACCAGTTCTCTGTATTCAGTTTTTCAAAAAGTGTGTTTGGTTCTGCACAAGCTGTCACCACTATAAACAAATGATATGTATGGATAATCTGGACGTTGGTTCTAAGGACTAGGCTGGTTGATCTTCATATTTTGAAAATGACAGAGGTGGGGTGGGAGGGCTATATATATATATATATATATATATATATATATATGTAGAGAGAGAGAGAGAGAGAGAAAGAGAGAAACCATAATTGGTGTCAAAGGTTGACAGACAATCTAATTTTTATTTGTAAAGAAAGAAAAATATTTTTCATGTTAAAACAATGCATACAATGAATTTTCTGGTTTGTGTCACTTATGGGGTATAGTGTCAGGGGTGAAATTGTAAGCTTGGATGGGATTGGTCGTTAGGTGTAGTCTTAGGTATGAGGTTTGTTGAACTTGATTGTTGTTTTCATTTGATAAAGGAATTATTTGTTGAAATGAGTGACACAAAGTAAATCTTTACAGGTCTGGTTTGATTTGATCATGGATATGACACACTGTCAGATGGAGGTGATGATGACACTTGTGATAATCAGGTCAAATGAGTGCAAGATTCTGGAACATGGAAATGTTCCACTGAAGGTGGCTATGAGTGATACAAGACCACCATTTTGATTGGACCACCAATGAGAGAAGGACTGGGTTGGAGCTTCTTGCCTCCCCTCCAATACTTATGACAAAAGGCCATTATTTTTAAAGGTCATAATCATATTGGGTTCTTGGAGGAGGGGTGGGTCCTCCTTCCCCTTTGAGGCATATGACACAAGAAGATTGGTCAAGCATTATTATTGGCTAGGCTATTAGAGCAGTGCAATTGGGGTTTGCAACCCCCCATAAAAGCAGTTGCTGAAAGAGCATTGCTGCTACTAGACCAACACTCTCCCAACCAGATGACCATGATGCCTCAATCAGGTAAAGACCTATTTTCTATACTGCTTTTTGAACTCTCTCAATCAGCCACCATCATTTAAATAATTGAATGACTCTGGACTGTTTAGCCATAACTACAACTGACAGCCAACCTCTTCCTCCCAGTTCAAGAATTCCTTATAGGAGGGAAACTTCTTCAAATCCATTTTGTTTATGTATTCATGATCAATCATATTACCATAAATCAAAGTTGTTATTTTTACACCTTTTAATGCCTGTTGTTGAAATTAATTAAGTTTACCAGCGACACCAGAGACTTTAATCTTTCACATTTAGCTAGCACAGAGTGGAGTCAAGACTGATCTTTGATAGTCCTTCACTGATATTCCTGTGGATACTGAAATGCAACATGAGGTTGTAGGATTTGTGCAGAGCAGGCTCAGTGGAGATAAACCAAAAGTAAGAGTGACATTCAGTAATGCATGCAGCAACAGAGTCACTTGTTGTTGACCTTAATATTCTGGAAAATCCTCCCAAATCATAGTTCATGAAGTGCACAATGACAATATTAATTTTTTGTGGGCTTAGAAAGAAGGCAGCATTTCTCAACTGGTTAGTATTATTCTAAAAGGGCCTAAGTTGACATATTTTTAAAACAAGCAACCTGATCTCTATAAGAATAACAGAAACAATGTTCTTATACAATGACATTTTTGTCATAATTTAAAAAGAAATCCTATTATGGAAAAAATGTTGAGGAATTAGGTCCTTTTCAAACTTTTCTCATTCCCAAAAATGCCCTTTTAACATCACATAGACAAAATTAGACTTTAAACAAAATTAGTTTTAACTAAATTCATATAAAATGACTGCTTTTTATTATATTGTGCCAAGTGTCATATCAGCATGCATTTAATAAAAGACTGTCAAAATTTTCATATTGAAGATAGAAGAAAATAATATTTTTAGCATATGTGCTTTATTGTAAGAAAGGTAAAAATGTGATTCAAATGCAAAAGAAAAAAAAGAAAAAAGTAAAAGAAAAATGATTTGTGCAGTTTATAGAGAAAATATTGTGAATGATCAAACATCAGAAGTGATTCTTAAAGTTTTGTGCTGTAGATTTGTTGAATGCTGCTCTACAACCTGGTTCACCAACTGAGGCTGATAGCAGTCAATATAAAGTCTTACTTGAGAATAAACAATATTATGTTATAGTCAACTATACAAGTCAAACATAGAAAATTACTTGTACCAGTTTGGATATGTTAGTTGATTGGATAAATATGCAAAAAATAAAAAAAATTGTGCAGTTTATAGAGAAGGTACTGTGAATGATCAAACATATCAAAAGTGGTTTGCAAAATTTTGTGCTTGAGATTTTTATACTTAATGATCCTCCACTGTCAGAATCACCAACTGAAGATTATAATGATCAAACCAAGACATTAATTAGGTATAATTGACTTCATATAATGTGGAAGACGCCGACATACACAAAATATCTAAATGAAGAACAGAATTTTCTTTGCACCAAATAGTCATATTGCTGTTTGTCTTCTACATAGGTTAAATAAAAAAATCCTATTGGTTTATATTTCCATATACATTATGCTTTTCATTTTTTAAAATAAATTGTGATAATGATGAAAAGTGGATGTTTTAAAACAATGTAAAATGCGAGCGATCATGGAGAAAGTGAAATGAATCACTACTAATTGTACCAAAAAACTGGCCTTTATGTAAAGATGAGGCTGTATATATGGTGGGATTGAAAGAAGAACCTCTAATATGAGCTACGTCTGGAGAACCAAATGATTGATTCAAACAAGAAGGTAGCAACTGATGAAAAATGTCTGCACTTAGAAAAATGTTATAATATTTTGTCAGGATAATATTAATTTGTATGTTTCTTTGGTGACCAGACA
The DNA here is from genome assembly GCA_903632075.3 of Acanthosepion pharaonis. Taxonomy (NCBI): domain Eukaryota; kingdom Metazoa; phylum Mollusca; class Cephalopoda; order Sepiida; family Sepiidae; genus Acanthosepion; species Acanthosepion pharaonis. The sequence continues at coordinate 2,931,840 of CAHIKZ030002301.1, read as the reverse complement.
AAAATCATTACACCTTGGCTGGGAAGTTTCTACTCATCTGCCATATTCATCAAATATTGTACTTTTGAATTAATGTCAATCTTTACAGATTTCTTTTAACAAAAATATGTTTCAATTCTCTGAAAGATTGTAAAAGGCACCTAGAGTAAGTGTTCATTTACAAAAATAATTTTGGGAGGATGGAATTAAGAAGTTACCTAAAAAAAATGTTAAATATTTTATTCAATAAAATTAATGTGAAAAATCTTTTTAAATAATTTTTTTTCATGTAATAAACCCCAAAAATATTAGATTCTTTGCTAGATTTTCAAATCTTTATAACTTCTTAAAAACATTTGCTGAGAAGTTCTTTTCTCTGAATTTTTGCTGTTTTTCATAATAACTTCCAGACAATCAGAAAATGGTGCAGATTGTAAATAAAAAGTAAGCTTCTTGTAAGATTCAAACCCACATCCCTTATCCTTGAGAGCCTGTTTTTCTGTGGCAGCTACTTTATTGATTAAACTATGAAGACCAGCTAAAAAGAGTCAACTCTATTTCTTACTTTTCTAAATACCAATACTCTGCCATCTTTGTCAACATTTCAATTATAATATTAAATGTAATCCTATTCAAATTTCTTAGGTAAATCATTGACAATTATTATGTTGTAGCATACCTATGGACAATAATAGATATGCTCCTATTCCCATAAATACAGTAGTGAATACTGTATGTGTTGGTCTACAGTTGAAGATTTATTGTGGAATTCACTTAACTCACTTCTTGCAGTATGTGTTGCTGGTGAATCTTATATGCGTTGTTCTTGTCCTAAGTATTATCATTCATTACCAATCTTCGTGTGATTATTCTATTCAGTAACCTTCGCTAGGTTACAACATTTTGGATCTCATCTTTGTTGCCAAAATACTGCAACCTAGGGAAGGTTACTGAATAGAATAATCACACAAAAAGAACCAATAATGAATGATATAAGTTTCATGATCACCAGTTTTTCAACTGCTAGAAATGAGTCAAGTGAATTCCACAATGAATCTTCAATTGCAGACCAATACATACAGTATTCACTACTGTATTTATGGGAATGTGGGCATATACATTATCGTCTGTAGGTATGCTACAAAAAAGGACTTGTTTTATCTTAATTTCTGATGTTTTCCATCCCAATTTGAATATTACTGTTTTATGGCAATAAACAGTACAAATGGAAAATGAGGAATAAACCTACGGATTTATTTCCAATCTACACTGATTGTTGACAGTTTAACAATTGATGATACTTCCTCTAAGAAATTTAAATGTTACTATTTTTATTGTTTTACAACTTCCTGGTTAAGAGTTGTGAATTAAAGAAATAATGAATTTGGATTAAGTGATATAAGAAAGCCTAGAAAGAGAATTATTTAATGAAAATTGTAGATAAGCAGAAAATGTCTACAGGATTGAATAAAGTTGCTCACAGCACGATTTGAATCTCCAACTTAGTTAAGTTAATCCAATACTTAACCTTAATGCATTCAGTTTGAGTATGGGCCTGAATTTATGAAATGAAGAATTTGTAAAAGAACCTAATGGTTCCTGCCAGTAGCTATATTGTTTAATAAGGAAAACAATTTAAACTATTCAGAAATAGCACACAAAACCAATTTCAATTTTGTATTTGAAATTTAATAATGCAGAGGGTTTTTTTTTTTTTTTCTTTTTTATAAATCACAAATTTTCAAAAAAGTGATTGCTTCAGTCTTACAATATTATGTCTATTTGTAATAATGATTTTAAAATATGGAATAAATTTGACACAATGATCAAATAAGAAACAAGTAGAAAATTTTTACAAATTTAAAATGTTTCACTATTTATTTAGCTTCATCAAAAACTTTTTGGAGAGTGGAATCATTCAGAGTTATATTTTAAATTCTATATTGTCTTGTTTGATTGTGTAGATGTGATGTATATTGACATTTAGAGCTTATGTCTGCATCAATTTTTAAATTTTAGGTTTCTGTTTTTCATTGGTTGTGTGGATATCATCTGACAGCATCAAATATCAACAATTAGATATACACATGACATCTGCACAATCAATGAAAACAAAAACCTTAAAAAGTGATACAGAGAGATATATATATATATATATATATATATATATATATATATATATATATACTAATGCCAATATACATGTTGAGATTGAAACAACCAATAAAAGCAAAACATAGAATTTAAAAGCTGAAATATAACTCTGAATCATTCCATTCCCAAAATTTCTGATAAAACGAAATAAATAATGAAACATATCAAATTTATAAAGATTTTCTAATTGTTCCTGTTTTAATTATTTATATTAATATATATATATATATATATATATATATATATATATATATATATAATCCTTTTAAAAATAAATGGCAAATTCTGTCTGTCCATCTGTGTGTCTGAAATCCCTCTAACTTGGGCCACACTTGCTCTACATAAATATATTATACCATTTTGGAGCCAGGATGATCCCAGGATTGAAAATCTGCTCCTCATCTGGTGCTTGAACATCCAGCATTGTGATCTGTGCCCAGATGAGGAGAGAACAGTTACAAATTCAAATTTTAAATAACTGAAAAAAAAAAAAGAAAAAAAAAAAGTGATTTTAAAAGTTTTTAATTTATATTGAGTTTAAAGTATCACTAAAACTTTGTGAATTTACAAACTTTTGTTTTAAATTCAGTTTAAAATATCTTCAAAACTTTGTGAATTGAGGAAATCAATTTTATTTCTTCAAAAAGACCAAGGGATCAGAGTTAAAGTGAGAGGTTTTGTGACATGAGGTTTTCAAGTTTCACAGAATTTGTTATTTGAAGAATTTGATTTTTGGCCCAAATCAGACTTTTGGCTGGAACTGGATTTATAGCCTGAATCAAAGTTAAAATGAGGTTTTGAAGTTCCATGGAGTGAAATGAGGAATTCAAAGTTATTTCTTCAAAATTATCATTGCTGTTTTCTAAGCTCGATCTGAGGTCCCTTTAGTTTTGGGCCAGAGGCCAATTAGCCATCCACAGGAGCTAGCTTAAAAGTCAACACAGAGTGTGGCTTTTAAACTTTTAAGTAGAAATTCAACTTTTTAAATTCAAATGATTTCTAACTGACCTTATTCTTCAAATTTAAAAAAGAAAAAAAAATTGTGTGGTTAAGTATGGAATTTACCAAATAAAATTTGTTACTTGTTAATAATTTAAGTTTTTTTTTAGTCATACAAAAAGAATGACTAAAAACTTTTCATTTCCAGGACTGAGACTAAATTCACTGAGTTGTAAAATGGTTTACAAATATTGAAAGAAAAAAGCAACAACATTGTTTATATCAGTGCATTTATGTGTATATGTACAGTAATGATTCACAAACATTTTAAAAAATTCATTTTTGATTAAATAAAAACAAGAAAAATATCTCTGCAATATTGATGAAGAAATATTTAACAAATTTTGTGAATTTAGTGCTAAAAATGAGACTTTATATTTAATCAATATTCACTAATTCCAGTTTTTTTTTTAAAAAAACAAAAAAAACAAACAAAAACATAAAACTTTGCATGTTCTCCCCAAATAAAGAGAGATAACAAGCTGCAATTTCACACCCAAATAGTCTGTTTTCAAAATTTCTATTTTTTTTTTTTTTATAATTATGATTTTGAGCAACTTCAGAGTTTTGGGTAGGTAGAGTTGTAAAACTTTTGCAACAGCTGTACTGCATTTGTTTTTTTTTGTTTTTTTTTTTAAGGTCATTCACAGCCTGCAATGTTTTGAAATATCTCAGAGCAGCACAATAAGAATAACAAACAATAAACATAAAAGTATTTTGTATTCCCTTTAATATTCAGACAGTAATGATAGAAAAACAAGAATGATTGTGAGATGATAAAAATGTGAAACTCTTTGCTTATCTTGAATCCCACCCCCTTCCCATCCCAACTCTTCTAGTAATTGTTGTCACAACAAGTGAAACATTAGTTGTGGTTGAGTGTCCTCAGGGCTTTATGAAAAGATGTTGAAATCAACCAGAGAAAAAGGCAATAGCAATTGATTCCGGCGTTAACCTTCCTCTGGTTGTCCTGCTGTATGTGGTAGAGCTTAAAAAAAAAGTATAAAATAATTAGGAATCCAATTAAAAAAAAAATTTTCTAAAAAAAAAAAAAAAAAAAAATGAATGAATAATTTCATCACCTATTGACGAAAATACATTTTACACAACAAATATTGATATTTTAATGTAATCTCCTTTCTTGTTAATGCACTTAATTAAGACATGGATATTAATCACATAGATTAAACATTATATATTGAAAAGTTCAGATTAAAATTTAGGTGATAACTGTGTTAGGCTACAGTTTTATTGATCATAAATGTACAATTTCAACAATATTAAATCTCATTAATAAAATGGGAGGTCCATTCAACAGATCCATTTTTAAAAGGACCAAATTTCATTAAAACATAACACTTTTATAAATTCTTACAAATCATTTTAAAATTAAACATTTAAAATCAACTTGTAAAACTTGTTATTGAACAAAATTTAGATTTTAGTTAGTTTACATAAGTTTAAAATGGTCCACAAAAATAAAGGTATATGAACAACTTAGTTGGTCAAATGAAATGTTTACAAATATTAAAATTTATGTTCTTTTAAGGATACTAGATGAATTACTTGAAAGTGAAAAGCAATTGGAAGTAATGAGAAATGTAGCTAAATTGAATAATCTGACAAACAAAATCTTTTTTTAGTAAAATTTGTGATATCAAGAAACTTTTATTTTAAAATACAAAGACTTAATCATAGACCATTTGAAATTCATACAAAAAACAAAACAAAAATAAACAACATTCTTAGCATATTTTAAAGGGTAGATATTAAAAGGTCCAGTTCCTGATCTTAGCTACTGACTTGATTATTAAATGGAAAACAATATCAAGACTTTAATAAACAAAATTTGACAACTGAAAAGCAACAAAAAAATATAAAAAATAAACCAGCAATTTCAGCTTAACAATCAAATCATATATACATCCATAATGTGCGTTTTAAAGGAAATCCCCAAATTTATGTATATTTTGTTAATCATTTTATAAATCAAAGATGGTGACATAAAATCATTACTTCTTTTTACATTTGATTGATAGCTTTCTTGAGAAGTTAAATCTTTATATTTCAAGAGGTTAGCAAGTCGGTCTCCCAAGTCAGTGTGAATTCAATTCTTTGTTTGCTTTGTGTCAATAAATGTTTCAAGATGTGAAATGTTCATTCATATGTTCACATACACACAAAGCAAGTTCCAGAAGATTGCCTTTGGTTTGTTTACTAAAGCATTAAACACTGAAGATACAATCTTAAAACAAAATAAAAAACAATAGGATAAGAATATACTTGTACAGACATGCTGAGATCATTTTAGAAAAATTCATATCAAATCTCAATACAGAGACAATGTGCATTTTATAAGGACACATAAATAAACACATACATAAAATATGATAGGAATGTATGTCGCAGTCCTTCATTATGCAAGAATCTCTTTGCATATTTTTATGTTCCTTTGTTGGGTTTTATTATCAACTTGTGTGAACATTTTTGTCAATGATATCAATCTCCAAACAAGAGATATAGGTAAATTATTTCTTTGCACAAAGGAATCACAAATATTAAAAAAGAAAAGGAAAGAAAAGTAAAAAGTAATAAATAATAAAAGAAATACTGTAATTCTGAATTTTGACAAATTTTCTTACCTATTTGCTGGCCTTGGGTTGATGTCACAATCCTTCACTAGAGGGAGGAGCAGCTCCTAGAAAGAAATTGACCATTTAGAAAAAAACGGTTTTAAATCAGGAGAAATCAATTTTCATCAATATAAACAAATGTTAAATCAATTTCAATTGATTTCCTCATGAATGAAAAAACACTCGTTTCTACCAATGAATTCTGAGAACACTATAGACCAGTCATAGAAAAACCATGGCCTATTTGGTCTTTCTGAATGGCATGTTTAATTTCATAAAGAAAATAATGTTTCTTGAAATTTTTTGTTTCCTTCTCACTTATTCACTCACACACTCTCTCATACATAACCAATGTGTAAGTAAAAGGTTTCTTGAATTTTGTAAACTTTTGGAGAAAGTAACATTGCCAGCATTTTAAACCATTGCTGATTTTCACTAAGGAAGTTTACATCTTTTGCTTTTGAAACAGGAAACATTCATAAGAATTTTTTTCTCTAAAGAAGAAATGTTTTTATTTTCAAATGAATAAGTTTGAAATAAATCAAAAAGAGCATCATATGTTAATCACACTGTCACCAGTGATATTATACCAAGAATTCAATTTTTTGAATTATAAAAAATATTTTCTAAGAACAAACTTTCCTCCCATTTCTAAGGTATATATGCTTATGCATATGGTTTTCTGTAGTGAAAATAGCTGGCATATCTACTACAAAAATCTACTTTGAATCTTTTTAGTAGTGTGGCCCACCTTCTGATGAGCCATAGAAAATGTTGTCCATACCTGTCATAGACAAATGAACAAGGTCTAAGGAGGCTAGGGATGATAAAAAAAATCTTTTGATAACAATCAGAGATAGACAACTGAAATTCCTAAGATACATAATGAAGACATAAGGCTTGGTGAATGTAATAAGATTACATTGAAGGCAAGAGAAGCAGAAGAAAGCCTTGAATAACTGACTAGACAAGTTTGTGCAAATAGATGAAAAATAAGTAGCACAAACATAAAAAACAAAAGTGTTGAGGGCAATGTCCTAAAGAGACAGAGCACATAGATAAACAAATGCTTCTCTATAGAATCTTTTCTTTACCTTAGCTTCATAAGATTCAGACAGAGATTTCTTAATATTCTAGCCTCACATAAATTTCCTCAATGACACTATAAGCACTAAAATTTTTTATTAGTACTAGAGGAATTCTTACATGTCAGTTCACTCTATGAGTGCTACTGGTACCATGTAACCTAATACTACCCACTGTATGGTCAGTTCCTTAGCAACTAAACCAGTTCCCCTACAAGGTTTTTTTTCTGGTGAAGATGGTGGCTAGGCACCAAGCAGGATTAAAAAGATCTGTCAAACCTTGTAGGATCAACGGCCATCTAGCAAAATGGGGTAGATGAGCTCCATAGCTATTTATGCAGCCAGTGCTGTGATGACATGGCATCACTGGGCAGAGGGCTTCCTTGACTGGAGCCAATGGCCACAGTAGAGGGTTTCCCTGATGAAATAAAAGGTCATGTGTCTGTAACCAAGGCAAGTCTTCAAGTTGGCTGCAATTTGACCTGGAGAGGGATGGTCTCCATAAGGTCTATTTGCAGAAGATATGAGACTGGTCAGAAAGTTAATTATAGTGCTCAGCTGCGTAGCAACCTTATGACCACACCCAGACTGATGATGAAAGGAATTTATAAGTAAAACTGAATTAAAAAACTTCTGACTCACCTTTTTCACCTGTTCTTGCTTCATCCCTGGCTTTCATTCTTTGAATGAATCCTTGGCTTTTACTCTTACGGAACTGTTCAAAAGGATCTTTTATATCAAAGCCTATTCCTTTGTACAGATTTTGCCTGTCCCGACACTCCCCTCCAGCAATTGGGTCTACAATGCCTTGCTCTGTTACACCAAGTCCTTTTCCACTCCAACCTATTGTTGCAATGCAAAAAAATATCAGAAACAGGTAAAATCATTTAATACACATAATCAACTGATATGTTTCTTTTTCTTTACAGTATTAATAAAACATAAATCTATAAAAGTGAAAGCAAAACATTTACCATTTCACATGGTAACTTCACAATGACCCCATCAAGTTTCAAATATCAACATGATCCACATAGGATATTTATAAGAAATATACTTAGTCTTTTGTGAAATTTAAAAACCAGTGTTTTTTCCTTTTGTTTTATTATAGTGTCTTGAGTTCCAAAATGTTGCTTAACTCTACTGATCAACTAGAACAGTGTCTTCATACATTAATTCAATGGACAATGATAATAAAATGAAGAGCCTTGTTCAAAAGGCCATATGCCTAGCCATCTCTCAATCAGGTTTCTTATCCATCATAAAGTTTTATAGTTAAGTCATATTATCAAGATTTTAGCATCTGAGAATGTGCCAGTGTTTTTGATGTTGATGATGGAATGCAATTTACAAGATTTAAAGCCAAATAGAAATCAAAGAAACTCAGAAATGAGAATTCAAAAAGGTGAAAGGAACAGAAAAAAAGCAAAAAAAAAAACAATCACAACAGATTGCTTTCATAGCAAATCTTGATCACAATCTCCACATCTCGATCCCAGTTTTAGAAAAATTGTTATAAATGTTATTGATCAGACTGGAATGCAGTTTTTGCTTGGCTTAATTGGATATCATGTTACAAAGAGATTTTCATCTTCTCATATGTCTCTTTATGCAATATAATTTCCAAATATAAACAAGTAAACATTTGCCAAAGAAATGATCAAAACTACCGTCATCAGTTAAATTGTCAAGTTATGTTGAAGCAACACTAGAAATATAAAAATGTTTATGTGCAATGTTTTGCTTTTTCTATTTAATAAATCTATAATTGAGAGTAACTACTACAATCAAGATAGGAAGTCATTGGATGTGTTTTATATTCAAGTGATCCCTTGAGACTTAAAACGAACAATTGTGTATACATTTTTGGGAGGATGAGTACTCGAGAGAGAGAGGTAGAAAGTTAATTATAATGCTAGCTGACATCATATATTATACCATTGAAATCCTAAACTTACCCATCTTCATGAGCAGTTGATGGCCTTTATTATCTTCACCAATACGTTGATCAAAAGTGCCAGGTCCAAAGTTTTCATTAGCACTAAAAAAATGAAATCAGATCATGATCATCAAACAGCATAAATAAGATATGTTCAATTATAATTAATATTACAAAAGTCAAATCATACCACAAGGTTCTTTTTGTTCCGGAAACTTGAATTTAGAAAACATGGTTGGAACATGTATCTATTTAAATTGAACATGTAAATATGTTTGGAACATGTACTAATTTAAATTGAACTTGTACATGTAGAAAATGAACATTTCTTTTTTCTTGTTTGTCATATTTTAACTTTTTATTTCATTTTTACTGTTTTGTTTTAAATTTTTTATTAGGAATTTTGGAGGTCATTTTTTTTTAATCTCAAAGTGAAAATGTCTGTCATAAGTAAAATACATTCAAGGAAGTGGATATCAAATTTTTATTTTTCAATCATTCAGAAAAATTTCCATAAGAATACAGAAAAACCAGCAATGCATCATTTTTTTTAATTGCAATTTTTGTTTCCAATGAGCCCGTGAAAACAGTCAAGTCTAGCAGCAGTTAAAAAAAAAAAAAAAAAAAAAAATCTGAAAATTTGGACATGTAAAACTTATGTTAAAAAAAAAAAAAAATTTGCAATATTTACATTTTAGTTAAAAGTTAAAAAAAAGCCTTTTGGACACTCCACTTCCTGTGAAAATTGTAGTATTTTTCTTTTACTGAGAAATTGTACATATACAGCATGTAAATTTTATTAACATGTACATACACATATGAGAAAGAACCATTTCTGTTTTGTAAGAGTATTGGCTGCAGGACTTTAAATATTGTTTGAAATATCATCTAAAACTGATGACTGAAAAATAATTCCTTGATATAGTACAAGCAGAGAAATTATGATATTTCCTTCAACAAAACCAAAGATTTTGGAATATTGTTTGGAGCTACACATCTTTAGTTACCAAATGAAATAATATTCATGATGTTATTACGGTTGGCACAACACAAAAAATAAGATGAAACAGATTCTTAGAAATTAAAGTTGAAAGAAAAGATTACATCTAATAATGAAAAGTGGGTTATATTTAACATATAATAAAATACTTTTTTAATAAACAGTTTGCTGCAGTTTAACAATATACATTGGGAAATGCTAACAAGCTAATAAGTGTGTGAGAGCCCAGAAAGTAGTGGTAGTAGTGGCTTAATGTGGGAATGGGAGAGGAAATCCTTATATCGTTAAGATTAAGGCAACGGATGAGAATTGTCACTAGTCAAAGAATAATATTATTTTCTTCTTAGAATAATAGTTGGATATTCACATGTATATAAAATAAAGGAGTTTGGTCAATAATATCAAGGAATAAAAGGTAATGTATTTATTGATAGCCTTTTATTTTGAGGACTGTCGGAATTTAGATTCTTTCGGTCAAAGTTTTGTTCATGAATCAAACGGACTGGAGTCAACTTCAGTAGTAGTCGTGGCTGTGGGTTCAGGAGGCGGACTGGCTCGTTGGTACGACTCCTATTTATATATGTTTTTAGTACCCTCTAGAACCCAGTAGAAGTTTCTAGAGACTTCTAGAAAGTTCCATTCCATTATTATGAAATCTAAAGGGTTTGGTGAATGGTAGCTTTTTGTAAGGTAAAAAGGGCAAAATGGGGCCTCGTAACAATGTTAAAAAAACACTTTTATCACTATTCTACATTAATACACAGGATACAAGAAAGATCTTTTTGGTATATCAACACTAAAGTGGGTAATGCACCATCAGTGCCTCTTATAGTGAGCATCTTTTGCTTTCTTTAGTCATTAAATTTATTGGCTCAAAAGAATCACAAAGCTTGACAGAAACAGACAAAGATTTTCAAAAAGTTGCTTATTTGATGAGGTAAATGGTGATATTAGAATCTGTGAAAAAAATTAGTTTGTTGTAAACAGTTTGTTTGTGTAAGGACAAAAATTTACTTACAAACTTGGAGGAGTAGTGCTGCAAGACCGTCTTCTATTCCTGGCTGGTGAAGGAGATCTGGATTTACTACTACGGAGATATGGAAGAGGTGACTTGGATTTAGATCGGGAACGAGATCTGGAATGAGATCTGCCAAGGAGAAATTTATTGATAAAAATGTTGTTAGAAAAAAATATCAAACAATAGGTGTGTTATACTTTTTTTTTTCTAGCATTTACTGAGATTATACAAGTTGTTTGTAATTATTTAAAGGCAAGAGACATTAAGAACTTTACCTACTATGCTTTTCTTATAGCTTTAGCAGTTCTCTATTTAACAAACTTCACCTATCAAGCACAAAAGATAGAAACAAAGACCATGCTTTTCTCTGTCGTGTGTTCTTCTCATAAATGTCAAGATGTACTCATGGGGAAAAGTCAGTCACATTCAATATTCTTTTGTTTGGAAAGATTAAAACTTCAAGGTTTATTATTATTTGTCTCAAGCACCATAAATGCCTGAAGGGAAATGGTGCATCGAGACAACACAAATGAGAATGAGGAGTAACTAAAGCAGCAGGTGGTTGTGATTAAAATTTCCATTAACTTGTGACTGATTGGATACTAATGGGCAGAACAATAAAGAAAACAGACATGATAAAAGGGTTTTTAAAGATTAGCTACAATTTTTTTCTCTCTCACTTTTTTGCTTTTAAATACCCAAGCTAAAAACTGATTCTGTGATACACATGATATCTATTAGGAGATCAATGCAGTTAGAATAACATACACAAAACTGCTCATTTAGGGAGCCAAGGAATAACTATAGGAAGGAAGATACAAATACACACATGTCCATATACTTGGCATGTATTTACTGAAATGAAATAAAGACTATTAGATATAAATAAACTGTCATTTATACACAGACACACACACACATATCCCAACATTCAGAAAGCTCTCGGGATTATTAATGGAGAGGTTATTAGACAACCATAATAATAAGTTATTAGAGAAGGATGTACAGAAGAAAAAAAAATGCAACTACCGAATTAAGGAAGAGTGTACACTTGATGGAAATTGCTTGATAAAAGATATAGTGTACAAAGCAAAAATTACAAATAAAGATGAAATAAAATTCTATATTGGAGTAGCTAAAGGTGATTAGAAAAATCAGTACCACAATCATAAAATGAGCATAAGTCACAAGAAATATACGAACAGCACTGACAGCTCTGCATGAAGCCCCAGAGATAAAGTGAAGGAGATTGGTTAAGACAAACGCATACAAGGAGAGATGAATAAGATGTAATCTGTGTCTGACAAAGAAGTTAATAATACTACAGAGAATTAGTAGTAGTCTGTTAAATAAAAGGAACAAACTGATGGCAACCTGTATGTTATGGGGTCCTCCCCTTTTCATATAAGTGGACTCTACCAGTGTACCTGGACTGCTGCCGTTAAATACCCAGAGTTAGACAGTCAGCTAGAGAGGATATATGGAGAGAGAGAGAGAGAATATACGAATGAAGATAGTGTGAGGTAACCTCTTGTAGAAGTCAGTTACATGCATGTAGACTCTAAGGAAGTCCTACTTTGAGACTGTATATATTTATCTGTATTTGCTACTAACCGCGTTCCTGGACTTACTAACAGTATTACTCTTTGTATGATTGTGTAAATACATTTTATTTCTTATATTTAATTATTGCGTTTGTCATTCCTTGGAGACCGAATTCATCTCGGAATCCACAACACTGTAAACACAGGATAAATATATAATAAAATCATTCAACATAGTTGTGCATACAAATTCCAAAAATTATAAATGCATGGGCAGGATATAAATTGATCAAATTGGCAAGGTTTCCACACGATGATTGCTTATTATATAAAACCCAGAGGTGTGGCATGGTATATAGAGGCATAATCAATTTAATTATTTGCTTATATATTACTTATATATTAGTTTGTTACATTTATTTTTTTCTTATGTTCTGTGAATGATCTTCAAAAATGATTTTTTGTAGCATTTTTCCTTCTTAGTAACTCTGGTCATCCTGTGAAACTTTTGTCTAATGTTATTGAAATTTTATTTCAGATTAGACATCCCTTTGAAATGAAATACCAAGCAGAAAAGAATGAGAATGTTTGATATGAAGGTCACAAACCTGCCAAAGCTGTTCAAGACATTTGTGCTTCATTACTGACAGAATTGGCACAGAAATAGTTTTCCTCTTTCAAGGATGGAAAGTTCAAATAGACCCCACGTTCAGCTTTAATGAGAACTAATTGCATGTGCTGATTAAAGAAGAACTGCACCAGACCTCTAGGGAATTGGCTCAGAAGATCGCAAGCTCTCATATTACTGTTGTTTGTCATCTTCACTCAATGAGTAAGGTCCTGAAATACAGTGCATTGGTGCCACATGCATTGACCAAAAGAAATAAATTCCAGTGCTCCTCTATTGCTGCTAGTTTACTCAATTGGCACAAAAAAAGAGCTTGTTTGTGAAGTTCTGCCTCACTCACCATATTCTCTTCAAGCTACCACATTTTTTGGTAGTTTACAAACAATTTGAGGAGTGTTTGGTTCAACAACATGGAACTTAAAATGTGGCTTGATGAATTTTTCAAGTCAAAATCTAGAAATTTCTATTCTCAAGACATTGAACAGTGGATGATTGCCGGGTGGTTGTAAACAATGAAGGAGAATACATTGTCAAATGATTCATCAGAAATATTAATAAATATTAAAATAAATTATTACAAAAAATTAAATTTATGTAACAGTCTAATACATGTATGTTCTGTCTTTTGATACTGAACACTTGTGTTTTTATTACTGGTAAGTTTTTGTACATTTTATTATACTGTAAGTGTTTCTACACTTTATTTTATATATATATATATATATATATATATATATATATATATATATATATATAATATAATAGGCTCAAACACTAATATTCCATGGTTATCATTTATTATATTGGAATCGTAATCACTATCCAATTTATCAAACCTACAAATTCAAAAAGAAATCGGAAAATATATATATATAATTAGTGGGTATCTATTTATCTCACTAGATAAAGGTAGCACCCTGTTTGATCAAAATTCAGTCTTTTATTGGTGAAACATGAGTGACCTCTGCAGGCTGTGCACTGTCAAGACTATATGGCTCTTCTCTTAACGATACTGACAAGATCCAAAGGAATATAGAGCATTACATTTGGGGCTGGCTTGGCTGTAGGAGTTGCTGGAAAGTTGTCAGTGTTGACAGCCAACTGCCTCTGGGGCTCCACTCTGGGTTTTCTATCTGGATTTACTTCCATGGCCTTTTTCGTGTTTGGATATAACCACAAGACAACAGAGGTTTAAAATTAGGGCTTTTCTTCCTCTAGATGAACTGCCTTCCTAGCCTGTTGAGCTCCAGTTACTCAAATATATATTAGCAGTAATAAGAGGTGTGAACTGTGCATTCACCATCAAGTTCAAATGTATTAGTTGCATTTGACCAAGCTCTAGTGCACTCAAGCACATCCATAAATATCTCACATCAGTAAAACTAACATAGGTATACTGTGTATATGAAAACAAATGCACATTATCAACATAAAAAATTTTAACCAGCTAAAAAGATATGTGGAAAGGAAATATTTTTCTTGTTCAACTCATATAAGTATAAATAAAACAAAATTATACAAATGAGTATACAACTTGAAAGTTTAAGTTTTTGTATAAATCAAGTAAATCTTCAAGTCTTTATTTCAAAACAAATATAGTTAAAAATTTAGACAATCTTTCGTTTTCACAAGCCAAAACAAAAATATTTAAAAAATACAATAAGTGCAATTGTTAGAAATTGATTAAAATTATTTATAATTATGCAAATCTTCTTTTATGACAATAGCTTAAGTGAAACTTGAACAGCTTAATGTTCAGATATTAATTCAAGTTAAAAATAACAATGTCCTTTTATCTTTTGCAATCTACAAGACAAAACACAAAACTTCAGTTCTTTTATCTCATGTAGGCAAAGACAAGGTTAATGATGCCATTAAATGTTAGCAAACAATGTTTTTTGACAAACAATACTATCCCTTAGTAACCTTTGATGAACTTGACATTGCAGATGTATTCTTGCCTGTATGTGTACAGAGTAGTGGTCATCAGAGATAACCAGTCCTAAAAAGTCAGACTGGCAAATGGCAGTCGACTACTTCAACCCTATTATTAGAGATGATCAACAATGACCCTCCCCATTCAAGTTAGCATTATCTAGGGTCAATAACCTTGTCTGATCAACCCAGGCTTCAGCTGCTGACTTATCTATTAAAAGAAACAGGTTGCCTTTATCCTGCAGGTAGGAACCTATCCTCAAATATATATTTCCAGCTTTAAAAAAAGCACAGAAGATCTAATAATAATAATAATAATAATAATAATAATATTTGAAATCCTTCAGAAAGTGAAGTTCAGTTTAAAAGAAAAAGAATACAGAATAAATTAATAAGTGAACCTGTGTGCAAAGAAAAAAATCTACTTTATTTATTACATTTTTTTTTTAACTTACTTCTGATGTAAGATTATTTTCTGACAAAATACCAAGTAAAACAAATGGTGTGTGTGTGTGTGTAGGCACCTATACATTTTCTTTAAAGTCGTTTTAATGACATGTTGCAAATGATCTTTATATTGGCCAAATTACCTAAATGAAATGTTTCCTTCAAAATTTGAACTTTGAAATATAAAACTTAAGAATAAAAAATGTACTTAATATATAATTTTTTCCATGTAAGCTTAAAGATTTTTTTTTAATGAAAAATGATAATTTTATTGTTTATTTGTTGCAGGAGGTGTTTGAAAGCTTTCTGAACCTCACAGACTCAGTTACTGATTTGCTTCATTTATATATATATATATATATATATATATATATATATATATATATATATATATATACACACACACATATATATAGTGGTTGCCAACTTGTGCTCATGCAAAAGCCATTACTACATGTCTTTTTGGAGAATATCTACAGATGTGCTGAACAAATATGGCTCTTTACCCCAGCAAGGGACTCATATACTCTGGCACAAACAGGGCAATTAAGAGGTGCAACAATGGGCATTACATTATCATGCAATTTAAAATGTCACATGAAACCACTTCCGGACCCGCAAATATCACAATTTCAGTTGCTGGACGTCTACGGGTTTATAGTCAATTGCCACCCTCTGTTGGTGCACTCTCAAGTGACTCCTTAGACCAGCCAAACACACTCTCCCACAATCTGTACATGTCAGATCAAGCTGCATGCTGGTGTCTTCATACATACATATATAATGTTTAAAATTTGCAATGCTTATAGGCAAAGAGTGCTTGATATTAGAGACAGAATATTTGTAGATATAGAGTGTGGATGTGGGAATTAACACTGCATAGTGACTGTTTAGTTTAATTCCTCAATATGATCTTCAGGTCAAGAAGATCACATTGAAGCATGAAGTTGGCAGTCACCATGCAGTGTTGATGCATATATTCACACTTAGACTGGAGAGGGTTAGGCTCCATCAGGCTATCTTGCCTAAGACAAAGCACTTTTACTGTGGCTGCAGTACAAGTGGTGCCCCTATGACTCTAATGAGTTATGGAATTGATGATGATCCACACTTATATATATATATATATATAAGTAACAAAAATCTTGGTAATCCGTATGGATAATCCCAAGGAGAATGAAATCCTGAGAGCTCAATGTTAATTCAGAGCAAATAATTTAATTTAAAGAAAAACAGACCACTTTAAGGCTCCATTTGTAATAATTTATTTCACCAGAGAATTTTATTTTTCGCTGGATCATCAGACTTTCGTGTGTGTGTGTGGGTGGGAGTAGGACTGATCTAAACTATATCTGACTTAAAAAATGACAATGACAAAAGCTTAATTTGGGGATAAGTAGGAAACATTATTACAGATTGTTGAGTTTTTAAAAACAGAAGATAAGACAACAAAAAGATAATAAAAAATTATGCCATTTTAAAAAGTACAAGATTTTATATGACCCTTTACTTCATAAAACCATTCCTAACAAAGAGTGCCTTAGAATACATATTAAAAGTAAAATATGAAATGCCCTCAACTTAGATTTTTCCGAACATAGTCTCCTTCATTTTCAATGAATAATCAAAACTCCCATATTCAAAAGATAATATTAGTGTCTTACCTTCTTGGAGGTCTGGATCTGGGAGAGTTTGAGCGGGAACGTGGTCGGGGTGGAGATTGGGACCGGGATCTGCTTCGAAACCGATCTGTCTGTTGTGATTGCTTTTCTTTTTCTTTTTCCTTTTCTAATTCTCGGTCTTTGAGTTTCTTTGCTTTCTGTTTAGCCTTAAAGAATTCATAAAGTCCTAGTTTTTCCCAACCCTCACTAAAAAAAGACAAAACAAAAAAAAAAAAATTATAGGTTAACAAGAAACCAGAATTGTAAAACTTAAGAAATCTGAATGTCATTTTTGAATCACTTCTTAGGCTCAACAAAGTAATCTTTATATCAGGTTTCAAATACACTACTGCGCATAACTAGATTTTACAACTGGGTGCTCTTCTTGGCACTAATTAATTTATTATTGATATATATCTCTTTGGCAATAAATTTTCCAAAAGTTTACTTTTTAAAACAGACATTTCTTTTCAGAAACATGGAAATATATTCTTATGAATATGAGAAATCAATTTAAAATTAAGAAATAAGTATAGAGATGCAATATTTTACATTTTACATACTTATCTTTGTTTTACATATTTTTTATAAATATTTTAAAATATATATTTTATATAATATTTTTATTATTACAGTAAAATGTTTGCCACAAACAATGTCAACTCCTATAATAGAATTTGGCATTGAATAAATTCATTGTCATAATGCAAAAGAACCAATAATATGTAATACTATAATTTCAGTTAATCTTCAAATTCTCAATTTTCAACTTAAGTAACTAAGACGATATTGTCTTAACATTTTTTAGTTCAATTTTGTGACTTGGGAAAGTGTATCATGATGATTGGCTATTAGTCCTATCTGACCTATTTCCTAGACAGTAGCTCCATTGTTACAGGAAGAAGAGAAATCTCAAAATATTTTCAGTGTTTGTGATTTATGCTCAAAGAAGCTAGTCCGAGTAAAACAGATCAAGTACACATGATAAGTACACAATAAGTATGTAGGCCCCAGTCTGTCACTAATAATGCAAACAATTGTGGTAAGACGATAGGTAATGTTTTCAAGAGAAAAAGCAAAAATAATCTTAAAGATTTAATCTTTAGCTGCTGTTGACGCAGAACCCAATGTTGATGGTCTGAATAAAGTTGGGATGAAAAAATGTAAGATGAAAGAAACGCTAGTTAAAAAATTAAAAATAGTTGAGAAAAACAACTTTTATAAATTTTAAAATACTTGCATTGAAATTGTTATTAAAAGTAT
Source organism: Acanthosepion pharaonis (assembly GCA_903632075.3). Classification (NCBI taxonomy): domain Eukaryota; kingdom Metazoa; phylum Mollusca; class Cephalopoda; order Sepiida; family Sepiidae; genus Acanthosepion; species Acanthosepion pharaonis. The sequence continues at coordinate 2,913,555 of CAHIKZ030002301.1, read as the reverse complement.
TTACTTTTTAAAGCTTGTAGCATTAGGAAAACAAAAGTGAATGTTTTCAAAGGTAAATGAACAATAATTATATCTTTATCAACATTAGAAATGTCAAACAAAACAAGATCAGCTAACTTTTTCTGAGAAGTAAGTTGCATTTGGATAAATATCTGACCATAAAATAAACCATTTATGAATAAATTGTTGTTTTCAATGGAAAATCTGACAGTATATACTAAAGTATAATAATATTTATACTCTGGAAGATTTTATTACATTTTTCAATGTTTTTACTTATATGTCTATGATAAATATATCATATAAATTTCAACCTTAGAATGTCAGTTCTTATTAAAAATATTTACAATAACTTATTTGACAGTGTGGGGTTTTATGCCACATGAGTTGTTCATACATACACACAAACATATATATATATATATATATATATATATATATATATATATATATATATATATATATATATATATATATATATATAGTACAGTTATTAATATTTTTTGATTTCAGATATATAAAGATTCCTATAGGTTAAAAGAAAGACATAATCTCAAAAAGAAGATATCGTAAAGTTATTTAGTGATGAAAAACAAAGTAAAAACAACTTTCTATACTCTATTTGGATATTGTATTTATAAGATGTAAAACATAGAGATACTAATACTTGCATAAGACCCTTCAAAAAATGCTGGATCAGCACTTCTCTCTAGAAGGGTTAGAGTATCTGTGCCATGTGCCTGCAGTGTAGTACCTGTGTGCTTTACCTTAGTGTTTGTAAATAAATTTGACTGTGCTGTTCAAGTAGAAGAATGTTCATGTAATTGATATGTCACTTGCTTGCTTGTTGGACATTCAAATTAGGACAGTTTTTATTTGTTAATTTTATATATCTGTCTGCTTTTTATCCTGACAGATATAATGGAAAAACAATGATCCTTGTACTGCGTGAATAAGTCCTTCAAATAATTTTTTGATATTTTTAATTTGTTGAAACCACTGACAAGACAAAAATGATAGACTACAATTAGCCTGTAATTTTTTGTAGGTTCACATTTTTTTCTATTGCATCTTCCTTTAAAAGTTTGTCAAATTCTGAGCTTTTCCAGAGCATTCTTTACCCTTGAGCTCAAAATCCCCTATTTTAAATTTTATAAACCATTCCTGAGAATTTCAAATCAGAATTTAGCTAATAACTACAAGCCTATTGTTCTCTCACTCTCTTTGATGCACACACAGAGAATTATAATATATCACACATAAAGTGCTGGTGTTAATAAAACAGTGCTTGATATAATACAACAGAGCTATTAAGTATATATTAATGAATATGCATATTATTCCTCACTGACGTTTATAAATTTAATATGCTTCACTTTTATTTAAGGTTCATCAGAAATTTTGGGGAAATGAATTATGGAAGAGAAAATTCCATTACTTTTAGTTCCGTGTTGTTTGCTTTTCATTGGTCAGGTAGACCTTACGTGTTTTTGACTTGTGGCGTTAATGTGTATGTACATTTGGATTCTAGTGTGTATTTTTGTATCAGTCTGGTAGTATCTGTGCGTATAATTCCTAAAGATGATAGTAAGATGTTGGCATGCATATGTGTTTGTGTATCATATTTCTAGTTGGTCTTGCAGGATTTGAAGTGTCTTGGAGGATCTCAAAAATTTTTGATGAAGCTTAAATAAAAATGAAACATGTTAAATTTATAAACATCTCGTATCTGTTTCTTATCTTCTCATTCTGTTGGATTCCAATATATATATATATGCAATTAACAAATTTTTTGAATCGTACAATATTTCTTATTTAATATTAACCATTATTTTAATGATTTCAGCCACAGGCAGCAATGTTCCGGAGGAGCAGATGAGTGGAATAAAATCCATGATCATTGATGACCAACAGAGGACTTAAGAAGATTTTAATGACTACACATGTTTGAATAAACATTTCTGTTTATTTACAAAAGTGAAATAAACATTTACCAGGCTAGATCATTAAAAGTTCAAGAGATACTTTTTACTTTAATAAGACATTTGATGATCTCAACCACTGGTTCTCAGCAGGTGGTCCATGTAACATTACTGGGGGTCTACCCCAAAAAATAGCAAATTGGGGATCCACAGTAATATTTTAGTAGATCATAGAGAAATTTCATTTTGGAACAGTTTTTACAACTGAGAATTGGAATTTCTACAGTAATCTACACCATATTAAAATACTAAAAATAGAAAACCATCTCTAAAACTAGCAGAAAACAAGATCAAGCGATGTAAGTTAGCATCCCTTTTATTCTACCAGATGTGTTGATTGTAAAAAGTTGAATAAAAACTGAGAAGGATATATAAAAAGGAAAATTTTTATATAATATATTATTCCTAATCTAGTAGTAAAAATTAAAATAATCTTTTTTTTTCATTGAACAGTTATAGAGGTCCACCTAAAAAATTAAGAGGAAAATTAGTCCATGGGTAAAAAAAAATGTTGAGAACCACTTATCTAGACCATCAGGCATCAATTTCATTGTTTTCAAATAAACAAGGATCTTTATTTAAACACAAGCATCCACTAAAATAATTCTTATAGTAAGAATATATATATATATATATATATATATATATATATATATATATATATATATATATATAAATATAAGATTGGTGTATATGGAATAAATTCCAATAACCAGAAAATACTATTCTTAAAAGAGTGCACAATACAGAGTAGAGCAAATATAATTATTTATTTGAAAATTATAACATAAATAGGTTATAAATTTTTTACAAAAGATAGCCATTTTGTTTCAACACTTCTGGTGTCTTATCAAGTGATGGTGCTTCACTTGATAAGACACCAGAAGTGTTGAAACAAAATGGCTATATTTTTGTAGTGATTTTATAACATATTTATGTTATAATTTTCAAATAAATAATTATATATATATATATATATATATAGAGAGAGAGAGAGAGAGAGAGAGACACATATATATATATGTGAAAATCTAGATGGGCAGTAACTGACCACGACTTCTAATTTCATGTGTTTTCAAGAAACAATCAAACAGTCGGTGGCTGTAGTTTATAAAACAGGCACACTTATACCACCAGGTGAGTCCAAGATGGTGAGCCAAGTAATTTTTGTAGCATTAAAATAACAGACTGAAAACAAAAATGTTATCTCCTGTTGTTATTTTTATTATATCACAAAATAACTGTGTATCCTTGTTTTTACTTTCTGCCCTTTTAATATCATTATGATTATTTACTCAATGAAATTCATTTGAAAAGGACAGATATATATTTTACATGCTTTTCTTTCTTTCTAGAATGGTAATTCTTTATTAAAATAAAAAACAAATGACCCTTGAGGAAGACTGAACAGATGATCTTACCTGTCTCGTGGTCTGTCATGTGAAGGATTACTGTAGAAGGCTTCCACAGCAGCCAAAAGCCGTTCACTTGGGGGCATTGGGGGAGGTAAACGGATATCTTTAGAATCTAGTGGCTTGTAATCAGTGTCTTCCAGCTGAATTAAAAAGAAAAAAAATTAAGGTAATATAAGATTTGCACATGATACTTAACTAGCAAAATCAACAACAGAAACATCACTATTTGTAATTAGCATGATTATTTTAAAAAAATCTTTTTTACGTAATTCATTCATATAATTAAAAGCAAAAACCAAAACTGTAAAAATACAAGTGACCATTTGTTTATGGTACAGCTTCAGATATTATTTCCTTTTGTATGACGGAGGTGCAGAAAAAGTATTATCCCAACTCAAATCCTAAAATCAGTACTGTGATGACTGGTCATTAAAATAATAATTTTGGAAACTTTTCAGCAACCCCTCATGGATATTTTTCTGGTTGAAAAATAAATTTTTCATCCCTTGGAAACTTGTGGATTAAACAAATGGTTATCAACACAAGCTAGCAACCTTCAAAGGCAACCTGATGACAGCTCTATTTGTCTTCAATATAGCACATGCAGTTATGACTTTATGTAACCTTGTTTAAAGTTTTATTGGTACATGAAAGTTGCAAACAGTGACTTCTAGCACTTCTTAAAAGATTAAGCTAACAGATTAAGAAAAATATTAATCAAAGCAGGAAGCAATGGGAGGTTAAAATAAAGATTGGTTCAAAAATATTAAGTAGAACCATAAAATAAAGATTAGAGAAAGTGCCAAAATGGCTACTAACCAAGACTATAAGTTTACATCACTGGAATTACACTTTTGGGTAACACCCAAGGGTCAAACATTTATCAGATTAGAATGTGTCAGCTAAAACTTGGCTGGGAGCCTAAAAATATATTTATTTCCAGTATTGAGCAGGAAATATATTAAATTCACATTCCACCTTCCCCAGTATGCTAAAATAATATATTCAACATTTATGAAATGTTAGGACATGTTAGTGCAACTGGGAAAAATTAAAAGCAGAGGATTAGGCCACTTCTACCCTCTGAAATAGATTGTGATATTGATTTTCACACTCTTTGTTTTTTATCCTAAGAACTGGAGGGATGTTAACAGGTCATTGAGCCTTGGAAAGAGAGTGGAGGTTTATACTCATAACAGTAAAAGATTTTGCATCTCCAGAACAGCTGTGAGGTTAAAGGTGATACTCTATTCTTTCTATAAATCAGTACTTACAAGCAGCAGCAGCAGGCGAGTAAAAAAAAGGAGTTCTGATCATCCATATTGATAATAGAGCAGAACAAGAAAATGGTTTTGTCTGTCCATATCAGTGATAGAGTGAGCTAGAGAAAGAAAGATTTGTAGCAGTTGCCAAGAAAGTTAAGATCTAGTGTTGTGGTCAAAGTTAGTAGCACAAGAGAGTGCTTTGGAAATATGAAATCAGGTAAAAAAAAAAAACTAGTTAAAATTGAAACTCAGTAGTTTGTAATTGATTAGATATTTTCAACAGAAAAATTATATAAATAAGTATTGTATGCTTGCTATTTTTTTCTTCTGATTTATAAACCAATTACAAGGAAGAATGCCAAGTAAAGCAGAAGTCTAGCTCTTGTCTACACTCTCAAAGGATTCTGGACATATTTCTGTGCTTTGTCATGTTGACCATTGATTAGAATGGGCACCAATTTGCAAATTGATAATGATATAAACAGACAATGGATACAAACACATGCATACATGTAAATATCAATAAATTAAAAATACACATAAAGTTCTTACTAATAAACTTAAACACTTTGACTGGCACATGTCACAATATAAAGTTTGTATGAAATGTATACTGATATGAATACAGACATGTAAAATAAAGATATCATCACACACACACACACTCACTTACTTAAACCTGTATTTTACAAGAAAACACTGAAAATAATAATTGATATCTGTTATAAAAGAGCTACTTAATGTCTGATAATAATTTTTAATAGTAATTTTATTTATTTCAAGAGATTCATAAAAACATATGCACTCAAGTATAAAATGATTTATGTTCAAACAAATAGAAAATATAGTGACATCCTCGCTACATGTATAAATAATGGTACAAATAATTTATTTTTTGATAGTTGCATATATAAATCCTGGGTTGATCATTTGATAACAGCATAAATCAACACAGTCACCATCACCAGTCACTTGTTTGGATCTAAGTGCAATGCTGCTTAACTATAGTGATCATCTGGCAACTGTCATTTTTGGATGCTCAGGCAATAATTCCAGTATATATTGCATCAGAACAACAGTTCATAACTTTTTTTTTCAGTGAATTTCAAAGACAATATTTAGACATTTGTATATAGATTTTTTTCAACTACATGTGTCACTTTGTTACACTACCTTTCACCATCTTTGATACAACTTCATGATTTATTTCTGGGTGATGAATTGGTTTAAGTGGTTTTTATAGGCTTCCAGAGAATTGAAGTTCTTCCTATTAAGAGAATTTTGTAGAGACTGAAAAATGGTAATAACAAAGGTGCAAGGTCAAGTGATCATGGCAGTGTAGTAGAACACCTCAGCTAAGCTGTACCAATTTCTGCAATGTCTGCAAAGATATGCGAGGTCTGGTATTATCCCGATGGAAGACAGCATCCTTTCAACTGGCCAATTCTAGATACTTTTCATTGATTGTTGTCAACTGGGAGCATTTACGTGTCTGAATTCATTTGATTTTGCAGAAGGAGCTTTTAATACACAATGCCCTTTCAATCCCACTAGATACACAGAATCACCTTCTTCAGATGCAAATTGATTTTGGAGTGGCTATTGGTGATGCATATCATTTTCTCCAGGACCATTTTCACTCCACATTGTTGTAAACAATCCATTTTTAATTTTTCTGTGATCTTTCTTTTTGTTTTGTTTAAGCAGAGAACTGTAGACAGAAATGCAATCCATTATATTTTTTTTTCCCTTAAATCAAGAGGCCCTCAAACATTGTAACAGTTCATGTATAAAAGTCTTTTCAGATGCCTCATTATGCTCATATGAGGCATATGGAGTATCCCTGCAATATCCTATGTTATGTGGCCTGGATCATTTTGATTTAATCACCATCAGTGTCTGCAGGCCTGCCTGAATGTTTTTGATCTTCCAGAACAAAATTTCTATTTTTGAACCTAGTAAACCACTTACAAGCAATACTCTCAACGGTGGTACCATATCCATAAATGGTACATATCTTTTTTACTGCTTGTATAGCATTTTCCCCCCTTTCTAAAAATAAAAAGCATTAAATAATAAAACCAAATCTCATTTTTTCTCCATTTTCATATAAAAACAGTTAAAATTCACACTCCACACAGAAATTGTATAGAAAGAATATATATATATATATATATATTATAAATTAATTGACTTAAAATATAGTTTTTTCCGTTACACAGTTCTAACCGTGTTTCAAAAATAGAAGCTAAAAACCCCGAATTTAATTTTGCAATTAAATTAAAAGCATTAGTTCCATTTCATCTTCAAGCGAATTTTGGAGTAACTTTTAAAAATTACTGGGTTTTAAAGACACAGCTAAAATCACGTTTCCATGGTTACAGAATATTCTACTTCAATTAGACAAGGGATATCTAGATTTTCCTTATGTCAGTATCATTGTATCAGTTATTAGCTACAATTTGGTAAGGGGTAGGGATGTATTTTTCAATGAAAACTGACATCCGTTGAATGAATGTCGTCGGGATTTTTGTTTTAAATTATTGTTAAAGTTAAAAAATTCTTACGGCATTTTTTTTTCCATTTATAAATTTAAAGATTTTTGGGGGTGTTCAGATCTTAATACTTTTTATTTAACAACGATTTGAAATATTCTCATTTTTAATTTTTATTATACTATATTCTTTTTAAGAACAGTTAAATGTATTAGAATCCATTATATTATGTAGGATTATGTTAACATCAAGTTTAAGTATGTATATGAGGTTACATTTTTTTTTTTCTTTTTCTTTTTTTATAAAAAATTTATGACTATGATGGCAAAAATGGTTACTTAATTTCACTGATTTAGTAAACTTTTATTTTATATATAAACCTAGTAATATATTACTAGACATCCCTTGTCTAATTGAAGTAGAATATTCTGTAACCATGGAAACGTGATTTTAGCTGTGTCTTTAAAACCCAGTAATTTTTAAAAGTTACTCCAAAATTCGCTTGAAGATGAAATAGAACAAATGCTTTTAATTTAATTGCAAAATTAAATTCGGGGTTTTTAGCTTCTATTTTTGAAACATGGTTAGAACTGTGTAGTGGAAAAAAACATATTTTAAGTCAATTAATTTATAATATTAATGCTCTGTAAATTTACATTGAGCACTATTTTGTAAAAATAAAAATATCTATAAGAACACCGGATTATATATCTTACTGTTCTTTCTTTTTATTTATATATATATATATATATATATATATATATTTCATGCACATTTCATTGAATACAATGGATAAGGTGCTTTTATTTAGTTTTTTATACAATTTGTCATGCAATCTAATAATGTTTTTCTTTTCAGATGATAAATTAAATAAAAACTGTCCGAATGTTCTTTTTATCCGAGTGCTTTTGGCTATACATTTAGCCATTTTCAAGGATTAAATATTTCAACTGTTAAATAAGAAAGCACTCGGATAAAAAGAACATTCAGACAGTTTTTATATAATATGTCGTATTCAATGAAATGTGCATGAAAGAAGGATTGCTGCCTAAATACACAAATATATATATATATATATATGTGTGTGTGTGTGTGTGTGTGTGCACACACACACAAAAAGACACTGGCCAAAAGCATCAACAAATATTTCTGTTATATCCAGAGATCCTCACTGTTGCACAATATGTGGACTTGTATGCAGGTCACTAGCAGGACTGCAGTGTCACATATGATACAAATATAAAAACTGAATGAGGTTGTTGGATCCCCATACATTGAAATTGACGGGAGAGTCCACCATATTTATATATGTTATAAATTTTAGTTATGTGTGAAATGATTTGTTGAAATGCTGCCTATAGAAAACCACTATAAACTTCAGTTTCAACCCAATGCAATATTTTAAAATCATTTTTTTTTTTTAATGAAGAGATTTTTTTCTGTCTCAGCATAAGTTTTCCTAATATTGTTTGTAGGTTCTACAAGTGAATCATGTGAAATTTTCATTAACATATATTTTGCATCAAATCAAAGTCATGATTAAGAAACCATCTCTTTATAATTGTGTTGCAATTTTATGCAAACTTGTTGCTTAAACACATGCATGCTTGACATACCAATGCAATAAGTAATAGAAAACAATTTACAAATAAAACATTGCAAATTATGCAGATAAGATAGAAAATAGAAAAATAATGAAAACTGACCTTGACAAGAGGCGCCATTAAACCAGCTGGAAGTTCATAATAAGGAACCGAAGGTGTCAAGTCCATTTCTGTAGGTAATGGTATTGGTGGTGGAGCCTGTGGGAAGCCTGGAGGAGGCTTACTAAAATCAGGCATGGGTAGGGGACCAGCTGGAGGATGAGGGCCATTGGGGGGACCACTAAACTCCTGTGGAGGAGGTGGTAACATTCCTGAAAAGACATTTTTAAAGAGATAAATCAAATTTGTACTTTTATATTCACTTAAGTAGTAATAATGATATAGCATTACCAACACCTGTATATTGCCCAGCAGCTAATTTTTAATGTATAGTTTCATCCTTTTATAAGTATCCGCAACTTTAATATTGTCATACCTGAACATACCTATTCTATTATTAATAGACTCTCCCACACATAATAAGCAGTAGTAGTAGCGGTCGCCAGTTTGGGCTCAGTGGTGTTGAGTGAGTCAGTCAATGTCGGACATTGAAGTATCAACCATTACAACTAGATTGCTGCGTCATTAACTCTTATTTCAAGTTCCTAACGTTTTGTACGTCGAACCTAATTTAGGACGACTTAGTTGAAATACAAACCTCCACTGTGAAAACTACTCTACAACAAATATGTTCCAATAAAAGATGAAAGTAAGCTGCACTGTTAGAGAATATCAGTTTTAATAGTGCAATAATCAAGGTTGGATAAGTGAGATTATTGTTTATTATAATCCAATATTATATACAAATGAGCATAAATACATTATTTTATTATCATTTAATATTATATACAAAATAAGGCAAGTGGAAGTGATGGGTACCAGCTGTTGTCCTAAAGAAACATGCTCCCAAACTGGCCCCAGTTCTCTTCAAACTCTACAATTGTTGCCTTGCTACGTCCTGCTTTCCAGCTTGCTGGAAGTCCTCCTCTGTAGTAGTCCCTATTTTTAAGAACTCTGGAGAACCATCTAACACTTCTAACTATCACTCTATTAGTCTCCTACTGCTTTTTAGCATAGTATTCCAGACTTTAATCAATGCTGAAGTGGTTAAGCACCTTACCTCTCACACCTACTCTCTGACAAACAATACAGATTCTGTTTTGCATGTTCTACTAATGATGTGCTTATGGCCATCACTGAATATGTATATGAAGCTCTTGATAATAATGGCAAAGTTTGTGCTGTGGCTCTAGATATCACAAAGGCATTTGACAAGGTTTGGCATGTTGGTCTTCTATGTAAGCTATTACGGTATTACAGGATGGTTGTTTGATTTAATCCAATCATTCCTATCAAATTGTGAAATGAAGGTCGTCCTGAATGGGCTCACTTCCAGGCTTGCTTTCACATGAACATGGGTTTCCCCCTAGGCTCTATACTGGGTGCTATGTTGTTTCTGATTTCCATCAATGATCTTCCTGATATCATCAGTTCCTAAGTAAGCAGATGACACTACCATTTACTCCTGTTTCAATAGCAAATCTGTCAAAGCCAACAAAGTTAACCTGGCCGTTGATCTTGGTTAACTGGGGCAAGAAATGGCTTATAAATTTTAATACCTCCAAAACTGAACGGCCCTCATTTAGCCACCATAAAGAAACTTACTGCCCGCCATCAGCATGGCTAATTCTCAACTCCAGGAGAGCATCCCACTGCACCTTTTTGGCCTCATGTTTTCAACTAACTTGAAGTGGAACAACTACATTGAATTAATAACTGCATCTACTGCAAGGAAAGTTGGTTCATTGTGTCATGCCAGAAGGTTTTTCTCATCAAGGTCCATCTTGCACATTTAAAAATCTATCATTTGGCCATGCATTGAATACTGTTGCCATATCTGGTCTTGTGCCCTTGCTGTTCATCTTGAGGTTCTTGATGTTCAAAAAACGATCTACAATGTAATCGATCTTGACTTGGCATTTCAACTTCAGTCACATGTGACTTCCCTCTGCCTTTTCTACAAATATTTTCATGGCAACTGCTCTGATGAGCTTTTTTCCCTAGTGCCCCAACTATATGAATTTAAGTATGCTGCTAGCATGGCATGTAGGTCCCACGCTTTTACTGTTGAAATAGTTAAATGTAACTGCCACTTATACTCCAACAGTTTCTTTTCTTGCACTTCATGATAGTGGAACTCTCTTCTGCTTACTTGCTTCACTGATAACTACAATCTTCAAAACTTCGAATACAATGTCAACTGCCATCTTCTGCTGACTTGATCCCCATTCATCTTTTATCCTTTCCTCAATTACCCCTATACCCAGTCTTTTCTCTCACTTTCACTCTCTGTAACTCCCTGTGTACTAGTGGCACTCTCACCTTACTTGGGGGTGAAATGAAAAAAAAAAAGAAAAGAAAGAAAAATGCATATACATACATTTTATTATTATTATGCAATATTATATACAAATTCATATACATACATTTTAAATCAATGTAAGTGTGGTTTTCTTTTTTTTGGTTAAGTATAAAAGTACTAAGTAACTTCCACCAAACTATATGAGCAACTCCATGCGCAGTGGTTCTAAGGAGTGAGGAGTTCAACTAAAGGATGGTGACTACAGCAAGTTTCAATTGACTACATGTTAAATCTGCACATGGGACTAAACTAGTAGCAATGACATGGCATCACTGGGCAGAGGGCTTCCTAGTGAAATCAATGACCATGTGTCTGTAACCAAAGCAAGCCTTCAAGATTGAGGACTTCAGTAGTAGTCTAACCTGGAGAGAAATGGGCTTCATGAGCTTCATGACCATATTCAACACAAGCTATGTATGAATGAATATTACTAGGTTTTCAACCCAAATATGTGGCAGGAACTGATCAGATGCTCAGCTGTACAGTGACCTTACAACCACACCCAGTCATGGGACTGATGATTATGATGAACTTCCACCATCTTGATTAGGAGATCAATTCAGTAAAGAACTTTTGTCATTTGTAGCTGCTACCATCAAACAATTTCAGGAAAAAAAATTAACTTTGAATACTTTCCAATTAAGATATAATCTATGAAAAGCTCACATAATGTAATTATAGAAAAAAGATTTATTGTCACTGATGATAACAGCCTTTGGTTAGACTAAAGATTTAGATTCTGTTTTCTCTTAGCATTTATAAGATGGAGTTAGTGGTAAAATGTCCAGAAACAATTTCACAGTTGATGAACTAACTGCTTCATCAGTTAGCGCTAATTTTTGAACAACACATTTTACCTAATGTTTCATATGATAATCATAAAACATTTTGTATATACTGACATATGGCCATTTGATTGGGTTAAATATAGAAATAATATCTCATACAATGATCAATATCAATTCCAGGGAAATCTTTCATGTGCTTTTGTAAGTAATTAAACTTTCTATAAATAGATTCAAGAATGCTTTTTTTTTTTCTTCTAATGCCATGTCCCTTCAGGGTGTAAATGATCATGACTCACTATAGATTCATTTTGCTTTTATTCTCCATGACTTACCATGGCTTCTTGGGAAAGGTAATGAAGTGGTTTTCCATTGCTTTCTTCATAGTTTGAATTCAGTTTTCCTTCTTCTAGAATGCCTACCACTCAAGGTTAGAGAGTCTAGTCTGCTCTTCAACTCAGAGGAAATGAGATGGATTCATGCCTTTCCCAAGAGTATTAGTGTGTAAGTGAACACAACAGACAAGGCTGAAATTGGAACTCAGCTCAGCGATATCCATTTCTACACTGATAAATGTTACACCACTTGCCATCCAGAACACAAGATTACATATAAAACAAAGATAAAGCATATTGAAAAAGAATGATGGAAGATAAACTGTAAAAACAGGATTAATGCAGGCAGAACAAAAATAATTAAAAAAAAAAATGTTTCAAGTTCCAGAAGTTGGTCATAGAATCAAGTTAGTAATTCATGTTATTTAACCTATCGATCACAAGATATGAAAGAAAAAAGTTTACTTACCATGACCATATTCAAACAGCTGGGGAGGAGGAGGGGGATGACCAGGACCTTGGTTAGGGCCAGGTCCTGGCCCAGGTCCTGGTATTGGAGGTCGACTATGGTAATTTGGTATAGGAGGACCAAATGGTGGAGGTGGGCCTCCAAAGTTTGGGGGACCAAAATTTGGAGGAGGTGGCCCACCAGCTCCTGACCCACCAGTACCACTGGACACATGAGCACCAGGTTGAGGCATGTTCGGTGGAGGACCCTGAGAGATAGAAAATGTGAGTTAAGTTAAAAAAACAAACAGAAAAAAAAACTTCATTTTTTTCCATTAATGAAGAAAGAGAACAATTTTTTTTTTTTTTTAGATATAATAACTATTTTAATATTTTTCTGTTTATACATTATTTTTATAGATACAAATATTTAAGTAAATGCTCTGTTTATAATAAACAGTATTAACTACATTTAACAGCCTGAATGTCCAAGAAATTTCATAAAAAATATGTTTCCTCCAATAGGAATTGAACCTGTATCCTAAACAGAACTATCATATAAGCCCGACATACTATACCATTTAGTTACAGACAAAGCGGCTGCTTAGCAAAGTCAAATTACTGTTTTTAAATAACAAATTTCCCATGATTTCTATGAAATTTCTCAGACAGAAAATATATTAAAATAATTGCTGGACTTAGTCCATTTCATAATATATGATGTCATATAATAACTATGTAACATTAAGAAAAAAAAATTTATTTTGGCAATTTAACATATGAGGGGGATGCTGAAAAGTTCTGATGTTTGCTCCTGTGGACAGCAGCACCTTTTATAAATCATATAGGGCCAAGCTAGATTTCTTTTCACATTGAAAAATGCATTGCTACTAATGAATCTGTTGACTAGATGATCAGCATTCTTAAAGTGCTGTAAACTTTAAAGGTACCAAGAAACCTTTATTAAGATACTGAATTCAGTAGATATATATAACTATTTTTAATAAATGATCTCTGAAAATATTAACAAAAAATTAAGATACTGGTTCAAATAAATTACTAAGTAGCAATAATTTCTGATTTGCATAAGATAAGCTTAGTCTGGCTTTAAACTTTGAAAATACTTTTGAAAAGCAAATGAATATAAATGTTAGATAAATGATAGAGAAGACTGTTTTCATCACCTGATTTGTAAATATTCTTCACCAGACTAAAGATGAGTATATTATAGAGCCAGACTTCTTCAACCAAGTCTGATATAAATTATATTATTGCATATTTTTGTTGCTATGAGCCAGTGTGTTTAGCCACATGAGTTTTCTATGTTTATTAATACAAATAACTAAAATATAATCAATTTTATGCCCTTCAGACCATTTGCTTTGTCTACAGAAAATAAATATAGACATGTGAGTATGTGTGAAAGAGAGGGCCCTTATAATGTATGACCTATACTTCAAAGATCAATTGTGCCAATTTGGTGATTTGTAACTTTTTTTTACTAAAATTTCACCTAATAGAAAGATCAAAAGCCATTACAGGTAGAGGTTTTCTAAAGAATTAAGTGCAGATTATGAGGATATGTAGGATAGATAATGGTTGATCCTAGACTTGAAGAGAGTAAGACAAGTAGTGTTCAGGGAAGTATGCTTTTGGGAGTCAGTTCCACAAAGCTATCTGAGAGGAACTTCCTTCTTACCAATAGAATATGAAGGGAATGAGGATTATTCAACTCTGTGTACATGGCATGGCATGCCCTAACTAAATGTCTGAACTAGTGGAATTAAGGAGTGTAGCTTATCTGTACATTTGCGATAAAGTATTGATAGGCTTACAATGTCTTTTTCTGTGGGAGAAGGGCTGTTGGGTTAAAAATAATTCATCGCTCACAAGGGTGCATCAATGCTTTTGAACTGTCAAGGATGGAAAGTGAGGATTGAGCAGCTTTAGCCCAGATGTGGCAACAATATTCCATTTGTGGTCTGATCTGACTTTTGTAAAGATAGAGCATGGCAGGAGGAGTCAGATACTTTCTGAACTTGCACAAAAAACTGAGCCGGCCGGGTATTGAACTCACACTCTTTGGGTCCTGTCACTGGATCTAACTAATGCCTTTATCCACTGTGTCATGTGTCCTTGAAATTTCATCTGGGTATGGATTTCTGGGTATTATAAACCTAATGTCTTCAGCAACCATTTTTTACCAGTGCTCATACTGCAATTTTTGCTGTTATCATTTTATATTTTTACCAGAGCTTATATTGCAATTTTTGTTGTTATTAACGCTTTTCTCTGGCACTCCTTATTACTGGTTCCCATATTGTATTCATTTCTATGCTTGGTCGGCTCAAATTTTTGTGGCCTAGCATATGTGCTGATTCCTTAAGTTTGCAAATTTTCCAATCATGTTTTTTGTCTAAGGGTGTGAGTTCAATACCTGGTTAAGGTGGTGGAGAACTTTGAGAGGGGACTTAACAGGAGATAAGTGATAACTGACATCCATTAGACATGGCATGCGGAACTAGAACAGTCTACCCTAGTGAGCGAAATAAAGGGTTCAGTTTGACATTCCAACCACCTGAAGAAGGCCGGAGCATACCTTGACCGATACGTTGTGATAAATATGGCGACAAAGATGAGGACAATAGTCTGAATAATGTAATTAGTGTACGTAATACCTCATCTCAGAAATATATATATATATATATATATATATATATAAAATTATATTTATAACATTTTGAAAAGTCAAAATTTCATTAAAATCTGTTGGAAAATTTCCAAGTGTTTACTTAACATCAAGAAAATATAAACTTTAAGCAAAATAGTCACAATATATAGGGGAGGGGAAGAAGTCAGTTTAAACTGATGCCAGGAGGATATGGGTTAATAGAAACAGTAAACTGCAATTATAACTAACAAAACTAGAATAACAAAAATCAAAAACATACCTGAGGAAATGGTCCAGCAGCACCTCTAGGAGGAGCTCCAGCTGCCATTCCTGGAGGAGGAACTCCTGGTGCCATTCCTTGTGGAGGCATTCCTTGGGGTGGCATGCCTTGTGGAGGCATACTCTGTGGGGGAGGTGGTCCTGTAGCTCCAGGCATGACAGGAGGTGGCTGTGAGGGACCCGGCCGAGAATTAGGAGGTGGCTGCTGTGGTGGCATCGTGATGTTGGCAATGCTAGTTGAAGGGGATATTCCCGTTGGAGTGATTCCTGGGGGAGCTGATGAAGCTGTGTTGTTGGGGAGATTTGGTGGCATTATTGGGGGAGCACCTTGCTGCTGTGGAACCTGAGAAACTGCTTGTTGTACTTGAGGGGGTACACCTTGCTGGGGTACACCTTGCTGGGGTGGGGCTGCAAGAGGAGCTCCTGCCAGCACCCCTGATGGCTGGACGGATTGCGGAACCTGATTCTCTCGCCCACCAGGACCTTAAAAAAAGAAGAAAAAAATTAGAAACATAATTATATAATAAATTAGAGTTTTGAAATCAATGTAAATTCTTTGAATTAATTTTACAAGATAGATTTTATTTCTTTAAAATAATAAATTATGATATTGATTTCACAACTGGTTCTGCTCTGTTGGTTAGGCCAAAAATATATTAACAATATCTCTGTGTAGAGGGGTAAACTTCAACTGTTTTTTTTTGTTTTTTTTTACTTTTGCTCAAACTAAATTCATGTCTACTTTTTTTTTTTTTTTTTTTTTAAACTCTGGGACAATGAAAATCTATTTCTACTTTTTTGACTCCAGGGCAAAAAAAATCTATTTCTGCCTTTTTTGACTCTTGGGCAAACCAAAGCTATCTATCATTAAATAACCTAGAAAATGGTGATATACCATAAAACCAAACCAAACTGTTTAGGTTGAATAGTAAAAGTAATCATCAAATCAAAATACTAAACATTCTATCAAGTACCAGATTAACAATAATGTGTTTAACTACAACCTGGTGAGTTATTTGAAAATTCCAAAAATAACCATCATATTAAAAAGCCACTCTCCTCTTAAAAAGTAAACTTCTGTTGTGTTGAAGGGTCAGCATTTGCTTAGACAAGGGAATGCAGAACATAAGCCTGTCTTTATTTTTGAAAAAAGGCAATAGTTAAACAACATAGCTGTGCACATATACAAAAAGAACACACACACACAACTGTGAGGTTTTAGCCAGTCTGATTCTCAATTAGATATTAATCAAAAACAGGTTTTGCTAAATGTATAATATTGTTCAGTGATAAAACATTGAACAAGTAATTGAAACATATTTTTTGTTATTACATATCAAGTTGGTGAAATTTGTCAGCCCAGCTCCTTTAGTCTGCTCTCATAGGGATCAAATAGATATTTGTACAATCTTCAATATCTATGAGCACCAAGCCAGTTAAGATAGTTTAATAGTGGACTGATTATCATAACCCATTGGCCAAGTTTTAAAAGAGAAATTTACTTAAGGCTGTCCTCATTGAAGGAAACAGGTATACACACAGCTCTATAATATTATACATATGCTTACAACCATTAAACAACTCTATCTATAAACAAATAGTTAGTGAATAATGCTAGCAAGAACAAACCTCTGCATGAGTTGTGAAACAATCCTGAAAAATGATTTATAAAAAGAAAATATTTTCTGTTGGTTCAATACAAACAGAAAAAATTTTCTTTGCAAAATATTTTGCACTAAAAAAATCAGATCTTAACATCTCATATATAAGAAGCAAGATTAAAATTAGTAGAAACCTAATTCCTTATCCTACTTTGAAAATGGTCAAAATCAAGGCCAATTATAGCCAATCTTGATACAAATGCATGAAAGCTAACCCATAATTCTGCAGGACACCACTATCACATGCCCGAGGAAACCTGTATTTGATTAACAAGTCTTATCAAAATGCCATTCAGCTCATCTCGCTTAGGCCAGAGCCAAGCAACTGAGTTGCTCAGATAATATGAAATAAATGCATTGCTATTGGCAGTAAATATCTTGCAAATTTATCAGAGGCAACCAACTGGATGTAGACAGAAATGGCGGAAAATAAATTAATGATAAGTGACCTAAAAAGAAAAATTTAAGAACTAATAGAAGATGGTTGTAAGTTATATTAATGATATTAAAAGTACTCTAAAATAGAATGCATTCATTTATGTTATTATAAAAATCATGTTTCTTTGCAATGTGTTGTCTTTACTGGGCATGCATGCATATATATATATATATATATATATATATATATATTTTAGGGTGAGCTACACCAATTTTAGGATGGCAGGTGGTTGAATAAGTACACCAATAAGTATTACTTATTCATAGATGCAACAAAGCATGTGACCAAAAAAGAATTTTGAATGGAAATGAATTTTTAAACAGACATCAGAAATTAAAATCAAATGAACCACATTTCAAATATACTTTTTCATAATTGATTTCACAAAACTTAGTGTTTGTGGTTAATTTTCAAGACACTGTGAAATGTTGGTCCCTGGCAATTGTGTTATAAACTAACTCTTACTTTCTGCTATTTCCCAACCAGTGTGAACATATAGCATACAATACAACTTGTTATGTAACATATTTTTATTGTGTTAGGAGTGTCATTTAACTTAGTCTGTATTGTAGAGTGCCTGATCAAAACCAAAATGCCAGCACCCATGAGAAATTATCATCAGCATCTGTATAGTCATTTATTTCCATTAAATGGCAATTTCCTATTTGTCATTTTTTCCAAATGGGGCAGCCCTTCCAGGCAAAAATATTATAACAATGCAGCAGTGAAAGTGTTAATCTTACAATAAAAGGAAGGTAATGAACATAAAGTCAATGAAGTAGAGTCTGAGATTGTTGCATTAAAATATTTTTTTCTTTTAGTGTTCCAAATGCATTAAATGTCAAGATATAAGTAAAATGAATTGCTTAAATGCATATTTTGGCATAATGGTATTTTTGAATCAAAGCATTTGGCCTTATTTTCTTTTATATTGAGAAGAATATTTAAACTATAATTAACCTTTGTCCCCTTTTCCAAGTCTCTAGACCAAAGAGCTGGAGGAATGTTTTCTTTTCTAAGATGACAACTGGAGAAAGAAGATACACAACTGGTTAGCTAGGAATGCGAGAAAGAGTGAGAACACATAGATATACTCAGTAATAAGTTGATTTTAGATGTCTTCTAAAAAAAGATCAAGGTGTTAATATAGTACAACACAAAGAAAAATGATAATTCAGTACCAGTCTGTGGAGGAGGGCCTCCTCCCTGCTGCAGCAGCTGTAATTGCTGTTGCCTTTGTTGCAGTTGAATGTTTAGATGAGATGCAAAGTCCTGATGTTGTTTCTGAAGTTGGGCATATTGGGCCTGAATGGCTGCAGTGATTTGAGTCACGATGCTGCCATATTCGGTGATCAGGTTTGCCTAAAAGATGAAACACAAGAAAAATGTAAAGGGTAAGAAATAAAAAAAAAGAAAGAAAATTGAAACATAGCTTGTATCTTCATGCAAAAGGAAGAGATTATTACTTTGAAGATTTACAGATGGCTGGGTAAATGACAACATGCAGTCACCTGAATTTTGGCAAGGAACTGAAGTTTAAGATGTAGGCTTGATTCTGGATCATATAAATAACTACTAAGTTAAAAGTCTACAGGAAATTTATTTCCCAAGTTAGATAAGTCAATATAAGACCAATACAGCACAGTGTAGATTCACTGTTGTTCTGTTAAGTTCATTCTCAACAAGAAACTATGATCACAGTGTTTTCAGATTGAATTTCTGACATGAGTAACACAACCACAACTTTGCTATCTTATACAGACAAAAACAGATATGGATTCTACCTATTAGCAAGGTTAATTGGCATTACCCTGGTTAAAGCAACTTTCTCTCTTTTTTTTCTTCTTTTTTTTTTTAAATCAATTCACCTCAAGAAAGGTAATAATGCCACTAAAACACAAGACGCTACTGGGAGTGAAATAGAATGAACCTCTACTCTTGTTCAAAAAAATGGGAAGGAGTGTGAACCAGATGATAGATGAACCTATCTAGACCTATTAAGGAAAGAAAAATAAGCAGTAAATAAAATTTCAGAGTTTAGACAGAGACATTATAAGTATAGAGTTGAAGGAATTGGAAACTCAATCCCAGGGATAAAGCTCTACTGTTCAAAAGACTGAGGAAGAGTGTTAACTAGATGATAGGTAAATCTATTTTTTAGCTTAACTTGAAACTTTATTGGCAAATATTTTATTCTAGCCTTATATATATATATATATATATATATATATATATATATATATATATATATATATATATATATATATATGTATATTTATATACACTTTTTCACACACATACACACACACACACATATATGTGTGTGTGTGTGTGTGTGTATATAGATAGATAGATAGATAATTAAAATAATTTTTTGTTGTATGGATAATTTTGTCTTTGCCAAATGTGCTTATTATTTTATTGTATTGAATAAAATATTTCTGAAATGGATTGAGTATTTGCTATGAGCCTAACATCATATTCTATTTCATATATATATGTGTGTGTGTAATACTGAAAAAGTTAATGGTCAGAGTTGGATTAGACCAGGAAACAGTATTATTAAAAAGTGCTCAATACATGCGTGAAAAATAAAAATTTAACATATATAGAGCTTTTAAATTTAAAAATTAAGAGATCAATCAATTCCACTACCTTGGTTTCAACCTTTTGGTATCATCAGGTGGTTTAACTTCCCAATGCTTAATTTTTAAAAAATTATTAATGAACACTTTATTATTTAAAAACAAAAAAAAATAAACAAACACACAACATTGGACATGATAGGAAGGGAGGAGCAGGATGAGAAGAAAAAGGAAGAGGAGGAAAGAAAGGGTATTTTAAATGTATTGGTGGGGGTTTGAATGTAATGGTGAAATTTTTTTCCAGCCTTATATGAAATTAACAGGAATTTTTTTTTGTATGGATACAACAGTTCATAATTTCAGAACTTTGTTTCAAAAATTTTTCTGGATCTGGAACTGTCATTATTGCTAATTTTTCTTGTTGGCAGAGGTTGCAGATGTTATGATGGTTGTTGTAAGGTTTTGCTTTTTTTTTATTTTTTTTTTTTTTAAATTTTCCAGTTTATAATTGGATCTTTGTTGCTTTTTTCTTTTAATTTCCACACATGGTTAGCTAGTTAAAAGAAATGTGGAAATTAAAAGAAAAAACAACAAAGATCCAATTATAAACTGGAAAATTTTAAATTATGAACTGTTGCATTCATACAAAAAAAATTCCTCTTAAGTTCATATGAGGCTGGATAAAAAAATATGTACATTTTAATTACCGCCCCCATACATTTACAACACCCCTTCTTTCCTCCTTCTCGCGCTTCTTCTTCACATCCTCCTCCTCCTCTCTTTCTTTTATACCTAATATCGTGCGTTTGTTTATTTATTTTAAAATAATAAAGTGTTCATTAATAATGTTTTTTAAATAAAGCATTGGGAAATTAATTGATGCAAACTGCCTGATGATACTAAAAGGTTGAAACCAAAGTAGTGGAATCAACTGATCTCCTAATTTTATATATGTGTGTGTGTGTGTGTGTGTATATACATATATATATATATATATATGTGTACACACACACATACATTACAGTTCAAAAGTTTGAGGACACCCCTGCTAATTTTTTAAATTGGCCCAAAATGTAATTGCTTTGTACTTTAAATAAGAGAAAATTATTATACATGGTCAAAAAAAAAAAAAACTGACAAATTTTTTATTAGAAATTTTATTATGACGAAAAGAAAAAAAAAACATTTTATGATTTAAATTTTGGTCTCATCCTTTAGCCTTGATTACTGCAGCACAAATTTTTGTCATTCATTGCAAAAGTTTCTCAAAGTTTGATAATTGATTCCATTCTTTTTTTAATGACTAAGAGCTCTTTTTCATCTTTTGTCAAGTTCATCCTATTCTAATTCTGGAGGTGGCTTCAAACTTTGAACTGTGTGTGTATGCATGTATATATATATATATATATATATACATACACACACACACACACACATGCGCACCCAGGGTGATTGAAAAGTAACTCCTTAAGTCAGGAATCCAATCAGGATTGTGACTTTTTTCTTTGGGGTTGGTTAAAAGTGCAAGTCTACTATACCAAACCAAGATTTGGAAGAACTTGAAGGGTGAATACAAGAAGTTATGTCTTCCATATCCCAAGAGTTCCTGGTGATTCCTGAGTGGCTCGAGTAACTGGTAGTGAAATCTGGCAGCCATATTGAGTTTGAAATAAAACTTCATGCTAAACACTTTCCTCTCATATCCATTTCTTGTAAAAATTATAGTTAATACAATAATTTATAAGCATTTTAAAATGAGGAGTTACTTTTCAATCACCCTATATATATATGTGTGTGTCTGGATAAACATGTTTCAATATAAAAATAATTAATTATTTTAAATGATACTGAATATAATTTTGCACCTCACTCTACATATATACTCTAGAATTTGTCTTACAATCTATACAAAATTACAACATGAGCATCTGTACTTCTAATCAGTCTGCTTTACTGAATAGTTATAATCCCCTGTACTAATTTGTCTGTATTGCTGCTGCTAATGAGGCTTGGGGGAATTGCATATGATAATTTAGTTCCTCGCATTGCAATAATTTCTCTTAATGTAAGATAAACCAACATAATTTAACCTCATGCACCTCAATTAATCAACATTACCATTCATTTAATAAAGTACTGAACATTTATTGTTTTGAAGTTTGGAAGATGTGCACTGTTTGGTATGTGGTTTCTTGTTCTTTACTGTCAAGCAACATTTACAAAAAACAAAGCATTTTTTATAATTCAGTGTAATTAACATAATAAAACAATATAGTTTGTTCTAAACAAATGATTCTGAACTTGGATGGTAACATCCTCTTGAAGATGCAAATGAATTCTCAAGAGAGCAGTAAGTGTTCAGATATGTTGGAGGAGAAATAATTATAACAAGACAGTAAAATGGTTTAACCCTTTGAACACTGGGCCAAGTCACAACATTTTACAAGTTCAACTGTTCATCTTTTTGCCTACATTTTTAAAGGTCAGTTCTTTGAAATTTCTGGTGTTTGGTGCTGCTCTAATGTTACACACCATAAACATGTGACATTAGTTCTATTTACTGGTACAATTTGAACATAGGGGCCACAAACCTGTGCAAATATTTAAAAAAAAGGATGCTGGGAAAGAAAATGGTTAAGAATCACACTTCTAAACTTACCTGATAGTTAGCTACTGAGTCTACAGGGTTTTTTAGTTTCTGTAATGAGAAATAAATATTATTTAGTAATAACATAAAAAGGTATTTAAAAAAAAAATAAGATTGGCTTCAGCGTGAAAGAAAAATAGTATGTATATCAGCCATATCAGAGGCAGTGGTATAAAATAACAGTCACAAGATATGGGGTTTTTTGATCCAAATAGATCATGTCATTGAAGCATGAAGACCTGGCCTTGTTATAGATAAAGAAAGTAAAAAGTGTCCAATTATTGATTTTGCTATAGATTCCAAGGAAATTGAAAAGATTGAAAAATACCAGAATCTGGCTAGGACATGGCTGCTGAAGTAATTCCTGTAATAATTGGTGCACTTGGAACAACATCTTGAAAGAGAGCTTAGGGAAAAATGGAATTGAGACTAAGATTGTAGACCTCCAGAAAACTATCATTCTTTGCACTGTGAGGATTCTCCAAAAAGTTCTTGTGAGGAAGTCTTGTTGACTCAATGCCTCAAGAACAGAATTCCCATTTACATCAATGTGCAACACCAACATAATAATAATAGTAGTAATAGTAATGGTAATTATTGTAATAGTAAAATGAAGCAACTATAATCCTACTAAAAAAATGTAAGGTGCAAGAATTTCTATGGATTTTAATTCATCTTGGGTTTTGGCCCCTTTGAAAATGCAGGTGAGAAGGAAAAATTGATGTTATCATTAATATGTCCTGAAAAATGAAAATTACTTTCAAAGTAAGTCATCAATCAGTCAGTATTTGTAAAGTTAGTATTTTTTAAAAGCAAATTACTACAGAAAGGAACTAACTACATGCAACAGTTTCATTCTAATCTTCATTGTCATATTCGATATTAATTTTCTTTGCTGACACAAGTGATCTTCTATGATGATTTATGCCACATGTTTAGAGCAATTAGCAGAAAGGGTGAATTAGTGAAGGGATTTTGAGAAGTTCTTGTCCCAATTCAATTCCCAAAATCTGGCTAAATGGAATGGTGCTTCTTAGCACCCATCACAGATGCTCTTTTTGCCAACAACTCTTTAAAGATTGGAACACATATGGCAGACCATGGGATAAAGAAATGGATTTGAACACTACTTTTCAAATAATTGTGAATGGTTTTAATGTTTGTATGAAATTTATTAATCTTGTTAAGATGAACTTCTCAGGGCAAGATGTTCAGCAACCTTTAAAAGTGGTATTTACTAAGCTTAGCTTAGACTGACACAATAACTCAATTCTCTAAGACTTCAAAAGGTAGCTAATAAATGCTACTTTTTCTAATATTAAAATTTATTTCAACAGAGAATACAATGATTTCTATATTTTACTATTTATTTAGATTTGCTAAATAGTGATGCCAACAATTGGCATTGTTAAAGAAAAATAACTGATAAGAGTCACACTTCAAAATAGATGGATTGAGAACTATACAACTTTGAAAATGAAAACAAAATTCAAAAATTCAATGAAAAGCTCGTAATGAAGAAAGGTTATCACAACAATACACTAAACCAATTTCAACATATATGACTAATTTGATGGATTCTCAAATAATTAATTCAACCAACTTCAATTTTAGGGAGCCATTTAAATGTTTTCTTTTTTTTCACTTTAACAGTTCCTATAATAAATATACAGTTCTACTTGCACTTATATTCTTTACTATAGTAGATAATATTCATCTATTTAGAAAATAAGACCTAAAAATATTATGTTTTAAAATTAGAGGTAATATTAATTACAATGGAATGAGAATAATTTATCTTCTGCTTATGCCCATTTCAATGAAGATTGTCCATCTGAATGGATTCATGACATTCTGGATAAAGGAAAGCAATAAACAAATATAGTGATGTTTTCTTACCTCAATCGTTTCTGTATCAAAATATTTATTAGATTCCCAAAGGTTCAATAACTGAAAAGATACAAAAATATTTCTGTTTATGAATAAATCAAATATTGATGAAAATTTTCTAAACAGCAAATATACACAGCCTCTGAATGAGTTGACATGCCTCAATATTAGTATAAAACAGTCAAACTAAAAGAAAAAAAAACTTAATACTTTTAGAAACCATGATTATATTTTTCTTATCTTTAATCTAAACAGAAACAAGCATCCTTTTTTCCACTGCCTTTAGGTAAATACTTAATATATTAAAATGATAATGTTTTCACTAACATGAAAGTATTTTAATGACTTGCATATAAATTCACAGAATCTAATATCTCAAGTTAAAGTAAAAAGGTCTGTGACTTGATTAAAACTTGTCCAGGAAAAGTTTAGTAAAATCACTTCACTGTATAGCAGTAGGTAGCAATCCAGTCCCAACAGACCATTACTTAGCTTAGTAAATACATAGAAGTCTTTTCATGCAAAAATTGCATACAATTTTTTGAAAAATCTCTAATACCATAATGTTATGAATATCTATAGTGTAAATATCAAACCACTTAATATAGATCTACTAATGAAAAAACTGGTACACATTAACTGACATTTACAAACGAATGTTACTTGTAAGCAGAAACAATATCTCAGCAAAATATATATATATTTTTTTAATGTTTCACACCAAACAAGGTGGGAAGACACTAGCACACAAGGGGTTACAAAGAGTTGGAGCTAGAGCAAATAGGAGTGATAGAGGAAAGGATGAAGAGAAGGATAGGGGATAGATCAGGGCATCTGGAGATGTCGATTGACATTACATTTGAATAGATGGAGATTATAGCTATCAGTGAAACAGGAAAAGGAGAGGGAGTTCCACAGGTGAAAGGTGTGAGACATGAACCTATTGGAGTAGAAGAGAAGGCTACATTTAACAGTTTCGATAGTGAAAGGGTGTGAGTAAGATGCCAGCCTAGTAGAATGCTTAAATTCATGAAGTTTGGGAACCAGCAAAAGCAGCTCCTTGGAGCAGTTACCATGAAAGTATTTGTAAAAAAGACAGAGGGAGGCGACGGCACGTCTGTGAGAGAGCAACTGGAGACGAGATGCCAGATCAGGGTCAATTACATTGCATATCCGCCTCTGGATCTTATCAAGAACCTTGAGACAAACATAAGGGGCACCAGACCATATATGGCAGCAATACTCCATGTAAGGGTGAATGGCTGATTTGTAGATTTGAAGGATAGACTCCAGCAAGAAAAATTTTTTGGCACGGTACAGGGAGCCAACTTTCCTTGTGGTGGACAAAGCTATTGACTCAATGTATTTGTTCCATCTCAGGTCAGCAGTCAATGTGTGGCCGAGTAGTCACAAAATAGAGCTCTCGAAAATATACTTACAAAAACATGATTGTGTATATTTGAAGTTTTCATTTAAGACATTGATGTCCTAATTCTATCTAAACTTTTAAATGATTCATATATTGCTCAGATTTCTCATATGTGTTTTGGAAAACTGAATTATTTTAAGATTCTAGCAAAATTTAACCACTGAGCTTATTGTATTCAGGGAATAAATTAAAGAGAATCATTTTCTAAGCATGAGATTTACAGCTAAAATCAATCTTACTCTCAATGGACTTTATTAAAAATGATTTGGATTGAATTTTGGAAAGGCTTAGGTTAATTAATTCCCTTAATTTGTAAGTTTTTATGTACAAGTTCATCTATGAACAACTTCTTAGATATAATAACTCTTTTATTACATTCAAATTTAACCTCATCATTTCAAAGTAAAATTGTACAGTTTTTAATTATTTCTCCTATTGATGCTTTTATTAATTTTGCTAATAATAGTTTAATTAATGATAAAACTATTTCTTAACTTCCTTGAAGACATTACTTTATCTTAATGTGTGCAACTTATTCCCAGTTTAGTAGCATAGCCAACAGATAAAAGCAGATAATTTCAAAATAACTATAAGAGATTTACAAATTTCATGAAGAATTTTTCTTGAGCTTTAAGAAAAGCACAGACAAAATGATTTTTAATATTCATATGGTTAGACAGTGACTTTAATATCTAAGTAAATAAATGGAGGAAAGTTATTTGTAACAGTGAATAACCAAAATCTTATATACCCTTTTTTCATTAAATTTTATAGCAGTAACTTATACCCTTCCATTTAAAATTTTTTTTTTATAATTCCACATCAGTCTAGTTGTTAGGAAAAAAAAACGAGTTAACATATAGCTATTTATGTAATAGATGAGGTCTGTCCCAAAAGTATATGAACATTTAATATTAATGAAAAATAGCCATAGGTCAATGGCAACTTAGTCCTTTTGAAAGTACTTCCTTTTGGATTTCACATATTTACCCCAGCATCTCCATTCAATTTTCAAACTAGTTTTCAAAGTCCTTGTTTTGAATTGTCATGGGTTTCCACATCACATTCCCTTTAATCTCATCTATGGTATTGCAATAGTGATTTTAGCTTTTGAAAAAGCTAAAAAATCTCAAGAAACCAAATTATCTTGCAGCTTTGGGCCAAATAAATGTCTGACTTAGAATCTTGTCCTAGGCAATGTATGGTTATCTTGCCAGTAAAGTATAAGATTTTGAACTCAGTGGAGAGTGATTTTGTTTTTTTTTTACAGTGAGGTCAAATTTCTCAGACATTCAGGCCAGTAATAACAGTTTATATATACATTTTTAATGAAAAAAAAAAAATGGCAAAAAGTGAAAAATTTTTGTATGATGCGTTTTATCATTTAGGACTTTGTTGGAATAAGTGATGTTTACATAGATGCAACTACACCTGCACATGAAGGGAAGGCAATCTTAAGAATTTTAAATTATAATTTTTTTTTAAATAGATGTTTTGGGTCTAGAATCTAGCCAATTTTTTTTAGATTCTTTTTGTTCATGTTTTCATCCTTTTTGTTATTAAATATCCCACATTCTGATAATCTGCCACCAAACCTTTTTCATATTTTTCATAGTTTTTTCCCCCTAAAATTGTTCTTGATATATAAAAGTTTATATATTGTTTTATACACACACACACACACACATACATGTGTGTGTGTGTGTATGTATAAGTGAGTGAGTGTATGTGCACACACAATCAGAAAGAGTTGAAATCTCTGAGAATGAGGGAAGAATACCTAGAGAATTTAACACTTTACATGACATCTTGAAGGCAAGAGAAGTTGAAGTGAGAGAAACAGCAAATAACCTACTTAAGGAGAATGGATGGAAGAGAGAGCGATGGTAAAGAGTGAAAAGGTAATTAGAGGAAGTTGTGGAGAGCCATGATCAATCTTAACCTGAAAGGATTTGGCAAATAAAAGTGTTCTCTCCATTGCACTTACTAAGTGGTAGTGTCTTTGTCATAAAATTGGTGGACTGTTAAAAATGTTTATGAATCCAAAAGGTTTAAAAAAAAAAAAAAAAAAAACTCCATGAAAAAACAAAAACAAAGTACAACAAGAATAATAGGAAAAATATATTTAAAGACACAGGTGAAAATGTAATATTAAGAATATGAGAAAATATCACATTATATATGTGTGCATGTGTGTGTGCGCACGTGCCATCATTTCTGACAACATGTTTAAACTAGCTAAATTATTATATAGAAAAGGCTTAACAAGGGTTTTCACAAACATAGGCCATTTTCAGAACTCCAATGACAATAGTCATGATAACAAAGGGAATTTTACAGGCTCATTGAGCCTCTACCTGATTATAAGATGATGAAGTTAATTAACACTTGTAGTTTTAGTTCAATTAATGGTGAGTGTGCTGATAATGAGAGTTCTATGCCAACTATTGGGTGTGACTTTTCAAAAGTAACTTTGATTTAAAACTTGCATAATCAGCAGTTTTTTTCCAGGCTGTCAAAGATCCATAAGCTTTGCTGGTAAAGCAGCTTGAATAATAATTACATAATGACAATAATTGTTGAGATTAGGCAGAGCTATTTGAAGCCTTATTCGAAAGATGTTAGCAAATAATATGATTATACTTTTGAAGTCAGAATTGCTGATCAGCCTTGGTCAGTATTAGTTATTTCAAATTTTATTGGAAAGGTTTCAGCTCATTTGTGTCCCAACCAACTTACCTTGGTGAGTTTTTGTTTTTTATCTTCTGTAAAATGAACACTTGCCGTGCAAAATGCAGGAACGACAATTCCTTCCAAATGGGTTTTTAATTCATCAGCATTTTTCCTTTGGCTGAAAATACAAGTGATGCAATCATTAAAAATCCACAATTATTTATGAGATAAAAGATAAAAATAGCAATATTTTTCACCTTTCTTACAAAAATACATTTTAATAATGAAAGAGAATACAGTATTCAATGAAGAACTGAAAAGTTCTTAAAAAAAAAAAAAATCTGATGTCTAATCACTTAAGTCAAATTTTTTGAAGTGACTAGAGCCAAAAACTTTTCAGTATCCTCTGTACATATTACATTTGGTAGGAGTACAATGGAAAATATATAAACAAGATTCATAATTAAAATTGACAGAAAGGAATACAAAATAAAGTTCATAAAATCAATAAAAATTCCTACATTGCAAAGAGAAAAATAAGATTTTTCATGAAAATACATAATAAAATAAAACCATGATTGTAGTTTCAGTTTTTTTTTGTTTTTTTACAGTAATGTTCATTCTGTACAAGGCCCAAGAGTTACTCGAGGTAGAGGGTTACAGAGTAAGAGGTAAGAGACACAGTTTATGAGAATATGTGGGAAAGATAATGGTTAACCCAAGAGTTGAACAGGTTAGGATTGTAGTGATCGAAGAAGTGTCCTCTTAGGAGTCAGTTCCATAAAGTAGCAGTTCATAGAAAGAAGTTGTTGAAGTGGAATTTACATTTCACCAATAGAATACAAAGGGAATAAGGGTGGTTCACTACAATTTCTATGCTAACATTTTCTTGTATTGTACTTCTCACTTGTGGAACTCTCTTCCAGTTTCTTGCTTCCCAGTCAACTTTGATCTTCAAAAATTTAAATTTAATGTTAATCCTTACCTTCTGTCTTCTTAATTCCTATTCTTTTATTGTCTTCTCCTCTTAATAATAGTTTTTCTCATATTCTCTAACACTCAGTAACCTCTTGTGTCCTAGTGACTTTACTGTCATTAAAAAATAAAAAATGCCTTGAGCCTTAGTAGTGAAATTTAGAACTGGTAGAACTACAGGATGTAGTTCACCTGAATACTTTTCATAGAAATAGTGGTAGAGTAGCAAGAGGCTTGCAATGCTTTATCTGTGAGAAAGGGGTTGTAAGCTAGAAAAAATTCATCACCCACAAGGCTGCATAGATGTTTTTGAACTCTATTGATACTAGAAAGTGAAGACTATTCAGCTCCTGTTGATATATGACAATAGTACTCTATTTTTTACCTGATCTGTCTCTTGTAAAGGTATAGGGTAGCAGGAGAGGTAGACTACAAAGAAATGACCCTATCTCCAGCATCTATAGCAACGGATCATATATACGAATTCCACTTGAGGTCTGGGGTGAAGTTTAAGCCCCAATAAGTGTTCAAGGCATAGGGCCTCTCTGAGAGAACACATGTTCATTATGATAGATGAAAATTCAAGGCCCACTCATGGATGATTGAATGTCATTAGTTTGGTTTTCAAGGCATTGTATGTGATCAACCTATTTTTCCCCTACTAAGCTATTACTGTTAGGTCAGAGAAGAGATCAGCTGCCAATCTCTGGTCATCTAGGGTTTTGGAGGTGCACCCGTATACCACTGGATCATCAGCATAGATATTTATAAAAGATCAGAGTATACTCTTAGGCATATTATTTATGTAAAGTAGAAAAAGAGCTAGACCTAGAAGCGACCCTTCGGAGATGCCTGCATTAATCACTTGAGCTTTGCAGGACTGGCCATTAGTAACTACCTTCACTTTGCTTTGTAACCATCTAATGTAGTACTCAGTGGCAAAGCTAATCATGACCCCCACCCCACAAAAAAAAGAACATTGAAACTCAAAGCATTGATATTTACAAAAGTTTCTTGAATGTTTTATTTGTACAATTGATTAAAATCTATACAACTTTTATTTTCAATATAATCAATGACATTTCTTGAAATAATTATATTGGTTCATACACATGAACTCCCTAAATTGTTTAAATTTAATTGTTAGAAGAATCTTAAAATTAAGCAAACATCCATAAATTTTTGCAACTTCTAGTGTAATTAATGTAGCTTATTAGTTTTCCTTTTTTTTTAAAATTGTTCTTCAATTCTCTTATGAAAAGTTAAGGCTTTTTTATATCAGTATATTCTTAAATATTTTACATATGCTTTTGTTAGATGAATGGCTAATTTTAATATCCATAGCAAAATATCTGCTTATCTTTAGACCTGGCAATAATAAACCATGCTTCTTACAATTTTTTATCCACTGACCTTTACTAGGGTCATTTATCCCTCTTCCCCTCCCCCTCCACAAAGACCCTTAGCAAAGAACAACAGACTCTTCAGCTTTTGATATTTACACAGGTGGTGGTATGCTTCTTAAAAGAAAAACAAGTGAATAGGGAAGAGATGGAAACAGGCAGATCAAACTCAGATAGAGAAAGAAACTGACATGACAGGAAAAATTAACTCCATTCTGGCTACCAGTAATGTGCTTAGCTATTTCAGGTATCTCACTTAGGCTACACTCATCAATATGTCAGCACCTGAAAATACCTAGAAATAAAATTGCTTTCCATTTTTGATCTGTAATAATGTAATCAATATTCATGGCTTTAAATTAAGAGGTATGCAAATTCCTCCAGCCAAACACACCTCAATTAGTATTACTATTTTTTTTCCAAGTGGACAATCAAGTTAGGACCAATTGTGTTACAACAGCCCGGGATTTTCATAAGATCATACAGATTTTTTATTCGTAAACTACAATTTATTAGCTAAAATTCATATGGTCAAGAGCTAATATTTGGTGTTTATAGGTGATGTTTTTATAATTTTTAATTTAAAAATAATTAAAAGCAATGACTATTGCTTTTGAGCTGGTATATAATTTCTGCATTTGTTTAGATTGGAAAATATGATTACAATAAAGTGAAAATAGATTGACACTTCTTTCATAACTAGAAAGAAAACAAAAGACCTTATGATGAAAATTAAAACATGGAAAAATAACTCTAAAACCTATGCGATGATGATGATGATGATGTTCTGAATAGCAACTGAAGATTTTTTTTCTTATTAGAAGCTTAAAGCAGGAAATAGTGTTTTGAAAGCAAATAAAGCAATATTTATTACAAGACAGACTAATATTAGGTTTTTTAGGACAAGTCCTGATAGTTGGAGAACACTTGATGTTAACAGATACAAAGCTATCTTTTATGGCGAAGAGAAATGAAAAAAAGTATCAGGTCAGAAAGAAAAACCGTGTATATAGACTTTTTTAAAACTATGAAGACAGATACACACTCCACTTTACAGAAAAGTAAAACATTCATTTCAACTGATAAAAAAATTACCTTGTAGCCAAACTTTTATAAAACTAGATTTGCTAATCTGGAATTGACTTCTTTTTATAGCAGTTTAATTACATATTGGATATGTAGAATGGTTATCAGTACAGAAGGTGGAATTGGCATTCCGAGTTCAAATTGCAGCCTAGTTTGCTGCATTCACTTTCACATTAATGACCTTGAAAAGGGCATGAACCCAGCCTTCCACAGCTATGGGTTAAAAAGCAGCATTCACTAGGCTCTGAAGTCTTGAGTGACAGCCAGTCTAGGAGAAAGAATATGTTAAGTTCAAAGCTATGGAGAAGGTAACATGAAACTATGCCATTATCTTTCCACAGAAGTCATGGCAATTCCCAGATAATAAAGCAAAGGAATCTGTGACTAGTGAAATCTACCTACGTCATAAAGAGATATAGCACTTTAAATATAAAGTTACATATTAAATCAATAATATACTATTTTACAAACAGCTGAGGATATAAGAAGTTTTAAAATATCAGAAATTACCACCAAATTTGTCATGATTTTTATAGATGTAAGCTTATGAAATTTTATTTGAAATTTTTGTTTAGATATTTTAACCAACTAAATTCAGTGTTGAAATTTTACATATATTGAACAAAAGAAAATTGTGAAGAGATTCAAATGAACTGGCATTTCTGTCATGACAGAACTTTCCCCACAGATGAAACATTGCAAGCCTCTTGCTGCCTTATTGTTATTTCTATAGAAAGTATTCAAACTACATCCCTTAGTTCCACCAGTTTTAACCTTAATGGCGAAGACTACCTAGCTCTTGGGCCTTGTATAGGGTGAACATCATTGTAAAAAAAAGAAAAAGTAAAACATATATTGGAATTTATTTTTAAATATACACAAGTAAAACATAAAGAGAAGAATGTGCTGCTCTATTAGATCAAAATTCAAATGAACAAATTTTAGATATTATTTTCTTTAGCTTTATGTCTTATTTGTATTTCAAGCTAACAGTTTTATCTAAGAGAAAACTGTAAAATATTCATGAGCATCTATTTGAATGCAAGCAATTCTGTATAACCTTGCTATTAAAGGCATATAAATCTACAATTAAGGCTAAGCATGTTATTTTAAACAAAGTAACGAATAAAAGAGTAAAAATAACTAATAATCTCTATAATAAGATTAAAAACACTAAATTGTTCTCAGTGTAAAGACACTAAATATTTCAGAAGGATTATTGAGAAACTGTTTGAGATTACATTTTATCTATTTCTGAGTTATTTTAAATTAGAACCCACAGTTTATTTAGTTAATGTTTTTCCATATATCAGTCTTTTAATGTTTTTTGTTTCTGTTAATGTATACTGAGAATCATGCAGCTTAGAGTAATACCATCCTTGTGGAAGGAGATGAAAATAATTAAACTGAAACTACCTTTATTAAAAATGATGAGAATTTATCTTTCAAAATTAATTGCAAAAAGAGATGCTTGCAATGTGAAACTGCAAACATGACCATATAAAGATAAAAACTTTTTATCCATTTTATATACTAAGTAGAGCGTTAACTCTTTGCTAATAAAAATAAAAAATAAAGATAAACATTTATCAGGATGCATTGAGAATATGAATATATTTCATAGCTGTATTGTAAATATATTAAGCATTTAGTTATACAAAATTACTCTTTCATTTTTAACTTGAAATGTTTTAAAAGCGGTTTTAAAAAAACTCCTTTATTGCCATGACAAAGATTAAATAGATTAAATTTTGTATTTGTCAGATTTATCAAAAGTCTAACCCCATAATCAAAACAGCAAAAATTGATTCAGCACTGCAGTGTCTGAAATACACAATTTCTAAAACATTTTTTTTCATGTTCATAAAATGCCAAAGTAATTTTAGCAACAACAAAAGATCCATTTGAAAATAAACAATTTTTGTAGTCAACCAATTAAAAAACAACATAAACAAAGCACTGGAAAAAAAAAACCCAGAAAAGCAAGTTTACAAGAAAAAAAAAATCCATTTTGTTTTTATTAATATTTGTGTGTGTTTGTCCAACCATTTTTTTTAAAGACAAGCATTTTCCAGCAAACAAGTAAAACATGTCAGAAAGTTCAAATAGCCACACTTGTATATGAAAGAGCAGCTTTTTAAACATTCCAAAACTCTGTTCAGGTTTGTCTCAAGTTTGCATAGCAATCAAACAGTATTAAAAAAAAAGTTCTTTTTATCTAAATTTGTACAGCAGACATCTTGATTACCTAAAGCAAACTTAATCCTTATAACTATAAGCTGGAATGTAAACCTTGTATAAATCTTTTACTCGCCAATATACTGACTGCACTCAAAACCAATAATGTAATTATAAAATCTGAGATAAGCATGAGTATAAATATATACATTCATATGCATCTTTAACTAGATAGTCGATGTATGGTTAGCTTAATAATGAGTGAATATCTAGGTCTTAGGCAAGTCACACAAGGCTACTGAGCTCAGTTTATACGTGTACTTGTTAAGTCTTTAATACACAACAATGATAATAACACAAGAGAGAATATTGTGGCCCAAGTTGATCAAGAAGTGGACACTTAGTCAACACACAAACCTACCAGTTATTCTGGGTAATTACTACCTCCAAAGATGTCTCTAGTTATTTCCTTTTGTTGTCAAGTGACCTACAGACCTACACTCATGGAAATATTACTATTTTTCTATGTTCATTTGCATGCTTATGTGTTTTTGACATACTTTTAAATTCACTGAAATCTAAAGCAAAAATAAATTTTATCATTAAACAGAGTTTCTCCTCTTCATCCTGCATCTCTTCTTTCTTTATTTTTATGCAAAATAATGAAGAATTAAATAAATGCCTAAAATTTTACAGCAAAATTTAACTCTTTCAAAAAAAGTGTTTCAAATTTGACCCAAAAAGAAAAAAAAAAAAAAAGGAAAAAGTGAGCTGGTCTCAAAATTTGTAAATATACAACTGAATTGATCTTCTTATAAAATGTTTAACTTTGTCTAAAGTGAAAAAAATATATCAGTTTGAAATGAATCTAACTAATGAATGAAATAAAAAAATAGCCTTGATTGAGAGGTAATATGTTAAGAGTGCAAGCTGTATAGGTTTAATTCTCATTACACAAATAGGGCTCTTTACTTAACAATTGGTCTATAATTAAACTAAGAATAAAAACACTAATCTAACTGCATTTTATGGTATATAAGACTGCTTACATTTGAATATAACTTTACATTATTATGGAGTTAAGCTAGTTACAAGTATTAGAATTCTAAAGTGTATGAGTAAACAGACTACCAGATAGTTAAACTTCAGATATAAAATATAGGAGATATCTTTGCTATTTATTTGACAAATCTTAGCAAATTCCCAACTATTTTACTTGACCACCACACAACAGAGATAATTGTACAAGGTAATGATATTAATTTTTTATCGAAAGACAAGCAATTATTCTAAGAATCACAGATGTTTTTTATCAGATAAACACTTATTAAATCTTCCCTTTTGCCTTTGTTAGAAAAATTAAAGGTTGTTTAATTTCTATTCTTTTTGTAAGAAAATATAAATATGTGCATGTATACATAAATCTATAGAAATATATGTATTTGTGTATATATAGATTGTGTTGTGTCAGTGAGTGCTATAAATGATAACAGAGGATAGGTTTATCAGTGGCTTGTGTGATTTAGTTGTACCTTTAAACTTCTTCAGACCACCAAGGCTAGGATCAGGCCACCAGTGGAGCAGTAGAACTTTGTCCATAAATGAACAAAACTTATCAGATACTGTTGTTATTA
Source organism: Acanthosepion pharaonis (assembly GCA_903632075.3). Taxonomy (NCBI): domain Eukaryota; kingdom Metazoa; phylum Mollusca; class Cephalopoda; order Sepiida; family Sepiidae; genus Acanthosepion; species Acanthosepion pharaonis. The sequence continues at coordinate 2,877,216 of CAHIKZ030002301.1, read as the reverse complement.
AGGTGCCAAAATAGAAGAGAGCTGGTTGGTGAGGTGCAGTGAGTGAAATCAATAGGCAAAAACTAGATTTATGCAAAACAACCCTTGCCATCTAAACAATCAGGTACCATGTTTTGGGGAATAGCATTTTCCTGTCCTTTTTCTAAGTGGTTTACAAAATATACATTAATACTTTTTCTGTAATTTTGGGATTAAGAGTTATTAAATATTTCTGGAAGCTTGATACCTGTCATGCTTGCAATCCTCAAGAAGTAATGTTTTCAAATCTAGTTGGCCAGATATCTTACACATTACCTACATTCAATCAGGAAATATGCCAGGTGGTCTTGTTCAGATCTCTAAGGTATTCTATATACTTGCACACCCAAATGACATGTACAATAATAGTCTTTGTACATCTGTCATATGACAGTTATGATAATAACATACGCAAATGTAATGAACACTTTGCTATGAATATAAACAGTAATGGAATAGCTGACAAATGCAAATGAATAGAGGTTTTAGCAAGCAGTCAGAAACTTTCCAGAGAAGCCTTCAAGAAAGCACAAATTATATTTAAAATATTAAAAGGACTATTAAAAATGATTTGTTATACATGCTTTGTTGGATTTGTTTCAGATATGTTAAGAAGAAAGAAGTCAACTTTTTTCTTTAAAAAGGATTTTCAGTATTTAAATGCAAAATAAAATGTAAAAGTTCAGGTATTACATACATTAGAATTTATTTTACTTATCTTGAAACAGCAATTTGACACTTCAGCTAGATGTTATATAGAGATGTTAACTTTATGCAAAATAGTTACATCAATTATTTCATAACATAGTACATGCATAAGTTATGCACATCTACAAAACAATCATCTCATTAAATTCATATAGAGCAAGTATATTACTAAGTAATGTATTGTTGTATAATGGCCTTAACATATGTCCAAGATTGCATGCAAGAAAATGTATGAAATGAACCTGTGCTACAGGTAAATATGATTGTCAGGCTTTCAGGATCTGGTATTTTCTTTATAACATTCAATTAAGGGGCACTTCTGATTCAAGAAACATCTTGACAGAATGAAAGCTGCTAAATGGAACTTGGCTTAGATTCAACTCATCCACTGCATTATAATTAGAAAATTAAAGAAATCCTATAAAGATTATCTCAGTTTAAGAAGCCGACATCAATCTAAAATTATTAATAGACAGCCATAATGTTTCATCTTAAATTTCAAGAGATAAATGGTTGGAAGCATTCAATCAAAGGGTGATCTGTAAGACTCATCTTTGAGCATCTGGCTATTTATATATTATTTATACTATAATATACCAATGTATATATTCTCCATTTTCCTACAATTTAAAATTGATTAGCTACATAAACAGAAATTAAACACTTGAATAGTTTAGCTGTCACTTCATATAAGTGTGGCTGAATGAAGACAAATGCATTAACGGGATTCAAACCATTGTTCAGTATGCTTTTAATTTGTTGGATAAATGTCTGTTAGTTGCATGTCATAAATACTTGAGAAAAATGTTTAATGTTTTATAATTGCTGCATACAAAAAGACTTATAAAAACTTATGTGTTCTTTGTATGATAATTTACTTTGCTCTTTTCCTTTAAAACAATGAGTAACTGTTTGGCTAGTTAGACAATAGAGCAGTAGAGATCATATATATGTTTGATATCAAGTGCTAAGTAATTGGGGCTCATTTAGCCGATCTCACAATGTTAGTTGGGAGCTGTAAGCTGCACAAAACTGAAACAAAATAGCAAGTAATTTCATGCAATTAGATTTCTAAGTAAGCCAAATGCTGGGAATATATATAAAATTAATCCCTGATTCATTCATTCCTGATTATCAATAATAATAATAATAATAATAATAATAAAAAAAAGACTTCAAATTATCAAACATGTATTCATAAAAATCATCCCACTTTCTTTTGCTGCATGTTTGGAAATCTACATCACCATTAGTCAGGACATGATGTTTTTGTAGGGTAGGGGATTGTAAATTATAAAGAACATATGGTAGTGAGTGACCTCTTTAACAAAACATGATGCTTTTTATACACACACATTATATATATATATATATATATATATATATACACACACACATACACAAAGAGAGAGAGAGAGAGAGTGTAACAGCAAAATTGTCCAATTGTTAAATTAAGCTTTGAACCATTGTATCTTAGAAAAGATATCTTACTGAAATTCTCCAAGGTTTTTATAACACTATTTTAGCTCTAAGTTGAAATGATGATCCCTCTTCCTGTTGTGACCTCCTGATCCAGTTTTCCTCTCTACTGTTCCCTCTTGTAAACTTATTCACCATTATCTTGATGGTTCTTGAATTGACTTTGTAGATGGAAGTCAGTATGAATGTTGGTAACATTAGTGAAGGCCTGAACAATCTTTTTCATCTCAACATTGCTCAGTTGAGAAGACATAGTGGAGCTGACACAAAATGATTTTAACCTGTTCTCTTTCTAGCTGAATAATTCAAAGGGTTTTTCAGTGATTCTTATGACAAACAATGTCAAGATGGCTAAATGTCTTATCTGAAAACCTGGGAAATAGAAACTCATTTAGTTTACTGTTTTTTTTAGATATTAAACATTTTGTTGGATGGACAATTATCCCATGCTATCATACAATTTTGCTGTTACACCCAATGTGTGTTTGTGTGTGTATATATATATATATATATATATATATATATATGATTGCCACTTTTTTTTAAAAACAGAAGACCATCACTTCACTTGATAGCTTTTTTGTGTGTTTTCCATTCAGAATTTTATTATTTGCATCATTTTTACCTGAGCTAATTGTTTATAAGTAAAAGTTTATCACTTAGCTGATCAATGTTACCTTCAGCATCCTGGCCCCAGAATTTTGTAGATGGATCCGTTTGTCCACTCTTCAGGGGCATCAGCAATTAACTGCTTATATTCCTCAATCTTTCTTTCTTATGCACTTATTATTCATGCATGTTTTTTATATGCCACTTCATCTCTATTTGATAAGTGATGTTAAGCAATACTACCTACAATCTAACCACAATCATGCAAAACAAATGGCTACTTAGTACTTAATATTGTCCATTCTTGAACAATCAGTCCCAATTTTAGCAAAGAGGAAAACAAAATGAAAAACCACCATTTTTGATATTCTTTATAAGATTTGTTGATGTGTTTAATGTACATGCAGGTGTATATCTACTGAATCCCTAGCATGTTAGGCAATTTGGCTTAATATAGGATGTGGCAGAAATACCTCACACATAATGGTAAGATACTATTGCCACAAACTTACCATTATTTGGGAGGTATATGCGAGGGTAGATATTTTTAGAGATTGATAAAAATACAATATAAAAATAATGATAAATGATTACAAATATTTTGTATAAAATCTGTTTTTGCAGGTTCAATTATTTGCATTATTTGCTCAAAAGCTCTAAAGCTACAGACTGAGGCATCAATTTAAACAATATTCTAAAAATAACCAAAATACAAATATTAATAATTGTCTTTTTGTAATGCTTAGAGATGAAGAAAGAAAAATGAAAACTGATATAGTTGTGTCATATATACAAAAAGAAGAAAAAAGATAATATACTTTTAGGAAACTAAAAAAATTATACGCAGTCAAGCACCAAAAATAGCCAATTAAGTGTCAGGAGCAAAAATAGAACAGTGTCCCTTTTAAAAATCTTGAATGATTTGGTTATATGATTGCTAAGGATTACCAAGCCTAACAGGTTGTGAATGAAATTGAAAAACTCTAGGATATGGGGAGTGTATTTATTTCAACCTTTAAAGCAGAAAATCATTTACATTAGATGTTCACATGACATGAGGCTCTCAGTAAAAGTTTAGATAAGCTTCCTTGCCTGAAGAGGCTTCCTTTGTATCATAAATTTAGTTATAATTCTAAACTGTTTCTGCTTTAAATAAACTCTCAATTGTCTATCCTAAAATACAGTCTTTCTTTGCCTTAAAGCAGAAGGTGCACAAATTGATTTAAACAAATTTCAATCAAAGGAATGAAAATAAGACTGAATATATAAATTTTTAAACAACCTGATTATTGGAATATATGTTTTTAAAATAATACCTGTAGATAGTGTAGTAGAAATTGCAAAGTTCTGTATTAGTTAAGTTTGTCATAATATACCTAAAAGTAAGGATAACTTTTTTTTTTTCTAAGCATAGCTAATTTTGCACATATAAAATCCAAATTCAAATCAGAGAAATAATAACTATATATATATATATATATATATATATATATATATATATATATATATATATATAAAATGTCCAGTAAATTAGATACAAATGGAATCTGATCTCTGCATTTGTCATATGTAAATGATTCAAGGCCTTTTCTTTATATTACATGAGAAATTGGAATAATTAAAAGCCTGTTAAATAAGTTATGTTAACAAAGAATCTAGAATCATCTGATGTTAATCTAGTCAAGTAAATACAGCAAAACTATAGAAACTAATACAAATGTAGTCATACTTGAAATCGAGTAGATAGACATCATATAAATGAAAGTCATTACATATAAAATGACTGGCTGCTTATTTTAATGCATGCTCATTTACTAGGATGACTTGCAAATGCCTGTACGAGCACATTTGTATTTCTTCAACACTAATGAAGTCAACTTGTAGTTTATAATGCAAATATTCTGAGTGAACCTTAGTTACAGTTTCAAGGAGAGAGTGCATAATCTGGCATGGTTAGCACTTGAACAAAGCCAATAGGCTCAAACCTTTGGTGACAATGACTTTTGACTTTCTGCTCACACAAACATTGATGAATTCGAAACAATTTTGTGTATCCAGTTTCCTTCACAATGCATGGGTCAAACTATTCTATGGTTTTTGAGCACTTCCTAACAGTGCTGCTTGCTGGGATATTATCAAAAAATTAACTCCTAGACAAATCAATCATGGTGAACTTCAGAGCTGGGTCTCATGGTTGGAATGCTAACATTCTAACCACTCAGCCATGTGCCCATTTATATATCACATGCACACTATCAAAATCATTTTGATTTGCTTAGTGTACACAGTTTTCTCACTTGGTTACCATGTATTCACAACAACAGTACACAGACTTAATAATTGTTATCCTCATCTTTAGTTACAAATATTGCACATTAATAAAAACCATGGGAAATCAATTTCAAATAATATGAGGAGTGATCAAATTAGATTATGATTGTACTGTTTTAACAAATAACAATGGTAAATTTACTGGAGGTGGGGTTTGGAAGAAACCACTCTTAATGAAATATTCTCAATAAAAAAATAAAAAAAAATAAACACTTTTATGCTTGATCTTTTCATATGAAGCCAAGAACAACATGACTAAGTATATTTTATTTTACATAACAAATCCCAAAATGTATGAATTAGAACCAAGTGGGATGTTATGCAACAAAAGTTTGCATGTTTTAATGGAAACAGCACTTCAAATGTTCACCCTGCAATGTACTATTAAAGAGTGTATTTCCATATTTAAAACAATGTGCAATGTGGACATAAGAGTTACTGAATTACAGTATTTATAGAATATTCAGTTCTCAAAGTACCAATGTATTAATTAAATTATTAAACTGGAGACTAGAAAGCATACTATAAGGTCTACTGAGGGCATTTCCAATAATTCAACTAGAAACGTCTCAAAGCCAAGTTTAATATTTATAGAGAAGTAGGCAGTTGTAATTTAGTTATAGATAAGATGTATGTAAAAAAAAAAAAAAAAAAAATGATGGAAAAATCGCTGTGGGAGATAAAACTTATAAAAACAGGTTAGATATGAGGGGATGCTGAAAAGTCATCAAGACCAAGTCACTTCTTCAAATCTAACCAAATGTGCAAATATCAGACTTTTCTTTTGGAAAAGATTTTTTTATTAGGCCAAAAAGTATAACATGTCAGGGGAAGTACTTCAATGATTCACAATAATCAAATTTATTCAAACAAGTGAATGCCTTCTTTGTATATTTGCTGTTATTAACACAGCATTTGGGCTGATCTATTCTTCAGCCTTCACCAGATGTAATCTGTGAGAACAAAGGAACCTACTTTCTGCTCATTTTGGTTTGCTCAGCTTGGCCAAAAAGTGTTAAGAGTAAGTATATGAAGAAGGGTTGCAATTGGATGAACAATATTTACTGTTAATCCCTTTTCTGAACATTAGAGACAAACATCAGGCTTGATCAATTAACTGAAATGAAACAGATAAACAAGATTTTGGGGTGGGGGTATTAACATACATGTAAAAAAAAGAGGTAACATTAATCATAAGTGATTCCATTTCTGTGAAATATTATCAATTGCCATTACCAGCCAAAATAAAATGATATTTGTAACTAAAGATTTGCACTGGTTTCAAAGCAAAATATAACCAGATTATGAATGAATAATAATTAAGATTAGATAACATTTTGTTGGTTTTACTTTCTATGCCAATTAAGAGATTATCCTTTTTAAGTTTCAGCATCCTAATCTTTCTCTGTAAAAAGGGATGCACTTTTGTGTCTTATTTATTGGCAAATACCTTTTTACTGGTCTCTATAATTATAAGCAATGAATGAAAATGCTAGTAAATAATATGAACACAAGTCTTTAAAAAATACTTAAGTAATATAGTAAACTAGAAATTAAGAACCCAATGTCAATTGTTTAGTAACTCAATCCAGAAATAAATAGAATGAATCACATATCTATTGCCAATATATTAAACTTTGCACTATCAGGCGAGAGGAAATTTAGAATTTGCCAAAGTTATTATTAGTTCACAACAGATAATAAATAATGTGATAAAACCCTCAACAGATTACAAAGACTAATAAAGCTTTCTTTCTGACGATCATGACACACTGATATTTATATGGGTCATATTTAAGAAATTATAATTTTTGTTCTGAAAAACTTCTTGTAATAAATAGTAATAAGAAAAATTGCTACTTGAAAAAAAAAAAAAAAAAAAAAAAGCCAGACAAAATGAGGATTAGTTTTATTCCCAAGCCTTGTAAACACTTAATTAAGAATAGATCTGAAAAACAGATGAAGTTCATGCACAAAATGGCCACTGAAGTAGAGGAATTTATAGCTCCCATTTGGACAAAAATTAGGATTTTCAGACTGAATTCAGTAGACTGAAAACCACAAACCTGAAGTTACAGTCCAGATACTAGAATAGAGATTTTAAAAACATATAAATATTTTGAATAGGTCAGATGTAGAATTTACTGTTTTCCAAGTTATTGATTAGAGAATTGAATCTTCAATATATAAACATCTTAAATAAAATCAAAGCAGGTGAAATTATTGAATTAAAGAACTTTTGAGTAGATAAGGCACTGATTGAACTATCATCTTAAGTGACCAAATTCTGGATTAAAATGTTTTGATTTATTTGTTAAAAATCACTTTCTATTTTACGCATTCAATGAAAACTATGAAAGTAAAGTGAGAAAGTGGATTGAGAAAGACTTCATTAATGTAAAGCAAACTTCAACATTTGATCTGAGAGTAGAGGTGACAAAATAACAATAGTAGCCAAACCCACCATCAACAATCCAAATTTTGTTTTTTCATACAACCTTCTGGATATACATTCTGAACATTATTTCAAAAAGGTGTTTAATAATCTCTTCAAAGTTACAGAAGAAAAATTATTCAGGGCTAAAAATACTTCAAACTGATTTTAAGATTTAAAAATACTAATTTATGAATATAATCCTGTAAAGTAATAACTTTCTATTTATTAGCTTACAGGATTATAATCTATAATTTCATTACCAGATGTATTATTATTTCACCTTCTGCCATAGTAAATTAGTGAAAATAAATTAATAAGGTCTGTAAACACTTTCCCTTCAAGGGTCTCTTACAGGATAAATCAATTAACTAATAAAATAATAATTGAAAATTAAGTTAAAAAAAAAGGAATTGTAATGAGTAGAAAGAATTCCAATTAAGAGTATTGGATCAGTAAACCTACATCAGTTCAGACTGTAAAACCATATGACCAGTTCACTGGGATGAATTAGTTGCTTAAATATTGTTTGATAAAGCAGATATATAAAATAATGTATGTGCATAAGACTGTAAATGTGAGTAAATAGAAAGGATACACACACACACACAGAAGTGAAAAGTTCTTGGCCAGAACAAGAAACTCCTTTCCAAATCTATCTGATGTTTGGTCATTTGGTCAAATTGTGGAAAATGGGTATTGCCAGTAATTATTCACCAGCACCTTGTGCACAAATGCTTGCGCATTTCTTGCTTAGAGTCATTGAAACCCATATCTGCTAGCATTATATTTATCCAAAAATGTAAACAAAATCAAAGTAATTTCTAAGGAGCTAACGGATTTTATTTATAATCCAATATTATTGCTTATTACTATAGACATTATATTTAGTGGATAAACGTGTTAGGGTAGGCATCCATGTTTTATAAAGTGTGCAAATTTAAATCTATCAGTCTGTGCATTTGAGAATCTTAATAAAGGAAATGTGTCTTTTGAAAATGAGAAATTTCAAAGCCCTAAAAATAAAATACTATAACTGCATTTGAATGTCTTAATTAAAAAAAATGTGCCAAAATCTTAATAAATATTGTCTTTATTAAGACTCTTGAATGCACAGGCCAGTAATGTAAATTTACAATGTTTAAAAAACAGGAGTATTTATTCTGACATATGCATCCACAAAATATAATGTTTACAGTAATACGAAATGAAGCCGGATTATAAATAAAATCCGTTTTCTCCTGAGAAATTACTTTGGATATTTTGGATATGAAAATAGAGTGAGCAGATAGGCACGAATGCATGCACACATACACCATGAAAAAAAAAAATTGCATCCATGAAAAATGCATATAAAAAAGAAAAATCGACAAGTATAAGCAGTCAATTGCTGATACCTCTGATGAGTGGATGGAGTGATTCCCAGAGGGCCCATCTACAAAACTCTGAAGTTGGGATGCTGAAGGTAATATCAATCAGCAAAGTGGCTTTTACTTGTATTAATTTTATATATATATATAGGAAGAGAGAGAGAGAGAGAGTGATTAGAATATCACTTATGTATTTGATAAGAGTATGTATGCTTGGGTATCAGAGTATATCACAGATTGTTTATATGAACAAAACTTTGGAAAATCCTAAATAATTTCATGACAATGTTCTTGGTTTAATTAGGCCTGTAGAAATAAACTGATTTGACTTTCACATTGGTCATTAGTAATTCAGGCAATACTTATTGTGAGGAGCTTTTTAGAATATAATTATACTTAGGACATGCAAAATTCCAAATCCCTAAACATACAATACCATATCAAAATTTCTTATATTTCCACCACACACACACACATACTACCACCACCAAAAAGAAAAAAAAATGCTATTCTGGAACAAAGAAAAAAAATCAAATCAATAATGGATAAGCGCAAAGACAATGCAAAACTTTTTTTGCTCCTTGTGATTTTTTATGTAAAAGTCTAACATACTTTAAAGTCATACATTAATAGATTAAGTAGTATAGAAATATGAAGAATTTGCATGCATCGTTAACTATTTTCAGTGTCATTAGAATGGAAACTGAAAATGCAATTGTTGAAGAAATTACAGCAAAAAGATGATGAAAATAACACACCTGAATATAAACAAGTGACTAATCAAGAAGGAATGAAAAATGTAAATGGACTATGATGGCATTCTTTTTATGTAGAAGGATAATAAAGGCTGCCCATTATATCCACTAGATATCTATACTGGATTTACTTTGCACCCAGAATGAAAGAATGCACTCAGTAAATTCTTTAAACATCAATTAGAAGTAAGGATTACAGTATTTCAACATGTTAGCAAATCAAGTATATAAACAAAAAATGTTTTGCTTAAAAATTTACTGGATTTTTTAATGTGTGTTTAATCATAATTTTTTTTTAATTAATTAACAATTATTTTATCTTCCTTCATAATCATAAGTTTATACACAAATTGAAAATGAATATATTTTAACTGTTTACATGTTTCTTCAAGTCACTAGAGCAACCTCCTAACATGTCCAACCTGCTCTCTTCCTGCAATGTCCCAATAAACTGCACTATTCATGCAGTGTCCCAATAAATTGCTCTCTTCCTGTCCATAGTATCCCAATAAACTGCTCTATTCCCATGATGTCCCAATTAACTGCACTATTCCCACAATGTCCCAATTAACTGCACTATACACAGTGTCCCATTTAACTGTACTATTCCTGTGTTGTCCCAATTAAGTATTCTATTCCTACAGTGTCCCTATTAACTGCTTTATTTCTGCTGTGCCCTAATTAATCATTGTATATATAAATAAGAAATAGAAAGTGTGTGTGTGTGTGTTAGTATCTGTGTACATGAATGTATACATGCAGTTAGGATTAATATTACTAAATGCATGAATTTGATAAAATATAGAGGCGCTCTTGTGAATGTGTCTGAATATGGTTATGTGCTGAGGCATGTATTTGAATTAAAGTAAATTACAAAAATAATGAATTTTTATTTTTTTAAATGTGTTTATATGAAAGCAAGAAAATGTGAGGCTATATACAAGGAGATATATATTTTGTGAAAGGCTGTATGTGAATTATACCAGCTAGCTATAAAACTACATCCATTAATAAAGGTGAAAAAGAAAAGAAGACCTCACTCTCAACAAGGTTTATTTCTTCAAGATCAAAGAGACTAGCAGATAAAAACATCATTTACTCACAGAGAACATTTTATGAATGATTAAGTAGTACCGTTGCATGGCAAACTAAAATTAGTTACTCTGAATATCTAGTACATTACCATGAAATATTAATATAAGACTGAAAAAACCACTGATATAATTGAATCAGCTGTCACTACTGGGAAGGAACATCTTTGCAATAAAATAGGACTGACTTATCACAAATTTATGAGTACAATCTATAGCATAAACATTAGTGGAGTAAAATACATTTTCCTTAATATGCCTTATTTAAAACTTGTAAGAGCATTAAGAGTATTTTTCAAGTCAAAGAATATTACAAAAAGAACTTGCATAATAACATAAATGCAAAAACTGTAGTATAGGAATTTTAAAGAAAATGTAAGGAAAATGTTGATAATGGTGTTATTTTATTTGTAATAATATTGCAGTAAAGCAAAAAATAGCTTCCTTCAGATGTATTAGCAATCTTGAAAACAAATATTAATAGTCTAAAATATTTTCAATAAGGTCTATTTGCAATATGCTAAATGGTAAAAATTACTGTTTATTATACATTAGGCATTTGAATCTCTCATTGAATAAGAGATTTTGCATGTGCATGCATGTGTGTGTACACACACACACATACCAATATAATTGCTTCTGTTGTAAACTATATAAGAAGATGTTGAAATGTTTGTGGTCCTACTCACTTCCTAAAATTTGACCAAATGACCAAACATCAGAATTTATTTTGGAATCCCTTCTTGGTTAGATTGAGAATTGTTCAGCACTTCCTAGCATATAATGGTCAATTTAACAGATTCTCTGAAATGTTTTTTTTTCAAAAATTAGAATCAATAAACAAAAGAATGAATAAAAGAAAGGAAGATTGTAGACAAACTTTTGAATCTAGGTAATGACCAGGCTTGACATCGCTTAACTTTGGTGATTGTAAGGGACCTGACATTCCAACATGATGTGGCCATAAGCTAAAACTCTGCCAAATTTTACATACCAGAAGAAATATTCTTCATAAAACTATTTCAAGTTTATTCATTGGTTTATTTCAATTGAACTTTGACCAAAGTCCAACAGGATCAAGTAGTATATGAATAAATATTTTTGAATATTAAGAGTTGGAAGCAAAGCAATGGCTTGCTTTTGCAGGACTGATACAGTTAACTTTACTCATCCTCCTCCTTTTATAAAGGTAGAGAAAACAAAGTAAATTGATACTATTAAGGGAGATTACCCTTCTTAATTGAATAAAATGTAAAAGAAATCATATATATATATATATATATATATATATATATATATTCTAATTTAAATATTCAACTATTAACTTGTTATACCAATTGTCTTATAATTTATAGTTTTAATTATGGTTGATGTTTCTTTTTCATTATATTGAAAGAATCAATATATAAAGTGAAAAAGACATTTTTGAGACCCATTTTCAAAATAATTATTTCTATTCACATAGTAAATATAAAAGCAAATAATCTTGCTCTATTAGGAAAGAAGGATTTTTTTTTTGCAAAATGATATTTGGCAGTTTAAATCAATATTTCCAATAGATTTCAATATCTAACCAATAAAGATGAATGGAAAAAGCAGACAGAAACTCTTATACCTTATGTACAAATATCAAAACAAATAAAAATAAAATCAACCATTGTCCGAGGTAAGAATAAAATCTACAAATGTAAACAGAAGAAAGTGTCATCTACTACTACTACTACTACTACTGCAACAGTGACCATTGTTGAGCTAATTGATGGGGAGAGTAAACAACTATGCAAAATGTAACAAAAATATCTTTTTGTAAGTCGACTCAATGAAAAGGTTTGTTTACAAAAAGCATGGCCTTCAAGGATCTGCCAGTGTCATCATCAGCATCTACTTCAATGTGATACACATAACATTTCCAAAAAGAAATATTTTAGGGACCAACCAAAATCAGCTTATAAAAATCAAATGCAAGAGCATTTCAGTTAAAGATAGCAAGATCCCTATCATATACTGTAATATTACATTGGACATTATCATTAAACTTTATTTAACTAGAAGAAAATTAATGAATATAAAAAAGTAAAGATATGTTCCATCACATAACAGCCTAAAATTCTCTCACCACATCATTTATTTGGCTAAAGGTAATGTTGATTCTAGTTTTGAATAATTTTTAAACAAATTTTGAAGCCCGTGCAAAGTGAAAAGATAAAAGGTTATCCTTAATAAAAAAAAACCTTGTACTGAATGGCATATTGTTTCATCTTCAATGCTAAACATAAAAATTAATCACCATAATTTTCAAAGAAAATAGAAAAACTCAGTTGAATGGGTTCATCAGCCAAGACACTGGTTGCAAGACAACATGACCTCCAAGTGGAAGTTGTGTGGGGATTCCAAAACACTAAATAATGTTAAACCTGACAACAAATAACAGAATCTATGAAGATAGAAAATATTCTTTATCCAATTTTATGAGTATATAGTTAATTTTATTAAAACTATAATGTTTGATATATCAGGAAGTTGAAAACAAATCCAGGCTAGAAAAAGAAGAAAAAAATTTAAAAAGAGATCCCTCTTAGTATAAATTTTGTTTAGAAAACTTTAGTCATAAAACCCTTGTCAAAACCATATTCATCAAATACAAATCGTGAAAAATGTCAAAACTAAGAAAAACTACCCTATATCTGATGATGGTCACTTTTTTAATTTTCCAACTGATAGAATACATGCTGGAAATAGCATCTTTATATATATATATATATATATATATATATATGAATGGGTACTTGGCTTAATGAATAAGGAGTTTAAAAAAACAAAAATTAATACTCGGTCATTTGGTCCAATTTTGGAAAGCGGGATAGGCTGAATACTTTTCAGAACCTCCATATATAAACATAGAAAACTTTCTGCATACTATTTCATTATATTAAAAAATTAGCATCTTCTCCAATTTTACCTGGGAAAAGTACTATTTATAATAGCAATGATGTGAAAAATATCTCATATGATAAATTTACATCATTATTTATTAAGTATAAAAGCATTCCTTAAATATCAGAGATAATATTAAATGATTAGATCAGACTGACAAATTTAGGTAATAAAATAAAAGCATATATCCTATAAGAGGACATTTTTTTTTTAGGTTAATATAAAGAAAATAAAAAAGTTTGGAATTAGAATTATCATTTGATAATTTTATTGTATGTAAATAGGATATGAAAAAAACATTAACAAAAGGTATATTTTGGCATATTATAAACTATTTATTATGAAAACCATACGAATGGTTTGTATTTCTGAGTAATAAATAATCTTTATATTAGTTTGTTTCAGCTTCTAATTATAATTTAGCATTAGCGTAATTTTAGGAAAATCTATAACAAAGTGGAAAAAATTTCTCATATGACACATTTGTCCTTTAGGGCTTCATCAGATTAGAGTGTTTACATTGTTGTGATTACACATGCACATGATGGAGAGGAGGAAAAACATTTTTCAGATTTTCCTAAAATTATTCTCAATATTTAAAAATTTATATATCATTTTCCCATTAGTATCATTATAATGAAAGACATCAAAAAAGTTTACTGGTCAATGGCCTATTGTTAAATAATCACATCCATTTTAAAAGATAATACAACATCCAAAATTAGAAAAATTAACATACAGGTATTCTATAAAAAGAATTCATCTTCAAAAGGAATATGTTTAATTGTCCCATTATTATATCTTTTAGTCATATGCTTATACAGTTTGTGTTTTTATACATTAATTCAAAAGCATTGAAAAATCCAAGGACATTTTAGAAAACAATGCTGCTTTTTGTATTCTCCTTAATCAGTGATAATAAAAAAATAACTTATGTAAATTTCCTTTTTGTTTTGCCTATAAGTCTCAGTGCTGTTAATGGTGAATACATTTTTTTATACATTATAAAATGGTTAATAAAATGGTAAGAAATTGCTGGATAGTTTTGTTAAATTTAAACAAAATAATTTTCTTCATTATATTGTTCATTAATATATATATATATATATATATATATATATATATATATATATATATATATACCCAAGTATATAATTGGTATATACGGAATGAATTCCAATAACCAACAATTACTATTCTTAAAAGAGTGCTCAATACAAAGTAGAGCAGATATAATTATTATTTATAAAAAAATTATAACATAAATGTTATAAAATCACTAAAAAAATAGCCATTTTGTTTCAACACCTCAGTGTCTTATCAAGTGATGATGTTGAAGATAAAAAAAAAAAAAATTAAGACACCGAGGGTGTTGAAACAAAATGGCTATTTTTGTAGTGATTTTATAACATATTTATGTTATAATTTTTTATAAATAATTATATATATATATATATATATATATATATATATATATATATATATATATATATATATATAATATAAAAAATACTTGCTTATTCATTACTATAGTCTTGCCAACTTGGCTCATCAGGCAATAAGTGCTTGAGGACAATATTACTTAATAATCCAATCAATGCAGTTTAGATATCCTGTGAGATCTCATATTTTCCTACATGGAAGCCACCAATCTGCCACTGGGTGACATGGCATGACACTAGCATTGACTAGCTGATTGACCACTGTCGGGCCACCGGCATGTTCATCTTGGCAATGTTGCTATTGGTGGCCCATAGGTAGCTTTGACATTGAAGTCAATACCCAGAGGCAATAGCCTGTTTCATGCTAGGCATAATCATTGGGCCAAATTATGGCCTGACAATTGAGTTTAGCATGAAGCAGACTTTTTGCCTCTGGGTGTTAACTTTACTGTCCACTTCCATATTTACATAAGCTCTATCCCAGATATTGAGCACCTTAACCCCAAATTATTTTGTAAACATTTTTCATAGAAAGCTATTTCATCCTTTCAATTTATTGAAGGTTTCTTCCAAACCTTTTTTCACTTGAAACAAATAAACAAAACGGGTCTAACTTTAGTGATAACACAGAAAAATATATTGATATCCCAATCAAACAAACACCCTCCTATAGATGTGAGCTAAAATAGAAAAAAATATCAAATTGTATCTCATTAAATTTTACAAGATACATTAATGAGATATATAATTCAATAAGATATAATAAAACATATACAATAAAAAATGAATATAGAAAAAATCAAACATAATATCTTGAGTGAAACAGAATGTGCTTTATTGAACTAAAAATGGAAATCCAGACAAAAAGCCAGAAAAAAGAGAACATGTATAACACAGCTAAAATTTTAGATAATAAACATTTTTCTATGTACTTTTAACCTCAAGTGAATTGGGTCTATTCTTTGAAATTGTTATCTTTTGTGAAAGAAAAATAAAAAGTGAAAACTGATTTCAAAAGGTATTTTAATCCAAGTCTCATCAGTAATCTTATTTGTTACTAATTCACTGACATTAGAAGACATTTCGTAAAGAAAAATTGGATGCTAAAAAGACTTGTTATTAATAGTGTGATCATTGGTATCAATGGTCATTCACTATGGATAGGTATAAAGACAGTAGTACATTGGAACCCATCAAAGCAAAATGTGTGGTGAAATTTATTAAATCTCCCAAGAACATGATCTCAATATGAAAAGCTTCTTTATTAACAATCAATCAGACAACATTAGGTCAAATGTGTTATCTCTTGAAGTTATGGCTACTCTAATTATTTCTAAAACAGTTTAGATGGGTTATCATAAACTGTATACAAATATATTACAACTTATACAGCTATTTTATATAGTAATGATGATGCTCAAGGCCACACTATCAAAACTGCTTGCTATTGATTTTAAAATTCTTTATTTTTCTATTTAATGAGTGTCACTGAAACCAGCAATTGAACCACATTTCATACCATGAAACTTTAAGGCCAATGCTCTAATTACTGAAAAGTGCAAACTACCATTTAAAGGATGAATTAAAAATAGGGTCCATCAAATCTCACATTAGTCATAAGTGCTATAAAATCAGGCTACCCAAGTCTAATTGTAGAAACATTTCTCAGACTATTTAAGTATATTCAAATAGGCAGGTATAAAAATACATTCTCCACAAATATAGTGATTGACTCTTTATACTCACCATGTATAAATACCATTTGTTCAGCATACTGATCTATTTTAGCCACATATGGGCGTGAGAGTATACAAAAACTTTCTCCCTAGGATAATACTCAACTATGACAATTAAATGTGTATATACATATGTGGGAGAAGATGTGATGACAAAAAAAATATTGCTAAATGACTAATTTTTATATCGGTATTCATAAAACAATAAGTAGATAGTTTTTATTTTTCAAAAATTCACACAAAAATGACTATGTTTAAAAGATTTTTTTGTTTTTGAAGATCTCTTCTGAAAGTTGAATAAACAAGGCAGAAAGTTAAGAAAACATAAGTGAATTAAAATTTATGAGGAAATTAAAACGTTTTATAAAAACACCATTTTGGAGTATTTGGCAAATGCAATGTCTGATTTAAAGCTTCATTTGACTTGCAAAAGTAAATAAAGATAACTTTTGAAATTAACATTGACCACATTTAACCCTTTGTAATTAAACTTGAAGTAAAAATAATAATAATTGTATGAGGGAGTGCTGAAAAATTCTCTACCCAATGGTGTTCTTAAAAAAAAAAGTTTGGTCATTTGGCTAGATTCTGGGAAGTTGGTCAGGCTGAGAACTTTTCAGCAGCTTCTGTAATACAGAAGTAGATTGAAGAGTCTTAACTGGCTTGGCTACATTAATAATCGTAAAATTCTATTTTCATGACATGTAACATTTTGAGCCTATGATCAAAATCTAGTACATCACATTTCTGTTCATTCATTAAATTATTTAATTCAAGGAGATATAGTTATGTTTCAAAATCTTTTAAAAAGATTTTTAATTAAAAACATTTCATAAAAAGACTACAGTATAAAGGTACATCAATAAGTTCACAGATTAATGTTGAAAAAAGCATTTACTTTACATAATTATTTGTCAACATAATCTTTTCCCTTATCAATGCATGAAATTCAGAGTGAATATTAATAACATAGAATGAACATTATACAGTGAAAATTTCAACTCATAGGCTTACTACTTCACCCTCAAAATTTAAAATGTTTCTAGATTCATAGATATGATAAACTGAGTCTCTACTATGTGATATGCATATAATTCTGTCTATGGTTTCTGTTATCATCTAAAATGTGGATCTCCACAAAGCATGTGGACTTAATAGTATTCCTGAAATAGTTCTAAAGAAATGTGCTCTTGTTCTTTATAAAATCTACAATAAATGCTTTGTCACTTTTTCTTTTCTACTTGTTGGAAATCCTCTTCTGTTGTGCCTGTTTTCAAGAACTCAGGCAAACTGCATGATTCTCTTATCGACTTAATTAGTCTTCTACCTCTTTTTGGCAAAGTCCTAGAAGTTCTAATTAACTTCGAAATGGCTAAGCAGGGTCTTCTTTAAGACAAACCATATGAATTTCACTTCTCGAGGTCAACTGCTGATGTGTTAAGAGTTATTGCTGAAAGTATTATCAAAGCTTTATATAAAAATAGTTAAGCATGTTCTGTTGCTTTGGTTATATCAAAGGCATTTGACAGGGTTTGGCATGATCTTCCTCACAAGTTGAAAGGTTGTAATATTTCTGGAAAAGATTTTAATTTAATTCAATCTTTCTTATCAAATTGTAAAATGAAAGTTGTCTTGAATGGCTACTCTTCAAGCTTTTTCATATTAATGCAAGTAACTCCCAGAGCTTTTATTCTTGGATCTGCTTTGTTCTTAATTTTCATTAATGACTTTCCTGATGTCATCAGTTCTTGATTCAGAATCTATGCTGATGAGACAACTGTTTACTACTGTCTTAATGGAAAATCTGATAAGTTCAATAAGATCAAATTGACAGCTGATTTAAAAAATGACCTTCAATCTGCTGTTAACTGGGGCAATGAATGGCTTCTTAATTATAACACCTCCAAAACAAAACTGCCCTTTTTTATTTATCTTAGAGAACCTTTTTCCTGCCATCAGCATGACTGATTCTAATCTGCAGGAGAGTGACTCATTGCACCTTCTCAAAATAATGCTTTCCACTGACACAAAGTGGAATGATTACATTGAATCAATTGCTAGATCTGTTGCTAGTAAATTTGGGTCACTGTGTTATGCTAGACAATTTTTCTCACCAGAATATTGTTGCCACATCTGGTCTAGTGCTTCTGATATGTATTTAGAGATTCTTGATAAAATCAAAAAAAAAATTTGCAATGTTATGACCTGGCATCTCAGCTTCAGTCACTTTCTCACTGCCATAATGTATCATCCCTGTGTCTTTGTAAATATTTCCATGGTAATTGTTCTGATGAGTTTTCCTCTTTCATACCTAGACTTTACAAACAGCAGCTAGGTTTCATGGCTTTACAATTGAAATTGCTAGTATAACCATAAGTTCTATGCTAACAGTTTCTTCTCATGCACTTCTTTCTTGTGGAAGACTCTTCTAGCTTTTTGCATTCCAGTCAAATTTGATCTTTAAAAATTTAAATGCAATGTCAATCATCATCTGTCTCCTTAATTCCTGTTCTTTTATTGGCCTCTATCTTTAAAGATTTTTCTCTGATCCTTTCACATGCATTAGCCCTTTGCATCTTAGTGGTTTATCATCTTCCTTGGGATGTAATAATTAAAACAAATAGATATATGTAGACCTACAATTAGGTTTTCAAAATGAACAATACTTATTTGTTGCAAGAATTTAAAATATTGAAATTGAATATTCCATAAACTTTGTTTTTACATATTCTTCAAGATTTAAAGCAACATTCCAATTTGGCCAGTTTTGAACTTCTAAACTTAACAGCAGATTTTACTGTCAGTTTTCTTTTTATGATAGCAGATATGTTAGATATAAAAAACAATGCCCTTTATTTCCTAAACTGGTTTGAAAACTAAATACCACTATGAATAAATAAATAAATAAATCACCAATTTTAAAATCTTACCACTTTACTTGCATTTACCTGACCTGAATTCTTTCATTCATACTAAGAAAATTAATCCTTTATTATAAGTGGGACATAAAAGAATTTCATTACCAAATGCTATCCAATAAAATTCTTTGTATAAAATGCTAATTAATTCTTGCACGAATACATTCTGAAATATGCATGCATGAGGAAAACAGTAACTTATAATTTATTACTGTTGTAATGGAATGTGAAATTAGTTTAGTTAGGTATATGCATGATATGAAGAAGTTAGCTAATGTGAAAAACAAAGACCGTGAATGTATATATGCTTATGATAGTACTGAATGGCTGAAAACCTGGATGATGTATTAATGTCCTTCTGAAAATCAACCAGTAATGGTCATGTGATAGAAGAAATGAGGAGCATAGATTAGTAGCATTTATCTTTAAGACCAGACCAGTAATCATTATACAGATTTATATAATAGAAGATATAAAACCAAATCATTGATCAGTGTTTACATGCATATTCTGTAAGTAATAAGTATATTTTGAAGGATAAAAGTAGGTGCTGAAAAGTTTTGAACCACTTCTGATGAGAAATACATTTTTTTCTTTCCCATTTTGAAAGAGAACTTTTGAACACACTTTTGAACACACCAGTAGTTTCTGTAATACCTCCTGATGAGTGGACTGAATGATTATAAAAAAGGTTAGTCTACAAAACCCATGAGTTGGGATGCTGAATATAACATCAATCAGTTAACTGACAAATGTTATATTTTTTATTAATGCTATATATATAAGAAAAGTCTGGTACATAGAAATGTGTATATGTATGTAACAGAAAACCAGAAATTATCTGTATCTGCATAAACATGTAAAGCAGATAAAATTTTCTGTTGAAGGACTGCCAATACATAGCATCTTAAATATCTGCTGCTGCTGTTGTCTGGCATGGGACGGGTGCCTGAAGAGAAATGTCTGCACAAGATGGCTGTGTTTTGGAGAAGAGCCACAAAGAAACAATTTTACTCATACAGTTCTGTCTGGTTTCATGAAAGGAGTTCTCAGTGTCAGAGTTGAAATATCTTGATTCTCACAGACACCTTCAGGAATAGATAAAATCGGCTAAAAAAAAAAAAATAGCTGGTTCTAGAGAATACTGAATGGCAGAGAAAGGAGGTCTACAAAAAAGGATATCACTGAAACATTGTAAAAAAATTCCAAAGCTACAAAACTATTAATTTGCAAAAATATTGGATAGATACTAGCTAAGTTATAATATTCACTATCATCTAACCATATCCTAGTGATGAGTACCTCTTTTAAGAAGGTGAGCACCAATTATACAAATATATTTATGAAAATAAGCATACTACAAAAACAGGATGAATATAAGCATTCATTACCAACATTGTTTTGGAAGAAGTTTCCTCTAAATTATATTCATAAAACATTGAAACAAAAATTGTTTACAAAATGCCATCTTTGGTGCCAATTATCAATATTGGTTTTACAGCATGGAAAGATATGGGTTTGTTTTTTTCTTGTCAAATTGCTTCATGTTAGTTGTTCATTAAACAAGCCATTTTTTATAACATTAAAAACCAGTAGCATTAATATATCTATTTTCATACACAACTGGAAATAATAATTGCTATAATATATCTATTTCATAAAAAGTCTATTCTTCTAATAGTGTTAATTTTTATTGTTAACCAATACAAATGTAAAAATGGTTTTAATTTAAGCAATTTGGATTTCTTTTTTGTATAAAAATTTAATTTCACTTAATAATATTTATCAAAACAAAATTAATTTCCAAATATGACAGCATTTCAGAAACTATTGTCAAATATATATATAATATATATAAATATATATATATATTATATAAAAAACTTACTAAGCCATAAAACTATGTCCAAAATATTTAAATTTCGGCATTAAATAATCCATAGAACCAAACAACCAACATGAAAGAACTCTTTATGTCAATATCAATTAATCAATATCCTGCAATTTCTTAAATCAAACTGTATTCTAAAATATAACTTTGACAAAACTACAACTTAAAACACACATCATTGCCTCTTTTAATTATGTCAACACGAACATGTACATACACAAAAGCTGAGTATCATCTACCATGTATTCAATTGTGAAAGCAGAATAACATATATCATTTTTATTACTTCAAAGCTCCCAAGAAAATTAAATTTTGGCACTAAATTACCCATAAGGAGTTGATATGCCATTAATCAATTATTCAAATGCAATCATTGAAATAAACTTTAAAAAATTTTGATTTCTTGAATAATGTCATGTAATTGTACAGGCCCAACAAACAAGCTATACTTCATATTGCAAATTAGATACATTAAGAACCAGGGCATTCTGTTATATATTTCTTTTCAGCAACAAATTTTCAATAAAAAGAATTATAATGAAATATTGTCAGCAAACCTAAAAGTCTTCATCCTACTAAGATACTATTTAGTTCTATACAAAAAGTTCCCAACATGTTTTTGAAAATTAGAAACTGAATACACAGTCGAAAAACATTTTTTTTTTTTTGCTGAAAACTTTTGCATAGCCGTAATAATCTACTTTCATGATTTCTGAACATGGTTGTTTTCAAACTTGTTCTACTTACTAATCTATAGCCCCAAGTACAGAAACTGGATTCTAAGGTCAGTGCCAGGTTGGCTCTCTTTCTCTTGGATGTGATTTTCTTTTAAAAGTAAATGCATTAAAAAAATCTTCAAAGATAACAGATGATCAAAATAAGTAAGAAACATGTTCCCAAATATGAGCTGACATTTTATAAATCTATTATCATGAAAGTACTAGCATTTTACAAAAGTATTTTATAATGACTAGTCTGAGAGAAGTTATGACTACTTTCATATAACAATACTTGCATATTATTTACTAATACTTAGCTGCTAATTTTCAACTTGAAAAAAAAATCATACTAAATAGATACAGGCACAAATCCTAAATAGACACTAGTAACTGTTCTCTAGTATAAATTCGATTTATTCTATGAAGCCATAACATGTTTAGCAAAAATAATATTCTGCTATGACACCCTGACAAAATAAATGTTTATTTTTCTTTTTTAAATACTGTGAAGAACTTGGATAGTGCAATGTTGATTAGACTGAAAAGTATATTATTATGATATGAATATCCCTCAATGTTGATCAGAGAATTATTGTTAATAAATACTAGCCAGATCTAATCTTATGGTAACATGATCACATGATGAATTCACAAAAACAATGGATTGGACATTCAAGCAGAGAAAAAGAGTGATATAAAACAAGTCTTATTAGCAATATGAACACAAATTCTTTCTATTAATTTGAAATGTTTACACTGAAGATAGTAAAGAATAGAGAACCTAGCAGTAAAAAGCTAAAAAAGACAAATAAAAGGGAATAAAGAGGTGAAGATAATCTTCAGAATAACAACAGCAATATATGAATGGATGGTTCAAGTGTTTTTAGCAAGGAATCCCTAAAAAGAAAATGGCCAATAAGAAGCAGAATTGCCAAACTGGGCTACTTTTGAAAGCCTAATGCAATTTTGAATTTGGCTACTTGTGATTTTCAGAGATATTTATATAAAAAAAAAAAAAAAAAAAAAAAACTTTGTTAATTTAGCTTATTAAAGAAAAGACAATCAATTCAAAAATTAGTTACATTGCATTTTCAAATATAGCCTCATTTACTATTTGCAGTCCAATCTGGCAAACCTAAGAAGCTCCAATACAGCCATAATAATGGCTTGGTTTGGTTTGGTTTAGTTTGTTTTGTTTTATGGCATATCAATCTCAATGGGTTATTTAATGCTGACAACATTTTTATTGTTGGTAATATTTTTTGTTTTCAAAAATGTATTGCTGGTAATAATTTTTCCAAAAAAGTATTGCTGGTATTAAAACTTATTTTTATACTTTCATAGTGTTTTGACCCACTTAGTGTTAACTATTTGCCCATAGCTGGGACCCTGACAGGTGCTACCACTCCAGGTCAGGGTGGATCTAGGAACACCAGCAATTAAGAGGTGGTTTCATGCTCCTCAAAACTGTCTGATCAAAGGCCTTGCTGTCAGATATAGTTTATCATCCTACCCAGGACAGATAATGCTTTGGAAAAATGAAAAGTCATAGAGAATAGTTAATTGTGATTGATTGTTTTTTTTTTTTTTTTATGGTTTATCAACTCTTTATGGGTTATTTAAAGCAAAAACATATGGATTGTAAGAATAATTTTTATTTTATTTTGAAAAGTGAATATTGCATTAACAATTTTTTGAGAATAACAATGATTTTTTCTAGATACAAGTCTTACTATTTAACTGACAGCTGGCAGGAGGGGATAGATTCATACCTTTCACAAGAGTATTTGTGCATAAGTGAATGTAACAAATTTGACAGGTATTGGAACTCAGCTCTCCAATTTCTCATTCTGAGCTGCTATCCATTACACCATACAATTAGTTAACTGTGACAAAGTGAAGACAAATCACTGATATTTAAAGCAAGATAAGCAACAACTTCATTTATACACAATCAAGTATAAAATTTGTACTGACTTTGACAGTACCATATGAGCTGAGAATGAGGTTCTGCAAACTCATAGAAACAATAATGATTTGTTAATAATTTTAAACAAACACTGATGAATGATAAATTTACGATGAACTGAATATAACTTCTTATCTATAAAATAAACATGATTGTGCTGCAAAAAAAGTCTGTTATTCAAAATGCAAGACCAAACCCAGAAATCAAGATAGAAAAAAAAAACTCACCAGTGGTGCAGCAGATCATTTATAAGGTAAATAAGGTGCAGCTTCACATCAAAAGTTGAATCTTTATCAGTTATCCTGCAAAATAAACATATAGACTGACCCTTTGTTTTCTATTATCTTTTTTGATAGATCTTGATAATATGAATCAGTTTTTACTAGATTTCAAAAATAGATCTAATTTTTTCATATTTTTAAAATTTCATAAAAATGAAGAAAAAATATCTTACAGTCATAGTTAGGTTTTATAACTTTTCTGTAAGTTAATAATTATCCAGGCTCTCACAAAGTAACAGTTAAAAGGGAATAAGCCATAAAAATCTAAGTTATGAAGAAAGATTAAGAACTTAAGTCATTTTAAATGTGGTTATTCTTTAAATATTATGAATGAAAATCATATTAATGACAGAAAAGAATAACTTATCACGAACAAAAAAAGGCAAGTAAATAAGGTGAGATGATGCAAAAGATTGTAGTTTTCACACACATATTTGAACGATTAGAATTATTAACTATGAGAATTAACTCAAGAAAAATGAATTCAAACATTCTGAAAAAATGATAAAAAATACAAATACATAGAATATAACATTTTGATGATACACATTCTTCAATTAAAATCCTGCTTCCAGTAAATAGTAATATATAGTAATAGAAGAGACTCAGGCATTAGGCTCTCAGACAGTTCACGTAAATATATTGGCCAATTTGCATAATTTTGTTAGAAAAGCATCAGACTTTAAACAAATTAGAATAGAGATGCTGAAAGTTTACATGTTTTAAATTTGTAAAATTAACTGCCTTGATTTTGCAATATTATATCTGGGATGAGTTGTTATCACTATTTACAATCAAACTAATATCCTTATCTTTGTTGTTATTATGCCCTCCATTCTTCTTCACGTGTCAAGAGGATTAAAGCATTGGTTGGTGAATTTGGTGATATTGTGAGTTCAATCACTGGGCTGGTTAGTACAGAAACAGCAGTAATTGAGCCGTACTGAAAATAATGAGACAAGATGTCCCTAAACATGGACAGTGGAATTAGAACAATCTATTCGCGTAGAAAAGGGTTGTTTGAAAATCTCTGAAGGTTATCTGGATTGACAGATAACTGATGAAGGCCAGAGGGTACAATGACCAAAACACTGTGATAATAATGATGGGAAAAAAATGATGAGGATATTAGCCCAACTGTAAATAATGAAACAGATGACAGCATTTAAAAGAACTAAATATTCATGTATGCCACAATAAATAGGATTGCAATATTTATTCCAAAATCTTAAAGGATTTGTTAATCCTTTAACAAGAGAATCAGCTGTAAAAGCCATACTTATAGAAGCATTCATATACATACATAAATGACTATATGAGAAATTGGGGAGGGGGGAAAATCCATTTTTATGAAAGTCAGTGAAAATAAGATGATAACATCTTAGTATTACATAATAGATAGAAGAAAAATACTCTTGACATCTGAGCAGAGCTCTCTTGTAGCCTTAATGTTGCATCTGCACAAAAATCTGAAAAAGAACAATAAAATAAACAACTTACCTGTTTAATAAGTACTGAGCAATCAACTCACAATGTTCTTCAGACACACAATGGGTGAAGATCCAGCTTTTCCCATTCTGTAAGATAATAAATAAAAAACAAGATTATTCATTCTGAATAAATATATAGTACTTGAAATGAAACAAAGAGAATGCAGGTAGCAGGTATAATTCAATATGTTAAAGAAAAAGCTGTTTTTGTTAATTTTCAATGATATCAGCAACAAAGCCAAGTAACCTTCAAGACTAAATTCTTTCAATGTCTGTTAGATGCAACAGAACCCGTTTGTTAACAGAAATATGTCAACTGAATATCATGTTACAAAACTTCAGTCTTTAAACATTAAGTTGTTTATAATGAAAGTGGTTTGGTTTGGTTGTTTTTATTTAATGGCATATCAACATCTATGAATTATTTAATGCTGAAATCTAAATATTTTGTACTAAATTTTTATTTTATATTTTTTGGAGATAATAATGGTTTATTGATCCAAGTCTTACTAATTAACTCATAGCTGGAGAAAGAAGAGGTGGATTCATAACTTTTCCAAGTATATTTGCACATAAGTGATATAACAAACCCAACCAGAATTGGAACTCCACTCTCCAATTAACAATTCCAAGATCTTATCCATTGCAACCACTAGTATTCCCAAGTGGCCACACATCTAAGATACTGACCAGGCTTGATGTTGCTTAACTTCGGTGATCATACTAGAACCAGTGTTTCAATGTGATGTAGCTGTAAGTTCAGAATGAAAGTGAAAATTTGGCTTCTTCTTTTTATTTTTAAATTATGTTTTTCCTTGCTATTTTACTTAAAATATTGTTTGTTAATTATTTGGCAAAAGTTTCAATTCATTAATTTTGATTACATATTTTTTGGAAAAATATGGAGAGACTTTCAACTCATAATTTTATTCAGGTATGATTTTAATGGACGTTAATATATGAGAAACTGTGAAGAATATAAATTCCATATTAAAGATTGATGTGGTTTATGAGTGAACAATAAGATTTTGGTTTCAAAAACATGCAATTGGAGAATTTATGAGAAGAGGGGTTGGCCAAGTCAGTGATGAAAGTTTGAAGTGTCTGTGATAAAAAATATATTTTTTCAAATCAGTAAAAAAACTAACAGCAAACTTCAATGTATTGATTACAACTATTTCAAATCCTTTAAGAGTGACAAGAAAAAAGTTAAATAAATTTTAAATGAATGAAAAACCCAAAATATTAGATATCTGTAGATGGACATTAACCATTGTCAACAGTATGAAATTGATCCATTTTTACATCATCACTTGTAATAAAATATGAATTGTATATTAATATAATATCCGCAGGAGGTTACAGCTTTCTCAACTGTAAACTTCTGGGCTATCATCCCTGGAAGGTTATGGAAAATGACTGGTTGACAGAAGTGGTTAGATATATCATAATTTCCTTCAACGTTGCCAACACAAATATATAGACCAATTTAAAGTAGTACATTCAAAACTGAAACAGCATCCAATTTGGGGAATACAAAAAGTATTATTTTGTTGTGTAACATTTATCTTCATGTTGCAAGAATGTTATTACTAAAGTTGAATCAGTTTAAGATGAAAATTTTATTGCACCTTATCCACTTATTTAGCCTCCTTCTAATGGATTACTAATTTTTTAAAGCAATTAAAACGTTTTCCTTACATTTAAAAACTTGTGGAGGTTGGCACAGAGCTTTAGTTTTTACATTAAAAATGAATGAACACTGAGTGAACATTGTTTTAGAAGATTTATTTTCTTTTTTATGAATACAAATTGTATCCTTCCTGTGCAAGTAAATAACTCATTGTACACTGAGAGAGAGAGTAAGACTCCTCTTTCTTTGTAGCAGACAGTTATCCTGGTTAATTCTTTTGTGGGTTCAGAAACAAAACTGATTGACCTGTCCTTATAAATGCTGCTGTTAAATGTTAATGAGATGATAAGTAGCTAATATTTTTCAGAGGATTTAAGAAATATTTTTATTTTATTTACTAAACTTTGCCTACTACTACAAACAATCACTGTCACCTAAAAGACTTGAATAAATAAAGAATTCATAAAAATAGATTTGAAGAACTGCTATCAAAAAGGAATAAATGTAGATAGAAGAGAAATATTCTTATAGAATTGCTTTTGTATCAATTTTTAAAATTTGTTTATATAAATCAGCAATTTCAAACTGATAACACAGGGATATTCAGCACATTGTTGTTGTTCACAAACTACAATTTTGTATTATCTCATGTAATTCACAAAAATATCTTCAAGCTTCCAATATATGAAAAGAGCATTCTGAATCACTATTGATTTGTTTTTAACTGCTTTTAATAATTTTTTATCATATGAAAATACAATTGTTTCAATATATTTTTTTCTTAATTCAATGTAATTTGTGTGTATGTTAAATATTTAGATGTAAATAAATACTGACAAAGTCTTCAATGGTTGGATAAAAATCCAGATAAAAAAAACGATTGTAAGTTAATTTGCCTAAATATTTTATTATCAAAACAAATCTGTTCATTCAAAAGATTTTTGTTGTTTATTTTTCCCAAACTATTTGTCTGATGAAGATGAATTAAATTTCCATATATTTTTATAATGAAATGAATTTTAAAATATTCCTATTTCTGAAGATGTGAATTTCACTGGTTGCATGTGCTTTAAAATTAAATTGACCTCACTTAACTTTGCATTGCTAAAATCTAAGAACCAAATTCTGGAAGGAATTGCTTTTTTCACTCCCATTTTACTTCTTTTTCTTTTAACCATTTCACTCTAGGCAAGGCAATAAAGCCACAAAGATGCAAAGTGATATTGGGAGTGGAAGATAATGAGAAAGGACAATAAAAGAACAGGGTTAAAAAAACTGAAGATGGCGAATGACATTGCATTTAAATTTTTGAAGATTGTAGGTGGCAGGAAAGCAAGGAACTGGAAAGGGAGTTCAAGAGATGAGAAATGAAAGAAAAGAAACTATTAAAATAGAATTTAAGGTTACATTCCAATATTAAAATAATAAGATCTAGTAGCTAATTTAGTTGTATGCTTAAATTCATGCCATAACATAGAGAAGAGCTCATTAGAATGACTACTATGAAAAGACAGAGGGAAGCAACATCATGGTGGTAAGAATGTGATTGAAGACAAGATGCCAGGTCAGGACCAATAACATTATTGACTCTTCTTCAGATATTGTTGATAATCTCTAGATATATAGCTGAACCACCAGACCAGATATGATAGCAATATTCAATGTGTGGATGAATAATAGATTTATAAATGTGCAAGATGGATTCTGATGAGAAAAATTGTCTAGCACAACACAGTGAACCAACCTTCATAGAATAAAAATGTTTCTCATTACCCTTATTAAGAGGAGGAAGAATAAAAGAACCTCATGGAATTTGAACACTTAGTTTTCTACCTGGAAACATTTTTGGAACTAATCATAAATAGAAAAAAAATCTTAAAAAAAAAAAAAGGATGCTTAATAACATGGGGTCCAGAGAATTCCAACCCAAAATTAATGAGATGCTTTTTACGCACAAAGATAAATGTTGAAGCTTAAATAAGCATGGAATAATACAACACAAAATGTACGTTAACAAAATGTATTGAAACAAAGAATAGGTACACAATATTTACAGTTAGTTTGGTATATTCTTGGGAAGACTGTTCCTGCATAATGGGTTGACTAAATCGCAGTCGGGCAGAGTCTCTGGATTCAATTTCTTAATCTCTATCTTCCCCGTCTTCCGGTACCAACCCATATTTATATGGTCGGTAGTCCGCTTATGTAAATTAGGTGTATCATACACAACAATAAACAAACAAAACTAGGGCCAAAATAGCTGATTATGCTACAGTATGATGATGACAATGATGTCTAAAAGTTTCTGCATATTGACTGAAGGAACTAAAGCAGTTGTTATGGCAAATATTAAGAGATTCTCTACCTGAGGCAGGCAATGTCAGTACATTTTGTAGAAAACAACTTAAGGAAAAAAACAAAAAAAACTTATAATCCACAAGCAGCATTCTTGATGTGAGACATATTTTGTAATATACAATGGTTTTTACATTATACCATGCAAGCTGCTTCAGGGACATTCATATTTAAAATCAGTTCTGTATGGCACAGTCAACTATTTTTTCTGCCACTTACAGATATACCAAAATACATTTGTAGACCAAATCATTCTAGACACATTAAGAGTCTATAAATATCATGATTTAAAACAAATGCTCACATTTATTTGTAACCACTAAAACTCCAAAGAAACTGCATTATTTTCTTTAGAGATGTGCAAGAATTTAAAAATATTATGGCACAAATATTCATAGAAATATGAGTTATTTTTTCTTATTCAGTTTATTAAACAGGTTGTTAATTTTTTTTTTTTAAAAACGGAAAATAACTGAGTTGAAAATAATTCACTAAGAATGTACTAGACGATCCTAAGAAAAGAAGAAGGAAAGAAAAGAAAAGAAAGAAAGAGAAATGTATGACGCATGACCCATTTGATGGTAGAGATAGGTCTGCGTGTGGTCGACTTTATTTTTTTTTTTTAAAAACAAAAATTGTCGGGTCAAATATTTTTATCAATTTGGATTTTTTATTTTTTTTTTTGAACAAAAACGAAATTTGTGATCTGAGAAAAGTGTCTTTGGGTTGGGGAAGTGAAAAAACGATATACGGAATTGACCTGTTAAGAATTGGACAAAAAGAAAATTATTTAGACCTTTTAAGATTTTCGTTCTCAATTGTTTTGGACCACAGAGGGCGCCAAGAAGGCGGAAAAAGAACCTTTTCTAAAGTCAAGACTAATTAGCATTGTTTGACAAAGTCCAAAAAGAAAGCTAAAGATTGTCATTTCTGTATATTAAAAAAGGTGCTAAATCGGATTTTGTTTTTTTTTTAAACCAGCATAACCACACCCGCCAACAAAAGGGAAGGGTGTTCGGTCAATTTGGTGAATACAATTTAAGAAGAAGGAAAAAAACCCGATCAATAACTGTTGGACGAGGCGGTTCGGAAAAGAAGAGAAAGAAAGGTAAAATTGGTTGAGAGCCACCTGACATGAGAGAGACTAAGAGAAATAGATATCGCACGCCCCCCACCAAGAGCACTGTGAGAAAGTGGGGTGAAAACAATAACGATAATGGAAAGTTTAATACGACTTTTGAAATTATCAGCACAGACCCACCCCAGTTTGTTGGCCAATATTTTGTTTTGCAGCCGGGAGTTCATTTAAAAATCCTGACACATACAACAATTTCCAGCCCAAGTTTCAGCCCAAGTATAAAAGAAGATTGCCTGAAACCTGAGAAAGAGTAGCTGAAATTGAAAAAAAGTTTTTGAAGAAAGGCCGGTCCGTTTGGCCTATGTGGAGAAGTTGCAGTCAGACTGACAGAGAACAATAATTTTGAGTTGGAGATGCAGCGGAATTGGGCTGAGTTGGCATGAAATGGGCAAAATAGGACATAAGACCCGATTCACTACACAAAAAGAACCCTCAACAGAAGGACTTCCAGCCCAAGTTGAAGACAAGAAATCTTCCATCCCACTGAATCGAAGCAAAAGAAATCTTCCACTGAATCTTTCCACTGGGTTGAAACAAGAAATCTACCAGTTTTCAAGTCGGAGAGAAGAATCAACTGCGAATGATCAAAATTAGCCCCATCTTTACATGATTCTAGAAAGTAGGTAATTAAACAAATAGAAGCTTGGTGCCATAGTCCACAGAGCGGGTCGGGAATTGAGAACAATTTTGTTTTTATATCTTTAAGATATAAAAGGTTGTTACCCTTTTTATCAGCAATTTTGTTTGGTGTCATGAGTTTTTATTTTATTTGTGTTTTGCCACCCCGTCGGGACTCAACTTGTATCGGCCCCGATCCTGCTGGGTCCTGCTGTCTAAGATCTAAACACAGCGTGGGTAGACAGACCGGAGATCGGTATAGTTGCTTTAGTGACCAGGTATTGGAGCCGAGTCGGAAAGGCGAGGCTGGTGATCATCTGACCAAAGGGTTGGAGCGGCACGCTTGGAGGAGCGACGTCACCGTTGGCGCCCGTAACCAAAGGATCCGACACTGGGCCAGGTGTGTAACCGTCAAATATGCTGCTATTTTCAAATATGGAAACAACAAAATTAACTTTTACTTTGTTCTCATTCAATGTGTATTCAAAAATTCTATTAAAAATCTGCTTAGATCAGCAATTCCATCTTTTGTTTTAAAGTTGGGATTCATTAAAAAAACCCATACATGAACACTTATTTTCAGCACCTCCATAGTTGTTACATTCATTTAAAAAATTATGAGAACAATAATTGTAGAATAAAGATATGAAATAGAAAAATAGTTCTTAATTTCTTTACACAGGCAAAGATAAACTTATCCTGGTCAACTTGGTAGTTTTAACAAACATCTTTAGGCAAATCTCTCATATCCAGCAGCCAGTTTGTGTCAGCTGATAAGAGCAAAATTCCTTGACAAAGGCTCTTCATTATGCAAGATTGCAATCTCATCAGATAAACTGGATATGAGGATATATAAGGAAAATGTTTTCACCAAATTTCTTTATTATTCAAAATGTATGTCACATGCTATTTCCAAAGAAAGAATTGCCAATGCTGAACTCATCTCAAATTAATAAAACCTCTTTCCCTAGATACAAACTTCATGCTAAAATGCAATTTTCTTTATAAGAACTATTTTAAAACCAATGTAAACCTAAAACTGCATAGAAAATAAAGCAAATACAATTGGATTTTAACTTTATAATCTACTGATGTTGTGCATGCAGATCTTTTTAAATAAAAACAACAAATGAAATCCTCTGAGATCTAAATGCTATCAACAACAATTTTGATGTTTCACAAAGTTAGAAAGGAAGACATATCTTAACAGTTAAATGAATCATATATCAGAAAACAGGAAAAAAAATCACAATGACACTTCAGGTTGTTTACCTTTTTTTTTGACAGTTTTAAACAACTTGTGATTTATAACTACTTCACTCCAGTGAACCTCTCAGATTTATGATTAGTTGGCACATTTGACTACTGTATTTTCTTTTATTCAAAACATCTGCCTGTAAATTCACTCATCTTTTAAAGTGAAATGCTTTGTTTATTTTGCAGACCACTATATTTGACATTTAAACAGTAGTAACTTTGTTCTATGAACTTAACAATTAGGATAAAAAAGGTTTATTACAATCATGAACTACATGATTGTAACAAAACTGACAGATAAATCAATTATGTGACTGAAAAATATTGATAAAAAATTGTGCAAACAAATCTGAAAGCATTTTAAAATGTCATAAGAATATGACTTTGTAGCAATATTGAAAAACTGACCCATTTTCTAGCTAAGTGATTCCAATCAAGGCAATACCTATATAAGGTAGAGGTACATACATCACCTTGATTCCAATACATAGAGAATAAAGGTAATTCCAAAATAATATGCTTCCAGGTAATCAATATCTAATTAACAAGAGTTAGGATTGAGTGTGTTAATATTTTTTTTTCTGAAATGATATCAATATATATTACCAGTTCAAATATACATTTTACAGTAAAGAATTATATGACTTTATAGGTCCTTGATAATGAAGCAATAGTAACACTAATTTATTTCATACAAGGCATTTTTTATTGTAAGTATAAGCTCTAAACAAATTCAAAAAAGCATTTTTTAAAATGCATTTTTTTTAAATTAAAATCTAATAATTGATATATTTTTTACCAAGTAAAAAAAAGAATTAGTAAAAATATGTCCATGTTTGTAAGTAAATCAAAATGTAAATTGAAAAAATGTCTAATGTTCTCAAATATCATGAGAAAGTCTTTTCTTAAAATGTCCACATGTAAAGATTGATGAAACAAATTCACTGATTAGTGGCTAATTTAAAGTATTATACAAAAAATGCTACAAAGGAAAAACATGCCTGGGTATTAAGCTAAAAAAAGAAAACAGAAAATAAGGGAAGCAGATTAATGAAAAGGGTAATTTCAAGAGGGCAAGCAAGAGTATTCTTGAATACAAATTGGGCTTCTAAATTTACCAGTTTTGTAATCTACTCATGGTTTATTTCCTGATTCAAGAGTTCTGACATTTGACTAGACTGACTGTGCTTAATAATATGGACTGGATGAGAAAGCAGCTCCAGGCTGTGCTATTAAACTGTATACAGTTTACAAGAGGTACAATAAGTAATGTCAAGATCAAAGAGCAATGTTTTGTGTGCTCAACCAGTTTATGCACACTTTAGTGCAGTGCCAAGTGTCTTACTGATTACTATTTAGCACTCTTAAAATTTAGATTCTACTGATTATTACAGTAATACTCAGAATAAATTACAATCTACACAATATCGGACTTTAAGCAAAAGAAATATGTACAATATTGCATTGTAAATGATAACTATAAGCAAAGATTTGGTAATTATTGCTAAATAAGTGACAACACTCATTTGTATATTTACAGCTTTAAAAATGGGCTATTAGTTCATTTGTCAACTTGCTGATATAGCACATGTGGTAGAGAAAAAAAAAGTTTAACATTCCATTTTCGGTTATGGATTTGTTATTTCAAACTCATTCAAAGGGCAAACTTTATTTCATTACAAGATAAAGAGCCTTTCCAATTAGAAGGCAAAAATAATGCATGATAAATGCATGAAGATCCATTAATACATCACCTACCAAGTTATAAAATAGTACCTTAGGAGAATGAGGAGATTTATTTTGAAAACTTGTATTCTAAAGTTTTTAAAGAGACTCAATGACAACAACCTTTAAAAGATAAAGTAGTAATTTCTGGAAACAAATTGTTTTTGATTCAAACCTAAATATGAACATTTATAGCATGAACAAATCTTTCTTATCACAGTTCCACCACCTGACAATTTGGTTAATCAAACTGGGTACAAATAAAATGTGTTATAAAGTTTGGCTCAATAGTAAAAAATCCAAATAGCAATATAGAATTTCAGGCAAAGAAATTAAATCCCTTAAAGAACAATACAATTTTTTTGAATATTACAATATTAAAAGAAAAGATTTAAGTGAGCTATAATATCCAATCTAAAATAATTTCAGGTAATTATTATGAATATTAAATCAGACAACACTTTAACACATAAAAAGGAATTCAGATTAATTTATTTTCTAAGGCACTTCTGATGTACAATATCTGATGTTGCATTTGTAAAATGTGCACTATTTCGAGGAAATTAAGAAAAAGCTACCATTAGAAAGCATGTAAACCAAGTACATGGGTTAAGACATAGAATGATTATTTGGACTTATAAAATTCCCAATATTCAATAAAATTAAGAATAGGATTTTTTTCACCATTATTTAGCTTCTTTTTTATTTAATATCTGTAAACTGTACATTGTTTTGGGAAGGATAATGGAGTGGTTTCTTACTGCCTTCGCCATAGTTTTGAATTTTGAATTGTCCTTCTCCTAGATTGGTTACCAATCAAGGCTAGAGAATCTATTGTTTTGCTGGAAAAAAAGAGAAATGGATTCATGCCTTTCCCAAAGTCATTAGTTCAAAGTGAACACTTATTTTTTTTATGTTGTTAGCCATGTGTTCACCACACCTCTGTTGAGAAGTAGATAAAATGTTCAAATATATTTTTGCCTTACAACAGAGCAAATATTAAGCCAAATTTCAGATTTAATAGGAAGTTGTGCTTAAACTATCTTTCACATTTTTTTTGTTTTAGTTTTGTGTTTTGAGCAATTTACACAAAGAAATAATTTTGGGATTTATTGCATAACAGAATGGGGAAAGGCGAAATGGACAATAGACAAAAAATCCGAATTGTCAGAAAACTGGATAAGTAATGTGGAAATGGTAGCATTAAAGACATTTGAACATCAGAAGGATCAAAGACATGGGAAAATGTACATCATTTTTCTAGATACTGAAGTACTATCATACATTTTTGTGACAGCTTTTAATAATATCAAAAGTTTTGATTTACAATCAGAAAAACAATTTTCTAAACCAAACAGGCAGAAAATATATTTGGAGTTCTGTCAATATTCACTTGTAAAACTTGTGATAACATAGCAGAATTATCATTCCTCTCTATATTACTAATTATAATTTTCTACATCCTAAACAGAAAACAAGGGATAAACCTCTACCCCTGTTCAAAAGATCAGGGAAGAGTTTGACCCAGACGATAGGTGAACATATCTACTCCTGAGGAAAAATAAATAAATAGTAAATAAAATATACTTATTTAAGAGATAAAGCAGAGATGTTAGAAGTATAGTTAAAGTAGACTTTAGAAGGAACTAGAAATCCAATCCTAAACAGGAAACAAAAGACAAACTTGTACTACTGTTCATACTCTTTCACTGTTAGTTTATTTGCTCATTTTATGATATATGCAATTAATTTTTGATGAAAATTTCATCCTAAATGTAGAATGTTCATTAAGTAAGTACTGGTACTATTCTCTGAATTATTACTGCTATATTATGTATATCGAGTAAAACATTTTGCATTAAATAAAATAAATATTTCTTATTAGTATGATAGAATATACCATCCACTATTTGCACATCCACAGATATGTATATGCAATAAGATAATTTCTTTAGAAAAAGCATATTTCCTATAACACATTATTTCTATTCATTGTCACAATAGCCATTACCACCATTATCAAAACTCAAAAGTATGACTACCATCAGAAATACTCTAATACTACTACAACTACTTTCACTATGAGAAGTTGTAAAAGAAGCAATTCTGTGAGAAACTGAAATAGATCAAAGCTTGAGTGTACATTACCAAAATAGCATCCTTTGTACATGATTCAATGATAGGTTGAACAGTTTTGTCAAGCTCCTCAAGGTCAATCTCACAATTCTCAGATAATTGGTCCATTTTCTTCTTCCTTGCCTTCACAATAGCTTCCTCAATTTGAATCTGAGAAAGGAAAAAAAATACAGTTAACTAGACAAGAAAAAAATTTAAAAAAAAATCATATTACCTCAGTAAAATGACAAAAATATTGTTTAAGAAGCACTGATATCATTGTGCCCTTAAAATTAAATTAAACCTTATTTTGAACATATATGAGCCAATATAAATTTTTAAATGTTTGTTTGAAACTTGCTCAAAATTAAAGTATATAAAGCTCCTGAGCTAAAAATGATAATAAATGCAGCAACAAACACCAACTGTTGTCATATGCCCCATGAATAGAACACCTGTTGAAAAAGAGACAACTTTCCAAAATTCTGAATGCATATACTCAAATCAAATCTATCCAGACATTTGCATAATGGTCTCATATGAAAAAGTCAACCAGAAGAGTAAGCCTTTGAGCTCAATTCTTGGCAATTATTTGACATTTTCCTCAATAACACAGACAAAGTTATCCCACTGATGCTGGTAACTAATTGTAATATGCAAGACCACCTGCAAATATTAATATTTTGTAATTTTAGAAATTATGTATTATTCTTATGGTTATTTAAGTATAATAGTTATTTTAGTTTTCATTTAAATTAAAAATGTGTGTCAGTCATAGCTGTACCTTGTCCTAAAACATTTTTTATTTATTCA
This sequence comes from Acanthosepion pharaonis, assembly GCA_903632075.3. Taxonomy (NCBI): domain Eukaryota; kingdom Metazoa; phylum Mollusca; class Cephalopoda; order Sepiida; family Sepiidae; genus Acanthosepion; species Acanthosepion pharaonis. The sequence continues at coordinate 2,839,387 of CAHIKZ030002301.1, read as the reverse complement.
ATTCTATATTAGTCATCAACATTGTTATTTGTGTTTTGAACACACTCTTTAAAAGAAAATTCATTTTCAAATTATAGATGCTAATACTCTGAAGGCTATTCTTATGCTAACTAATATTTTTTCATATTCTAATCACAATGCAAACTAATTATTTCTGAGAGAGAGGGAGAGAGCACAATTTATTAAAATCTAAGCTTAAATCTTTTTTATTAATATTTCTTTATGGAATTGCTATTGGTTAACATATTCAATGTATAAATAAAAATACTGGCATCAAAAGATTTTCCTCACATTTCTATAAGTCTCTAATCAAAACTCATCTAAGTATAGGATAGCTAATGATATCAATGTTTCTTGGTTATATCCTTCACATCCTGACTGAAATACACTTGCCTTAGCTTTGCTTTCCAAGAAAATAAAGGCATCAGATTTCTTGAAAATCCTAAGAGTTTATTTCCAATTGTTCAGCTGAATAGGAAGCATTGAACAGAAGTGCTGCAGTGAATCATTTAATTTTGAGCAATTCAATTGTATTAGCATTCATCATCTCTATACACATCCCAGTAATGATATTGAAAGGCTTCACAACAGTTACCAAGAACTGTTTACTAAAATTATACAAGTTCACCAATGATCCATTCAGTTAAGCAAGAAAATAGTATCTAAAATATTTAGTTATTACCATTCATAAAAGTTCAGCTTCATCCAATTTGCTTTGAAAGCAAAACAAAAAAAAACAAACAAAAAAACGTTAAGTTCCAAATTCTACAGATCATTTGAAATGTAGTAAATATTCTGCAATTTTCCTTTCTTGTTACCTTAAGGCTTTTTTTGTAATTTATTCATTAAAATTCACCAAGTGTAATTTGTTTCCAGATCAAAACACAAATGTTTTCTTTATTATTGTCATTAAATTATTTCTAGAAGAGTATGAATGCTTGTTTATAGTTCTTTAATATATAAATATTTCTTTAATATTTAAAATCAATGTGGTAGAAAGTCACTAAAAAACTTCAATACCAATAAATTAAGAATTTTTATTAATGATACTAAGTCAGGGAATATGTGTTTTAAAAAATATTTTGTATACAATTGTAGGTAATAAAAACAGGCAAGCATTTTCTCATTTATTGCAAAACCAAATAATTATTTATAAGTTAACAAAGTATAGGAAAAGGATTATGGTTTAGTGAATTAACTGATTAAAAAACAAGCAAATAGAAAAATTGATTAAAGAAGCAACTAAAAAAAAAAAAACAATTATAAGAAATTAATCCAAATTGATAACTCAAGTCTTACATTCAAAACAAGGAGAAATGTCAATATTTAAATAAAAATAATATTTTTTGAGAGTTACACATCAATTTTTTGTTAATCTTCAAAGTTCTTTGTGTTATCATTTTCCAAGTTTTCTTAGCTTGTATAATCTTACAATTGCCATATTTCATTACTGACTTTTTAACAATATATCTTATAAGGAGATATCATTCCAAGTCTGTTTTCTAAAAGTTCCTTTGTTATCCAATTTCAAGGTATAATACAAAATTTGACAAATAATAATTCATCCACATGCATCGTTAAAAATAAAATCTCCTGGGTAGGTTATCAGAAGTAAGATTAAAATCTTTATGATCAGGGAATGCACCTGTCACAAATTATCAACAACACACATGAAAGAATATTTGAATCATGTATTCTGGCATCTTGACTGAGGTCATCTTTTTTTTTTTCTTTTTCTTTTTTTTTTTAAAGGAAACTAATTCTGAAAACATCTAATCTGAATTGGAGATAATGGATGGCTGTAGCATCAGGCATTTAAACATGTTTTATGTGGTTTGCAGTGGGGAAATTTTTGTCATAGACTATAGTAAATAATCTGACAATACTCAGCAAAGTTTCAGGTATGAATAGAACAACAACATTTTATATTGATATAATCAAATATCTGTTTGTTATTCTTATCATTTATTCAAGTTACTTATGAGAATTTTTCTGTTCCCCACATCTTAAACAAACTTCAATTTGTTATAAAATTTCACCTTAGACTCTAACCATAACAGCTGCAGTAGTCAGGGTAATTTAATATGTCTCTGAACAATAGATGGCTGCCTAGTTGTTGCATGTTTTATCTCAGGAAAAGTAAGAATATAGTAAATAAGCAAATTACTTCAACTATCATATTGAAAAGTGGACAAGATTTACATTTATTTTAAACAAACATCAACCTGATCTGAAACCAAATGGAAATACAATATATCAAAATCTGTAGGTCTTTTCTAAATGTTTGACAAATTAAAGTTGTACTCATAAATTTAAGCCAGAATATTTGTCATTAAAAAAAACAAAACAAAACATAGTATTAAACATGGTAGATAGTTGTAGCAAGGAATATTTAGAAACTATAAAGTTAAGCGGTACAAATCCGAATAAAAGATAGGAATGGTTATTTTGGGCTTTATTAATGTGTTTTGGCTTATGGCCTTATCATATTGAAACACTGGTTCTCATACAATTACTGATTAAGCAACATCAAGTTTGGTCAGTTCCTAGATGGATGACTGCTTAAGAATACCAGGTGCTATAAGCTTGGATGTGTGGATGGTGCAATGGATAACAGCTCAGAATTGGAAATTGGAAAGCCAAGTTCCAGTTGGATTCAACAGATTCACTTACATCCAGATACCCTAGGGAAAGGTATGAATCTACCTCTTTTCCCTCCAGCTATGGGTTAATTATTAGAACTTGCATCAGTAAATCATTATTATCTCCCCAAAATTCTTACAATCTAAAAATATTTGTTGAGTTTATATAACCTGCAAAAGGTTGATAAGCCTTAAAAAAAACAAATCTATTAGTTAATGAGTTTCAACTTCATGATATAATATGAAAAATGACCAAAATTAATTCCAGCAAAAAGTTTTTTGTACAAATCAAAACTCACCTGCTGCTGTTGAATGAGACTCTGATATTGAGCATTAAGATTTTGCTCACTTTGTTTTATTTGTTCTTGCATTTGTGAAAGTTGCTGTTGAAGTTGCTGTTGCAACGATGAGAGTGGAGTCTGTGGAGCTCCTGCTGGGGGACCCTGAGGCAGTGGGGCCATAGGACCTCCAGCAGGCGGTGGAGTGGCCTGCCATGGAGCAGTTGGAGGAATGACCTGCTGGGACATTGCATGCTGCACTAATGCTTGTTGTTGCTTGAGTGCATCTTGTGGTTTGTCTTGTCTTGGAACTGGAATGAATGGAAAATAAATTCATAAGAATATTTACTATGATTATGAATAACTGGATTAGTATACATTTGCATGAGTTAATTAGTGCAAATAATTCCTTTTTTGCTTTAATAATAAAATCAATAAACCTTTTTTAATGCAGTGCCATAGTTACAGTTCATAAGATTTCTTTAACTTATTGTATCTAATCAAGTGGAATTAATTTACACATCATATTTAAAATAAAATCAGACTTGATATAGATATACTGAACTCACATTGCAGTAAGAAATTATTCAATGGTAATGTGTATAAATATTAAAATATTATTAAACTTGATCTTTTAAATATGACCAGATAAAATATTTTAAGTAAGATTTTCTAATGCATCTGAGTAAATATTTTGAACAAAGAGGTCCAATAATAATAATAATAATAATGGTGTACAAAGGGAAAGAACATCAAATATTCTGCAACTATAGAGACTCATTATTCAAATGCATCTACCTTTTTCTATCTTCAATTAAAGGAGAAAATATAAATAACAATATTATAGTAAAGAAGCAAGAAAAAATTGTTTTTTTAATTATTTGCACAAAAGTGAAAGACTAAACAGGAATCTTTCTTTGTTTGCATCATAAGAGAATAAAATCTCTGACTGTATCATGAATTGCTTCTATTAGACAAAAAAGTATGAATTACTAAATTCATCCTATAATATTAATTTCTTCTAATTTTGTAAAAATATATACAACATACTTGGTACGTTTCTCTGTTCAGATTTACAATTCATTGCTATACTTGAAAGTTAATATACTAAATATATATATATATATATATATATATATAGTGTATGTAAATATATATATGTGTGTGTGTATTTAGGCAGCAATCCTTCATTTATACATGTTTCATTAAAAACGACAGACACGGTATTACAATTAACTTTTTTGTTAATTTTTCTTATGTTTGAACAAGTGCTTTCTTTTTTGGGGACATAGAGTGTATAGAAACTGTCCAAATGTTCTATAATTCCAAGTGCTTTCAACTCTACTTTTTACCCATTATCAAGGATGATTTTATTTTTTCAGTTTAATTGAGTGTGTTCATTTTATGTATATTTTTAGTGTTATAGAGATATATATGGTTAGCACATTGTGGCCCTGTTCGTAGTTAATATTGTTAAGTATTGGCTTTTTTCTTTTTTATTATTGAGGTTTCCATTATTTTTAATTTTTTTTTTTACAGATGGATGAGGTTATTATATTTGTGTTTTCTACTAGTATGTTTCAGATGGAGTCTGGTAAGTTTGTGTGTTTAAATGGGTTCTAATAAAGCTATGGTCAGATAGATGTAACGTAAGGCATCTGGATAGGCATGTAGCTGTGTGACTGATGTAATTATCTATGAATTTAGTTTGATCACGAACATAGATCCTTAAGGGGTATTTGAACTCATAAATAATGCTCAAATGTTTTCAGACATGTTCCAAAGGTGCCGCATGCTGGGATCAACCCCGATCCATTTCAATAACGTCGGGAAGTCCCCTTCCTGACAAATTGACTATAGTGAGATTTGATCCCAGCTCTCATGGTCAGAAAGCAAACGTTCTAACCACTCAGCCACATTCCAATATACACACACACACACACACACACACACACACACACACACAAGGTTGCTGCAAATTTTTTGTTTGACCAAGCAACCCTTTAAAAATAATCTAATGGTTGGTAATTAGATTTACTTTTTCAACATCTGTCTGTGTGTAAGTGAGAGAGAGAGAGAGAAGTGTAGAAAGACATATAAAGAGGTGAGACAAATATTAATAGATTGAAACTGCTAAGTGGATTTCTATAAATTGAAAAAAGTATACCAGATATAGAAAACAAAGAAGAATGTATAGACACAGAAAAATGTCAAAAAAAAAAAATCACTGTAAATTCAAATATTTCAATTTAGTTGTATGACTGATGCTAATAAAAAGTATTATTATTTTTAGCCTACCACTCTTTGACAATTACAAACTTACAATAAACTTTAAGTTGCAATTTTATTTGCATTTACAAGGTTCTGTTCCTCACAATCTTGATAGTTTTTAGATAATAAGTCTGTCTTTATCTTTTGACTTAGAGAATGGTACATCAAACAAAAATGTTATGCATATCTTTTTAAGAACTGTACTTGTTTGCTCTAACTATAAAAAATAATGTTCTCAATAAATAGTAATTATCCTTCAATGTGGATATTGCTCTTATCTCTGTTCTTAATTAAAAATAGATGAAACAATGCAAAGACATTAATATAATGACCATTGATACATTCAGCTGCCAAGTATATGCATACTTTTATTAGTTCTTTTAACTTTGATGGTGCAGAAACTTTGGTTTCACAGCAAATAATAAAGGATTTCTTTTTCCATAAAAAAATATATTCTTTATAGTATACACAAACACACACACACAATACAAACAGCATTAAATCTGTTAGGCTAACCTATTTATGGAAAGTCATTATACAGTTACTTTATATATATATATATATATATATATATATATATATATATATATATATCAGCTGCCCTGTGCCTTTTTATAAATATTTTCATGACAATTGTTCTGGTGAGCACTTCCTTTTTGTACCTTGACTTTATGAGTTTAAGCACTCTACTAAATTGGCAGCTAGGTTTCATCATTTTACAGTTGAAATGCTTTGATGTAACCATAAGTTATATATTAACAGTTTTTCTCTTACATTTCTCACTTGTGCCAACTCTCTGCTGGCTTCTTGCTTTCCAATCAACTTTGATCTTCAAAAATTTAAATACAATGTAAACTGTCAAATTCTGCCTCCTTAATTCCTGTTCTTTTATTGGTCTCTCTCCTTAATAATGTTTTTTTTTTTTGTCAGATTCTTTCACACTCAGTAACTTGTTAAGTCTTAGTAACTTTATCACCTTGATTGGGGTGAAATGATTAAAAAAAAAATATAAAATAATATTCAATAAATCTAGATTTAAAGATTTGGGGGGGGTAAAGTTTTGGAAACAAAAACAATTGTTTAGGTAGTTTTCAGCATCAGTTGCATGCATGCATGTGTGTGTGTGTGTGTGTTTATCTCAACACCAACTAGAAATGATCTGTAACATTAAAATAAATAAAAACAAAGTTTTAAAAATTATGAAAATTTCTGCAATAAAAACAAAATATATTTTTCAAAAGAAATCTTTTCATGGATTTTGAATTAAACCAATGTTTATATCATATAAAGATATTTTGCTTATTCACAAATTCTGTTAGGAAATGTGATTGTAATATTCTTCCTCATTCTTGTTGGAAAACAGGAAATCATCTTTGAAGAACTTTTTGGCATTTATTAAAATCCACCAGTTTTATTTTTTCTTATTAAATATTTGCTTTCTATGACAGAACTATGATTGTCACATATAGATGTGTATATATTAGTAATGTCTGCTATTTACTGCAACAGAAACTAGATAGAGGGAGCACAATAACACCATTAGATAAAGCAAATTTTGGAATAAAAAATATATTTACACATAGTCAGCACCATTAAGTACAAATTTTTTGAGGTACTCTTCATTTTATGGTCTTTACTTTTTTAACTACAACTTTTACTATTTTTTGCCTTGTTTCTTGTCTATTATTGAAATGTCCAAAACAATAATGGCTTTTGTTATTTATTGTATGTATAGTATAACAATGTATATAAATGATGTTAGATGATAGGAATTGTGAGATTTAAAAATTTTTCTTCAAATCATCCAAATATATATGTTTCATTTTCATTGAATAATATAGACATATTGTGTCTGTTTATTAATAGACACAATATGTCTATATTACTCAATGAAACATGTTTGAATGAAGATAAGCTGCCTAAATATACATATATATGTGTGTGTGTAATATTGAGTGTATTCAGTAATCAATTTGTAGTAAGTGTCTCTTAAAAGAAGATAGTCTTCATTTAGAATCTGTCTTACATATTGTCAATTTTTATGTTGGAATTGGATAGAGTGTGTGAGTCAAAATGTTTACATGCTAACTGAAGAAAACATCAAATGTTGAAACAACATACATCAGATATCCTTAACATACCAAACCATGTCAGGGCCAGGGAGTTAAAATTAATATGATATACTCAGGTCCTAGAGACATACTCCAAACAATATCTTTCTTTCAGAGGGGAACTAGGTGCTTACCTGTCACCTGAGATGTTCTCAAAAGGGGAAGTGTCAAGGGAGCTTTGCTACCAACCCACATTAAGCCTGTGTCACATTCTGTGTGTGTGTTTAAATACCTACAGTATATAATCTTCACTAGTTAACATTATTAATATGATGAATGTACAATAAGAGAAAACTACAGAAAGAGTTAGTTTTTTTACTTGTAATTATCATTATTTAACTACCTGAAGAGAGAAAAAATATGAGTGAGTCAGAGAGGATGATTTGTTTTAAAAACAAAATGAGTTTGTATCAAGGTGTGAGTGTACACAAAGACTATATTTTATGTTTCAGCAAAAAAATCACAATAAGATATAAATACATATAAAAATAAATAACACAAATCAAAAAGTTGCACTGCCAGATATTAAAAATAATCATCATTTGAATATCCCATTATTATTTAATTTTCTTTTATTGCATGTAATTACATTCTTTATTCTCATAATGCACTATTCTATTCACTGCTTGACTTCATTATGACTTTTGTCAAGGAAACAAAAATGATGCTTATAAATAAAAACCATCAAGGATACATTTCTGAAATCTTTATAATCCTTCTCACACACACACACACACATATGTGTTGTGTGGTCTTGGATTTTTTAAATTATATATATATATATATATATATATATATACATAAAATCATGTTATATAAATATATAATTTATTTGTTTAAACATTATTTTTGAAACAGTTATAGTATTTGAGTAGATGCTGTTTTTATTTATTCATTATGAAACAGTAAATTTATTTATTTACATCTTACCAGCATGAATATTTGGGAAATCTTGTTAGAAAATAAGTATCTTCTGGCAGGATTTGAACCTGCGTTCCCTAGGGGAGTTCATTATTAGATCTGAGATACCTTAGACCAACTTGGCCATATAGGACATGCTGGTGGAACAAAGCTCAAATAGTGGTTTTGAATAAACAACTTTTTCCCTGATTCTCAATAGATACATCTCTGCTCTGTTTTGTATCCTAATCTGAACAAAGACATTTTTTTATATATGAAATGTATTAAATCCAACAGATTATTTAATTCATCATTATATATATACATACACACACAATTTCTATTGAAATATGTGAATCATTCAACTGTGAAATTCCCATGTCCTTGGTTACCATTCTGAAACATACATAAAAACAGTAATGGATAAAAAGATATCCACTTTGTTTCTCTTTTATCTGTAATTAGGTCAGCTTTGATAATATTTTAGGTCATCTATTAACACGACTTCTCTTCTTGCTCAAAACATTATACTACAGACTTTCAACAAACAGGTACAGATATACTGAAACAGTCTTTCTAATGTAGAAATATTGCATTTCGTTAATATGGTTCTATCATCCTGTCTTAGCATTCTTTTAAAATATTAAAGATATAGATTTTCTAACGGTCAAAATACTTAAATATATTTTCAAGGTAACATGTGCTCAGATCCTCTAAGGCATTTTTGATACATAATTATATTGCATTTATTTTTATTTCTGACACTAAAATTATATATATATATATATATATATATATATATACAGAAATTAAATAATTTTTTTTAAGTTGGTAAATTTTTATGGTTTTGAAATCTGGCATTTAAACAAAACAAAAAAAAAAAAGAAGCACTTGCACTAGTTCGTAATATTACAAGGGACTGAAAAGTCCTAGGCTCAACCAAATTTACAAAATTTGACCAAATGACCAAACATCAGAATTTCTTCTGGAAGTGCTACTTTTTCAGGATTAAAACTTTTCAGTATCCCCTTGCAAGATTTGGAAAGATTACTTTTTCACATCTTTGAACCTCCACATGGAATGCACAAAGTCTAAAAGTGAAAAAGTAAACCAGCTTTTTAAAATGAGTGACTTTTTTGACTTGTAGCTGTTCTCATTTGTGTCACCTGGCCTTTGTTAAACATAAAACCTTTGATTAGTGAATGCAGATCAAAAGTCAAGACAACTGTCAAGTTTAATGATTCCAAACAATATATATATATATATATATATATATATATATATATATATATATATATATATATGAGAGAACAAGTGCACCAAGTATTTGAGAACACACGTTCAGCAGGTTACATATTAGGTACTGCTAAAAAAGAGCATACATATCATGATGAAAAAAGCTCCAAACTTCATAAAAACAGGGTTTTATTATCAAAATGTTTATGTTATTATTAAGAGGAAAGACCAAAGTATTTTTTCATTTTATTAAATTTTTTAAGCCTTTCTAGCACATTGCCAATTTTGGTTAAAAATCTTGTTTTTCTTGTGTCAGTGGGCAGGTGAAAGATTAGCATAGGAAATTTAGTGTCTTTTTTGCAATAAAAAATCACATAGTTTTTGAAATTCTTGCAAAAATCAAATAATTGTTAGATTTTAGTGAAATTTTTACAACTTATTTACAAATGAATGAAATTATTTTTAAAATTTCTTTTATTTTAGAAAATCTTGGTAAAATATTTTTTACATCTGTTATCCCCCAACTCACTTAATTTTATGAAATTTCAAGAAATTAAAATTAATTTTCATATTTATATTTGTTAAAAGCAAGACTTGTTAGACAATTAAAATCATCGATTTGTTTTTGTCAAACAGAAACACTAATTACCAAAAATCTTCACTGAATCATAAAATAAAAAATGAAATAAAACTAAGACATTATGCAATTAGAAAAGCTTTTAGTTGTTTTATAAATAAGATATATTAAGGACACTATTGTCTTAAGAAAAATATTTTTTTGATGAATAATGAATTTTTATAAGGTTGTTAATTTTTTTTATAATTTTAATTAGAATAATTTATTAAGTTTTAAATCTTTTAAAATTCAGTATTAATTTCATCATTTTAGATGATATTATTAGTAATTAAAAATTATACTTAATAATGACAAATGGAAATAAATGCTTCTTCAATAACCTGATTATTTCATCTTCAATGCAAAACAAAAGGCTCATAAAATATTTCAAAATAGAAAAGTGGACCTTCTTGACAAATACAAGTCAAAAATATTGTTCTACCCACCAAATCTATCACAATTACAATTGAAAAGAATTTATCTAAGCTTGTTACAACTACTTCTAAAACAATAAAAGAATTAATACAAAACAAAATAATGAGCTAAAACTTGAAGGAGGAATTTACTCTATCACCTGTAATAATTGTCATAAGGAATAAATAGAAGAAATCTCAAGGAATTTAAATAAAAGATTATATGAACACAAGGGGGGATCTTTTACATAACAACATACTAAATGCATTAGTTTCTCACCATAATGAGTCTGACTATCATTTTGATTTGAAAAAATATTACTCTAATTAAAAGACAAAAAAATTATAGAAAGTACTTTAATTGCTAGATCATCCACATCAAATTTACATCCATGTTCTTACAGCATTCCACCTTTCTTAGCAGGTCTTCTATTATCACAATGTGGCATTTAATAACAAAAGTGATGGAAACTTGAACAAAAAGAAAAAGAAACTAAATGAAATTGGCTAGACTATATATCCAAAATATATATTTAAAAAAAAAAATAAAATAAAATTTAAACTTAAAATTTTCAGCATCCTCTTTTCTTTGTATGCATGTAGTCACATCAACGTAAACATCATTTTAGTCTGTTGAAGTCCTAAAGGACGAAATGCATTACATAAAAAACTTCTTCCACTTTGTCATAGTTTTTCTCTAAAATTGTTTTCAATATATAAAAATTTATATATTGTTTTCCTATATATAAGCTTGATTAAAGATGGCTGACAAGGTACAGCAATTAAGCTTACCTGGACAGGATAGGAACACAAGAAAAATTGAATATGAAGCTTAATTGCACTACCTTGTCAGTCGTCATTAATAAAACTTGCATAAAAAGAGATTGATGCCCATATATATATGTTTTGTGACATATAATTAAGTATGACTTAAGACTTCAATGTTAAGATAAAACAATAGTTAATTACAACTGCAAATAAATACATATTAAGAACAAAGAAGTAAAAGTCAATCAAAGATAATTAACCATTTCAGTGAATACCTTGTTAATAGTGCGGCTCAGCTTCATATCCAGCAAATCCTAAATCAAAACCCAAATCATTGAGGCACAATAATTTACACCAATTCAACTGGATAGTTCCACTCAATAGTCACTTAATAATCACTACAGTCAGTAGCCTGACACCAATATTTATACATCTGGTAGAAAACATATATTCAGAAGTCCAGAGTGTCACAGGATAGTTACTTGTTTTCTTCCTATATGACTGTGTGTGCTCATTATGATGCTTATAATTTGTTATATTTTTCCTGAATACTGCTAATTTGGGACTAATGATGAATTTTCAGAAGCCTAAAGTTACTCAATTTTATTTCAGGACAATTATAGTCAATATAATTCAAAGAATGCAATCAGCTGTTGGCAGCAAAAATGTAGGGTATTGATTCATAACCAACCTAAATGTGAAGTGCAAAAATTTGAAAATAGTTGTCCTGCAGAAAGACACATTGAGTTGGATTGACTGAAATAAACAAGGTTATGATAGGTAAGAAAGATTTTCTCTTAGGAATCATTAACACATTCAGGTTAAAGTTGATGTATGTGCATCATTCACATTTTCCTAGAGTTTAGAAAAAAACATTTCTGAAAATAGAGAAAAAAAATTGAACCCTCAACCTCAATCCACAAAATTTAAAATCTAAAGTGTAATGATGACTACTACCTTTTCTTTTTAAAATATCATTCCACCTTTTTCATACTTTTTATTTAGAAAATTTGGATAAAACATTTTTCATACAAAACATATTCCTTATTGTAAGCTGTTTTTTTGTTATTGCTCAGAGATACCCTTAACAATTTTTTTTTATGTGAACCAGTAGTATTATTCAAAGAACAGTTATCTTTCAAATTATTTCTCACAATCTTGATGTAGCTTTGTATATTAATTGCTATCATTTCAACTACTGTGTTGAAGCAAATTATTTTTCTTTGAATAATCAAGCAATTTAGATTTTAGTCAGCAATTTCACAAAATTTAATGACAAGCTATACTGTTATAAAACTTGACGTGGTGAGAATTGAAAATATTTAATGAAATTTGTCTTTGGCTTTGAATTCATTAGATTTTTTTTTTACCTTGCCAAGCAAAAATATATTGACTAGATATAAAAATTAAAATTAGAATTTGTCTTCGGCCATTTGAATTTCTTTTCTGTTTCACATCTTCAAACTATAAAGGTTAGCAAATCTGCAATTAAAATTTCTCTAATTTCTCAATCTCAGTTTGTTTTTAATCATAGCAACTTGCAAATTTCCAAAAAAGAAGTTAAATAACATAGGAAATATTCCAAGACAATATAAGAAATATCTGTCTATATTTCTGAGATGAGGTATTACATACACTATTTACATTATTTGGACTATTGTCCTCATATTTGTCGCAATATTTATTCCAACGTTTCGGCCGTTGTACACTCCAGCCTTCTTCCGGTAGTTGGAATGTCAAAGTGAACCCTTTATTTTACTTACTGGGGTAGACTGTTCTAGTTCCACGTGCCATGTCTAATGGATGTCAATTATCAGTTATTTCTTGTTAATTACCCTCTCCAAGTTCTCCACTGCCATAACAGGACCCAAAGAGTGTGAGGTCAATACCTGGTTACATATATATATTAGTTGTAGAGTGGATAAATGAAATGAACAAATATAAGCAGGTGTGCACAACATATATATATATATATATATATATATATATATATAAAAGCACATACATACAGTGTTGAAAAGTTTTCAATTTTGGGGAGAGAAGAGCATGTCTGTGTTTGTGTATATATTATTCAAACAAATAGGAAAAAAGAAACATCAAAACAGAAGTTAGTCTAAAGATAATCAGAAAATCAATAAAATCATTTTTATCATAAGAATTTAATAAATGAACACAAGTGGTTAATGAAAGGAATTTATACATTTTTTTATTTTCATTTTAAAGGTTTTGTCCCATAATTATATTTTGTGTATGCAAAGATAACACCTATTATAGAACAAAGGTTGTATACGATTGTTTTGCTTTTCACGAATATATTATGGTTAAGCTTTGAAATGATTTTATGACAACAAATTACACATTTAATTTGCTTATTCAAAGCAAGTTTGTTTTTGTTTATTTTACTATATTTACTATATTTTTATAGGCTCCTTTAATCTTGGTTTATATGATATTGAAGCTCTTTTGATTATTTTAAAATATATATATATATATATATATATATATATATATATATATATATATATATATATATATATATTCTTGAAGATTTTGTAAAGCACTCAAATTCTGAATGCATTTCAATTATCCTTCTTAATAAATTCATTAGTTTGGATTCCCAGGAGCTTTGGTATCTCATCTAAGTAGAAGAAACCACATTGTGCACATAAATTTATATATCCCATGAAAATAGAGGAATTGAGAAAATGATCCATAGGTCTGAATGAAGTGTGTACATATTTCTTTCTGTCTATATATAGATGAAATGTAATATAAATTGTAATGGTAATATTAGCCATTTCCTTATAAGAAAGCATTTCATATTCATTGACTGAACAGTCAGTTATACTGTTGATTGAAATTTATAAAAGCTTTGTGGTACAAAAATTTTTCAGAAAAATAGGTTTCTCATTTTCCCTGTTATTGCACTTTTCAGTATTGATTGAGGTTTTCTTCCTAACCTTCTGTTTGAAGTAGTGTGGAACATCAACAACATGATTATGTATTTTCTATTCAAGTTACATGCGGTATCCATTTTAGTTGTTGCTATTGTTGAAAGTCATAAAGTGATATGGTTTCTGTTATTTGGTACAGTGCTTTGTGATTCTGTAGTGCCAGTCCACAAGGTTCAAAGAAAGATGGTCCTTCCCTAAAACCTATAGTGTTGATTTGCTTGAAGCCATTTTAACCATTGATCTGTGAAAGTAGGGGTATACAACTGATAATTTAGATATTTCTGAGGTAGTTTGATGCATGCATGCATATATATATATATATATATATATATATATATATATATATATATAAAACGATATATAATTTTGTATAATTTTATATATAAACAAACAGTATTTAGAAAAATAGTATGACAAATTTGAAAAAAGGTTTTGTGACACATTTCATCTGATTTCAGTCTGATGAAATGCATCATAAAAACTTTTTTTCCAATTTGTCATTCTATTTTTCTAAATATAATCTGATAATTATTCTGGATTTAATTTTGTTGTTAAGGTGAGAAGAGAAATTTACAAGCTCATTTTTTTAGTTGATTTGTGATAGACACTTAGTTCTAGGCCATTATTAGTACGGTTTAACATGATATTGAGAAAAAGTAATGTAGTTTTTGTGAGAATATATCAAAGTATCATCACTATATTGGAAATATGTCGATTCTTTAAGAAAACTACTTTGTAAAAGACCAGATTTGTGAAACTCTAATAAGTAACAAGCTAAAACTGCTGAGAGGTGATCCCATCAGTAATCCAAATTTTTATTTATAAAAATCATTGTTAAAAGTGAAATAACATTGGTTTGTGACTTGTTGACAACTTTTTGGGAATGTCTGATTTATAGACTAACATATGAAAATTATTTAAGTTATTATTTCCTTCCTAGTGCAATATTGTTAGATATTTTAGAGTAAAAAGATAAGCTTGAATTCTTTAGTTTGTCATTTCAAATAATTAAAAATGAAATTTTATATTGGTATTTATGCTGAGTGCAAAAGGGTACACAGTTGATAAATATGAAACCTATCAACAGCCTCTGCACCTTCAAAATGCAAATCTCCAGAATGCCAAAATGCACAAGTCACTTGTATGCTTTTCCTTTAACAGATTTTCAGTTTTAACATTCCAGAGTGAGGAAAATTAGATTTTAAAATAAATGATGTTCTTAGCAATTACTGACTTCAACCCTTGCTGCTTATTCTTCTGTGACCAATTTAGAAGTTGCCTTCTATATTACTGTTAGTGCAAGAGTATCATCTTTTGTTGAATGGGTGTTGAACAGTATATCTTGACCTTTTTAAATATTCTATAAGACACTTA
This sequence comes from Acanthosepion pharaonis, assembly GCA_903632075.3. Classification (NCBI taxonomy): domain Eukaryota; kingdom Metazoa; phylum Mollusca; class Cephalopoda; order Sepiida; family Sepiidae; genus Acanthosepion; species Acanthosepion pharaonis. The sequence continues at coordinate 2,823,824 of CAHIKZ030002301.1, read as the reverse complement.
ACAACCGAATTAGTTCATTGAGCAAAGAATTGTTTTTTTTTATTATATATGAGAGTACATTTTACTTTATTTTACATTTTCCCAGACAAGTTTCATTTTACTTAATCAAGAAATTATCCTTCTTGTTGTAAGGAAATATAATTTTTGTCAATTTCATTATCTTTATTATGACTACTATGACAATATCAGTGGGGGTAATATTGGTAAACTATTTAAGACAGTATCAAATCCGTACAATATTGGTAACATTATCCTGTTGTACTACTGTTACTGGTATAAGTGCATAAAGTATAGGCATATATTTAGTTTCCTTTCCAAGCAAAGGTAAGAAAGTTTTTAAAGAATCTTTGAAGTAATAATTATAAGATCTCCAAAAGGATTTAGTATATATTATGAAAAGTTTCCTTAAAATACTTTCAGAATTATTACTTTAGTACAATATTATGACTGGAACAAGCATTTTTCAAATAGCAATCAATGTCTTTTGCTACTATTGTCATTAAGTTACTCAACATGATTTTCAAAATCAGTATTTTTATAAGTATCTTTTAAAGATAATTCTTTTAGTATTTTATTTTAAAAAATTTGATTTAATTTTTCACTAAAATTGCATTATATCCTATTAATCTTTATATTTTTACAAAACTATGAAAAGGTTAGTTCTTTATTTTTACACTTGAAGAAGTTCAAGCTGAACCATAACAGCGAAAAAGATGGAATAAATATTCTGTATTCAGTAGACCAATACTGTCAGTGATGGAAAATTAAGAATTTATTTGAAAAATAAAATTTCAATTTACAAAACCAGGTAATAAATTAGTTAAAATCATCAATCAATGATGAAGATTTGAAGACAGTGATTGAAAATTGATCTAAAATCCGCAGCTGGAGGACTTGCAACAAGCTTTAATCTTGAAAACAATTGGCAAAAAGAAGGAAAAAAATTGATACAGAAGCTTTTGATTTGAATGACAAACAAAACATCAAAGATACACATTTGAATTAATCATGTTAAATTGATCTATTTTATATTTTATTATATAATTGTGATAAAAAATATAGTGTAAATGAAAAACATTTTTCAATATAAAAACCAGAGAAGGTGAAACATCACTGAAAATGGTGCTACCATCTATAGAAGGTTATAATGATCTTTTGTTAGAAGAATCATAAATACATCATAATTTCTTTCAAAATACTATATTTAAAACTCAAACAATAACTGGAAGAGAGTTCTATATAGCTTTAAGAAAAGAAACTATGAGAATAGAACTTACAGCTGCATTTAGCTATTTCAACAGTAAAACAATGAGACCTAGTTGCTAATCTAGTAATAGACTTCAATTTAAGCAGTCGAGGCACCAAGGAGGAAATCGTATCAAAACAATTGCTATGAAAATATTTGAAGAAAAGAGAGAGGGAAGTCACATCATGGTAGTGGGAAGTCACATCATGGCAGTGGGAAAGTGCTTGAAGTTGAGTTGCCACATCAAGATTGATTACATTACAGACCCTTCTCTTGAATTTTGTCGAGAATCTTGACATATATAATAGGAACACCAAAACAGATACAGCAGTAATATTCAATACACAGGCAAATTATAGATTTATAATTGTACAATATGGATTCTAGAGAAATTTTCCTAGCAGTAAATCTAGCAATTGATTCAATATAATCCCCCTACACTTCATGTCAGTGGAAAACGTGAGACCAAGAAGACACAAAAAGTTTCTCTCCTGGAGGCTAGCATCAGCCGTGCTGATGAAAATTAAAATAGATTCTCAATGGTGATTAAAGGATAGTTTTGTTTTGGAAGTGTTCAAATATACAAGCCATTCTTTGCCCAAGTTAACCATTAATTGGCAGACATTTTCAAGAGCAGCTGCCAGTTTTACTTTGTCAGACCTGTCAGACTTGCTACTAAGACAGGAGCAAATAGTTGTGTCATCAGCATAAATACGTAGTTGGGAACTGATAACAAAGAAAAAGTTATTGATGAAGACCAAGAATAGAGCCCTGGGTACCACCACATTAATGTGAAATGCTCTAGAAGTGTAACTATTCAAACACAATATCCATTACACAATTTAAGAATGATTAGATTAAGCCAAATATTCATATCCAGAAGCATCATAGACCTTTTGAGCTTGATAGCCAAATTCTATAATAAATGTTAACACATTGACAGCTGTAACTTAGAGAAAGAAAAGGTCATGTGAATTGACATGCTTAACCAATTCAGCATTGATCAGCACCTCTAGTACTTTGCCAAAAAGTGGTAAAAGACTAATAGGGTAATAATTTGTAGGGTCAGAATTTTAACCAGTGAAAAAGACAAAAACTACAGAAGAGGATTTACAACAAGCTGGAGAGCAAGAAGCAGTGAGGTATTTATTGTAGTTTAGAGAAAACAGGAGGCAGTTCAGGAGCATATTTCCTTAGGACAATTACTGTTGAATTTGCAAACCTTGTAGGGATTAAATTTAGAGATGATAGCAGAAACTATGGATAGAGTCATATGCATATCATTCCATAGAGATTCCATTTTAGGGGAAAAATCAGGCAAAGATACTCCTGATGAGTCGAGAGCAGAGTTGAAAGAAAATCAGAAACTGATCGAAGAAAGGAGGGATTGAAGATTTGTTCTTGTTCAGTACACTCTTTGAGAGCTGCCAGTAATCTCTCAAACCAAACTTGTGAGAGGCTATATGTTGTGTCATTCTATCAGTGAATAGTGACTTGACCTTGTAAAAGACATGCTTATTCTCATTACAAGCAGATACAAAGAAGCAGCTGTTAAGATTGGAATTGTTACATTGGTATAGCAAGAAGAAATGATTCCTGTGGGTTACAGCAGCTGAACAGGCAGGTGTGAACCAAGAAGATTGTGGAAAATTAGTATATTCATGCTGGCAAGAAAGCTTCAATGCTTTCAAACAATAAGAAGAATGAGAATACAGAGAAGGCAGGTTCAAAGAATGAGAATACAGAGAAGGCAGGTTCAAAGAATGAGAATACAGAGAAGGCTGGTTCAAAGAATGAGAATACAGAGAAGGCTGGTTCAAAGAATGAGAATAAAGAGAAGGCAGGTTCAAAGAATGAGAATACAGAGAAGGCTGGTTCATAGTATAGGAATACAGAGAAGGCGGGTTCATAGTATAGGAATACAGAGAAGGCGGGTTCATAGTATAAGAATACAGAGAAGGCTGGTTCAAAGTATAAAAATACAGAGAAGGCTGGTTCAAAGTATAAGAATACAGAGATGGCTAGTTCAAAGAATGAGAATACATAAAAGGCAGGTTCAAAGAATGAGAATACAGAGAAGGCAAGTTCAAAGAATGAGAATAAAGAGAAGGCAGGTTCAAAGAATGAGAATACAGAGAAGGCTGGTTCATAGTATAGGAATACAGAGAAGGCTGGTTCATAGTATAGGAATACAGAGATGGCTGGTTCATAGTATAAGAATACAGAGAAGGCTGGTTCAAAGTATAAGAATACAGAGATGGCTAGTTCAAAGTATAAAAATACAGAGAAGGCTGGTTCAAAGTATGAGAATACAGAGATGGCTGGTTCAAAGTATGAGAATACATAAAAGGCAGGTTCAAAGAATAAGAATACAGAGAAGGCAGGTTCAAAGAATAAGAATACAGAGAAGGCTGGTTCAAAGTATAGGAATACACAGAAGGCTGGTTCATAGTACAAGAATACAGAGAAGGCTGGTTCAAAGAATGAGAATACAGAGAACGCAAGTTCAAAGAATGAAAAGGCAGGTTGAAAGAATGAGAATACAAAGAAGGCAGATTCAAAGAATGAGAATATAGAGAATGCTGGTTTGAAACAGAATGACTAAAAAGAAAAAACAACAAACGTATAAGACAGAAATAAAATGAAGAAGAGAAAATGATGAATGTGACCATAAAATCACTAACAATAGAAAATGCCTACATAAGATTATCATGTTAATGTTGGAGCAGGTGGATATTAGTTTACCCATGTTCCCACCACCAGAAATGATGCTCACCTTCACCAAGAAAGATAAGTAGGGTGGAGGCTAAATAGTAAAACATTCTTAAACAGCTAAGCAGCTTAGTCTTATAAATGGAGGAGAGCAGGTTATAAGATGATACATTTGATTGCACCTGTTCTGTAAGATACAAGTGTGAGGTTAGGGGTCAGAGACAGGGCGTATAAATGGAGAATAATAACATCAACTAAGTAGAGAGAGAAAGTTTGCAAAGACAAAGGGTAGCTTACAAGGCCAGTCAACCTTTGCCACTGGCATATTCACACAGAAAGACCTTGGATGATTGTTTTTTTTTCTTTATAATGCAAGCACTAAAAATTACCTATATATCTATAAATGCATATATAATAAAATTCCTGTATTTATTATGCTCTTGCCTTCATGATGTGTGAAAAAGTTGACTAGGATTCAATAAAATAATATACAAGACAAGAAAACTTTTCAAACATTGAAAGATACACCCAATAGTTAAACAATTCAGAAATATAAGCAAAATGTCTGGTGAGTTTTCATTCTCATATTTATTTTAATAATCTTTTATGTTTAAAATGTATTAAAGTTGCTATATTGTAAGGTTGGTTCAATGGTAGAGCAAAGGACAGGTAACTTTACATTCAGTTTAAATTAAGTCCCCGATAGGATTCATAAAAAGCTTTGTAGTTAGAGCAAAGAATCAACCTGTAACAATCCAAAGACTATATCCAGGTTCCAGTCTGATTAGGCTAGTGACAAAAATAGAAAAGAGATAATAATTTTTGCAGGTGATAAAACAGTACAAGTGTTTATGAATTTTCTTTTCTTTTAATCAAAGAGAAAATGCTTAATTTTTAAACAGGACAATATTTTCTTCCATTAGAGGTAAGAGACATGTACATAAAAAAATCTATAAACCCCAAAAGATATGAGACATGAATATGTTGAGTTGTTGGAGAATCAAAGAAAGCAATAGATGAAAAAGTTATGTTTTTTTTTTACTTTGTTCAATTTTCAGAAGAGCAGCCTTTAATAAAGTTGAACATAGAAAATGCAGTTTTTCAACCCCTGTGCACCAGGTGTTGGCATTTAAAAATTGACTGTTATAAAAATGAAAGGCAACTGAGTAAGAAAATACAAAATACATTTTTTAATATAATTTTCTTCTTTTCTGGACATAAATTATGTAGAAATTGTCCAAATGTTCTGTATGTCCAAAGTGCTTTCTGCTATTTTAGCCATTATCAAGGATGATTTTATTTTTTACTTTTAACTGAATGTATGGATTTCTTTTTTTATGTATGTATCTAGAGTTATATGAATGTTTTATTTTCCAAACATGGTCATCACATTGTAGCCATGTTCATAATTAATGTTATTGTGTGTTGGCTTTTTCTTTTTTTTATTAATAATGCTTCCATTATCCTTAACCTTTTTTACATGTGGATGAGGCTATTATATTTGTATTATCAATAAATATGTTGCATATGGAGTTTGGTAGGTCTCCAGGTGTAATTAAATGAGACCTAATTGTGGTCAGAGAGATAAATTGTGAGTCTTCTTGTTAGGCATGTTGTAAAGACTTAACTGCAGTACTTTATCAGTCATTTTTAATGAAACTTCTATAAAAGAGGTACTGCTGCCCAAATACACAATTATATATATATATATATATATATATATATATATATATTAGTGAATATACATAATATCCAATGTCAGTAGCATGACTTTATCGATAAAACTTTTAGTAGTCTGATGAGGCTCCTTCGCAGGACAAAACATGTTACATTGAAGATTTTATATTTTGTCATTCAATTACTCACTATTAATCTGATATATAGACTTGTATATCTTCCAATACTCCATAGCACAGTGAAAGTTAATACATCAGATATATCAAAATGGCAAAAAAATCTTTTCTTACTAAATCAGAAAAATAAGAGATATATTTGAATCAGTGTTTCAAAATATATTATTTAATAATGTTACATTGGTACCATAAAGGATTTTTAAATTCAATGTGTGAACAGCTTTGAAAAATGCGAAGCATAACACTGGTATTGATTGAATTTTCTTTTGCAACCTGAAGTAGAATTCTTCAATGTAGTATGCAAAATGGAGACCAAGAGATATATCCGCAGAAATTGGATTTTTGCCCAAACTAATTTAAAGCCATGAAAAGATAATTCAATCTGGGCACAGTTCCACAAAAATACTTATTTTTTCCAGAATTCTAACAGAAAATATTATACATCTGAAGAAAAACAAATACACTTCTTCATATTATAACTTTTTCACTGATGCATTTTTATAATATTGTTGCCTGACTGTGCTGGTCCATTTTGAAAAAAAATTAAAAATTACCATTTACTGGAAATAAATGACTATAAATATGCTGACAGTATTTTCTCATAAGTGCAGTAACTTTAATTCTGATTGGATACACTGCATTAGAAAGTAAATTCAACAAAATCCACCAATACACAATATGTAAATATGTCACAAAACAGGTTGTATTGCACATTACTATATGTTTTTTTAATCATTTCATCCCAAGTAAGGCAATAAAGACACAGTGAAAGAATATGAGAAAAAAGAAAACATTATTAAAGAGAGAGAACAATAAAAGAAGAGTTAAGACAGAAGATAAGGACTGACATTACTTTTAAATTTTCGAAAATCAAAGTTGACAGGGAAGCAAGAAACCAGAAAAAGCATTCCACAAGTGAGAAGTGCAAGAAAAGAAACTGTTTGCATAGAACTTAGTTACGTCTAGCCATTTCGACTGTAAAATGATATCTTGCTGCCAAACTAGTACTGCACTTAAATACATAGATTGATTTGGATATAGCATTTTGCTACTTAGTTTATAATACAAATGCTAAGGACTGGCATAAAATGGTAATTTGAAAACACACTGAAATATGATTCCTTCGTTACATAATTCTCATGTTTCAAAAACAAGAGCCAAAAACTTCAATATAATTATTGAAATTAAATTGAATTAAAGTATAAAGCCCTGTTTCATCCTCAAGTGAAAATTTAGGAATAACCAATCTTGAAATTTATGCATCTTTATAAGCATGTTCATTCGCAAAATTAATTACTATGGAAATGACCATTTTGATAAGGGGCATACGAGTTAGTTTGCATCAAGATATCAGTCCCCTTCGGAAAGAGGTCAAAAGAAAGAAAGAGGGTTGGGGTGTCCATTTCAAAGCAAATGATGGCATTCATGTACTGGTCAGTCACAGCGACAGATAGCTGTTGGCACTATAATACGTCTTTAACTGTCTAAAGAATTTTATTTTATTTTATTTATTTATTTTTATTTTTTTTTTTTACCTTTTATTAGACTATGAAATTTAATTTTTTTTTTAATGCTAATTATTTAATGCAAAAATTTGTTGATGTCGGCAAAAAACCGTTAACTCATGTCTATGGTTTAATAAATTTTCATTATTTAGAAACTTAATAATGTGTAGTTTTTCATGTAGGCATAAAGGGCATGGGTCATCCCAGGTTTTACAAGTTCTTGTTCTATTTATTATTTTCCATTTTACTTTTGGTGTTTTATTCATTTCTTTTAAATGCCAAAAATATTTGTATAATATTTGCCTGATTTCTATTTCTAATATTATTGAAGGAGCTGTTGTGTGCGTGTTTTTCCAGGATTTTATTATTATATTTCTTTATGATTCTTTCTAGATTTTCAGTGCAATTGTAACTTAATTTTAAGGTGTTTTTATTAAAAATGCGTAAATTTCAAGATTGGTTATTCCTAAATTTTTGCCTGAGGATGAAACAGGGCTTGATATTTTAATTCAATTTAATTTCAATAATTATATTGAGGTTTTTGGCTCTTGTTTTTGAAACATGAGAATTCTTATGTAGCGAAGGAATCATATTTTTTCAAATAATTATATATATATATATGTGTGTGTGTGTGTGTGTGTGTGTGTGTGTGTGTGTGTGTGTGTATGTATTTTCAACAGCAAGCAATATAAGTTTTCATAAAGACATGTAAAGTATGTTAACAGCAGCAAAATTGTTAATCACATACATATACACTCTCAGAATTGGTCACAATGATTGTGTGAATATTTGTTGTTAATCATTCAATATTTGTTAATAAAATTGAGAAGCCAAACAGAATTTCATCAACTAACACATAAAGTGACAGAGCCCTGCTTATGAGTTACAGACTTCCAATAAAGAAGACAAGTTTAAGTCCTGATCCATTTATTATCAACATGCATCCATAATTGCACATGTGAAATAAAATTACATTTTTTTAGAATTGTTATTATTATTATGTGAGTTTTTTTTAACTCTTTGCCACTTATTGTTTGATTTTTGTACTTTTTGTGTTAGTCAAATGTTTTGAAGAAGGCTAAAGTGTTGGGTACCATTATGACCTTGATAAAAATGGGAAATGGTTGTAGAGTGCAAAAGATTAGCACCAATTCTATTTTAACATGGATTGGCATGGCATGTTAGCTGAATACGGGCTAAAAACCAACACAATGAAAATAAGAAGGGAGAGAAGTGAAGCATTAAAAAGAAAAGGAAAACTAGGAAGACTTCTTTTTTTTTTTTTAAATAGGACAGTACTGAACAGTCAGTCAGTGACCCACTCCAAACCTCAGCTCATTAACCCTTGTCTCAATCACAGAAAACAGCAAAACAAAGAAGACTGTTGTTGTTGTTATTACTATTCCAAGGAGCCATGGTTTCAGAAGGAAAAGAGGATATGAAAGTAGGGGAAGAGGAGCTAAGGTGGTAGTAGAAGTTATAGTAGTGAGGAAGGAAAAAGAAAATAGCATATATGGGGGAGTGGCAGTAGCAGATATTAAAGTTGTCAAAGTTGCTGGTTAAGTAATAGTGACAATAGTAGTAGTAGTGGCGGAAGGGGGTGATGATAGTAGCTTTATTTATAAAATAATTCAGTGTGATGCAGAAAAATATATCCCATGATTCATGGGATGTTAGTTGATTATTTCATTTGAAATTAGCCCAGGACGTTCAATTCTATTTTAGTTTTCCACAATTTGAATGAAGATCAATGAGTTTTAATTTGGAAGATATAAGAAAAAAATATCTAGATTTAAATCAATCAAGCTTAATAAAATCTTAACATGACTATTTTGGATACTAAATTGACATCTGACATTAATAAGATGGAAAGGTGAAAGTTTATTTTTCATTTAATTACCGTAAAATTATAGATAAATGTTGTTATTAAGTCAATATGGTGTTCGCTTTTGCTGGAATTAAAAGAAGAGTAGTGATTGCACTTACCCTGAATCCATCATAAAATTTCAGAATGTGGAATTGAAAAAATTCTAATCATTTTAAATACCTTGGTGTCTAGATTAGTTATACCAAATTTAGTATTGGAGGTAAGGAAACTGAATGCACTAAGTGTTCTTTTGTTAAGATGCTACAAAACTAAAATATTGACAGGAAAACTAGAGGTTTTCTTAAATAGTCTTGTCAGTTTTAGACTTTCATATGGATGTCATGCATGGTGTCCAACCCATTCAGAAATGTCTAAACTATCATCTGTATGTAGTTGTTTTATCAGTTAAAGTGGTTTTAAATCAGTTAATCCTGTACATCTTAAAGAAGACTATTCTTCATCAGACTCTAAAGACAAATACTACAAAATCACAAATGAAGAGCTTTACCAAATGACAAAAACCCAGTACTTGAACACTTCCCACAGCAGCAAAAATGTAACTAGAATAGAAAATAATAATATAATCAGGATATTAATTTTCCCCGGCACCTAAAATAAAAGGTTTGGAAGGTAAATCCTATCAATACTAGAAAGAGCTATAACATTTATTGGACTTAAGAAGTTTAATTTCCAGAAAAACTGTTTTAAGAAAAAGATGTTATAATTTTCAACTGACAGTAACACTAGGTGTTCAGTCAATGAATATTGAATGTCTAACTCATCATTAGTGTCTTTAATATAAAATGTCAAAATGCAAAAGTATCCTAAAAATAAAATGTCAAAATGGAAAAGTGCCTTTAAAATAAAATGTCAAAGTATCCTAAAAATGTCAAAATGGAAAAATTAAAAAGTATCTTTAAAATAAAATGTCAAAATGGTACAGTGTCCTTAAAATAAAATGCCAAAATGGAAATGTCTTTAAAATAAAATGTCAAAAATGCAATGTAATTTTTCCTATTGATGTAACTACTGTTTGCTTTAATTCTATAATTGTAGGTTTTTCTCCTAAGTAAGTTTTTGTTTAATAAATGTGAATACTTTTATGCTGAGAATTGTAGTACAAATCTGATGAGTACCTAACCACCCTTCACCACCATAAAAAATTTGTCAACAGTAAAAGGAAATACTTATGGAGAGAACTCATTTGAAGAATCTAGGTCATGAGGTTTTAGATTCATTGCTATAAATTCATTTTCATTTGAAGCTCCCAAAGGAATTTTTGATCATTCTCATCTTTGTTTTTATAATAGAAGTTCACATATTTAAAATCAGAATGAAGTGCTTTTTTTCTGATTAGAATTAGAAACATATATACTTTCAAAGAAAAATCATGAATACAAAAGGGCAAAAAAAAAAAAAAAAAAACTGCTTTTCAGTGTCTCCTGCTTATCTGGATTTTATATATATATATATATATATATATATATATATAGTTTATGCAAACTTAGGTAATCCGTATGGGTAGACCTGGGGAGGATGATATCCAGAGAGCTCAATGTAAGATTCAGAGCAGATATGTTTGAATAAAAGACAGACCACGTTAAGATTCCATGTAATAAGCTATTTCACCATATATATCTCACTGAGGCCAGTGCAATCAACGGTTGTGGGGGCTCAAGAATTTTTGTTCCTATCCCAGGTGTACACAGTCGGGCTCTCCACATTAAACTGACCTGGTGTCACAACCTGACCTCATGGGGGTGTTGAGTAAATACAAATTACTTTCTTGAGTAGCTTGTAACACATTATTTATCATCTCTCAGTTGTGTTGCTGTTCTTGGGCTGAGTGCACTCAGGGCCGACTCCGCCAAAGGACGACAGTTGCAACTGAGGAAAATAATACTGAGAGGTGCCCAGCCCTGGGGAACAGCTGCCTGTGGCCGTGCCCTCTTATTGCACCAGACCGAGTGATTGGTGCTCACACCAAGGTCAGTGCAACCGATGGTTGCAAAGGCTACGGGCAATTTTTGTTTGTGACTTGGGTGCACACCTTAAAAACAAACCTTGTGTCACAACTCGTCTTAATGGGAAGACAGAGTAAATACCTAGTGTGTAAATTACTCTCTCTCAAGAAGTTTGTAACACCCTATTTATCATCTCTGTTACATCTCTGTCTTTAGGCAGAGTGCACTCAAAGGCAGCTCCATCAAAGGACAGAGTTGCAACTGAGGAAAATTATACTGAGAGGTGCCTACCCCTGGGGAACAGCTAACTGAGGCTGTGCCCTCTCATTGCAGAAGAGAGAGAGATCAGTGTTTGCACAGAGGCCAGCGGAACCAATGGTTGTGGGGGCTCAGGCAATTTTGGTTCCTAGCCTGAGTGTATGCACTCGGGCTCCCCATGTTAAACCAACCTTGTGCCACAATGCAACTTCATTGTGAGGGGGGGGTCCAAGTAAATACCATATTACTATAAAGTAGAGCTGTGACTTTTTAATCTCAGAATTAATGGGAGAATTGAGCTCTAATTTCACATTTATTCATATAGATTCCATAATATGTTTTACTTCATTAACTATTATGTTTCTCTAACTCTTCAAATGTTGAATGCATAACTAATTCTAATTTCTATTTTCCCATCTTTACACTATATTAATTTTGCCTTATAAATTGTCCACTGTTCTGTCACACATGAAATAAAAATAATTGTTTGTATGGAAAATAAGGATCTGTGTACATCAAATTGTCTTTAAATTAAGTGGCAGCAGAAGAATCATCATTGAACTTTGAAAAGGTAAGCTTAAATACTAATTCAATACTTAAATGCAGCGACCGATTTGGAGTTCTTCTGTAGTTTATTGATGCTTATCGCATCTACCCATGGCATTCTATATTAACAGGCCTCTGCGTAACGCTGCTACCAGGATTGACTGGAGGCCGGCTGACAATTAGATCGTTTTAATTTCAGTTTGAGCGAACTGCTGCGTACTGTGTACTCTTATGTTGTTGGCTCGAGAAATTCAAAGGAATCTTTTAATTTTATTTTTGGTTGGAATATCATTTAACTTATTTATTTGAAGTAAGTATATTTGATTATTTTAGTTTGAGTCCATACATTATTTATATTTAAATTGTAAAAAAGTAAACTTTGGTGCTTAAATTTACTCGCACAAAAGATTTTCACTTAAGTTTAAAAAAGCCTTAACATTTTTTAAATTAAAGTTTAATTCATTTTTTTGGCATTTTCCCTCTTAAAGTTTGTTCAACATTTTTGATTAAAGTTTAAAGAATTATTTATTGATAAAATGCAATTCTTTTTTGAGTAATTTGTGTTATTTTAAGAAGCAAAAACAAAACAACGTTTAACAAATTTGAACAGAATTTAATTTAGTTTCTTCAAAGACGTAAAAAAAACTATTTTTTTTATTATAAAATGAATTAAAAATGTTTGTTTTTTTTTATAAATTCAATGTCATTACTTAATTTGATATTTATTTTTGATATCGCTAAAAAAACATTGTTATGAGTGAAAACATAACGTCAACGAAAATAAAGTTTAATTTTCTCAAGTTTTTAACCATGATAAAAAATTAGCATAAGTCAACATTTTTCTATTAAAAGTTTAAGTTTTAATAATAAATTTGAATAAAACTTTAATAGAGAAAGGTACATTAACATTTCTCTATTAAAACTTTATCCAACATTTCCATTAAAAGTTAAAAAAAAACAAAAACGAATTCCTTTGCACTTTTGTTTCCGAAGTTAAAGAATAAATGATTATTTTTACTACATTAGTTACCAATTGGTGAACTGTATTTTTTTTACTTATTAGAATTAAAGAAAAAAATAACAATAATAAATTTATTACATGCAGTTAATGTCAATATTTTAATTATTTTTTATTTTTTTTTTTAGAAATGTCTCCTTTTTTACGCCTTTTGACTACAAAATTTATTTTACAAGACAAGTATAATAATACCATTTTATTTATCATATTTATTTTAATATTTTTCTGATATTGTTGTTAAAGGATAAAAAAAATGCATTATTTTTACTTTACTTTTAATTGTTTTGCTTTAAGGTAAAAAAAGTTATATATTCCTATTTATATAGTTTAAAGCGTAAAATAACCAAACTAAAGGAAAGGCTACTTATGAATGTTTTTAAATTTAATATAAAGTTTTAAAGTAAACAACATTGCCCTTCAAATTTTGATACCATAAAAGTTAATGGAAAAATACGTCCAAAAAATCCACCATCTGTATGGCCAGGTGTGCCAAGTAGTCAAATACCAACACCCTCAGCTGTTCAAAGGAATATAAAAAAACCTCCAGTACTGTTAGAAATCAAATTGCTGATGAACTTAATGCTTTTTTAGAATTAGATAAAATTATACAAATTTGAAAGAAAGTCTGCTTAACAACAAAAGACTTTATATGTCCAGTTGTAGCATTTTTGGATGAAAATATTTTAACTGTTCAATTATCAAAATCTATTGATGGTATTCCTCTCTTTATGTTAAAAATTTATGACAATTTGCGCTTTGAAACATTTCATTATGGAGTTAAGTGTTATATTAGCAGCCTGTCCAAAAATCATATAAATACAGTTGATACTTGGTCAAAACTGGAAGAAATCATCCGATATTTAAATTCTATGGCTTTTGATCACAAGAAAAATATCCTGATTCAACAATTTTTAGCAATGGCTCCCAAAATGGTTGGAATAAAATACAGCTCAGATATAGTTGTGCATGCTTTTGGGTACTATGCAAGATCACGGACATTGTATAATGAATTAAGATATGATTTTCAATTACCCTCATTAGCAACATTATGAAGGATGACGTCAAAAGTTTCAAAACTTAATGAAAAATCTTTTTTTATCTATATTTAATACTCTTAATACCAGTCAAAAAGGGTGCATAATTCTCCATGATGAAGTATATATCAAAAAGATGTTGCTATATCATGGCAAACAACTATTTGGTAAATCAGTTGACAATCCATCTGTACTTGCTCAAACAGTACTTGATATAATGTTGATATGTCTCAATGGGGGTCCAAATTTTCTTACAAAATTGATTCCAATTTCAAAATTAACATCCGCCTTTTTATTTGAACAAATTGAGTTAACAGTCTAAGCCATCACATCTGTACCAGCTGATGTAAAGGCTATTATATGTGATGGTACCCGCATAAATCAAGCTTTTTTTAAATTATATCCTACACTTCCTGAAAAACCTTGGTTAACTGAAGATAATAAACATTTGCTTTTTGATTATGTTCATCTGTTGAAAAATATTCGCAATTTGTGGCTGACAGAAAAAACAGGAGAACTAATCTTTGATGATGATGGAGTAAGTCGAGTTGCAAAATGGACACATCTTAAACAATTATATTGTTTTGAATCTGAAAGACTAGTCAAACTTTCAGATTTAAATGAAATTTCCATTGCTCCAAAGCCAATAGAAAGACAACGGGTTTCTACTTGCCTCAGAGTGTTTTCTGAAAAAACATATAATGCACTTCTCACTCAGTCTGAAATAAGTGCAGGTAAGAATGATACTGCCCTCTTCATAAACAAGGTTTTGACATGGTGGAAAATTTTAAATGTTAAATTGATAAATTACATAATGATCCTCTACAAGCTGAAATCAAATCTCCAAATGACACCCGACTTGATTTTATCATTGAATTTGATAAAATGGCTCTTAATATGGCTGGCAGTCAAGGTAATTGTAAAAAACAATTATCCCAAAACATTGCTACTGCCATACATCATATTTGCAATGGAATTGTTAGTCTATGTCAACACCTTTTAGCTACAAGTCATAAATATGTACTACTTGGGCAATTTTCAACTGATCCATTAGAAAAAGAATTTGGTAAACTTCGCCAAGGATCAGGTGGCACCTATTTTATAAATGTTCAACAATGTATTGAAAAGCTGCATATTAAGCAGACATCTTTACTTTTAAATCAAAATGTAAATATTGATGAATTTTATGTTAATCCAGGTCATCAATGTACATCTTGTGATTATAAACTTTGTGAGGAAGGTTCAGAAATATTTGACAATCTGGAAAATTTAGAACCATCTCTTTCCAATGAAATAAAAATGGCTCTTGTGTACATAGCTGGATATATTACAAGAAATGATAATCAACCCAGTGAATGTGAAACCCATTTTTATCATGAAAAGTATGGAAAATATACCAATTTAATTGACTGTGGAAAACTAAAAATTCCTTCTGACCACACTTGTCAATAGTTATTTTTTTGTTTCATCCTTTTCCATAAAATAAAGGAAAAGGTTTGCTATAAATCATTAAGTAACATTTTTATGCTTATTTCTGAGTTTCATTTTTTCAACATGGAGAAAAAGCATGCTTCTATTTTTGCAAATATAGTACACCTAGATCAGAAAAAGAACCAGCTCTAAAAGTTTTGAAACTTTCCTAGAATGATTTTGTTTTATTTGTCTATATTTCTGCGATGATTGATTGTTATATACACACTTCGGCTGATGTCTTCCAGCCTTCTTGGGTTCTGTTTGTCAAACCCAGTAACTGTAATGTAAATTTAAACCAAAGTCTTTATTCACTCACAGGGAATAGATTGAATAAAGGATTCAGTGACACCTGTAAATAATATAAATTTCTGATTCAATATATCTTTTACCAGAAATCATAATTACCCCTTTCTGTTGTTTAATAATTATCAGTGTTGATAGCAAAAATACATATTTTCATTTATTTATCTTTCAACACATCCTATTATCCTCAGGTGTGAATAAAAATGTTATTCTAAGTATTTCATAAAGTGGTTGACTTCATTTTCTTCTAAAATTTCTGAAAATCCTACATTTTTCAATAGGCCTCCAGTTCTGGCTCTCAGTTGTGCCATGACTTGGCCTGGAGTATAGAACACCATGCATCTACCCCTCCCTAGCTATTGCGATGATGGTCAAACCAGAGCTAGCTTAAATGCTGCCCTATCGAGCAGCTTTTAAGGTAGCAATTTTGGATACAAAAGGAAAATAAGAGTTACTCCCATTGAACCATGAAAGCAAAGATAAGGGCTAGTATAATATATTAATATGTATATATTTTTAACTTTGCATAATCTGGCAAAAAATTGTTCCCTGTGCCTAACTTTTACAAGGCTTTGAATGCGCTATGAATCATTGAAATTGGATGAATGGGAGCAGAAGAGTTGCTTGGAAAAATGCATGCACAAGCACATACACTGTATATATATCTTTAAGTCTTTAAACTAATTTAATGTATTGAATATTAATAATATTATATATATATATATATATATATATATATATATATATAATAATATATATTTTAAGTCTTTAAACTAATTTAATGTATTTAATGTTAACTAGTGCATATCATTTACTGTTTGAGGAAAATTGTCATGGAAAACCATTGGTAAATAACCTATAAGTGTTTCCTGAAAAAGGCATACATTAAAATTGTAATAAGGCCTACAAGGATTTTTCTTATATCTTGATGTGAATACATTAATTCTTACCAAAATAAGCTTTGTAAATTTGTGTAACATGTTTTTTTATATATAAGAAGCAATCTAAAAATGCAGTAGATTGAATATGTTTATAAGACCACATTAGTCGCAAGATAAATTTAGATATAGTACATGAAAATAATTTTCTTTACTTTCATAAAAAATTAAAGAAACAGTGTAAATTCCCATTAATTTTTATACAGTCACAAAGAAAGAATTTTTTTTTTTACAAAATCTCCACTCAATATTTAAAGTAACAACTGGATTTAAAAACTGAAATTTTTCAGTTCCAAAATGAAGATTATGTACCATTTGATATATACACATACATCTTGTATGCAATCAAGTTTGCTATTTTTACAATATTTAACCATTGACTTATGCAAAGAGAAAGTGAACAAAAAGTTACAAACAGTACATAAATAGAAATTGAATTTATATAGCTAAGACTGATGACAACAAGATAGTCAGGGTCAATTATGTTTTAAAGTAAAATTATGGTTAATAGTGCACTATTCAAATGTGCTTCAGAGGACTGACGTACTTCTTGTAAGAATAATACTTCTTCTTTAATTGCTACAAAGTTGGGAGAATGTTTCAAGTTTTTAAGAGAAAAGTGAAGAAAAAAGAAAAAGACATACAATGACACAACATGTATGATTTTATATTCTATATATAAACAAATTGAAAGGCAAGCAACCAGTTAATATGGAAGAGAGAAAGAGAGTTCTCACGAATTGCATTTTTTACACAAAATCTGACAAATGCCAATTCATTTTTTCTATTCAAGCACTGTCTTCCCACCAAAAATAGTACAAATATTTTATTAACAGATGAACTAATGTCTTCATCTTTGTTATCATCTCACCATTTCAGCAGACTATAAATAATGTAAATAATGATAACCCAGCAATTCAGACAGAAAAAGCCAGTAAATTATTTTCAATTTTCCAGGAAAAAAAAACTTTCTTAAAATATTTTTCACAGTTGGCCGTAACGCAATAAATGACTGAATAAGAAAATAAAATTACAGTTGTGAGATTCCTGCTCAACTTTATAATATTCTTTTCTGATATGTTAAAAGAAAGAGTAAAAACTCAACAAATTGGTACAAGTGTTGAGTTTTAAATTCATTATCCAAATGGATCCCTACTAGAGCATGATGATTAACATACCTTGCAAACAACTTCATTAGGGTTATAAGTTTGATGCTTATTAAATGCCCCACTTCTGGGAACTTGTGTTAGACTAGAGTAAGCTTAGTATATAAGTAAATTATCAAGTAGGTATTGTGCCTTTTCATTTTATTTTTTAATAACTAAAAGAACAAATGAACAAAAGTTAAATTTAAAAAGATCAAGAAATAAAATCTTAATGGGAAATTTTGCATTTGCTCTTATTATTATGCAGACAAATCACACATGCCTCCCAAAAACAAAATGCAAAATTGCTTACAACATCAAAATATTGTTTTGGCATCAAAACTAAACTAGTAAAATGAATTGAACAAATTGTGTTTTTTAATTGTTGTTGTTTTTTTTTCAGACATGTATTGCATTCTGGGAGGAATAAAACTACATGTCAACAACAATACCTGCATCTGGGCAAGGGAAAAAAGAAAAGAATAAACAGAGATGGGTGCCAGCAGGTCTAAGAGATGGTTAGTGGAGAAGGTTGCATGGAAAGAGTGTCAAGAAAATGGGATGAAGTGGAAAAGAGAAAGAGATGTGACAGTCCTAATAATCTTCACAGACATAAACACAATGAATCATGGATGTTTGTGAGTCAGAATTTTGTGTTCCAATCAAAGTGGAGAAAGGAAGGATAAAAAAAGAACAAATGAAAGATGGGAAGAATGAATTAAGAGAAAAAAAAGAGTCAAAAAGGAAAGAAAGAAAGGGTATTGATGTTATTGTTAAAATGAAAGTCATATTACTGTTCACTGTTCCCCAAGATCTGCACAAGTGCCAAAAGGCAATCCTAATTTTTTGAATTTTTATTTCTTTATTTTTTTTTAAACAATAAATAAAATCAAGACAGAAAAAGTTAAAGGAGCATGAGATAATCTGATAATCATCGACTCCGTACCCCCCCCCATAAGTCATGTTGTTTTTTTTTTCCATAAACAAAATTGTAAGTAAAACTAAGTTAATAACAAAAAGTATTTTTGTAGTGAAAGATCATTGGTTGAAAACTGCTTCTTTTGTTTTAGAAATCTAATAAAATAAAGAAGGAGGAAATGAAACTTTTACCAAATTTATAGTTTAAATGTTGGAGACAAAATTAATGATGATTAAACCAGCATAGAACATGATTACAGGAAAGAATAACTTTTTTTTTTTTTTGAAATGGAGACAAAGAGTAAATGAAAAAAAAAAATGATGTTTAATAGACGAAAGATTCATCAGATTGGTCAAATTGGCAAACCACTCTAATACAAAATCTTCTAGAAGAAAAAAAAAATCTTTTGTCTAGAAAAAAAGGAAATCCTTCCTTCAAATAGCAGTCAGTCTTATGCAGCTAAAATCTGTTATACCAATAAAATACACTTTCTTTAAAATTTTTATGAAAATGTTTGACAGTTATGAAAACTGTCAAAAATAAAATATGAAAAATATTTCCATCAAGAAATGGCTAAATGGAAATAAAAATCGATAACCTATTAATGTTTTGCTTTCATTCATTTTGTTCTAGTTTATCAATAAGGAAAAATTGCTTTGTAAGCGCAAATTAAGATGTGAAAATAAAATATTCCAATTGGTATAATATTTTCTGTCAGACTAAAATCTATATTGACTAAGTATGATTTTCATTAACAACATTTAAACAAATAAAACAGCCTTTATGCAACCAGTAAATAATAGTTTAAGGTTTATTTTTAAAGTGGTTCCAGAAACTGATGTTCTTTAGTTGATATCGTAAATCTTAGGTTTGATTTCAGACCTGTTTATCTTATTTTACACTTTTAAAAGTACAGTTATCTCACAACAAGATTCTTAATACTCAAAACATAAAAATGTCAAAGCTATCTTAAGGCAAAAAAAAAAGAAAAGATGACATTAAGAAATATCACATTGTTAAGAACCAAAAATAATAATAAAACAATTGATCAAAATATTTCTTTGAACTTGAATGACTAAAAGCTATATTAAAAAAATTACTAATTTTTTGATATAGCATATATAACATAAGACAATGTGTGAAGACTAGAGCTTTCTAAGCATTTTGCATTTGCAATACACTTCTAAATAATTACATTTTTTGAGAACATTACTTAAGTTTCATTAGCCAAGCCAAATATAATTCAAAATATATGCAAAAAGAAATAATTCAATGACTAATTTAGCTAATGTAATTAAAGTGTCACGACATCAGTTTGGAAAACCCTGATCTAGACCATTGTTAAGTATTTAGCCTAAATCATATCATTACTAGTTATTTATAGATTGTTACATATAATCAATATTTCAATTACAGGTAAAATAGCCTTTAAGTACATTTATATAAGTTTCTGGTATCTCTTATGGCAAATAGGTCAGGCTAATTACTATATGTACAAAAATAAGATTCAAACCATCAAATTATATACAGCATTATAGGTCTTAATTTTTACCATTTAATGTTTTATTTGAGTAATTCAAAAATCTGCTTTCCCTAAATACTATATAAAATTCAGCATATAAAGTTATCTCTTGTAACAAGATGTTATAGCCATGTAACAGACAGGAATATCTATCAGATCAAATAATTATACTACCTCTGTCCCATAATAGTTGTTACATTGGCATATATATTTCAATGACTAAATGTAACAACTATTATCACAAACAGGTAGTATAAGTAAATGGAAAAAAAAACACTTTTAAACTAGTTTTGAAAGCAACAGCAAGTTTCTGACTCCAGGTAACCTTCTCTGGTGCCTAAGTTTATTTTGACAAATCTATCAGTTTCTAAACTTTAAAATTTAGAAGGAATCATAGCAAAAACAGATTTTTGCTTCAGGAAAAAACTGTCAGTCATGCTGTCAATCAACATTGAATTAGGGCCAATTTCCTTTCAGCAATTTACAGTGCAAATGCACTAAAGAAAAATATAATAACAGCAATTATCTAAAAAATCAAAACTATATGGACAACCAATGAACATACACACACACTGGGTGTTATGAAAGATACTGCTTTAGACTATTATTAAATCAGTAATCACTTAAATAGCATGTCTTTTATTTATTACTTTCTTGTAATTACGTAAAATTTATTACATTTTTGTAATAGCAATATATATATATATATATATATATATAAGTCTGATAAATATTTACACAGGATTTAAAATATACTTCTACCAATACAGGAAACTAATTTAAAAAAAAAATAAAGAAATGCTAATGAAGAAGATATTAAAAATACATTATTCAAAGAATGAATGGTTAATAGATTCTTGTAACTTTACAATGAATTCTTTCACCTTACCATTCTATGAAACATTTTTAAAAACTGAAGATCAAAATTGAGAAATTTATGAATTTTATTAAACAGCAGATAACCCAGTGGATACATAAATGATAATCTGATAAACATAACTCATAATTAGCAAATTCTGTTTAATAAATAGTATTAGTTTCTGTGTGAAAAGGCTAAAGGAAAGCATTTTGGTTGCAAATTCCTTGAATGTTACCCTGATCAGCAAACCCCTGAAAAAGGCTGGAGGGCACAATGGCTGAAATGTTGTCATAATAACAACAAAGCTGAAGACATTAGTCCAAATGAAAATAAATAATGTCAGTACTTATCAGTGCTAAAAGTGTTGAGAGGTTTTTTTTCTAAACTTTTCAGATTCTGTAAATATGTCTTTCTAAAATAATGTGGCCATTAAACATTAAAGTTATTGATGTCAATTTTTACTAAAAGAATCTAAGACTGGAATGTTATTATCCACATCAACCACTATACAAATCACAAAGCAATACTACTAAGTGCAGAAGAAAGAAAAAAAAATCTATTTTAAGTTATAACAGGAAAATTATCTTTTATCATTTTTTTTTTTTTTGTGGAAAATACATTAAAGTTGAAGAATATATTTTTTAACTTTTTCTTTGTGGAGAGGGAAACAAATCTATAGTTATTGCTTCTTACAAACCTACAAACTAAACAGAGGAGGTTATTCTTCTTTTATGATTCCAGAAAAAAAAAGTGGGTTGCATCTGTTTTCCATTAAAAAAAAGCAGTCATTCACAAAATGTGGAGCTCAACTAGTTCTTGATCAGATGACTTGCAGGTTTTGGAATTTGTCCATCCCTCCCACCTCAACCATATAGACAGGTAGAAAATATTAATGTTTGTGTTACTAGGCACATTAGAAAAGTTTTAAAGCTTCAAGCTTTTTACACTCATTAATTAATCATTCTAAAGCACAGAATCAAGGTTGCTTTTCAAGTATTCAACTCAATCTGATTAAACGTAAAACATGCTCCTTAAAATGCTATTTTTTTTAAAGTAATACAAAATATTACAGGTGATTCTTACAGAACAAATCACTACCAAGGTTATGTAAGTATAAATCAATATTTGACAACATTGGATGATGATGCAACTAAAAGCATTAAGTGTTTTTCAAGGGATTTAATTCCATGGATTATATGTAAACTTAACATGCCTGAATGGAGAAGATTTACTTTTGTGTCATCTGTCATTCATTCATTTAGTTTCCCAACTAAACAAACCACCAAATGAATCATCTGAGTTAATATCTCTGAGTTCAATCACAAATAATCCTGAAAGAATCTTTTCAACAAGTTTGAAATTATCAGTTGACAGTTTATTTTGTTAGCAATTCTTTCATGGAGTGAAAGTTTCAATCTAAGATAAGGAAGAAGTATATCAAAAAAAAAAAAAAAAAAAATAAGCAAATGAATCCTTTTGTCAGAATAAAAACAAATATAAGTAATCACTTACAGTGATTCAAGTACTATTTAAGTACTTCCCTGCCCTATAAAACAAATGTAGTAAAAGAAAGTACAATATCCAAACAATAACAAAAAAAAACCTTTTTGTTTTTCTAGAATGTCTTATCACAATGTTTACAGTCTATAAATTTATCATTTTCAAAACAACATTCTTTGAACTCTATTGTATAAAATGGTAGTATTGCAAAATAAGATCTCTTGGCAGTAAGATAGGTCTTTAAAGTAATTTTCAACTTTTAATAAAGGTATTTTTAAATATTTCTTTTTATTAAAAATCCAAAACCTGTTAACCTTAGTTATAAAAACATTTTTAAAGAGATAAACATCAAATTATTAGAAATAAAAAAAAAATTGGTAATGTTAAATGTTTAATATTCATCTTTTTGTCTTTGATTCAGATATAAAAAATTTGTTTGGGATAAATAAATATTTAAAGTAATCAAGGTCATTAATTTGTTAATTAGATATGAAAGTTGGGAATTCATTCATTTCTGAAAATATAGTTTGCAGCAGATATAAAATTTCAACTTCTGGCTTGTCAAAAAAAAAAAAAAAAAATTTTTCTCTCAAAGTAAATGGCATTGATCACATCCACTGAAAGATGTTAATTCAGGAAATTTCTCTTGACTTGTTCACTCATCTTGTATTTTTTTGTCATTTCTGATTTTTCTCAGGTGCTGCTATTTTAAACCTTTGCAAATGCAGTTATAACAAATGAAAATAGAGTCACATTTGTCATTATTGGCTAGTTTCTGAGTCCAATATTTAATTTTAGATTGCTTTTAAAGATTGATGGAAAATAGTGTAAATGAGTTCCCAAAAATGTGTCTGCATAAATGATGCCTCTGTACATATCATACATTGGTCAGTTGAAAGAAAAGACCAAAAGCATATGAAAGGTTAGTTTTTAACAAGACAGTCATTTTATCTATGTGTGTTCCAAAGGCAAATGTGAACAATATGTTAAAATTATAAATTAACAAGTTTAAATATACTGTTAGAAAATCACAGTAATATTTAATAAGTAAATTTGTAATTGCATTGGCTATGTTTCTGTCCTGAATAATATTAATTTTTTATTTATACAGTTAACTGTATTGTGATATTACCTTTTATACAATTAAAAGTAAAAATATTTAAAGAAAGCTAACTGTTGAAGCTTAAATAAGCATGGAATAATACAACACAAAATGTACGTTAACAAAATGTATTGAAACAAAGAATAGGTACACAATATTTACAGTTAGTTTGGTATATTCTTGGGAAGACTGTTCCTGCATAATGGGTTGACTAAATCGCAGTCGGGCAGAGTCTCTGGATTCAATTTCTTAATCTCTACTATCTTCCCCGTCTTCCGGTACCAACCCATATTTATATGGTCGGTAGTCCGCTTATGTAAATTAGGTGTATCATACACAACACTAACATAAAACAAAATACATGAAAAGCAGTGTATTAGGTCTCCCTTAATAAGATAGTCCATTGTTATATGTAACACAATGTATGTCTACATACTGATGTCGCGTAATGCATCTTGTTACCCCAATATTGAAATATCTCATTAAAGTGAGATCAGGCTGTGTGACAATGAATATATAAAATCACATTGTTTTATATAATAAAATAGGAGGAAATAACACAATTCCAGCTTGTATATATTGAACCAAGTTTTATCGACATAATGTTTTTCACAAATTCTTATAAAATTTAACAGAAAATATAACCAGAGAAAATGTAAAAACAATAAAATATAAAAAAACTTTCAGATAAGATTCTTCAAGCATTAAATTATTTAAGTCTTTAAAACTGACATTTAATTTATTCAAACTATTGTTCTTACCTTGATTATTATAATGTTGTTATAGACAATGTTTCAGTCAAGTAACTTCTGGTCATCTTCAGGTGTTCATTATTTTTGGTTGATATAGGATATATCATGTGTTGATTTCTGTATTATTTTATCCTTATTCATCCCTGCTGAGCCAGCACATATTATTTCACTACCTGAATACTTGATTAACCAATGCCTATATCCACTATACCAATATCCTGAAGGACATTAGTGGTGTATTTTTGGAAACTTTATATTCAATGTCAGATGATTTCAACATTTGTTTATCATACTTTGATAATTTTCATTTATTGATTTTTTTTAGAGATTAAGAATTGACAGGAACAAACAAGAAATGACATTACAAGAATAAAATAGTGCAACAATGAACACATATAAGGTATCCCTTTATTAGCCAAAATAATGGACACCTGAAGATGGCCAGGGAGTCAGGTGGCCAAAATGTCATGTCTATAAAAGTTCTTTAATAATAATCAAGATGGGAACAATAGTTTGAACAAAGCTGATAAGTCAAAAGATATTGACATTTCTTCATTTCTAAAAAAAAAAAAAAAAAAAAAAAATCATCTTTAAAACTATTTTGGTATTTTTTTTATTATTATCACTCCAATCACGGTAATAAAGGCACTAAGACACAAGAGGCTACTGATTATTATAATTAATAACATTATAATTATAACATTATTAAGGAGAGATGTGTTGTGAAGAAGCTTGTGGAATATACAGGTACCCTCACTCTATGTCGTTAATTGGTTCCAGAGGTCATGACTTAGGTCGAAAAATGACTTAAGTCAAAATAACCACACTATAAACCGCAAATAAGCACTCCCCATTGAATATTACAGTATTTATGTTATGTACATACAGTATTCTGAATAAAGTTATCAGCGATATAAACTTATGCTTAGCATTAGCAATGAAAGAATGCTTTGGCAATTTTTTCCAATATAATCCAGTTTCAACAACATTAAAAATCTGTTCAGGAAGAAACTTGTTTTCTTCAATGATCTTAGCCAATGCTTTAAGAAAATCGGCTGCTGCTTGTTCATCAGTTGATGCACTTTCATCTTGCTTCTTAATAGAGTGATAACTTCTTTTTTCTTTAAATCTCATAAACCAGCAATGACTCAATTGAAGCTCTACATCTTTTTCACCTAGGTATTTTTTGTTCAGGTCCTCAAACAAAGACAACGTTTTCACTTGAATGATTTCTTGTCTAATAGCAGCACAATGACGATTCAACCTATCAATCCAAATAGAAAGAAGTTGTTCCATCTCTTCAAAGATTTTCCCTCTTTTCTTATTGATAACGGTATTATTCATTCCTGGGGCATCAGATTTGATATGTGCCAAAATCTCATTCTTATTGTGAACAATCATTGATAGAGTTGTCCAACTCATTCCAAAAGATCCAACAATCAATATAACCTTTTCACTTTTTCCATGGTGTTTTATCATAGTAAGTTTATCATCCAGCGTTATGGTATGATGCTTAGCACTTGCACTATGAATTTTCTTAGGAGCCATTGGGGCAAAATATAAAGTCACAAATGAATGAGAATGAGAGAGTAGGTGATAAGGAGACATATACTGTGCATATGCCTAAACTAGATTTCAATTTTGTGTGAATTACGAGTGGCACTGATGTCACCTCCAAACAGTAGATATTGGAACTACTGAGGAAAACACCAATATTGAGCTCTTAAAGACCACTAAATAAGACGACAACACAGTCACAGATGTTTTCATATTTCGTTCTCTAGGATTTATGAGGATTATATTAACATTTACTGTAAATGTACGTATATATACTTTTATTCTTATTTATTGCACAGTAACATGATTTTATGTGCTTTTAATGCTTTTCAAGTTATATTACGACTTCAATATTTGTGGTGGACAGACGTAAAGTTGAATAAAATGACTGAAACTTGATTTTAATTTTTCCATATATATTTTTGACAAACTATGTATAATTGAGAAAAACTTGAAACAACATAACCCAAGGTAATACCTGTATTCAATAATGAAACTTTACGACAGAAATTCAGAGTAGTATGATATCAATGAAGGCAAAGCATGTAATCCAATCATAATACACATGAAGATTATATGGCTTTGACCATGAGAATGTATATAAAGTGACTAAGGAAAGAAGGAGAAAGACTGCTTGGGTCTTGCTGTCAGGGAATTCAGGGAGGGTTAAATGATTTGAAATAAGGAAACTTTATCTTTATTTTGAAATCCAATTCCTATTCTGCATAAAGCAAAACATCACAGCCACAACAGGAATCAGAATTATATTTCTAAACTATTTTCTTTTAATGCTATGATTCTCCACAGATTTTTCTTTATTATCTGTAAATTGTCATGTAATCTTGGGGTAAAATAGTAGAGTGAGGGATTTTCCATTGCCTTCCCCATAGCTTGGAATTCAGAGATTTCAGACTTTGGTGTCCACCTAAGGCTACAGAATCTAGTAAACCCTACTATTTAACCCATAGCTAGATGGAGAAAAACTGAATTTCCTAAGGGAATGCAAGAGAATAGTGCAGAATTTGAACTCAGTTTGCCAATTCCAAGTTCATATTAAAATAGAAAATAAGTTTATTCCAATATATTACAATTAGTAAGAATTTTGATTTCTATTTTTTTAGTTTATAATTAAGTGTTCAGTATAAGACTTTTCAGAGATTTAATTTTGTTGTCATTTATGGATTTATATTTAATGCATTACAGATTTTTTTTTAAATCCTTCTGAATATATAAAGTACTAAACTTAGCATTCTAAGCATATAGTATGTCAAGAAATATATTTTATCAAGGAATGAACAGAAATTGTTCAATGACAACCAACTTCACGCAATATTTTTACATTTTCAACATTCAAAAATAGGAACTAATTAAAAATTTGTGTACATGTGTTTGAACATTGAATTTCCAGTTCTGTAATAGACAGGGAGAAAATACCGAGAAAGCACAAAGACAAAATGTTATATAAGTCTAAATTAACATCTAATCTGAAATTACATGGTGACTTCTTATAGTAGAGAGAGTGAAATAGGCAGAATTAATGTTACTAATTCTGACCTATATATGATTTACAACTTACAATCAAAGCTAACATCATCTATCTGATGATGCATGTTTATTCATAAAAGGATTAACATGGATTAACCATAAACATAAACTATATATATAGATATATATATATAAAATCGTTCATGTTAGTAAATGGGAATTACCATTTACATCATCATTACAAAATGACTAAATTGCCATGAAAGCAAGAGTTACACAAAACAGATTAGAAATGTGCCTGCATCATAATTTACATGCAGCCTTGAACTGTTGCAGTGGAAATTTCTTGAAAATCCTAAATTGAAGTAAAAGTAGGGACTTATTTATCTGCGGATCCTCCATCACTATATATCCAAGTGTATATACTATCTAACAGCAGTGTAGATAGAAATTGTGATGAGCATGAAGAAATAGACTTGAGGATTTCTAGAATTTATATAGAGAGATCCGAGGAAATAAGAAAAAAAAAAGTAATTTTGTTCCAAAATGAATAATGTGCGTGTGTGTGTGTATATATATATATATATATATATATATATATATATATATATATATAGAGAGAGAGAGAGAGAGAGAGAGACAAAAGGAAAATATTTTAGCTGACATATTTCATCCCTTGATGGACTTTATCAATGCAAATGTCTTCATAACATCAATCAGAAGACAAAATATGTCGGCTAAGATAAGTTTTCCTTTGTCTTTATTCATATTGTTTTTTTACAGATATATTTTGAGTTATATCTAAAATTTTACTCTCTCTCACACACATATTTTACACTCTCTCTCTCACACACTAAAACACTTTACTCTCACACAAACACACACACACATATATATGCAGATGTCAGTGTGTCACACTTTTTCAACTTTACTCTTAGAAGCCATAGCCCAACATATCATACCATTTTGGAACCAGGCCAACTCCATGACCAAATTAAAATCATTGAAGACAGATCCAGACCCACAATCCTGAAATTTTGGATTACTAAGTTTTCATTACTGTGATAGTTTTCAGTTAACATAGAAATAAATTTGAGAATAATCAAAATTAATCACAAAATTCAGCAAAAGTCACCCATGAAATAAAAATAATTGTTTGTATGGAAAGAACCCACATACATCAAACTGTCTTAAAATTAAGTGGCAGCAGAAGAATTATCTTTGAACTTTTAGAAGCTAAGCTTAAATATTAAAATTTTGAGTTCTTCTGTAGTTTATTGTTGCCTATCACATCTACTCCGCCTACCTATTGTAATGAAGGCCTAATCAAGAGCCCTTCACAGTTAAATGCCACTGGGTGGGGCAGATTTTAAGCTTGTGTGTGTGTGTGTGTGTGTGTGTGTGTGTGTGAACAAAGACAAAATCTACAAAAATCTATTTTATATTTCAGTTCTAATAATTTTAAATGTTTCATCAATGTGTGTGTGTGCGTGTGTTGCATGACATCAAAATATGGCCTTTGAGGAGATAAAAAACAAAAGAAAGAAACAAATAGTTACAGTTTTTAGACTTTATATGGTTTTAAGTTTCCATTCTCAATAAAATAACTTTTGCCTCAGGTTAATAATTATGAAAAGTGTGTTTTCTTACTGTTGTTGAATTTTTACTCATTATTATCATAATTTTTCAGATAATTTCTTATTCAATGAGTACATGAATAATATAGGATAAATTATGTTTCTCTTCATGTGGTTAGAAAACTAGTCTTGCTGACTATTATTACAAGAGTCAGTTTAATACTCATTAAGTCAACCAAAACTCATGGCTTTCTGTTAACCTAAACTTAGTCTTAATGTAAAAAGGTTTAAAGCATCTCCAAAAATAAATTCTTGTAACTAATATTTGATTTAGAAAAAGGGAAGTTAGTTTTATTAATATTTTGACACTGGATAGAAGATTATATAAATAAACCCTGAAATATTAACAAAATCAATCATAATTCTTGTTTACTAATCAAATATTGATCAATTCTGACTTGATCTGTTTTTTTTTCCTTCTTATGTTTTATGAAATGTTTGATGGGGAAGGTTGTTATAATGAATCAAATAAAACTACAACAATCTCAGAAGTAAAGCAAATATATTTGAAAAGGTTTCTGACACCAAAGAATGACAACATAAAATAAAAACAGTAACTATATTGTTGCTACACTGCTGTACATTGACTCAACAGTCAATGTACAGCAGTGTAACAACAATATAGCTAAAGGACAGCATTTACGCTGAATTCTTATAGAAATATTAATGTTATTTTATTATCATTATAAAAAAATTAAGTTTTCTTTTGAATGAATCATTAATAATGAACTCATTTGAAAAATAACAAAGAAAAAATAGAACATTATTACTTTTAATTCTCTTTTATCTCTGCAATTTAAATTAACCAAACATGTAAAATTTAAGTGAATGTAACATCATAATACAGATCAATGATAAAATTGTTTACTTAATGAATTCTGCCAATTTCTAATATTGACATAATCCAGTGTATTTCCAAAAGGTTGTTCTTATTGCAACCTTTCTTAAAAAAAACCCCAAAAAACAAAAGTAAAGTTCTGGAAAAATATATACTCTTACAATCTGCTATCAATAATTAGTTACTGTTTATAGCAAAAAATCAATATGCATTAATACAAGATTGGAAATTGATGTACGAATAGAAATATAGAAAATGACTGATTTTTAAAATGCCTATAAAACTGAGTCTATTTTATTATAAAATGATGAAAGTGTTGCAAGTAGCTTTTAGAATCTAGAATGTTAACTATTATTATTATAACTTGCACTAATAAATTTGGTTCAGTGATTAGAACAGTGATTTGCTTAACACAAAATTTGAGGTCCTTTGTAGTCATTATCTCAAAAGACAAAATTTAATACTCTATGAAAAAAAAGGAAATTTTCTAAACAGTCCATCTGATATATTAAAATTTATGACACTGACACTGTTGCTAGAGACAATGCAGTGATAGAGCACATGAAAGAATATTAAAAATTGAGCCTGGCTCAAGTTGTGTACTTCATATGAGTGTTCAAATGCCAAAGAAAGGCCGGAATTTTGCATGATTTTGCATATTTCAAGTCAAATAAACTCCCAATTTGGAAAAATGACAATACCATTTTCTGATTCTGCATTTCTTCCATTTAGTGCCAAGCTTAGTTAATGCCTAAAGATTATAAAAACTGTTTTTGCACCACAAATAATACAATAAAGTTTAAAGTTTATAACTGACTATTGAGTAGGCCAACAACAACAAAAAAAAAACATTTCTTCAAGTTAGACATAAATAAAATCCAGAAAAATATACTTATAAATTATTACAACCACTAATGTACAGATATAAAACTTGAAAGTTTAGCAACAAAGAAAACTGAAAGAAGTTCAAATTTAAACTCAGAGAAAATACAGTACAAAAATTAAAAGTAAGAATCCCTGATTTCAAACCAGTAGAGAAATTCTTTTTTTCAAACTTTTAACCTTGTAAAATCTATTCAATAATCTCTTAGTCATGAAAGTAACTATTACTATGCAGATAACATATACAATGAGTTTGGCATACATTTTACAATGTTAAAACAATCAACAAAATTATATCCTAACATTCCTGCACACAAAACAAGCAGAAACTAAAGATCACTTTTAAAACTAAAGCAGACACAAACCTAATCTTTAAAATGGCATTGGCTTAAAGAAAGAAAAAAAGAACTGCAAATGTTTTGCCTGCCTTACTTGTTACCTACTGACCTATTGGCTCTCTTTACAAAATCAAATTTGCCTAAAGCCAACATAAAAATGCACAGAATCTAAATTTCTCCATACTTGCCTGTCAGCCAGCACACCTGTACAATTAACCCCCATGTCAAGCCAAAATTTAAAATAGACCTTAAATACAGTGTGTCAGGACACAGAATCAAGAAGAGATATGATGTATAATAACTAATCTATAAAGTAGTATTTTCTGAGCTAATGAGTATGTGTCTGTATAGGTATATGCAACATATAAAGATTTAAAATATCTATGAATTTTTAATAAAATTTTATAGCTACAGTTAATGTCTCTTTATTTCAAAGGGATTTTTATAATCTTCTTAAGAATTAAAGTTAAATTTGGAATTCATTTGTGAATTTGATGGTGTAATGATTATGAGTTCAATCTCTGATCCAGGTATTACAAATTCAGACTCAGTAGAAATGAGCAATAACTGATCAGTACCAAAAAAAGATATGATATCCCTAGACATAAGCAGCAGAATGAGAACCATTTACTTTCATAGATTAAATAAGAAGTTACCGGGATTGCTAGAAACCTGAAGAAGGCCAAGAGTCGCAATGATTGAAATGTTGTAACAACAACGATGAGGACATTAGTCCAAATGCAAATAATTTTACATTCATATCTATTTTTTTATTTCTTAATGAAAGAGAAAATGTTATCAATAAAAATGATTTTATGCTACAATTTAAAATAAAAGGAATGGATTCTTCTATTCATTGTGTAACATATATTGCTTATTATTCTATGTTTAATTCTATATTAAATGTAGATAAGACAAAATAAAATTAACTAATAATGGTTAATGATGATATTGGAAGTCACTCAAAATTTGTTTAATTGCTTAGGCTTTGTAATTAACTCTAGACTCATGTCTATAAAAATGACCATATTTAGTAATGTATGAACCCCTCTCCTGCAAAAAAAAAACAAAAAAAAACATTTATATTTCATATTACAACCTTATAGAGTCAGGCTAGGTAAAAGTACTGGCAGTCCATGACATATGGGTAAACATTATCCAACAAGATACCTCAACTTTTTAGATAAGACACACAAGATATATTTGATCCATTTGGGATAAGGGACAAAATGCTGGAGGGGGGACGTATATGCCATCAAATAAGGTAATTTTATGACAAGTAATAAGATTAAATTCAGTAAATTCTCAGTGGTGTCAATATGGATAAGTAAAATGGATTTATTTCTAAACAAAGGCAAACATTTCAAATCATCAAATATAAAAAAATAAATTTGTTAACCAATTTTAATTTTGCTGTTATATAATCCATAGCTGAGGGGAAGAAAAGAAATGGATTCATGCCTTTTCTAAAGACATTAATATGAAAGTGAACACAACAAATTAGATGTATGTGCTATAATTATGGCCTTGTAGCAAAACTAAGTTCTGCATAGTAAATAACAATGACTTAAAATGCAAATATCAATCTTGCTTAAAATTCAATGGGACAATATTTGCAACTAAAAAATCCAAGGTAAAAACATGCTATTAGATTATGACCTCTGTAGCAGAGTGGGTGGGGACCATTTCCCTGTCAATGCTATCCTGTAATTTAAACAAATTCCTTAAAATCAGATAAGCTAAATGTCATCCTAGATAATTAAATTCTGTGCTAACCTATTTCTTGCCCATCTAACCTTTTCTGTTGCCTGTCACATACATCCCTTCCCATCATAAGCTATTATGCCCTCTTCTGTTAGTTTCTTTTATAACCCTTTAGGTACTACATTGCTAACTAAATATTTATATCACCTGAATAGAATTCTTTTTTAGAGATTAAGAGAGACATAACAGTTTGAATTTGGGCTCTGGCTACTCAATTGTACAGGTACCCCTTGATTAATGTTTTCTATAAGTGCATTAAAATTTTTATATACCAGAATTCGATTAGTTCATACATAATACTTGATTAGTGTGGTAAACTATTCTTCAGGTTAACCATAGTAATTGAAAACTTATTTTTTATAGTTACCGATATACTCATTAGTCGCACTAACCGAGGGATTCCTGCACATTGTTATAATACTCTTTGGAAAGGCACGAATCCACTTCTCTTTGTGTTCTGTCCCATCATCAAATATCTTAAAGTATCTCATCACTGACAAGGTACACCAGTTGATGGAAAAGACAACAGGTGAGTGAGAACTTGGGTAAACCACTCTCCCATTATTATCTGTCAGAGAAAAGCTGTGACCTTGAAAGTTGACTCTGATAGAAGTCACTAAGATGATAAACCATTTAGTCAATCTAATTTGAGTGAAAAATCAAGGATTTTGTTTCTTGTCAAAGAGTCTCTATCTATATATAAAAGTCTGTGACCTTCGTTAATCTGTTCATCACACCCTCTAAAAGAGTCATACATTGACCAATCGAAACCAAATTTTGGAGAGAAGTACAAACAGATAAGAGGTTACAAAATACAGTTGGTTTTACTAGGTGCATAGCTTAGTACAATAAATTTTCATTCATTTTTTTTTGAAAATTAATTTTATTATTTCACTTACAACTTACTACCACTACTACCACTATTTTAAAAACAATTTAATCATTAGAATAATAAATACTTATTTAATAAAAATGTGATACTGTTTTTTGCATATTTTTTCTTTAAGTTTTTATATATACAAGAATCCAGTTTCCAATTCACCCTTCATTTACAAGAATTATAAACAAATCACAAGTCCAAATGCTTCAAAAAGTTGAAATTTGGTTCCAGAAAGAAATATTTACACATGACAGTTGTATGTTGCATGCTCAAGAGTAAGAAATCCTGAGAATTTATTCTTCACTGTTAAAAAGTAAAAAAGAATTTTTCTTAAAAAATATTGTTTACTATAAAGTCCTATAAAATTAAAGAAATTATTAAACTACAATGTATTTTTACAAACAAATCAGTTTATTCAAATTTCATCGATTAGTTTGCAAAATTGAACAAAATGTAGAGTTTGTAGATCTCAACAAAAAAATTAGCTATAACTTCAATAATAAATACTGTGAGGATTTTAACATGCTGACACATATTGCCAAAAAAATTCTAGTTATAAAATTTCCTCAAAATAGAAGAAAATTTTCCTATTCTTCAGATTCATATGCACAGATGTGTGTTTTGTACTTGATATTACAATTTGTTCCTTTATTTGGTTTTAAAATAGAAAAGAAAAAAAGAGCAAACAGATCTTCACCCAACAGAATTCTGAGTCTGGTACTATCTAGATATTCATAAAGACAAAATTAAATTTGTTATCTGGACAGATACATGCTTGTTAAAAGCAGACTCAAAAAAAAAAAAATAAAAAAATAAAATAAACATTAAGTTGGAAAAAATTAGCAAAACCAAAAAGAAATTTTAAAATAACAAAAAGTTACAAGCAAAAAAAATAACAATAAATGATGGTCATCTGTCTTTTCATTTTAAAAAAAAATTCTTTTTGAAAACTTGCTTATGAATAGTCAGGGATAAAGTAGCTTTGTGATTATAATAATGTACTAGTGATAAGAAATAATTAGTAAAGTAGGATTAATCAGCATGTTTACAACCATGTTTGTTTTCTATGAAGGGATGTTGAAAAGTTCTCAACCCAACCAACTTATTTTGTCGCTGTAACTGGAAAGAGTGCTCTTTTATATTGTAAAGTGCCAATTTGCAGAATCTCTGCAGTTATTTTAGAATTTATTTCAGATCATTGACTGAACCATGTCAACAGAGAGTGTAAAATTGTCAAGTAGTGAACTCTGGGCAATCATGAACTTCCTGCTCTTGCAGAAAAAAAAAAAAAACCCTAAAGAATGTGTATGATGCAAATATTATACTCAAATGCAAAGAAGTGGTTTGCCAATTTCAAGCATATACAATCAATGAGTTTTTCAATGATGTCAAATTGTTGATCACAGTTTCATGACCTAATTTGGCCAATCAACAAATCTCAGCCAAAAGAATCATTAAGAAATATGAGTAGCTAGGTATTCAAAAGGTGTCAGACAAAATATTTGAATGCTGACCAGAAACAATGAAAACTTCCAAGTTGATTTTGCAGTATTTTCAACAATCTAATGATAATTTTTGGAATCACTGATGATGAATCAGGATTAAACTGCCATGATTCTGAAACCAAACAATAGCCTGTGCAGTGAAAATATTATGTTCCTCCATGACTGGAGAAATTCAGGACCCTAAAAACAGGAAATGTCTTTTTCTATTTTTTTTTTTTTTTTTTTTTGATAAGATATATTGACGAAAGATCAATGCAGAATGGTACTTTAAATTGCTGTACCAATTAAAGGAGGCAAAAAAAGAAAAACAAAGGAAGATGGGCAAATGTATTCTCTTGTTACAGGACAATGCAATGATAAATGCTTTGGAGAATTTAGGGTTTAGCTGCATAGATTATCCACCCTAATCACTAGATCTGGCTTCATCTGACCATTTCATGTTTTCAAACCTTAAATGAAATTTGAAAAGGAAAAAGTTTTTAAATGATTTGGAGGTAGTAGCAGACCAGCATTTCAATGATTATACATCAGAATTTCTTCTCCCCCTCCCCAAGAAACTTGACAAATTATATGCTGTTTGTTGAACTGCAGTGTGAATATGGGAATTAGCATATGCATTTCATCCACAACTGCAATCAGATGCCAGATAAGATTGTCTGGCAACAACATAAGCAAGAAGAGGGATTAAAATTAACAAGAATGAAACAAAAATCATGAAATACCACTACCAATGCGCCAGTTATTGTGAATCTATCAAAAGGGTTGAGTTCTTTATATACCTTGGAAGTGTGATTGATGGGGAGGTACTGACTGAGATGCCACAGTCCAGATTGGCCAGGTGCAAACAGCCTTCATGATACTGAAGAATATCTCAGTCTCCAGAGAAATCAGCACCAATGTAAAAATGTGCATCTTTGATTCCAATGTTAAATTGATCCTGTTCTACAGTTCTTAGACATGGGGAATGTCCAAAGTTTTGCAGTAAAAGTTGCAAACATTTATCAATATATGTCTGAGGTGCATTTTCCACATCAGGAGGTGAGCTAAGATCAGCAATAAGTAATTATGGTGAAAAGCAGGTCAAAATGCCATTACCAAGCAGATCATATGGAGGAAGTTGGGTTGGATAGGGCACACTCACAGGAAACCTGGAATGAACAGTGAAAAAAAAGACAACCAAAAACACATGAAGCTATGACACCGAGAACAAATTAAAGAAATACAGAAACAACTGGACAAAAGCAGCAAAGAGATCCCAGAACCAAGTTTGATAGTGTCCTATGCTCCTTTAGGTACATGTACATTTCATGGCCTTAGATCTTTCTTTTCTAGGTCAAGCTGAGAAATTTTCAGCATCCCCTCATATTTTTCTAAAAACTGGAAACCTTCTATAATTGTTTAGAATTTTAATTTAAAAAAAAATATTCTATATATAATTGCAGAAAATATTTAAAGCAATTTATATTTAAATAGAACAGGGTTCAATAATATATTATTCTGTTTATTCATATGAACAACTGTTATGCTGTTCTATTTCAGATCAGAGTGTAGTATCTGTGCCTAATCCTCAGCTTTTCTTAGCCAGAATCAATTATGCTTTCTGAGATGTGAGAAGGTATTTAAAAAAGTGAGAGTGAATAGAAGGTAAAAATAATGGAGTGAAAATAGGAAATAAGAAAGAGAAAAGAAAAATCAGATAAAAAGAAACAATAAATATATATGCATATATAGAGGAAGGGGACAGAGTGAAAAGAAAGACAGAGAAAAGTTTGCTGGTTTGGATAAAAAGAGACAATGAGTGAAAGATTGAAAGGCATAAAATTATATGAGAAAGTGACAGCGAGAAAGAGCAAAAGTAAGATAAAAGATGATGCAGTAGAAAATATTTGTGCATTCTTTCTTTTTTCTTTTTGTAAATTTCTTTTATGAGAGAGATTCAAACTATAGAAATGTATTTGCTTGCACCAAAATTGTTTTTATAAAGCACTATTCACAAATATTTGTTCAGTCTTCTTTTCTTATCACATCAATAAAACTTGGTGATTATAATACTTTCTGACTGAGAAACCCACATAATAATATTATGCATAGAGGAAGTAGTAAAAGAGGGTGTGAGAGAGAAAAGGTAGCTGAGAATAATAGAAAAAAAAAAAACAAAGAGAAAATGGGTGAAAAGAAATTACACACACACACACATATATATATATATATATATATTGGACATTTAATAGATATCACTTGATCTGTAGGATATGAACCCAATTCCAGTCCTTGATTATACCATATTTTAAGGATACCACATGGTGAATTCTGAAAATTGTCCAAAAGTTATTGCATGGAAAAAATGAGAGAATACAAGGAAAGGCTGAGAAGATCAGCAGCTGCAGAGAAGAAATACAAAGAATGGTTTACATGCAGCAAGAGAGAGAAAATATGAAAAATAACAAGATTTTTACAAAGGTAAGAGCAAAGAAATGAAAATAGAATGAAGAACTTCACACAAGAACAAATACAAAATAAAAGAGGTGATGTGTGGTGGCAACAACAAACAAGACTTGAAGAACAGGTTGACTGACATCCAAATAAGGATGCCAAACCTTACAAAATTGGTGACATGAATATTCCATGTAGATTTTATGGATCTCTTATATTTGCAAATGAATCACTACATAGCTGTCAAAATAGAAAATTTAGCTTCCTTCAGTTGCAATGCAAGACAGGTGGATTTCTGATAGAAATATTCCTGAATCTCGTTTTAGAAATAAAAACAAACTACAACTGTGTTTTATTTGCTTCATTTGGTGTGAAAAATCATCATACCTCAAAAACAAGGACACTGTTTCACAGTTCAAGACAGACTTACCAGAGTGCTTTTACAGTGAATGAGTGAATGCCTCCAATATGGTCAGCCCTATATAAGTGATGTGAATGAAGAAATTGCAACACCAGATAGAAACCCCTCAAAATGCACAATGCTTACCTAATTGATGAAAATCTTACAAGATGTTATCCATCAGATTAATATATATGTTGAATGTTTTAAAAATATGCATTCCATGAAAATACAAGAAGCATACAAACACCAAGAAAAATGAAAATGTTGTTGTTCAGAAAATAAAACTTTGATGAGGCTCAGACATTAGGCAGTACAAAAAAGTCAAAAAAGTCATGGAATTACTGTTCTGTTTATGGTGAAATTGGATCCAACATGCAAGAATAATGATAATATCTTAGCTGTCAGCATCCATGGATTTTCCATGGCTTGGTTAGTATAATTTATTCCTATTGTAAAATCTTTGATTTACTGTTTATCTCTACTTGAATTAAATCTCAAAATGTATTTAATGTCATTTTATTTTTAATTCATTATGTACCTAAAACAATATTTCTAATGTAATGACTTTTTATTTATTAATCCAACATATTTTTAGCTATTATTTTTAGTGGTTACCCATATTTGAGTAAATGCTCTGTTTAGATCCAAAGTGCTGTATTCAACCTTGCATAATGGATGTTGCTTTTTGTAGCTGAGTTGGTTAAAAGCTTGTCAGATGTAATGACAGTTTATCCTGCAAATATACTGTTTAAAAAAATAAATGGAGCATCTACTCAAACACGAGTATCCACTAAAAACAATATTTAAATATATATATATATATGTAAGGTAACTATATTTATGGGTTAAAGTGGTCAGTATCAGAGATATGTAAATATAAGTGGTCATTGAAGTCAACACCCAGAGGCAACAGTCTGTTTCATGCTAAACACAACTGTCATGGCCTGATGATTGCATTTAGCATGAAACAGACTGTCAACTTCAATCTCCACTTTATATATATATATATATTAATATATATATATAAAGACAAAGAGAGTTGTCCTATACTGATATACATGCCCAATGCATTGTTTGATCTATATGGTCCCCAAGTCATATTAACTTTTATTTATTATAGTGAATCATGATTAAATCATATTTATTATAGTACATCATATGATTAAATATTGACTCAACCCAACAAAACACTTCTGGCTCATTTATTATACACCTACCATGTATTTTATATACCATGGCTTGATAGAAATAGAAAAATATGAATACAACCTTTTGACCAAATTTTGTTCAGATTAAAAGAAGGCTTAACAACAACATGTGTGTGTTTGCCAATTAAATTTAATAAGTTTGATGAAAAGGTTTTATTCATATTTTATATATATTTAGGTCATAATAAAAAAAAAATAAAAAAACATTCCTCAAATAAACAAAACAACTATCCAGATTTTTACATTTAAATGCATTGCAGTCTATAAATATAACAGATCAATAGTTTATTTTTGTAAAGGTTTTCACATTATTTCTTGATGACAACTAGTCAGTTTCAAAATTTAAGGCAAGTTGTAGCGCAACAGGCATTATTTCCTTACTTAGTTTAAAAAAAAAATTTAAATGTTGTTATTCTTTATAAATTGTTAGATTAGTTGTTTTTACCTCTTAATTGTTGGGGTAGTCATCAATATTTTAACCTGAGCTACTTTATAAAACTGAAGTGATATAAGCACATGATATAAATGAATATATATTATTTTAGAGTGAAAACAAACGGAAAATAATAATTATTACAACCTACAGAGGATAGATGTACTCGACAACTAAGAAATTATTTTACAGATGGTTGTGGGAAAAATTCCAAAATACAGAATCAACTGACCTAGATTGTTGGCTAAGCCATTACAACTGATACACTCATTGGCTCTTCTTAAAAAATAAACAAAGAAAACAGAGAAAAAAAAACCTAGATTTCTCTTTGCTTTTTGTATTTAGACCGAATGAGCAAATATTGGCATTTGATAATACAGATTATAAGCTACTTAATAGATTGCTTCTCATTACTGTTTCTTTTTTAACTTTAATACCAGAAGAGGTGTTTTAACAGAAATTACATGTTACTTGTTTTTATTTATTTATCAAGCTTGAAACCAAGAAATACTTGGCTGACCCATACCCTCCATTTTAAGTGGCAGTAATGAGAATCTTAACCTATTTTGTCAACAATTATTCAACATTTTTCACCAAGTTTATAACTAAGTTTTGGATGTTTGTCAGTGGTTTACATAGGTGTTTTAAACCTAATCCTTGCCTGTTCCTGAATATTTCATTCTAACACTCAATCATTAAACTATTATTTAATGTCACAACCAGAATAAAAACCTAGTTTGTGACAAACTAGTTTTTGTTCTGGTTGTGGCATTAGACACTGCAAATAAATCTAAGGGAAATCTCAACAAAATTATTTCAATAAATAAATTAATGTTTTTGCATGTGTACACATATTTTTCACTGGATTCTGTAAAGCCATTTTGAATATTTAGCTCACTTTACTTTCAACTTATAAAATTATTAAGGAAATACTATGCAATATTACAATCTATAATTGCAAAAGTTGAACATCCCAATGCAAGACTAAATCAGTTCTAAGATTTGAAACACAATACCAAAATCTCAAGCTGAGAAAGAAAGAACATTCTTTGTCCAATAAAAAGGAATGAAAAGAATATGCCATTTATTTGGTTTGTATAAAGAATAAATGCTAATCAATGTATTTCCCATTTTGAAAAAGGATATTTTTCAGCAAACAGTTTTGCTTATATGTCAAAAAATGTCAACAGAATATGAAATGATTATAAGTAGCCAATAAATGATTCAAATTTATCAATCTTCAAAGGGAATTTGTAATTAAATAAAAATTTACATATTTTGGAATGTTTATTTAATACTCTTTTTCAAATGGTGTCTGCTTATATTAATGCCCTTTCCTTCATATTTGCATTTTGATAGCTAACCCCAAAATACTTAAAGTATGGACAAAATTTTACCTTTTTTTTCTTTGGTAAGATATGACAAGAATGATATCATTTCTCACAAAAATCTTTATGATTATTATAGTAAATAGATATAAACGATTATAATCATTAATTCTGCACATGTACAAATTTCTGTTTTGTTTTAGTTGGAATGAAAATAATGTATATTTAATGCTTTTTTAAAAAAATCCTCTTTTAATCAAAACAGATATAATCTTCTATTGAGATTATCTCTTTTGCAAAATGATTTAAACCTGATGAAATTAATGAGCCATATAAGAGGGAATACATTTATTTTTAACAAGATTATAAACAAATAGGTGCAAGACTTACTTAACTCTTGAGAAACTAACATATAAGAAGCATAACAGAAATGTTGGGTACATATACATATATGTTAACATTAATATAAATATTGGCAAACATTTTTATCCACCATGCATACTGATGAGACTTAACAGAATAATTATAATCCCCAATCTTAAAAGGAAGCTCATTGATACTGCAATAAAGAAAAAGATGCATAAGCAGGAAGATATATAGCCAGTAACAGAAAAAGCAAATAATCTCCAAAATCAGTTGATTTAGAATTCAAAGTTCACTATCTTTTTTATGGCCTTCAAGTTAATAAGCAAAGGCATTGTTAGTGATAAAATTAATTTCAAAACATTACTTTACTGCAAACAAGACTGCTCTTTTATCAAACCTGTAAACTAAATAGAGAGATGCATTCTATTCTAAGAGCCTTGAAAAAAAGTGTTGAATTTGTTCTATAAAAAAGATTTAACAAAGTAGAATTTTTTAAAAATTCTATTTTTTTAACATTTATTTAATAAACTACGAAGCAAGAAGCTTTAATGAAGAATGTATGTGATACAACAACTGAATAGAAAATTATTTTCCCCAATAGCAACACTTATTAGAATTATTGCAAAAAAATAATTCAAATCAGTTACCATGATTTGAAAAGGCCTGTTTTAGATAATATTTTCATAGTTTAAAAAGAATTAAATATCAAATAACAACATAGGCCAAAATTAAAATGAACAGCAGAGATTAAATATAAGTTTTAAAGAAGTATTTTTTATTTTTAAGGAATTAATGAATTTTATTTTATAATCTGACAATATTTCTTATTACTGTCAACATTATATATTTAGTGAATACAAGTGTCTGAGCAGACATTCAATTTTTTTTTTTATTTCTGTTTTTTTTTTCTTTTCTTTTGTTTAAATAGTATAATTAACATTAACTGGCCTGGACATTTGGATTGATTTATTTTTTTTAAGCTTATCAACCTTTTTGCAGGTTATTTAAAGCCAGAACATATTTTTGGATTGTAAGAATTTTTTATAAATAATAATGATACATCATACTATTTAACTCATAGCTGGTGGGAGAAGGAATGCATACCTTTCCCAAGAGTAATTGTGTGAAAGTGAATATAACAAACCCGAGCGGAATGTGTATATCTTGAAGTCTTAATAAAGAAATTGTGCCTTTTGGCAAGATTTGAACCTGCACTCCACCTCTTATATTGAAGAAAACACCTTTAAGTTAGGTGTGCTTTAAACCTCTAAGCCACAAAGGACTTCAAAGCAAAGCTCAATTACTCTGTTTAAGAAATGTACATCTCTTTTTAGGACCTTTTGAAGCCTATATTTGCTAACTTTATTTTCATATCTGAAATGTAAACAAAGCAATTTCTAAGGAATAAGTTGATCTTTATTTATAATTCAACATTATTTCTTATTACTATAATTGTTACATTTAGTCGATACACATTAAAAAAAACCCCAAAAAACATTGTAATGTCTACTCAAACTTATATCCACAAAATACAACATTTATAGTAAGAAGCTAATGTATCACTGTAACCAGTGTACAACAGCTCATATGATATCCATGTATTAAGATATGCAGGGTACTATTAATACTCATCAGTGCCATCCAACCTCCCTCTCCACCACATTAAAATTGTTTCACTTAAACATTTTCAGGTGGGATTATTTTATATTTCTCTTGAACAAAACTTTAAAAAGTGATGAAATCATGAAAATGATGATATGAAAACATGCTGCAATTTGGTATTACAGATTTAAACAGCAATTTTGCTTTCAGTAAATAGAGAAAATAAAAGCTCTAAGGAATGACAGTTTGACATGAAAGAATACTGTAAACCATGCTGGCATTAAATGAATTGGCTCAATCAGCCTATATTTTTAAAAAAAAAAAAAAAAAAAGGTTTGCAAACTTGGGAATGATTTATAGATACAAAGATAGAAAAGCTTCTGTACAACAATGAGACTTATAGTCACAGTGCACACTCTGGTCATAGTGATGGGATGTTAGTTTGAATGGACAGACAAGTAACATGCTGGCATTAATTGAAATTAGGTATATCAGTTTTATTGTTGAAAGATTTGAATATGGGGTTTGAAGATATTAAGACAGAATAAAATACTTACAATAAACCTCGGCAACTACAAATAAAACATTTCACAATTTAAATTAGTCGTATATGAAAATATAAGAAGGTTCATCAATTTGGAACAGTTTTCAAATACATTATTTAAATGAAAACTTTTCGTAAATTTCAGAAAGTTGATTTGAAATATTCTAGTGAGAAAATTATATGGAGCATTATATTTTAATATTCATCAGAGTAAATTGTTTTGTCACTAACTTTTAAAGAAACATATTTTCTGTAACAGGTCCTCACTCCAATGAGAAGTTTTTAAGTTAATCAATGGCATGAATTTGATTTATCT
This sequence comes from Acanthosepion pharaonis, assembly GCA_903632075.3. Classification (NCBI taxonomy): domain Eukaryota; kingdom Metazoa; phylum Mollusca; class Cephalopoda; order Sepiida; family Sepiidae; genus Acanthosepion; species Acanthosepion pharaonis. The sequence goes on along the minus strand of CAHIKZ030002301.1, from coordinate 2,779,789 downwards.
ATACAGACTGATAGATTTTATTATCTCCAGTTCATTATTTTTACACCTGAACTATTCTTCAACATATGATATTTTGAATAAAATGAAAAAGAAAAAGTTTCCTTTTTTTAAGATTGTAAAAGTTAAGAAAATCTAATTGCAAAAATAATGGTTATCAATATAAGGATTTTCCAAAAGAAATTTTAAACTATGATGTTCAAAAATTTGTTACATTATATATCAATACAAATCATACATTCAGGAAATCATTCACATATACATTTAAATATTATTAGTGGCTAATCTATCAGATAACTGTTCATATATTGAACACTTGAACACATTGCTAAAGAAAGCAGAGTTACTCAAAAGTAAATATTTGCATTTACTTGTGGAAAATTAGTAATAAAAAATAAAACTTTACTCAATTTTGATTAGCAGTAGAAATTTCTTGATTGCCAGTCTTCAAGGCAAATACATGTATGTAATCAATAATTTAACGGAATTTAAACTCACCTATCAGTTCTTATTAGGGATTAAATTGATTGTGAATAATGAAAATGAATGAACATGGTTATATGACATAAGCAATTCTAACTCAGTGCAGATATATTTTTTACAAGTAATTCTATCACAGGTAATTTCTAAATATGAAACAAGCAGTTGTTTCTCTCCAAGTTTCAGTTTTGAGCATACTCAACTTTAAATGGCCAACTGATATATAAATGATAACAAAGATGGAAATACTGCTTCATAAAAAATAATCATTTAGACACAACAATAAAAGAAAAGTGACAACATTTAAAATATAAATACAGGCTAACAAGTGTAATATTTTTTTTTTAATTACATGAAAAGAAAAATTTACTAAAGATATAGTAAAAATATTTTATGATGGAGACAAGATAATCCAAATTTAATAGCATAAGACGGTTGTGACTTGAAATTTTTAATATAGAAATAGTAATAATAGTGAGAGTCTGGCATGAAAGAGTGTTAAAGCTGAGGCATAAAATTCAAATTCTTTTATCAATTAGATGAGGATAATTATCATTGTGTGTGTGTGTGTGTGTGTGTGTTTGTGTGTAGAGACGCACATATATGCACGCATATAGAGGGTACTGAATTCTTGACCTGACCTATTTCCCAAAATCTGATCAAATAGCAAAACATCAGAATTTTGAGTAGGGGAATCCAATCTTGATCAAGCTGAGAATGCCTGTGTATATATATATATATATATATATATATATATAGAAATTAGAGAGAGAGAGAGAGAGATAAATTCCAGTCAGTCATCAATCTTAGACAAGGAAGAAACTATGAAAGCTAAGCAATATAGATAACAATATATCCTGTTCCAGAACAGATCACCCAACCTTCCTCTCTTAATATTCTTATCAATGAATAATTTTTAAGGAACATCCTAAAGAAAACTGTCCAAAGTTAATGAAAAACTAATCAAATCTGAACCAAAAGAAAACACACCTTGCACTTGTATTTACAGAATAAAGTAATATCAAACCAAGAAACAAAATAAAAGAGACACAGTTATGCCAGAATTATAATTTTTCTGCAACAAATGAATACAAAAACAGAAAAAACAGTTTTTAAGATCTGTAAAAAAAACAAAAAAAAATCTACATTTAAACTTTGAAACAATATAAATAATCTTTTCCACCATGAAAACACATTAAAAGATTTTACAAATTCTTCCTAGAAATTGAAACTACAGAAAAATCTCATTAGAAGTTAATTCTCTGAAAAATCTATTTCATTAATTTTTCAAAAGGTTCAAAGTCAGATGATGAGTCAATTCATTATTCTGCATCTAAAACTAACATTTTGCTTGATTGTGACAATGATTTTTTGCTTTATAATTTTATTACAAACATCAGTTTGTACATTTTACTTTTAGGAATTCCATTTGCAGTCATGTGAGTTAGTGAAAAGCTATTGGACAACAGCAATATTAAAAAAATAATGGGGAGGGGAAGAAAGACAAAAGTTATTGAAAAGATGCAATATGAAAATTTTGGCTGAATCTTCCTTATTTGACAATTGATAATAAAAGTATATAATGTAGTGTGCTCTTGAGCTCAAAGGAAGTAAGAGAGAAGAAGCTGTTAGAATAGAAGAGGCAGTTATTTCACTGTTTTGACAGTAAAAGAGTGTGACCAAAATGCCAAACTAGTAGCACGCTTCTTCAAACCAAATTCCCATAAAAAATGCTAGAAGAATGGTCGATTTCCTGTACCACTCTAGCAATCATCTACCTTTACAAGAGCCAGATCAGGCTAAAAATGGAGTACTGTTGCCATATATGGGCAGAATCTGCCCAGTCTTCACTTCCCAGTCTCGATAGAGTTCAAAAGTGTCTCTGCATCCTTGTGAGTGACAAGTTATTTTCTACCCTACAAGCCCTTTCTCACAGATGCTACTCTATCGTTATTTCCATGGAAAGTGTTCAGATGAACTACATTCTTTACTCTTCATGGTTAAAACCCTAACCCTGCCACACACATTGTAGTGAACCACCTTAAATTTCCTTCATATTCCATTGGTGAGATGTAAGTTCCAATCAAACAGTTTCTTCCTATAAACCACTACTTTGTGAAACCAACTCCCAAGAAGATGCTTCCCCAATCACTACACTCTTAACCTGTTCAAGTCTAGGTTTAACTATCATCTTCCCCACATATCCCCATAAACCGTTACCACTTATTCTGTAACCCTCTACCTTGAGTGGCTCTTAGCTCTTTTACAGAGTGAACATAACTGTTAAAAAAAAATATAGAAGGGACAGGGAAACTACAACCTGGTAAATTTCATTGATGTTGATGAAACTTTTAAAAATATTATCATGATATGTGATAAAAGAAAAATGTTAAACATTTGAAATTGTACCTAAAACAAGAAGGTGAGAAACATGCATTAAACAACTACAGGATGAAGATTCAACTAAAACTGTAGTGTCATCAGAATAGTAACAAATAAAATTAAATAATCAACTTATCTTTCCCTACTTAGAGTTTCACAGACATGATATCCACACACTGGAAGGGCTAAAAGTAAAATCCTAATATCAAATTCTACTATTAAACTCCCACTGAACAATGTTGGGTAATTGAACGACAAAATGGAAAAGTTCTAACACATTTTGTCCTCAAAAAGAACTTGAGAAATTCATATATGCATTAATTTATATATCATTATACCCCATGATGAGTGAAGACAATATCTGCGAAACTCCAAGGAGAGAAAGACAATTTAATGTTCTGTCTTGACTTGATAGTGAGCTATTTAATTTCCAAACCACTTGCCTTAGAAGCATTATCCTTCAGAAATACATTGGCTGATTGTGTTTTTTTTTTTTTTTTTTTTTTGCAAAATACAATCTTTATTATTATTAGTCATCAGAATATTAATAAAAGAAATAAGTAACAATAAAAAATTGAAAGTAGTCAAATACCTGCAATAATAATAATAATAATGTCTTTTAAATATTAGCAATACTTTAAAATCCAGATATAAACTAGTCACAGAAAAGCAAGTAGGATTTAAATAATGTTTAAAATCAAACATTAAGAACTTTTTGAAAGTATTTCTAAAATTGTTAGAATAAATAACAGAGATGGTTTTTGTTCCAATCAGACATTGCAAATTTCACAAAACATCCTCTATGAGTTGTGCTCTTTCAGGACAAGGGTAAACATAACTATCCACAACTTCCTGTTCTTTTTAAACTCTTAGTAAGGTTTGTTGTCTTTTTTTTGTTTTTTTTTTTGCTATCTCTTCTAATCCTTGTTCTGCTAACCATTTATACAAGCTTGTTACTTAGGTTATTCACTACTTTCCTCTGTCCCTCTTGCTTTCAATATATCCTCTGAGTGTCATATTCTCAAAGCCCCCTTTTCTCATTACAAATTTCAATTGTCTCTTCCTGATTCTAAGTATAAGTCTAGTATAATCCTTTTGTTTTACATTTTCTCAAAAGGACATAAAATAAAAGCTTGGAGTAAATTCCATCATTATTAAATAAACATTCAAGTACAAAAATATTTAAATCATTTTATTGAAAGTTTAGATACTTCAATCTTGTCTTTTATACTATTTCCAAAGCAAAAACAATAAAAGAAATCAGTTTTATTGCTATTTTGGAATCTATATATGTAGGCAAAATAGCATTCAAATTACATGCACAATATTATGTTACAATTTTTGCACATTTATTATTTTAAGAATTTTAGAAAAATTGTTTCAGAAGATATATTTATCTTAGAATTAATTATTTTTAGTAACTTACTTTTGTCTACATAAAAGATATTGAACAAATTATGAAGTTTGGTGAAAATAATTTTTATATATATATATATATATATATATATATATATATATATATATATATATTTTTTTGCAGGTTATTTAAAGCCAAAAATATATTTTTTTTTTAGATTGTAAGCTTTGAAGATAATAATTTACTGATACAAGTCCTACTAATTAACTCCAAACCAATGTATTTTTCACCATAAAAAGATTCTAAAATTTCCTATACTAATTTATGGTCACTTACTGACGCAAGAAAAATATTCTAAAAAGGAACAAAAAATATAATTTAATAATCAAAAAATCTTTTGGTCTTTGCACTTAATAATAACATAATTGATGATAAAACTGTTTTTATTAAGTCTGGGGCATTTTTGCATTATGTATGCTAATTTTTTAAGAAATCATTGGAGGTACCTAGTTACAAAAATTCAAAAACAGCAATTAAATTCCTTAATATTTTACCAGAACAAATCCCTGAGCATCAGAGTAAGTGTGAAAACTTCCTGTTTTATATTTCCTGTACACTACAGTGAATGCAGTAGGCAACAGATTTGTCAAATTGCTATACAGCTATTCAGAGATTTCAATTTCCAAAGTTCTTATTAAATTCACTCTGCTACCATTTTTTTTATAGTAGTAATACAAGATATTTAAAACTTCTGCATATCACAAAATTCATAGTACAATTCCAATAACAACATTGAAAAATGCAAGGTCCTACATAGCTGTATGAAAATTCTATAAACTTTGCCATTGAACAATTAAAGGCAATTTTAGGCTTCAAGTAAGTCAACAATAACTGTGTATTAGAGTAAAAAGCATCTGAACTCCAATTTAGAAGTTATCAGGCCAGTGGTCTTGATAGCTTAAGAGTCAGCTCTTAAGATGTTAATCATACAAGATCAAAGAAAACAAGAAGTTCAAAAAGAGAGCAGATATTACTATTAGGTGTGGACAAAAATTCCCAGTGACCTCTTTTTTCTTTCTTTTTTTTAAAGACTAGAGACTCCGAATACACATTTTATTAAAAATATTTGAAATTTCTGGTAGTTTAAACAGAGATTTTTGCATGCATCAATGAATGGTTCACACAAATCTCAACAAATGCTGGAAGACAAACTCACAGAATTTAAAACATATCAGTATAATAATATAAGAATTTATGCTTGTTTCACACATCATTAACTCATGTAGTGAGTTTGATCCTCACTGAGTGGAGATTTACAAAATTCCTTTAAAGAAACTATCATGAGTTTCCATAGGTTGATTTAAAGTGGAAGGAGTTTGTGCATTTGTTAATTAAAAATTAAAATCCTGCATTATCCTGAGTGACAGACAATAGTACTATAGTCAAATCCACAATCTCGTTGCTAATAAGTTATTAGTTTCATACTATCAAATAGTCAAAAAGGTCAACTAACAGGGAAGAAATTTGTGAAAAAAAAATCTCTAATAAAATTGATTCATTTCTACATCTTATCAAACCTTCTATGACAGGTCTATAATACATGGTCACAAGGAAGATAGCTTAATGTTACCAATGTTGAAATATTAATATACTGTTTCTGTCATTGCAAGCAAATATAGAAGAGAAAATATAGAAAGATAACTGAACAACAACAAATTTGTTTTTCTCATGCCATAAGAAGATTTAAGTAAAAAGTTTAATTTGTTTTTTGTTTTGCCTGAGATCAAATTCCATAAAAAAAGTAACACCTGAACTATTATAAACAGATTAAGTTATATATTTAATTCATATATGAAACACATCTCTAGTGAAAGTAAATATGCTTCTATGGTTGAGGATAATTTTGTTGTGTTTGTGCGTGTTTCATTATGAACATACACCATTTTCTTTGGTACTAATTAGGAAGCACCAGATAAACCATCAATGAAGTTGATAGTAACCTCAGCATCAATAATACCTGATATATAATGTGAAGAACAAAAGCATTCTTGACTACACTGCTGTAAAGACCTTAAAATATTTCTGCCTTTGTAAAAAAAAAAAAAAAAAAAATGATTATTTTCTTGGATAATGTAATAACACAAAGATTTTTTAGTAAAGATCTTTTAGTCAAGCTTCATATGCCTATTTTATAAAGTTTTCTATTAGTAATACATATATTTTCTAATTCCCTCAGGATTGCTTCACTATAAAGGTTGAGGAATTAGAAGTCCTACCAGGATTCAGTATTGGTGGCCACAATTTTAACAATATTAGATATGCAGATGATATAGTATTGATAGCAGATGCAGAAAGAAAACTACAGAAACTCTTACAGAAGGTAGTAAAGGAAAGCAAAAAGAAAGGATTAAACATCAATTGTAAGAAGACAGAATGTGTGGTTGTCAGCAAAAGAAACAGCCTCACATGTGAATTACAAATTGGGGATACCAAAATTAAACAAGTGCAAAAATTTAAATATCTAGGAAATGTTTTAACAGAGTGTGGAAAATGTGACATCAAAACCCAAAGGTGCATTGGAATAGCAAAAGCTGCCTGCCAAAAGTTAAGCAAAATATTAAGAAACAGGAAAATTTCATTGAAAACAAAGAAAAGATTACTGAACTGTTATGTTATATTGGCACTCCTACATGGTCATAAATGCTGGACCATCTCATCACAGATGAAGAAAAGACTTGAGGCAACAGAAATATGATTCTACAGAAGGATGCTGAGAATATCATGGAAAAAACACATAAGCAACGATGAAGTTTAGTAAAAATGGAAACAAAAAAGGCATTTATAAGTAGCATCAGAAAGAGATAGTTGAAATTTCTAGGACACATAATTAGGAAAGAGGGTTTGAAAAATTTGACAATGACCAGAAGGCAAGAGGGACAGTGGAAAACAATGCATAACCTACCTAACAAGCTTATGTAAATGGCTTCAAAAACAGTGATTAGGTGATATAGCAAAAAGATAAACTTTACTAAGGGCTACAAAGGACAGGAATTTGTGGAGAGACATGATCACCCATGTCCTGAACAGACATGACACATAGAAGAAGAATACATGTCATTATTATCATTGTCATTCAAAAAATTCTTTGATATTGCTACTCACACTATATAATAACTATATGCCATTCCCAGAGACTTTTTCTCTTTTATGTGCTGTGTCCCTTCAGGATTTGGGTGATCATGAACCTTCACCACTTCTTTTGTTGCTCTAAGTAACTTTTGATCCTTTACCATTCTTTTTTGTGCCTATTCTGCCATCCATTCACACAAACTTGTTAAGTAGGTTACTCACTGCTTCCTTCTTGTTTCTTTTGCCTTCACTATTTACTTAGAGGATATATGAACAAAAATAAACGTAGAAGAGGTTTCTAAATTACATAGAGAATCTACTAGACATAATAAAGAACAAACCAAGACACTTGAATATATTTACAATAAAAGGAAGGTCAGCTACAAAGTGGAATATTTTAAAGTACTTTCCCTTTTTTAATTCCCTTGAAAACTTACTTTATGAAAATCATGACCAGTTTATTTTTCCAGTAAGATTAAAATCCAAATTTTAATCTTACTGGAAAAAATAAACTCTTTAATTACTTTAAATCATTCAACAAAAAGCATTCAGAATGAGCCACAGGTGTGTACATCTCAAAACCTGATATCATTAAGATGAAATGTGTTCTCCATCATAAATAAAAAAAGAATTCTGTTTCATTTGAATTTTGTTTCAACAATCTATTTATATTGATTATAAGCTGACAGTCAACATATACTAAAGAGGGATGGTCATGCAAATTGGCAAGAAATTTATTCCATCTTAGAAAAAGAGATGATACCAAATTTTAAAATATTTTAACACTAAATATTCCAAAATTAAACTGACGTATTAAAAAAGAAGTTGAGGATGAAGAAAACTTTTTTTTTAAGTAGTAATTATGGCAATTATACAAGATATTTGCAAAATTAAAATTATTTCTCATTTAATTGAAACTGAAAATATTTTTTTATAGTTGTCATGTTTAGATTTTAAGTTTCAACTTTAAAAAGACTGACAGAAAGATGATTTTTATACAGCAATATGAAATGAATGTGCTGTGAATAAAAACATAGGTACATCAATATCTGTAGCTTCATGATGAAAAACATTTATTTTATACAAAAATTTTTAAACATAATCTCCATCTATCCACCCATCCCTGTCAATGCACTTAATTCTGTGACAAATATTAATCACATAGATTAATTGCTATACAGTGAAAGTTTCAGATCAAAATCCATCTAAGTACTTATTGAGCCACCGTGATAAATTAATTTCCAATATTAGAGAAACTGCCCAGTTTTTTTTTTTTTTGTTTTTGTTTTAATTTAGTTTTAAATTCTAGTTTAAAGCTATGGTTTTGTAATAAGGTGTAATGTAATCTTTTATTTTTTAAAATATCAGTTAGCTGGAGAGAATGATTTTTTTTTTATTTGCAGTTGCATAGGTTGTTAAAGTATATTGTAATTAAGTCTAGACAATTGTCAAGCAGAGTAACAGTGCCTTATTCAGATCCATCTGTTTCAACAGCTGGTTAACAATTTTTATTTCTCCTCATTGTAGTCATCAAAATTATTTTGCAATAACCAAGTAATTTATATTAAAATGTTTTTAAAATATAAATTAAAAAGATAATATTTTCCAACTTAATCTTAATGATTTAGAAATAATTTATATATAATAAAAAATTTTTCATAAATTATTTTATTTTTTTTACATGTGTAACTTTTCATAAAAGTAAAACGTAATGGCTCCAGTCCCAATCAGCAAGATAAATCTCTTTGTAAATTATTCAATAATTAGTATTCTTTAGAAAAATGTCCAATTCAAGAGGGAACATGAAGCATGGAGTTTATAAAATGAAATAGGTTATATGGATGATTTCTATATTCTTACCAATATCAAATGATTTTATTGCCTCAGAGATAATATCAAAAAGAAAGATGGAAAGAAGTGGCAAAATTTCTGTAGCTGGAATCTTTAAAAATCTGTCCCCCTACCTTAATGCAATATTAATGAATAAAAAATATTGAACAAGCTATACATCAACCAAAATGTTGCAAAATGAAAGAAAAGGTTTGAAGATAAAAAAGAAAAACTTCAGCAGATTTTTTTACAAATTTACAGCCTCTATTTTTAAATGCCGCTTAATGTTCAAAGGAAATAGCCCATTTCTCAAACCCATGATAAAGAGTAGGAAAAGCTTTTAAAATCCATCTATCAATATTTAGTGCATTTATGAATCATTATCTTTTTGACCATTTGCCAATATAATTTTTGATCAGCAACATTAAATGATGTAAGAATGTAATTCCTAAGCACAATAAAGATGAGTGAACCAGTTTTTGAAGATACTTCCTAATTCAAAAATATAAAAATATGTAACATTAAGAATTTATTTCTTTAATTGAATTTAAGTGAATTGATTGATGGCTAAAAGTCATCAGTTATTGTTGAGAAGGAGGGGAATGGCTGAGGACAACACAGAAGGATAAAACAAAATTAAAGTCAAAACAAAGTCATTCTTATTGAATATTTTTAACCTAAGTAGTAATATAGAAAAATAATAAAAGTAACAAATTAGTACTGTTTCCCAAATGATGTCTCTTCCTAGCATGTTATCTTTTAACTTGGCTTTTAATTATATATTATAATCTGCACTTCAAATTTACACCTGATTACTCAGTACAAGAAAATAAGCAGGTGATATTTTATTCATTTGGGGGAATATCCTCATACAAAATAAGTCAGTTTTGTGGGATGCAATTTTTTTTTCCACTGATGATATAGCATAAAATTCTCTATTTGACTGACAATTTTGAATCTAGATAAACAAAACTGTCTTTCTTAAGGCCTTTTGCAAACATAGAAACTCATCAAGAGAGAACGACTCTCTAACACAAAAGAAAAGAATAGTTATAATTATATAATTATACATTCTCCTGCCCCTGGGAAAGTCATGAATCCATTTCTTCTCCCTTCATCCAGTCTAGGAGGAGATTTAATCTAAATTCAAATCCATTCCACCATTTGTTTCAAAAATTCATGGCAATTCAAAAATAATAAAGTTAGAAAAGGAATCTGTGAAGAAACATGGTTGTCTTTGTCTTGAAGATAAGTAAAATAAGTACATGTTTGAAATTCATAAAAAAAACAGATTATGGAAAGTCGTTGATCAAAATTTGTCTACATCTAATCTGATCCTTAGTAAACAAACCCAATATTTTACACCTGGAAAGAAAATAAATGCACACACACATTTATAAAGCTAATTTCTTTAATGCAGAAAAATCTCATGAAAGAAGGAAAGCTTTGAATTTAATATTTTCTTAAATATTTAGTGGGATTATTGACTGAAATGACTCCTGTTAATACATATTCAGACTAACATTTTAAGAAATTCAAAACAACTGCATTTTAACAAACATTAAATGAGTGTTAGTATATATTTTTTGTGGTTTAAACAGAATCCAGTCTGTGTTTGTACAATTCAAATCCATTGTGAATAGACATAAGTGTATAAAATATTAGGATTGGCTACTAAATCTGACTTGTATAAAGACATCAGAGTAAAGTCTGCTGACAGTTAATCACAAATAAGATTAACAACTAATTTAAACCAACCCTGATTTTTATACCATTAGCTATAGTTTACAAAATACATTTCCATGGCTGGCTAGTCTTGCTTTGGCTGAAGTTGAGTCAGCTCACCTGATCTTAAGCCAATCAAAATTGCTACAGATGGACCAAGTGAATTGTTTTATCAATCAGGTGATAGTAGAACTACGTAAGTAAAAATGACAAGTGAAGAAAAAAAAGGATGCAGGACAACAATAAAAATAGAAAGATGAATCTTCTGTTTGTCAGAATTTGACTGCTTAACATACATTCTCACATACATACAAACCAACACAATATCTTAAACCTAGAAAACAAATTATAGCTTTACTTGCACCAGATCAATTAATATAATCATTATCAGTTTGACCACAATGACATGTCTGGCTAAAATCACTAAATTTGGCAAATTGATGATTAAAAGACTATCCAATCATAAAAGAAATAACAGAATACAGAAAGGGATCAGAAATGATAGAAAATCTCAAAATCATTTTTAATGAAGAAAGCATGTGTTTAAGTAATTTTTAACATTTATACTATTTTGTAATTAGTAATCTACAAAATTTATGAAAAATTTCAAGTTATATATGAAAAGGTATCATAATGCATTTCACCTTATATTCAAATTCATTTAATTACATCAATTTGATTCACTGATATTTATCTACACGCACATAGAATTTCAAAACAGTGTTTGAGTTTAAGCTACAAAAACAAAATTTACAAGTAGATTCATCAAATACTTTATACAAATAATACAGCCAACTTGTAACAACAATCCAAAAAAATCCACCAGGTATATTTTTTGATTATATATATATATATATATATATATATATAAAGATATTTTTGTAGGTACAAAATTTAATGATCGAAATAAAAGTATAAAATTTAATATTACTAGACATATTAAAAAGTATTAAATAAAAAAAAAAAAAAAAAAAAAACTCAACAACAAGGGGGGGAAGCAACCGGTTTGCTCCGCTCATGACTACAAACGTATTTGTATACAATACGTTTGTAGTTATGGAGCCAACTACATAGGGAGAACGACTCAGCGCTTAGACACTAGAATAAAGCAACACGTTCCTACTAAAATTAGGAACCACACCCTGCCTGCGAGTGGACTTGTCCCGAACACCTACAGTTCCGCCATATGCGAACACCTTTTAAATAGCAGAGATTGTGCCGCCAAATTTAGTGTTGACTGGTTCACCGTGTTGGCCCGGTCACACTCAGTATTTCATCTGAAGGTTCTGGAGGCACTTTACATCGGGTCCCGCAAGCCTTCTTTGTGCAAACAACGTGAGTGTTTGCTGGGACTCGCTGTTGTCTGCCTCTAGTTCCTTCTTGCATATATATGAACAGATATATATACATATGTATATATATGTGTGTGTTTAATTTTTTTTTTTTTTTTTTTCCCTCCTGTTCTTACTGTACATTTCTCTGTTTTAATTTTCAATCTCCCGTGGAAGTTTGACGAGCAGGGTGCGAAAACGGTTTGCTTCCCCCCCTTGTTGTTGAGTTTGTTTTTTTATTATTTAATACTTTTTAATATGTCTAGTAATATTAAATTTTATACTTTTATTTCGATCATATATATATATATATATATAAATTTTTAGTTAAGGATTTTTTTTTTTTTGTGTGTGCGTGTGTATGTGTGTACACACACATTTGTAATCGTATATAATGTAAGGACCAACTCCAAATATTTCTCATTGGTAATCTAAGCATAGTGATAGAATAAATCAAGCATGACCTCAAATGCTAAAATATGATAAAAAAAAATTAAGGATTCAGCATGAAGGTTTATGCTAATCAACATTTTCACATTTATTAATATGATATGAAGAAGTGCTGAAAAGTTCTCAGACCCACCAAATTTTGGTGGTTGGTCACTTGGTCAGATTTTGTGAAGTGAGTAGAGACAAAGACTTTTCAGCATGTCCTTATATATGTTATAGAACAGACTTGCTGGTTATATGTATTTTTAACTAAGTCAATGAATTTTAGTTTTCCATTAAAAATTAATGACTTTGTTCTAAGTCTGTTTTGAAACAAATACATTTACAATGTAAGTGTGTTTAGTAGGATACTTGTGTACACCTTTCTGTTTACTAATATATGTAGATAAATTATTAAAAACTAAAGTTATATTTCCTTTATATTCAGATGAATTTGAAACCTTCAATAAAATTGGATCCTAAATAAAGGCACAGAAAATGAACACATTCTGCATTAGATTTATTGTGTCAGTATTCAGAAAGATTCATAAATATTATTGTGAAAAACATACTGGTGAAAATCCAGGGATTTAAAAAAAAAAAAAAGGAAGAAAATGGTCAAAACAATTCTCCTTATAAACAATTTCCCTTTGTCTCACATATTAAACATTAAAAGCCCCAAAATTATATAAATGTGATCTAAATTAGTTTAGCAAACTAGGCCATAGTAGGATTGAATTATGATGTAAAGTTTATTCTCTGCAGACTTTAAAAGATCCAAATATATGTCCTTAATGAGTTAATTATTCAAATAACAGTAATTAAGATATGTATTTTACAATTGTTTATAATCAAGCAACATTTTCATATAAAAATATTTTTTTTACAATATTACATGCTTATATATATATATATATATATATATATATATATATATATATATATATATATATATATATATAAAATTTTGTGACTTCCATTAGTCTGTCCATTACACCCTATAAAATAGCCATACTCTGACCGATTAAAACCAAATTTTGGGGAAAAGTGCAAACAGATAAGGTGCAAAAGTACAGTTGGTTTTACTAGGGTGCATAGCTTAGTACAATGAATTTTCCATGATTTATTTGGAAAAATTAAAAGTTTTATTATGTAACATACAAAAGACTCCCACTATTTTAAAAACAATTTCATGATTAAAATAACAAATACTTATTTAATAAAAATGTAATATTGCTTTTGCATATCTTTTCTTTAAGTTTTTATATTTCATCGATTGGTTTGTGAAATTGAATGAAATGTAGAGTTTGTAAATCTCAAGAAAAAATGTTAGCAATAACTTCAACAATATTAAATACTGTGAGGATTTCAGTATGTTGCAAAAAATTCTAGTACAATTAATTACAATAATGAAAGTTATACTGGCAGTCATGAACCTTAAAATGTATACACCTGTTTGTTAATAAGTCACTTCCTAATTTTGTCTGATATGAAATCCTTAAAAGCTTTCATATTTTTTTCAGAGTTATTATCTGAAGCAAGCAACAAAAAGTGCCAAACAACTCAAAACATGGAACACATTTTCAGTAATTATTCTATTGGAATTTCATCTGCATAAATGTACCAGAAAAAAAAAGAATGCTCCCTTGAAAGTCTGCAAAGAAGACAACAGTAGTGCTCTGATGAATATAATAAAATGTACCATCAGAAATAATATATACTTATTTATATTATTTACAGTAGGACTAATATCCTCATCTTTGTTGTTATTATCACAACATTTCCGTGTTTGTCAATCTGGGTGACCTTCAAGGAATTTCAAATTAGGTTTGGTTTGCTTTATTTTATTTTACAGCATATCAACCTGAATGGGTTATTTAATGCCGACATTTTTTATTGCTGGTATTTTGTTTTGTCAAAAATCTATTTCTGGTAATATTTTTCCTTCAAAATTGTATTGCTGGTCATAATTATTTTTCAAAAAAAGTATTGTTGGTAATAGTTAACTATTTGCCCATAGCTGGGACCCTAACAGGTGCTACCACCCTGGGCCAGGGTGGACCTGGGAACACCAGCAATTAAGAGGTGGTTTCACACTCCTCAAAACCTCCTGATCAGAGGCCTTGCTGCTGGATGTAGTTTATCGTCTTACCCAGGATGCAAATTTCAAATTAGAGTAGATGGTATTTATCAATTCACCCACAGGAATTGAATGTGGCACAAGGCCTTTTTAATGTGGGTATGTCTGAGCCTGTAGGCCCAGCCAAAAATAAAACCCATCTAAACCCGTCCAAGCGGGCTAGTACCGTCAACCTCCCCGAACGAAACCCCACCCTTCGGCGGAGCTTTGTCCGGGTTCCTCTCTGCAAGCAGAGAGTTCGACAGACACCCGACCCGGCAGCTCACAAAGCGCAGATACTACACTTTGATCCTAGCCACCGGGCCGAGCGGGTATTCTTTTTATAGATATTAGAGTATTAGAGTAGATTGTTCTCATTTTGCTGTTCATGTCAAAGGATGACTTAGTACTGCTCAGTTACTGCTAACCTTTTTTTTCCACTGTGTCTGGGATTATCCATAGTATCCATTTCAGGGATTTAACTCACAATTATTATGCCACCAAATTGACTAACCAAAATTTTAATCCTGAAGTTAAAACTGGGTGCCTTAAACCTAATGTAATCCTTGCCTCCTCTGCTGCAATTACACCTTTGTTGTCAAGCTTGTCTCTCTATGCTACCACTTACAGTTTTTTTGGTTTTGTTTTTATCATTGCACACTACCTTCCTTTGCTAATGCAGTCTTTTTGCCATGCTCCAGCATTATGAATTGCTGGTATCTCTGATGCATGGCATTCTTTCTTTCTTAATTCTTTCTAATTGGAGATGGTAGCTACACAAGTTGAAAAAGAATCTGAGCCTAAAGACTGAGAGGAAGCTGTCAGAGATCCTAGATAAGAACAAGGAGTACTTCTCAATGAATAAGTACAGACAGCTGACTCAATGTTGCATTAAACTGCTACAGATGTACAGTTTCCTCAAGATTTACATAGTATTTCACTGAGACCTATAGTCAGATGTAGGAGCTTGGCATGCCACCCACTGAGCAGATATAGTCAATCTACTAACAGAAAATTCTTGGTCACGTGTAAAGAACTCAAGCCATTTTGTAGAATCAGTTCAAGGTATTCACATCCATAACAACTGGAAGGTAAGTTTGTATGTAGTGAACCTGTTCACCAGAGATCCTATGGATAAATGTTCATAGAGGTTCAAAATGGATTTGGAACTGAACTCCTCCCTTAAGGAACATACTAGCATCTCAATAGATAACTGAAATTCTGTGTACATATATTCTTCCAGTTAGGATCTGGAATATACCAACAAGAAGGTGGCTTGGATATAGGTTCACTATTATTATCAGTAATGGCAAAGTTATACATGGAATACTTCAAACAAATGGTTTTAGAAATGACACCACTATTAGGTTTAAGGCTCCAAATTCTAGCTTAAAGATTAAAGTGTTGGCTAGTGAATTTGATGGCAAAGTTCAATCCTTTAGCTGGATAATAAGGATACACCCAGTGGAAACAGGACTAGCAATAACTGAGCATTATTAAAATGATAATTAATCAAGAGAATATATCCTTAGGCAAAATAAGAACAGTCTATTAAATAAAAATTAATTAAATAAAAAATTTCCTGAAGAAAGCCAGAGGGCACAACAGCCAAAATGTTGTGATAGTATCAATAATGAGGACATGACTGACTGTAAATAATGATAACTTCTCATCCTAGAAATTCAAACAGTTACTGTCTATATTTCTGAGATGAGTATTGTAACTATTTATACTATTTACATCATTGGGACTGTTGTCCACATCTTTATTGCAATATTCAAGACATTTCAGCCATTGTATGCTCTGACCTTCTTCAGACACATGGCCCAGTGGATAAAAGCATTGGTTGAATAATCCAAAAAGTGATTGACCCAAAGAGTTGTGAGTTCAATACCTGGCAAAAGCAAAGAGGACAAAAACTTGGAGAGTTTGAGTTACTAAAAAAGAATTAATTGAAACTGAAATTTAAAAAAAAGAAAAAAATGGTATGGCATGTGGAAGTAGAACAATCAACCCCATGAACTAAATAAAGGATTCAGTTCGAAATTCCTACATATATCACCTGAAGAAGGTCAGAGCATACAATGTCCAAAGTGTCATGAATATGGCAATAAAGATGAGGACAGCAGTCTGAACAATGTAAATAGTGTAAATAGTTACTATTTTAAATTTTTATAAAATGATGAGAAAGGTTATTCACTTATTAATAACTGCAATAAATAAAATTATAAATACAGTTTTTTCAGCTTTTTGAAACTTCTGAGATATGGGCAGCTGATTTCTTTATGACACAGAAAAATCCTCATTGGCATCATTTTTATTAATATTAATAATATTAAATGAAAGGGGTATTTTTTTTCTTCTTCTTTTTTATTATTTCACCCAAAACAAGGCACTAAAGCTACTAGGATGCAAAGGGTTTCTGAGTGTGAGATAATGTGAGAAAAAAAACATTATTAAAGAAAGAGAAGAAACAAAAGAACAGGAATTTAAAAAGACAAAAGATAACAATTGACATTGCATTTATATAGATACTAGCAGCCATATCCAGCTGGTCAATCAGAAAAAGCGTTCAATTAGAATGCAGCAAAAAAAGCTTCATGTTTAGATGTAACAGAGTCTATCTTCTTCAATTACTTTAAAGTACTTTCATTAAAAACATTTTGAATTAATGCAGTTATTGATATAACAGAAGTAGTCTAATTCAAAGATTAAAGGTTAAAAGGGGAATGGCTAATTATTAATAATGATGGTTGTTAGAATTATATATTTTTGTCTTAGTGAACTTAAATCATAAAAATACACGTGACGCGCTGTTGCTTGGTTTGACGAGGTGAGTCGCCATTTTCTTCGCTATAAGATTTTTGCTGACTACTTTTTGGTAATGTTTCTTCGGCAGATCGCACACAAAACACAAACTTTTTTTCCGGGGTACCTGATTATCTCTTTCACTACACTCCCCCGTCACATAAGTGACCCTCATGGGTGGGCCTCTTTATTCTTAAGCTTCTCCGGAGCGGGGCGACTGTTGGAGGAGATTGTGTGTTATGTTCTGAGGATTCTTCTGATCTGACAACCTCATGCACAGAGTCTTCATCATCTGAAGAATGTTCTGAAGATTCTTCTTCTGAGGATTCTTCTGGTCTGACAACCTCATGCACAGAGTCTTCGCCATCTGAAGAGATGCTAGCCCTACCTCTGATGGTAATTATTTGTTCACTTTCTGAGCACTCACTGCTAGTGTCACTTGTTGACATATCTGTACCTACATAGCGACACAAGTCCTTTTTGTGTCTTGGTATGCCATCTACCAGCACAGAGCGCGAGTTACTTAGTCCAGTGACATGCCCCACCCGGTACTGAGTTGTACACCGGCTATATGGAGCTTTTACCCACACGCGATCACCAAGTCATATGGCGCACGTTCTTTTATCCATTCAGTTGAACGCGTTGCGTCAATGCCTCATAGCCGGACTTTGTACTGATAAGTCATGTTGGCTGGCGCAGTTGAGGGCGATACATTATTGTCTCTCGGAGTAACATTGTACCAATACATCGCCTCCATTATGGAACACTGCTTCCTAGCAGCGATTCTTTTGATGCTCCGATGACATCGCTTGATTATGCCATTTCCTGATGGGACATACGCACAGCGAAATCTGAGGTGTACTCCCCACGAATCCACAAAATCTTTGAATAGTCCACTGCGGAATGCAGTGTCGTTGTTAGTGAGGAGTTCCATCGGAGGTCCACGTTCAAAGAACAATGACCCCAAGTGGTCAATGACGCTTGCGGAATCCTGTTGACGCAGACGTCACCAAATGTACGTCTACTGTCTCGCCAGGTCGCAAACATCATGCCTGGAATTGGTCATAGGCCACGAACTGGTCACTTCCAAACGCGGTTAGTAGAGCGTGCTTTATTTGCTCAATGTCACTTTTCTGTTCTTTGCTCAGCTGCCTATACACAGCAAGGGCACCGCCTTTCAATCGCAGTGGAAGAATCCATTCAATCTTCATGATCTCACATAATTCGCAGACCAGTTCCACTTTTTCGATCCATTCAACCACAGATTGTCCACTCGTATCACCACTGAATTCAGGGATTAGTTTTATATCAAACGGTCTTTCCACCATCTTGCTAGAGACAAAGTAAATGCCGAAATAGCTTGTAAGTGTAAGCGTTCTGAAAGCAAAGGAAGTATTTGTTGCAGATTACTTCCACAACACAAAGAAAAATCACTGTAAGTACAGACTCGAATATTGGGGGCAGAAAGAAATGCTGAAAACTTGATTCGCTGGTATTATCTCAAATCACAATGCGTATAACCAGTCAGAAAAATAATTCACTCTCTAACAAACGCCGATGCTAAAAATGCCTAAATTTTCCGCCTCTGAATCAAGAACACCAACTGCTTTTATCGGCAGAACCTATTTTTTTCATTCGTCGACAGCTGGGATAGGATGCTCCGTAATTTGCATATCAAAATACTGTTGTAGCGACTCCTACGACGGACTTGTTTCTTTTTCGTCACTTTTTCCATCGTAGAATACATGTGACGCACTGTCGCTTGGTTTGACAAGGTAAGTCGCTATTTTCTTCGCTATAAGATTTTTGCTGACTACTTTTTGATAATGTTTCTTCGGCAGATCGCACACAAAACACAAACTTTTTTTCCGGGGTACCTGATTATCTCTTTCACTACAGAATTTGGCACAGATTCTGGTCCAAACCAAAGAGTAAGTGAATTAGATCCTCAACATCTCATCTGTATCAGTATATAAGCTCAATACAAATGGATATTATGGTTGGTTGAGAAAAGAAATCCATTCTTTGATCACTTATGTTAACAACTTACATAAACAGGAATTCAATTGTAGATTTAAGAATTCAACCTTTAGGCAAATTCCTCTCAACCCATGTTCACTGAAGATTGTTTATCTTTGAAACTTACAACTGCTCAATAATATAAAATCTGTACAACAGATGTAATACTATTGGGCATATGGGGCAAGGAATGGCTTGTTAATTCTAACACCTCCAAAACTTTTAATCGTCTGAGAAAACCCTTTTTACCTTCTATCAGCATAGCTGATGCTAACCTCCAAGAGAGTGACTATGTGCCTTTTAGAACTAACTTTTTTCACTGAAATGAAGTGGAAAGAGTATACTGAATTTATTGCTAAGTCAGCAGCTAAGAAAGTTTGTAAGTCTACCATTCATCTTTGCTTTGAATATTGCTGCCACATCTGGTCTGGTGCTCCTGCTATATATTTAGAGATTCTTTGTAAAATCCGAAGGAAAATCTGCTGTGTTCTTGGTCCTGACCTGGCATCTCGGTTTCAGTTCCTTTCCCACCACCATAATGTAGTTTCCCTGCGCCCGTTCTACAAATACTTTCATGGTAATTGTTCTGATGAATTTTCCACTATGGTATTAGACTTTATGGAATTTAAGCACAGTACTATATTGGTGGCAAGATTTCATAATTTTACAGTTGAAATGGCTAGATGTAACCAAAAGTTCTATGCTAACAGTTTCTTCTATTGAATTTCTCACATGAGGAACTCTCTTCTGGTCTCTTGCTTCCAAGTCAACTTTAATCTACAAAATTTAAATGCAATGTCAATTGTTATCTTCTGTCTCCTTAATTCTTGTTTTTTTTTTTATTGTCCTCTCTCCTTAAAAGTAGTTTTTCTCATATTCTCTAACACTCAGTAACTCCTTGTGTCCTAGTGGCTTTATTGCTTTGCTCAGAGTGAAATGATTAAAAACAAAGAAAAAAAATGATGAGTGACTTGTCCAATCAAATAATATTGGCAACATATTGATTTATTTTTAAAAATTTAAAATAGTCATCTAAGATCTTAGGTAAGGAACAATTAGTAATCATATACAAGGAGGTAGAAATGGATACTGAAACTTTAAATAAGTCTTTATGATCAATTGTTTGGTATAATTAGTTCAATCAGTATTATACTTGCAATGTCTTGTCTTCATTTTTCAAAAGTCTTTCCCTCAATATTAGTAATAAGACTGTCTCTCCATTTTATTTTCAAGTGAGAATGCATGTGATCCCAGCTCAAAATGTTTCCTCAGTGAGTCAATTTGTTTGCACCAAATTGTACATATCATGAAGTATATATATATATATATATATATATTTTAAATGGTTTTGTATTTTAAAGTTGTTTTTCAATAAAGATATTGTGTTTTTAATAAGAGTGAATTTCCTTTGGGGGATGACTCAATTTTATTAAAAGGTACTATTTCTTATTTTTTAACCATATTTTCAAGAAGATTTTTACAGACCTGAATCATTTTATTTGATAAATTATATTTTAAATTACTAAAAGTATAAGGTAAACTAAATTCCAATACATATAAAAATTATTCAAAAGGACTGTACCTTAGTAATTTAGCATCTAAATTACTAATCTGGACTAGAAACATTATTCAACATTTAAATTGAAATTTTAAAAAATAGTTTATATATTGTACAATGAAATTATAATATTCCAAAACAAACATGCAAAATTGTCAAATTTACGTAGATTCATTGTGGAATATCTAATATGTGCATATTTTGTAACTTCCTAAGGCTATGCAAAACAAGACACATCATTGAATGAAAAGCATTACAGACAAAACTATAAAAAAAGTTACAATAACTGTATTAAAATGAGAGAAACAGTGGCACTGGAAACTTCAGCAAAAAATTATAATTTTTAAACATGCCATATGAATATGCCTTATTTAAAACTGATCAGTTTTAAAAGTTTTTTTTGAATGTGTGGTAAGCAAATATAAAAAAAATCAGACACAAATTTAATAATAAAGAGAGGGAAAAATAATCGAAGAATAATTTAACAACAAAGCAATTATTAGTTTTATATTATGACAAAGAAATTCAATATAAATTATGCAAAGTAGGTATGATATAGTATGACTAATTTATTAGAAATCCTATTAAAGACAAGTACAATTCCTATCATTTGCTAGAAATTTTCTAATTAGTAATCTGTTTATAAAAATTTGCCTATGTTGCAATTTTTCATATATTTTTTCTATGGCTGAGAAATGTATGAATTTGGTAAAGCATTTTTAAAGACTATACCCTCATGTAAATATGAAAGATGATCCCATTTTGATTGGTAAATCTACAAGCTTCATGATATAGAAGTGCAAATAGCAATGACCTCATTATACATGAAAAGGTTTTGGATATATTTTTCAGAGGGATTATTTTGTCAACTGATATGAACTGAAAACTTTAGAGCTTGGTGAACATACAAACCGAATGAAATTATCTTTATTTCAATATCTTACATAGAGTCATCCTGTGAACTTTAGAAATTTCATTAGAAACACCAGTTGAAAATTTTAAATAAGGCGTATGTGGATAGGGGGTATGGTAAAAAGATTTTACCTTTTTAACACACCCATTATAGAAATGACATTCAAAGATGTGAATTCATGATCCTAAGATGAGGAAAGAAATAAGAGAGAAGTTGTCAAAACAACAGTAGCAGTCAGTACAAAAGTAGCATATACTTTAGTAGTATGGAATGAGACAAAACACACATTACCATGGACGAGACAGCCATTGGCTTGATAATGGAAATTTGGACCAGCATCAGGAAGAATGTGAGTACTTTGTAGGAGTCCTTCAACAAAAATAAATAAAGGGAAAAATTAGGTAACGTCAAAAACAAAAAATGAAAAAGTCATTCCAAATAAACTATGATGCTTGTCCCACAAATGAATGTTAAAAGAAAAAATAATATAATAATAATAATAATGATAAATCAATTCAATAACAAGAAAAGAAAATTAAAAAAATAATCATGGAATACAAAAGCAATCTGTATGTGTGTGCATTAATAATAGAGATTTGGGCATAATCTTTTTTCTTCAAGAAAAGCAAAAGAAAAGCATAATAAGAAAAAAATTAAAAAACATGCACAATAAAAACATGGAAGATAGCTGAGCATATTGTCTGTTTTGAGGGGAAGCTTATAATAACAAAATTTGGAAAATTAAGGGATGAAAAAAATTAATATGCTGAAAATGTAAACAGGCTATAGACAAATTAGGCTCATGTTTTAAATTTTAAAAATCTCTACATTTAATAGTTTAAATATAAAAATACAATGAAATATTCACAACTATGAATTGTTAATGCCATACTTTTTAATAGTTATTAGTTGTACTTATTCCAAAGATAAAACTTTGCTGCCCAAACATATAAAAAAAATATATAGCATTTTTTATCTTGTGGAAAATCACTAAGCAAATTTTCATGAACATTTGAAAAAAATATTAGCAAATGGTCAAAAGAATTTTTGGAATATCTAAAGCTTTTGGGTGTTAAAGAAAAATATTAAATTAGAAAATATAACAATGTTCATAAAAAAAAATTAATAGATCAATTTTGCATTACTTGGAAAAATGAAATAGTTTTTAGTGTTATCAATCTTTGTTCTCAATTACTGCTTGGTGATTGCTACATCTAAATGACTAAGAAAGACTTCTTTTTTTTTTTTTTTTGAAATCAGTAATATTGAATATAAAATGTATTTAAAATAAATATAAGTATTAATCTGTTTATGTTTCCTGGCATAGACATCAAATTTGCCAGCAGAGACATGAACAGTATTGCTGTTGCCATGCTGACCAATTTCAAGATACCTAACTTTGACATATAAAAATTATTTTGTTTTCTATAGAAGAGAACCAAACTAGTGCAAAAAAGTCCTCAACTAGAGTGAGTTGGGTGTAGGTAAGAGTTTTGTTCTTGAGGATAATTGGTTGTTTAGAAAAGGCAGTCTATCAATGTAGATGGTATCATTGCTAAATTTGCATGGTAGTTGCTGTGCTAATTTGCATAAGAATGAATGTCAACAAATCACAGACAATCTCTGACTGTGGTTGCATTTATATTAAGACAGATATATTTTTTTAATGTCAGAAGGTAGGTCGGTTGGTGTTGACAGTTGCAAGAGTAATACTCAGATTTGTAACTGTTGAGTTTTCTACTCCTCCAATTTTTGACTGTTTCATGTTTTACACATCTGATTTGCAACTGCTTGGTTGTTCTACAGATCCACACAACTGATCAAACTCTACTTATTCTGAGATTACATTATCCCTGTTAATATCACTGAAATTGTATATTCTTCCCCTAACCTCTAACAAATATTTATGCTGTGTACAATAAAAAGAAATAATTTTTACATTTCAAACACATTTTACATAAAAAAAATAATTCATGAGATTTGCATATATCGTCTAAAAAGCAACCTAATATTGAATATAAAATGTATTTAAAATAAATATAAGTATTAATCTGTTTATGTTTCCTGGCATAGACATCAAATTTGCCAGCAGAGACATGAACAGTATTGCTGTTGCCATGCTGACCAATTTCAAGATACCTAACTTTGACATATAAAAATTATTTTGTTTTCTATAGAAAATGTGAAGTGAATTTATGACTTCCGCTATACTTAGGAAATATTTGGCCAGAGTATAAATGACAAGAAGGAACTAGTATTATTTTCTTTAACAAAAATTTGGTTGACTTTCAAGTTTTTTTTTAAAAAACCTAGAGATTTCCATTATACTCTAGTAAGATGCAATTTCTTATGTATTTGTTCTTTATGTTTCTTATGTACTTGTTTTCTCAACACATGCATCAAATGAAACTGAACTTTCTCAGATATTCTGTTTATATGCTTCGTTTAGTATCAAACAACATTTATTAACAGCAAATAAGTTTTTATAAATTATATAAGTTCACCTTTTCTCCTTAAAATGTCAACTTTCCAAATAAAATTATCCGATAAAATAAAGTCATTATCTTGACAAATGTCTACTTTTTATTAATTAAATGTGAAGATAAAGCTGAAAGACTGAAAGGGCTCACAAACAAAAATATATATTTAGCAAATAGAATCATACTTTTGTTATTTTTGCTTTTCAAGGCAGCTGATTGCATCATTAATTAGTTGGAGGATTTTCATAAGAAACAATCTTTTGGAAATCAATTCCACAAATAGATTAAGAGTGTAACTTGCTTTTGTATGAGGAATGAATGGCATATTGAAAATGGATTGAAAGGAGCTGCTGACAGAGAAGAGATGCAGATGAAAACTTTAAAGAAATAGTCTACTCATCATATGTATAGTCAAAGGTTGATGAAAAATTTAGATAAACACTTTCATTATTTTGATGAAAAAAAAAACAAATATGTAAAGGTGATTCCTTTAAGGTGAAAATCATTATCAAGTATTAAATAATATAGTTCTGAAGTTTCTACTGACAAACCACTATATTCATTTTCCAATCTTTTTTTGTTATCAGTTTTATTTGGTTGGTATGTCTCTCTTATGCATACACACAGAATACAACCATGTTCACAGAGTCCTAACAATCATACAACTTATTTTTTTGTCATGTTTTATCAAAGACTCAATTCATATTTTACAAACTAACACAAGTAGCATAGGTCAGAAATATTTAAAAAAAATAGTCAAAAAATGTATAATGGCAATGGTTGATTACAGAAATCCAGACAGCATTCAAATATTTTCCTTAATAATAAAGCTCTAAAATTTATGTGTCACCAAATGAAATACTTCAATAGATCAATAAATAAATAACAAAGATGATTAAAATAATTTTTGAAATCAGAATTTTGCATAAAAGCATTAAGCCTATTCTGGAGCAAACCATTTAACTAGTCTGTGGTGATTTCTATCATAAATAATTGATTATGATGGAAAATAATTTAAAAGTTAGATTAAGTTGCCAATATGTCAGAATTGGATGATCAATCTGCAATAATTACGTAGACTTGCCTCTTTCCCATATTTTACTGTATGTAACTTTTCTACCTTCACTAATGTTATGTAAATTATTAAAGCTTCCTAAGGAAAAATAGCAATTTCATATTTTTTCATCCACTAGTCAAAGAATTATTAAATGCATTCTAAAATATCAAACTGGTATCTCATATTAAGATTAATGGAACTTAATAAGAATAGTTATTTACACAATTATTTAAGATTTTCAAAATATTTAACAAGTCATGAGATGAGTTTTGTGCATTAATCTGGTTCAAGTGGTAATAAGTACAAGTTAGTGGGTGCTAAGGCTAGATTTAAGACCAGTTATCCACACTAGTCTAAACTACTAATGTAAATAATACATTAAGCAACTAATAACATCATGCAAAATGTCAATTAAAACTGAAGGAAAACTGATACAAGAATTTAACTGCTAAAGAAAAACAATTGTTAAGAAAAACAAAGTGAAAATTTATGAGGAGAAAAGCTAGTCAGAAAGTGATTTCAAAAGTTGCTAAATTCCTTTGTCACTTGCCATCATCTATGAATCAAAATATGAACTATGGGAAGTAAAATTTTTGGGTTACATGTGAATCCAAAAATTACACAAAACAATTTTGGTTCCTTTTCATCATTCCAATGATGAAGACTACTGTGAAAAGTATGCAAATGCATTTGCTGAATTAATTCAATTTCACAATGATCGAAGTCTGTCTCTTATTATAAGAGAAGCCCCTGTCGTCAAGGGAGAAAAGCACTGCAAATTTTGACAGATCACTATTTATCAAAAGGAAAACCACAAATAATTTCCTTGTATACTGAATTAACTTACCTACACAAATCAACTGCTGAAACTACTACTGATTATATTATTAGAGCAAAAAAAAAAAAAAACTTCCAGGGAGGTAATTGGCGATGGTTTACTAATAGCCATGGTCCTAAAAGGCCTCTCATTCAATTTCAAGCCATTTACAACTGTTATTATTCAGAAAGACAAGCTACTAACATTTAATGAATTCAAAGTAGCATTGCGAAGCTTTGAAGAAACTTAAAAAAAAAAGATGATTGAGGAGAATAACAGTGAAAATACCATAATGACTCTTCAAATGCCAAGACCAAAGCCACAAACTAATGTTCCTACCTGATTTACTTGTGGTAAACTTGGATATAAAAGCACTGATTGTTGAAGTAAATTTCAGAATTACCCAGTAAATAATCCCCACTCAAATCCACTGAACAAAATTATTATCTGCCATGCTTGTTGCAAACCTGACCTTGCCAATATGCATACATTTGGCACAATTTTCTATGCCTATGTACAAGATAGAAAGAAATTGGACACTAAAGGTGAAAAAGCAATTTTCATAGGCTACAATAAATCAAGTCCTGCCTAATTAACATATATACCTGAAACTAAGAATGTTGAAAGAGTTAGGTGTGTGAAATTTACTGAAATTCAAAATGGCAAGATAAAATTGGACTATATTCCAACAGAAGAAAATGTTGCTGATTTGTTTACTAAAACTAGCAACAGAACAAAATTAAATAAATTCTTTACTGCACTAAGTGGAGTGCTATACTGAACATTTTTTCTTTTTTTTTTTTTTTTTGGCATCTTAATTGCCACACTTTATTTTTTTTATTCCATTGTTTTGTTTTTTTTATTACCCCCCTTTTGTATATGAAAAAAAAAAAAAAGAAGTGAAAGAAAAAAAATAATAATATAAAAGCGGGGTAGATTTAGGGAATAGTGCATTTGATTGGGGGGGGGGTGATTTCAATCTGTCTAAGAATGACTGCAAAACACTTACCCCTCCCCTTTTATAGCCACAAATGCATGCTGGGATATTTTTCTTAGACAATAAAATAGGTCAGTTTGCAATTTTAAATGAATCAGTCCAGGCTGCCTTGTCTAGAAACCAGAATGCTATGTTTGCTATTCCAAGCTTGCTTTTGTGTGTTGATGCCAATTCTTAGTTTGTGAACTTTTTTGCCTTCTTATTATTAATTTGCCTTGCTTGTTTGCTTGATATTAATTCATTTCTGCCCAGTTCCTTTTTCTTTTTATTGCAAACTTTGTTAACAGAACTGTTCAACAAACAGAATCATTTATTTTGCATTTGACCATGGCTACTTACTCTACAACATGTGATATAATAGAACGAATAATTGCATGGAAGCACTTTGAACACTATTACTGTCATAATGAGTGTTAAACTCACTAAGAGCCACAGGCTACACGCAAGTGCGTGAAGTGATTATGAAAAAGGAGTTTTTATTTTAGGAAAAAGGGAGCATTTTATATGCTGTTATAAAATTGAAATGGGTTTAGTAAATTCATTGGTTCTTCAAAAACTGATTGAATGTGAACTTAAGCACTTCATATAATTTTCTTTTTCTTTTTTTTGCTTCTGATATCTTCATAAAGCTGAAATATCCCACAAGAACTTTTCACAAGTTTCTTTAGTCAGGTAGCTAAAAAAATTCAAGGGAGCACAACATTTTAATTAGTATTAAAAGAAATAAATGACACTTGACTGCTTCCTCAAAAGTGTCTGCTACTTTGTTTTCATTACTAATTACAAATAATTTCTATTAAAAAAATATTAATCTTAAAATATGCCTTTTTATTGTTTAAGATTCTATAATTATAGAATCCTTAATCTCGACTGTCGATTAGTTGTCCTATGGCCATTGTCTGCAATGGATGTTACTCCAAGGAAGCATACAAAAATTGTAACGCTGCACAAACACAATGGCAAGCCTTACCAGTGAGCAAATCAAAGTACTATTAACTGGCTTGGAAACTCTCCTGATTTAAATCCGATCGAGAATCTGTGGTCAATCTGCAAGGAAAGACTTTGTGGATTGAACATATGAAGTACAGGGTGTTCCAATAACTTGGACCAATTTTAAATGTGAATTAAGTTTAAGTGTCAAGTGATTTTTTTCATTTGCCGTCTGTTTTCAATGAAACGTGTTAAAATTATTGAAGCCTATTACGAAAATGGATGTTGAAACAGAAATTTTTTTTGGTCAACATAATCAACAAACCAAGAGTGCAACTGGAAAAATTGTTTGTAAATTCAAACAAACTGGGTCAGTGGCAGATGTGAAAATACCATTGCATGCTCATTACGCCACTCAGCTGAAAACATTGATGCAGTACATGAGAATGTGGCTGAAAATCTAGACACCTCTATTCGTCATCGCATGCAGGAATTGAAACTCTTCACAACGTCACATCAAATTTTGACAAAAGATTTGTCTCTACACACTTAAAAAATTCAATTGGCACAAGAACTGAAATCTGCTGACCATTTGGAGCACCATACATTCATGCACAAGCAAAGACTAGCTGATGAAGATTTTTCACAAAAAATCCTCTTTAGATGAAGCCCATTTTCATCTTGGTGGATTCGTCACATTTGGGCTGATGAAAATCCAAGAAAGACTGTTGAAAAGCCACTGCATCCACAAAAGGTCACTGTTTGGTGTGCATTTTTTGCTAATGGAATCACTGGGCTGTATTTCTTCAAAAATGATACCGGGAATTCTGTTATGGTTACAGGCAAGTGATACTGTGCCATGATAACCAACTTTTTATGGCTGGAATTGAATGCTATGGAAACCGAAGATTTGTGGTTCCCACAGGACGGTGCCACATGCCACACAGCTAATGCAACAATGTCTTTATTGAATGAGAAGTTCCCAGGTCACATCATCTCTCAAAACAATGAATTGGCCACCACAATCGTGCAACTTGACGCCTTTAGATTTCTTCCTTTGGGGTCAACTCAAAAGTAAAGTCTATGCCAACAACAATTCATCAGCTGAAGGGTGAGATTAAGGAGTAACTATGCAGTGACATCATCAAAAATTTTGACCATCGAGTGGAGGTGTGTCACTGAAGCCTTGGCAATATTATTTTTTCACACATAATTGCCATGACTTAAATAACATGATCCAAAAGAGAAATAAATAAATTTTAACCAATGATACTGATTTATTTACTGCTGACTTTGATCCATCTTAATGAAACACCCTTTACTAACATGTGCACTGGGTCATGTTTCATGTATCATAAAAAATAAATAGCAGAATTATTTGTTTTGTTTCCATTAATTTGCACAAGGGTATATGCTATTTTTCATTAATATTATTATTAACTAGAATATTTTTTAAAATCATTCCTTCTCTATCAATGCAATATAGCCACTAAGATGCAAGGAGTTACTTAATGTTAGGGAATAGGAGGGAAAAAAAATCAAGTCGAGAGAACAATAAAAGAACAGGAATTAAGAATACAGCAGATAATAGTTAACACTGCATTCAAATTTTTGAAAATTAAACTGGACTGGAAAGCAAGAAGCCAGAACAGAGTTCCATAAGAGAGAAGAAACTGTTAGCATTATGGCTATATTGATCCATTTCAACTGTAAAAGTTTATAAAAATCTTTCTAAATTAACTATTTATATTAATTAACTTATATTAACTATTAATAAATACTTATTAAAAAAAAACATGATTAAATAAAATAAGTCTTACATATAAACAATTTTAATGCAAAATTGGAAAGAAATTTCATTTGAATCAAAAATGAGTTACAAAGTTGTCAGCCTGTATCAAATAAAAATGGCTACTATGGCATGTTAGATGCTGTAAATATTAATGAGTATCTCTTTGGAATGAAATTCCTCTTTGAATATTGCTTGCTACTAACTATAGACTTTGACTGCAAATAGAAACTGAACTGGGAATCATGTGCATAAGAATAAATTCATTATATACTCTGGGGTGTTGTTTATATAAATTGACAGCTATGAAGAAATACCTATAACTAATTTGGTAAATTCAACAAATACACACATATTTTTTGCATATTTTGAATTCAATAACTTCAACTACAGAAAGAAAAATTATTTTTACATCCAAGCATCTGAAACCTTTTAAATAGAGAAAAAGTTGTCTTAAACACATACCAAATAAAAAGACATAGTAATGAAACTGGAGGACTATCTTTTGCACTGTTAAAAGATTGAAAGAAGTTTTGTTTCACTACATTTTTTTTATTTCCATATTTAATTAACTGTGCTTACATAATATTAACTTCAACGGCAAATACAAAATTAACTGCCATAACATTTGCTATGTTTAGTGGTGAAGTATAAACGAATGGAAATGTAGGTTAGTTGTAATTAATCTTGGAAATTCTGAAATAAGAGCTATCCAAGATCTATAAAAAGATCTCCGAGATCTACAAGTATTGAATCAAGGTGGAGAGTGGCCAAATTGGCAAAGAATAGAAATTACATTAAATTCTCTAGTCTGGAACAAAGCAATGGAAAGAATAACTTGCTTTGCCAAAAGCTCAGGTTGACTATTTTTAAATAATAGCTTCATAAATAAATCCACACAGATGAGCAGGAGGAGAAAGCTCATGAGTTACATTACCTGAGTGAAACTAACAAGGTCTATGGCTCAATTTAATATGGTTACATACATATGCACAGACACAATGCAGCTTCAAACTTGAAATATTCTATATTAAAGAATCAATGTCCTATAGCAAGGAATAAATTATGAATTTACTAAAATTAGTTATGATTTAAGAGATGTTTAAACATAATCTTGTTGAGGTATTATTCATTTAGATGTCTTAAAACACAATGAAACACTAAATGCACATTCAGCAGCTGGAACATGTCTGTAAAAGTTGGGTCAAAAACACCCTGTCCTCATCAATAGGAAAAATGTTATTATTCTCCATGATAACTCAAGCCCACATATATGAAGATTAACACAGAAAAAAAAATTTTCCACCACCATATTCACCTGATCTTCCACCAACCAATTATTAACTTTATCAATTGCTGTAAATGCTTTAATAGAGAAAACTCTCACTAATAAAAAAAAAAAAAAAAAATCAGATTCAAGAATTCATTGAAAACTTTTTCACATCAAAACCTGCAGAATTTTACTCAAAAGGTATGAAAGAGCTGCCTGATAAGTGGCAACAAGTCACTTTAAATAATGGTGACTATGTAACTATAAAATGTAATTGTAATTTATTTTTTGATGAATAAATTTGATAAATGAAAATGGAAATTATTTATGAGTCAACTGAATAAATGCGATCATGTTTTCAATGCATGAATATCTAAAAAAAAAAAAAATTTCTGTAACTCATATAATAAAATCAGTTATGACCTAATGCTTTAATCAACAGATGAGTATTTTTCATTCAGCATAGAATTATTTTTATGCTTTACATTGCATCAATAAAAATTTTTGCATGAATTTGTCTATTTTTAAGTGACACACCATTGCAACTGAAATTTACCAACTCTAACAAGCATTCAAATTATTTTTTTAAATGAGAACACTGATAATTGTTCAAAAACAAAAAATGAAAAAGATAAAAAAATTCATGAAAAGCTTTATATAATGCAACTTCTAAAAATAAACTGACTAAATAAAACCATTTTATTCTTAAAGAACTGCAATTAAGCACAACTTTATTCTAGAATTACAAAAAAATAAAAGGCTAAATCTGAGTAAATGTTTTAAACCAACATTCAAAAAATATCCAGTAACCAATATATTTTTAAAAACTGTAAAAAAAGATTTTTTTTTTACAATTACCAACAGAGAATTTTTGCCATTTCCACCAAAATTTTCAGAAAATGAATCATCTTAATGGAGTCTTCAATTTTTATATAAAAGCATATAAGATTGAAAAAATGAAAATTTTTAAATACTTTTAACCAGTGAGAAAAGGTTTTTTTTTTAAAATTAAAACTCATAAAAAATGCATTGAACTTAATTCACATTACCAATATCTATTAAAATGTAATACCTAAAGTGCCAAGAGTCTAATAGCCAATCTAACCATGCATTATAAATCAAATTTCAAAAACTAATGCATAATTTTAATTTCATCTTTTCAAGAAAAAATCTGCCTGCATAAAAAAAAAAAATCCCCTCATTGACTATCTAACTTTCAATTGCAACAAGCAAACCTTCAGTACAATATTTTCAATTTTCAAATTCTACAGGTTTAAAAGCATTATTCTCTGATGTCTCTGAAACTTTCAAACTTGAACAATAACTTGTATTCTTGAATTTAACTGAAATTAATAGCTTATGCTCTGATGTCTCTGATGATTGAATCAGAGAACAATAGATCTAAGTTTCATTCCCAATATTAGAAAACTAAAACTAAGAGGTAAAATTGATATTTGTAAAATGATTCTTTCTTTTTTAATACCAACCTTATTGTTATGAAATAACTAATAGTTTTATATATTAGCTAAATTCTTAATTTTACATTATGGCTAAATATTTTTCTTCATACTGTGTACTTATCAAATCTTAGCCAAATAGCTTAAATATTAATTAATCCTGAAAAAGAAAATGTAATTTAAACTTATTAATATTTTACCCAAATATTAAAAATATGTTCAGAGAAAAAAACCTGATATCTAAATATTTAAAAATATAAAAAATCTTTTCTTATTTTGATTACAGACTTGAAAAATCTGCCATTAATATCAAGGGAATTATAATAGAATAAAAGCTATTGTTTATTTTCCCCACAAATGTTTGTTCCAATAAGTGAGACAATAATGATACCTAGAAATCAGCATCAAAAAATCTATTCAGTCATCAAATTCTTACAATGTACATCTATAATGTTAATTAGCAATATCAAACAAAGAAAACTATATGAGTTCAACAGAATGAAAGTAGAATGTCATCATAATAGGAATGAGCTCAACTTAAGTTAAATCATACTAAATTTCCAGAAAGTAAATAAGTTGGTATTTGTCCATTTACTAAGTATTTTAAATGCATACATGAAATGGAGCTGTTTGCATTTTGTTACATTCATATGATTATTCATATGAACTGGGTAAAAAAAAGTTGATTAAAACTTATGATGATTTAATAAAATATAGATAATGACTGATAGAATCAAGCAAATGATTTTTATGATTTTTAATCAGGACATCCAAAATGATCTCTGCCATTCTGTTTTGGCTTCTTTGTAATTACTATATAATTAAAGAGACATTATCAATAATCTACATATAAATGTCCTGAAGTAATAAATATGGTAAAAGTATGGTTTAAGTATTGTAAGTACAAGATGTTTATACTTAAACTGAATTCTTAGTTATTGCTTTTGGCAGAAACAATACATCTAAGAAACTTATTTCTAAGAGTTGTTTTTTAACAAAATGATTCTTCTATTGGCAAATGCCTCACTATAATCAGCAAACTAAAATCTGTTATTCAGTTTAATACTGTTAACTAGTTCCACAAAATGAAAAAGTGTATCAGTTCTTTTGATCTTATATTTGAATCATGGAATATTTTGCAGTTGTATTTTTAAAAGAATTCATAAGTTTTGTAGCAATTTTCTTAAAATTGTTAAGTGGCACATATTTTTTAAATACAATGCATGAAAAACTTGATGAAGAAAACATATGAATTGAAATACTGAACATCATGGAACTAGAAAAACATAATTTAAAAAAAATAAATAATAATGAGACACTGGTGTGATAAAATCATTGTAATGATTGATCAAAGTAGACTGAAAGTTGAATGTTGGAATAAGAAATGAAAAAGATTTTTGCCAATCAGAGAAATTTCTTTTTATTTAATTTTAAACTACTTACTGGTATGAGAGATCAAGTGATATTAGCTATAAATCTAAAAGAAATTCTGACAAATCAAACATCAAGGATACATATGTAAAGTGAGAGATGAAAAAAGAGTGCCAAATGAAAAATCAATTACATATGTATTCTCATTAATATATAAGTGCATTAGAATGTTTTAATGACCAATTCCACAAATTAACTTTTGACAGCAATAAGCAAAATATACTGCTGACAGACTAGGATCTCAATTATTTCACACATAAGATGCCATACTAGAATGAGAAATGATAGCATTCTAACTTCTGCAACTTCTACTTGAAATTAACTATATAGTTTTTGTTGGTTTAAATCATTGATTGAATTTTTTTTTTCTTGGCATTTTATAATGGATAACAATATGTTGGTATATTCAACCAAATAAATGAATTTCACTGTATATGTTGTCTAATATTAAAAATGATACTAAAAAAGAAATATTTAAAAAAAAAAAAAAAAAGAATCCAAATCATTCATACCTATTACATTTTCTACTAATTATATCATCCATCTTTTTTAAATAATTGAAAGACATATTTAGTTTGAGTCACATTTATATTTTAATAAACCAATAAAATTTTACAAATGGAAATTAACAATATTTGCAAATATAATTGTAGACAAAAATGGAAAGTGCAGGCTGAAAGCAACTACATTACAACCTAGTGAAATGTTTTTTGTTGGCATTTATTTCTTGTCACTGAACATCATATAGAATTTCTATTTGAATAGAATCATTAATAGATCTGTGTTTTACAAGGTAACTTGAAACAAAACTAAATCAGTAGGATTTGGAGGGTTGTCAGACATTAGCCCCAGACTTCAAGTATAAAGTTACAGACAATTATGAATAAACTCCATTCAGAATGGAAAGAATTGAATTCCCTTCCAGTGAATCCATTCTGCTAAAGTAAATGTGCACAAATCACCTATTCAGCACACAAAACAGAAACAACCTTGACATAAAAAAAATAAAATAAAATAAAAGGTATGGAATTGCATGTGATCTCTGTTCATAGAACAGCTAATCTTTCAAATTTCTCATTGCTATCAGCTAACATCTGGTCACACATGCCCCAGGACAGAAACCAACAGAAGAGAATAGTTACAGGAGACCACAGGAGTACTTGATGACCAATTCAAGGTTGCTTATAGACATATGTCAAACAGTAAAAATTTCTCAGTAGTAGAAAGAGAGAGAGAAGAGTTTAGAAGGATATAGAGACATCAAGTACAATTTTGCTAATCTTTTATCTTATTTTTTTCACTTATTTAATAATGCTACATAATAACAGTTTTCAATAATAAATTCTTTCTTTTATATACATATTTTGGGAGCAAACCTTCCTTTATATATATTTATTTAAATGTGCACTTTCATTGTGAGGGGGAATATTTTAAAATATTCAAGAATACAATATCTGTCTATATTTCTGAGATGAGGTATTATGTACACTATTTGCATTATTCAAACTATTGTCCTCATCTTTGTCACCATATTTATTACAATGTTTTGGCCATTGTACACTCTGGCCTTCTTCAGATGGTTGGAATGTCAAACTGAACCCTTTATTTCGCTGAATGGGGTAGACTGTTCTAGTTCCACATGCCATGTTTAATGAATGTCAGTTATCACAGTGGAACTAGAACAGTCTACCTCAGTGAGCGAAATAAAGGGTTCAGTTCAACATTCCAACCACCTGAAGAAGGCTGGAGCATACAACGGCCAAAACATTGTAATAAATATGGCAATAAAGATGAGGACAATAGTCCGAATAATGTAAATAGTGTGAATATCTTACAAATATATTACTCTTTTCTTTTCAATCTTCTTTTTATTGCTGCAAAACCAAAACATTAACCTGAAAACTGAAGTTATGTTCCTAGCCTCATCAGATTGAGACTTTCATGTGGATGTCATGTATGGCACCAAATCCATTCACAAATACCTAAACTGTCAGCTGTATACAACCACTTCCTATAATCAACAATTAAAAATAGCTTTTAGCAAATGAGGGCTGTGGGTCTTTGTGAAACCATCCTTCTTTGAATATTGTGAACTGGTGCTACAGAATCACAAACTACTACTAAATAACAGAAACCACATCACTTGAAGACTATCAATAGTAGCAACAACTAAAATGGATAGCACATGTAACTAAAAGAGAAAATAATGACATTCCACATTACTTAAAAGGTTAAGAAGGAAACCCCTATCAATACTGGAAAGAGCAATAACAGCTACTGAACTTAAGAAACTTATTTTTCTAAAAAAATATTTTAAGAGAAAGATTTTAGAAATTTCAACTAAAAGCAGTAATGGCTACTCAATCAATGAATTTCAAATGTTTCCTTGTGGGAAAACTGCTAATATTATCATTAACATTAATAAATAATTCTTTTATTTTCAGTTTACTGTTCTAAATTTTGAATTTTATTCTGTTATTGCTGATATTTTTCAGCTATTTTCATAGGTTTAGAGATGATCTATAATTTAAGCCTTAAGAGAGAGAGAGAGAGAGATGCCCCAACTCATTATTAGCTGTATGGATGCATACCATTATTTCTTTATGCAATATCAGAGAAACCAAAAAGAATGTTATTTTAGTATTTCTTTTAAACTTATAAAATAAAACAATTGATGCATTCTTCCCATATCCCCTAATGTGTTAATAAGCATTTAATATGAGGGTTCTGAAAAGTTCTTGGCCTGACCAAGAAACAGCCCACCCCACTCCACTAAAATAAAAAAAATTGATACTTGATCATTTGGAGAGATTTTGAGAAATGGTTCAAGCCAAAAATCATTTCAGCAGCTCTCTTGTATATTACAATGTTAGTCATTCAAAATTATAGTTTACCTGATCTCAGATTATATTCAATAATGAAGATGCAGAGAGAGAAGACTAATGATAATTTCATGGTTAATAACAAGAAATGTGAAGTAAATAAGTCTATTTAGTGTTGATATAACAAAAGATATTAGTATGATTTTATTCTGACTAAAAAAAAATATATTCTTAGTCAGTAGTTACAAGTTACTCAAGAATTCTGATTTAAAGAAATTACTAGTTTCCAAAAAACATAGTAGTTCACATTTAAAATATAAATATACTGCAAAAATGACTTTATAAAATTTAAATAATAAAGACATGCAACAGAAATTGCACAAAATTGTATTTTGTGATCATGTAAAATGTAACTACAGAAAACATCATCTTGTTAGTAATTATGATTAGTTCAAAATATGAATTATTGTATTTTGATATATGATCCACACTGCAATCATTAACATTAGTCAGAAATTTTATAGCCAGCCATGATTCTCATCAAAAGTAAAATTATTACTTTTCAACAAATGAGAATGTATACACAAGCAAGAAAGAGTAAAAACTTCAGAAATACTTTTAAGATTGCCTTAGCACTAAGCAAAAGATAATGCTGGAAACATTTGCATCAATAGGATACAACATTTTTTTTTTTTTCACTCAAGGTAAACTGAAATTTTAATAAACAATAGTTTGGAGAATTCATTTTCTGTATATGCCTATATTAAAACAATATGTCACAATATATATGCCAGAGTTAGAAACATCTATCCTTACGTCATCCAACTGAAAAATATAATATTTTTTTATATCTTTTAATTTGATGAGTGAGCTTATATAAGCATACACTTCAAATTTATCCACATTACTTAATTATGTCCTCATCAGCTTTATTAGCTTTGGAATTACTATGAAAATAATCAAGGTGACTTTATTTTATTACTTATGTCAAATTTATCCAAAGATCTTAAAAGGCAATTGAGCAAAGAGACGTTTTTTTTTATATAATCATAAAATGTAATGCCCACAAATAATAAACAAGATTAAATAATAAATAAACAGCCAAAAATAATTAGCAGTTTTATAGAAAAAACCTCCACTGTGAGGTTTATGTTGGCCATCTGGTGAAAAATAAGAAAAATAATGAGTTTTTGCTAGTCCTAATGAATAGGTATTTTAACAAGGATGTCTTTTGTCATTTTACAAGTACTAAACCATCTACAGTAAGATTTTTCTACCAATAAATATATTGGAGGGATCTAGTGAATATCCAAGAATGATCTTTGTATTATTCATGACCATGTTATGTATCCTGATACCTTATAAATCTCATACCTAAAATGTTATGTAATAATAATAATAAAATAAAAAAAACAGAAAATTTAAAATCAATAGTAATTTGAAATGGTCTCACCAGGGTGGGCAGGTACTTCTTGAAAAGGGTGGCTCTTACCTAAAAAAAGAATAATAAAATAAAGTTATATTCATTTCTTAGATAAAGAAAAATATATATATATATATATATATATATATATATATATATATATATATATATATATATAATTTTTCTTATATAATAATGACACACACCAAAGAAATTACGTTTTTATTAACCAAAATTGTAAATATAACCACAAGTAAAATCACTTCCTAATATGCAAAAAACACTAATTTCAAATTTAATTACTAGTTTTCAAATGACTTCAATATACATCTTTTTATATTTTTTTTTAAATATTATTTTTGCAAACACTGTGCATAAAATAGCAAATATAACAAATATCAGAAAAACATTGAAATAAACCAAAGATGAAAGCTTTCTCCAAATGGTTTCATACAGGTAAAATTCAAATTTACATATTTTTTATATATGAAGGAAAATAAAATGTGCCTTTTATAACAAATCTATCAAAATTACATTAATTTCTTATGAATGAATGTCATGAACATCTCTTCATAATTTTCTGAAGTTTTCTAGGAAATATATGAGCAGTAGGGAAAAATATTAACTTTGTTTATTGATAAAAATAAAAGCAAAGAAAGTTAGTATATAAGAAATTAAGGAAACAGTATTTATGTTTGCTGTGGCAAAATTTGGATCAGAATCAAACATTCAAATGGAGGTTTGCATTATATATGCATTATATGTGCATTATATGCATGATATTTCAACAATTTTGCTTGTATTACTTAATTTTTTTAATAAGCAATTTGTTTATAAGCAACTTAGACTAAATCTTAAGCAAAATCACTACTGACATCAGGAAAAAGAAAACAAAAAGAAAGGAAATGTAAAATTAAACAAAAAGAATACTAAATAAGTTACTTTATACAGTATTCAAGAATTCTATTAGTTCAGTTACATTGAAAAGTCCTAATTTTCTAGTTACTACATCCAAGTATTAAAAAAAAAAATTACGCAATTTCAGAAGTAATTCTTGCCCAAAGCAAGAATTACTTCTGAAACAACCTAAGTACTGTTGACTAGTACTAAGCTTAAGTTGCTTATTAAAAATAAATTCAGCAGCAGTAACATTTTTGAGTCAAAATTCTTTGCCTTCAACTCCTCATAAGTAGCCAAAGATATCAGTCATGGTTTTACACTAACATCTAAAATCCTGTTTATGATTAGGTAGTGCATTGTGAAAAGGCAATTACATTACACATGAATATATTATATATATATATATATATATATATATATATGCTAAGTTATAACATTCAAAATACTGGAACTAAATTTATTTGCTAAGCAATGCTTACTTTTGGCATAAAGTCACAAGTATGGGGTGAGAATGCTGGCCATTACACCACAATGTGGCACCCTATTATAGAACTAGAGTTATTATGTTAAATTTGAAGATGTTAAAATTGACACAACAGTTATTTTATTTATTTTTATTAACTGAACACCAGCTAAAATAGGATTTTCTCAAATTAACCTACAGGATTCTGAGAATAAGTTCAGCTCATCTCAATGCCTTATAACATGGATAGTGAGAAGTAAAGATGCAAAGTAGTCATCCTCTCAACAGTTGGTATGAAATTAAAAATGAAAAAAAATAACAGGTCATGGCTTTTGGGAATTCCAATAATATAGGCAAGATAAGTAAGTAGCACATTGGTAGTGCAGACTAAATCTAAAGCCACCACTAACTGTTCTGGGATTTCCCTTTTTAACAATAGACAATGAGATTCCCCCACTCCTGCTAATCTGATTGATTATTTTCAACATTAATCAATATGTAATTGCTTTAATCGTCTGATACCATTTAGTGTATAAGTAAAAAATCACATTGAAGCTTAAACTCTATAATAATAAAAATCAAATAAACAAAATTTTGCATTTTATTGAAGTCTATTGAATATAATGCAAAATATTTCAATAAAAAGCCATTAATTTCATACACAACTAGCAGTAGAGCCCAACATTGTCCGGGGATGTAACAGTAAGAGATAGATCAAGTATCGACCATCATAAAGACTGAAAAATAAAATTGACAAAGATTATTGTTTAAGATTGACGGACACGCATGTCTTAATTAGTTTTTTTTTTTTTTACGAATTGGTCAAATCCAAACTCAAACAAAAAACATTGTTTTCAACCGTTATGAGTCTACCTATTGAATAGAATTTTATTATAAACAATTGTCTTGTAAATGGAATTTTTAAAGCATTCTGGATGTAAAAATAAAGAAAAAAAAGTGTGCAAGACAATAAGAAACACTACCTGCCAAAAAAAAAGTGGAGTTTTGTTGAAATCGGTTGAAAAATGTAGGAAATCTGATCCCATATATAAAGGAACACACACACACAAACAACCTGGGTTTTATAATAAGTATAACTTGATATGAGTTGTCCCCCTTCATTCTCGCGATGCCTCTTAATCGTGTTTTCAAATTGATTTCGTGCAAAAACAATTGTGTTTTTCCAATTTTTGGCACTGTCAGAACCACCGCAAGGTAATTTTACGTAGCCCTGTGAAGTTTTGTTGAAATCGGTTGAAAAATGTAGGAAATCTGATCCAATATATAAACGTACAGACACACACACACACACACAACCTGGATTTTATAATAAGTATGATGTTACAAGCAGACTTAATAAGACTTATTATTATTACATCATAGTTACAGTTTGCTTTTGAATTAAAATCTTGAGCTTTCAAAATCTTAATTTAAATTGATCCTCAGATTTTAAATTAATCCTACTGCAAGGGAACAGTACTTATTATAGGGTGATGGTTAACAAGCTGATGCTATCAGATAATGAGTTTGATACTTGCAGAACCTTTTCAAATGTTCCTTGCACCAGACTAGTATACTCTATAATACAGGTGGTATAAATATTTATTAATACCATTAAACAAATAAAAAAAGTATAATATGTATGCATGTTGTAAGTCAAAAATATTTTCCTATGAAACTTTATACATTATATTTGGTATTATAAAATATGTCATTTTCTATAGAGGAGTTAAAGATCCTCAGGCAATGACAAGTTCTATTAGCTTATATAGTTAAAAGAAAATATAAAATACCAAAATCAACAAGCAAATTTATATTTGTCTTACAAACAATAACCCAAATTTTGGTTTGGTTTATTTTGTTTTACAGCATATCAACCTCAATGGGTTATTTAATGCCTGCAAAATTTTAAGGATAGGTTCATATGAATAGAATATATATATTTTTTTTTCAAAAATGTATTGCTGGTAATATCTTTTTAAAAAAAAATGTATTACTGAATTGTTACTATAAAAATCTATTTTTATACTTTCTAAGTGTTTTGATCCCAGTTTTGGGGTTAACTATTTGTCTATAGCTGGGGCCCTGACCACCCTGGGTCAGCATTGATCTGGGAACAACAGCAATTAAGAGGTTGTTCCAGACTCCTCAAAACTGTTCGATCAAAGGCACAGATATAGTTTATTGTCATACCCAGGAAGCCCAAATTTTGGTCCTTTCAAAATTTGTGTACCATTTGTTATTTCCTAACTAAAGAAGGTGATGACTTTTGAATGACAATGAAGTCCTTGTTTAAATGAAGATCTTAAAGGATAGAGAGCCACTTGATAATGTTGCATAGAGCAATAAAAGTGCAAAAACAAATAAGACAAAGATGAATAAACAGTGAGATTTTTGTTTCAAGAATTTGCATTTGGAGATTTCAGTTTAGAAAACTGGAGAGAGATCAATCAAAATCATTAATCAATAACAGAAATTTGTAATCTGTGGAGAGAAATTAACAAAATATTTTAGAAAATTTGCAGCAAATTTTAATGAATCAACTGGAACCATTTAAGAGCTATTGGTAAAGAAAAAAATCTGATAGATGTGTTCATGAATAAGGCACAAAAAATTAGATTTATAGATTTTATTTATTTTTCTTCTTACATCTCTTATAATGAAAAATATGGTGAAAATGAAAAAAATGAATTTTGATAACCAAAAATTACCCAGTGGTTGTAAATATCAAACTTATTTGATAAACCACACTATCATCCTTTGAAGGTTATGGTGAACATTGAGTGAAACAGGAACAGTTTCATCATTATAGCTTCCTTTACTATCTGAACCAGCTTAAAATAGGGCATTCAAAACAGTATTCAGTTTGGTGAATAAAGGTGCTGTATGATAATACCCACATGTGTACTGCAAAACTGAAGTTACTAAAATTGAATCAGCTGAAGATGGAAACTTTATTCATGTTTTTCTTATTCACCTGATCACCCTTCTACAGACTACTATTTATTTCAATTGTCTAGACTATTTCCTTACAGGCAACAACATCTCCAGTAAGAATCAAATTGGAGAAGCCTGAATTTATTGGTTCTTTGAATGAAGACTTCTTTAGGAACCAAATCGATACCTAGCAAAGAGAATGAATAAAAGCTGAAGAGGAATAACTTTATTTTTTCCAATGACTATTTCCAATTTCTTTTGAATAAATAAACGATTTCATGTTAAACAAAATGTTAAATTCATAAGAGATTTTGCATTTGTTTAATAAAGGTTTCTTTAATGTTATAAATAAACACCAATGTGGATATTTATTTTACAAAGATGATCATTCTGAATCTAAAATGTTTACAGGGCTTAATTTTCTCATTGGTTATCTTATATTGTACAGAAAAAAAAAAGAATTGGAAAATTAGTCACTGAAGGAAAATGCTGTTTAACACTTTCACTGCAGTGGCTGTACTTAAATGACTTTCCAAAACCTACATTACCTACTCCTGATATTATTCTTAAGACACCATAAAATGTTGGTCCCTAGCATTTGCATTATAAACTTAATGCTATTTCCAAACCAGCATAAACATATAGCATATACCTGTCTTGTGATGCATTTTAATTATATGTTAAGGGTATCTTTTAGCTTACTCTGTACTGCAGAGTATCCTATAGAAACTAAAAGGGTAGCATCCATTAAAAAGAAAAAAAATTGCTGTCAGCTTCTCTAGGAACAGAATTGATAACTAGCAGAATACTTCCAGTAAAAGGCTATTTCCTATTTTTCCTCCAAATGGGCCAGCACAGCCAGGCAACAATGCCATAACAATGCAGCAGTGAAAGTATTAAGAATTTGAGATTCCAGAATCAACAGTAAGATACTGTTATTAGGAGCTACACAAGAGTGGAACAGTGAAAACAAGATGAGAAGAATTATATGGAGCACTTGAAGTTTTTTCTCCCAATAATATAAAAGTTGATAGTAACGAGGAGTAATACTACAATTTTGTAGAGCTTGTCCAGTACTTTATTAAATAAAAGGCAGAATTGAGAAGTAACTTGATTAACTAGAGAGACAGCTTGAGAATAAAAAGTTCTTATTCTCAAGCTGCATCCATTTTACCAATACCCATAGACAATACTACAAACAAATCATAAACATGTTTGCACCTAGTGTCATATATAAAAGAGATGCTCACTATCAATACACATCATGATCTGTATTAACTCACTCACTCACAAAGCTTTTGCACATCTTTCAATGTAAAAAGAATAAGTGATTGAAGAGCA
Source organism: Acanthosepion pharaonis (assembly GCA_903632075.3). NCBI lineage: Eukaryota > Metazoa > Mollusca > Cephalopoda > Sepiida > Sepiidae > Acanthosepion > Acanthosepion pharaonis. The sequence continues at coordinate 2,735,598 of CAHIKZ030002301.1, read as the reverse complement.
TTCCTTTCTGTAAAGTTCAGGTGAGTAATATTTTGGCTTCAAGGATTGATGAAACAAGTCACCTTATGAATCTTCAAAAAGTATTGTTTGCAGGAGAAAAATCAGGATTTAAATTGAAAAATACCAAATGTCAATTCCTTTTGCTAGAAGTAATGTATTTGGATGATAGAATCAGCAAAGAAGGCATAGCTCCTCTTCCAGAAAAAGCTGCTGCAATACAGAAGTCCTCCACTCTAAAGAATGTTACTGAGTTGAAAGTTTTTCTCATGAATTTAACTTATTATAATCATTATTTAGCCAACTTTTCAATGGTGATTGATCAATTGCATCATTTCTTAAAAAAGGAGAAAACTTATTTATGGTAATCAGATCAAAAAAGGTTTTCTTAAGATACCAAGAAAATGTTGCGTCTTTATCCTTGAGGACATATGGCCCAGTGGATAAAAACGTTGGTTAGATCCAGTGACTACACCCAAAGAGTTGTTAGTTCAATACCAGGCCACAGCAGTGGGGAACCAAAAACTTGGATAGTTGAATAGTTAAAGGGAAATAACTGAAACATCTGGAAGAAGCATGGCATATGGAATTTGAACAATCTACCCAGTGGATGAAATAAAGGGTTCAGTTCAAAATTCCAATCACCTGAAGAAGGCCAGAGTGTACAACGGCCAAAACATTGTGAATATGGCAATGAAGATGAGGATAACAGTCCAAATAATGTAAATAATCATAATACCTCATCTCACAAAATGTAATAATGCAAACATGTTGCTATTGAAACAAAAGTAACTATTATGTCATATACATCGTTTTAAATTTAAACACCACAGCAATAAATAAAAAAGAAATAGATCTTAATTGGATATTTAAATGAAACAATAAGTAATGAAATTATCCACTGTGAATTTTAAAATATAAACAGACTAAATTTAAGTTTAGAATTTTTAGCAAATGAAACATTATGAAATTAACAAATTTTGTCTCTCCAATACCTTTGACCATTTTTGTTAAGTTGTTAAACAAAAACAAAAAATATGTAAGCAAAAAATCTATTTGAAATATGTTCAATCAACAATAGGCCAAGCAGTAATTAACATTTGCATTCTATATAGAAAGAGGTTTCAAAACATTTTTTGAGGCCTTTTACATCCTATTAACATTAGGACAGTAACTATTTTTTTTTGTCGCAATAGCTAATAAAAAGAATGATTAAAGACTAACCAAATTCTGGTGCTTAAAGATGATATGCAATGCAATTACAATTTAATATTAACTGTATTCTTCAAAAAAAAAATCTTTTTTAAATTTTAATGATATTGCTGGACAACATCGTCCATATGCTCCTTCATGAGCAGCATGGAAACAAATAACATTTGCAGATCAATGCAACATACAATGCTGCACATCCAAACTGATGTCAGTCTCATAAATTAAGTAAAGAGGAAAAGGGTAGGGCAGTAATGTCCCAAAAGCTCCGGTTCTTGATAGATAACAACATCTGATACATTAACATGTGAGCAGTGATGCAACTGACTTGTGAGTCATGCCTTTGCTGCTACCACAACAGAAAGCAAGCAAATGAGCAAAAGAGAGAGGGGGGGGGAGAGAGGAAGGCTTCACTTATACATATCTTGTGTCAGCTTACCTCCAGAAATCAACCAATCACAAAGCTGAGCTTATGACTGCAGTAAAATGAACACTGCCACTACTACAGCTACTGCTGCTGATGCAGAAATAGCATGAGAAGCCAACTAACAGCAGCAGTGGTGGTATAAGTGGTATTATTGCTTGAAATTGTTAACAGTTATGAGAGGGCCTTACTGGTTGGCTGCCACTTAAGTGGTATCACTACTACCATTACCATTATCATCACTGGAGTCAACAAAATCAGACAATTTGTGGACAAAAAGATCTGTAAATTGTGGTAGCAGCAGCATCATCAATAGCATAAGTGGAATCTGACAATACAGAAAGAAGAGTTATGGTGGCAACAGCAACAATGGTGGCAGTGGTGAAGGCAAGAATATCTGGGCCAAATATTGATCAACCAGAATTGTTCCTGCTGACCGGCACATTACCAAACATATACAACAGAAATACAAGTGTATGTTCGTGGCACCTCTTCACCATTTTGAGAATCTAAAAAACCAATTAATCACCTAAAATACTGACAGAAGGCTTTATTTTATTGCCATTACAGTGGACATGCTTCAAGGTTAACAGACATCAATATTACCACAACATACATATAAACATTTATATAAAAACATTCCTATAGATGTTAGTTATGAGCTATCTTACTAAAGAGATTTAATTAGTTATGATGGTGAAAGTTGGAGTTTATAGATAAAAACTTACCAGCTTACCTACAGTGTGTGTGTGTGTGTGTGTGTGTGTGTAGGGGTATACAAATACTTGAGGAAAAACACACCAAAAGACATAAGAGACAGAAATCATAAATGTCTGATGTAATGAAGAATAAAGTCACAACAAAAGAAATTATTCAAATTCTAACAATTTTAAATTATTGATTACAAAGGAACATTGGAGAAAATGATGTTAAAACATTACAAAAATTCTTATATCGTAAGACATGGCAGTTATTATAGTGACAAGTGTAAGTACATGTGTACATAACTAGGCGTATACATTGTCAATTAAAATATAAGACTTGAAGCCAAGATATTGAGACTCATTTTGGTTACTCAGTTTGTAACACCTATTAGAAGATTACCTACAAAAAGAAAAACAATTTCAAACCCAATTGTCCAAGGTAGATAACAACAGAAACAACCTAAGTTTATAATTTTGTTTTTGAATTTTAAGCTAACAAAGTCAAAAAGCTTAACAGCCTTATTAAAAAAATTATTAACCATTTAGAACAAGCTGGTTTTCCACATGCATTTGAAAATAATTGAATAGATATATCAAGATATATCATGTATCACAAGCTCATTTGAATTCCTAAAATATGAATAATAATAATAATATTAATTTTGTGCATTAAAATGCATATAAATATTAAAGAAACTAAGCATTTCTAACAGTAGATTAAGAGATACAATTGATCACAATAAATCAGACTCATCTAAACAGCAGTAAGGAATGATTTTAAGAGAAATTTTAAGCACTTAGTCACTTTGTTCAATGGATTTACCTCTTTTTCTATGATATAATTTTAAAAAGAATGTGAATATATATTTTTTTTTAAATACCAACCCCTACAATGGTATAGTTTCATGAATTATTACCATAAGTATTGATAAATTCTCCTTTTTTGAATGCTTAAAAATAAAAGGATTATGTTCTTGTTCACAATATCTTTGACATTTGTGCTGTATGAAAAGCATTTTTCATCACATTGCCTTAAAATTACAAAAGGTTAGCCAATTTCATAAAGAAAGTATTTCTGAACCATTTCTTCATCAGAATTTTAATTAATTTTATGGACTGGTGTGTTGTTAAAAGCAGGCAGACCAAAACATAGCATTCTGCTGTTCTATGAATCTTAATAGCATTTATTTTACAAGTATATGTTTTATAGATACCTTGCTTAAGAAAGACTGTGACATTTTACATATAATCAATCAAATCTTTCATCTCTTACAAATCAGTAACAGCAGAGTAAAGTCATAAGAATAGTGATCAGAAATTCATAAAATAATTGATGCAATAATCTGGTTTTAGTAAGTCTATATTGTTATCTGTAAATTTAATATTAAACTAGACACTGATTTTGTGTCCATCTTTATGCAAATGTGTACATAATTTTAAAGTCTGGAAGTGTAAGGAAAATTATTAAGTTTATTTTTTTTCTCACTGAAAATAGTAAGTTACAGCTAAGGATTTTGTAACACCAATATTTGAGTTCCTTATTGTAAAGAAAAAGAAAATTAAACATATTTTACTCTTTTTTGTTTTCTTTTTGTGGACATTATAAACTAGCAAAAAGAAAAACCACTACTTGAATAAAAAGACAAGTAAGAGTCCAGTTTAACATGATAATTACATTGTAAATCAACCCCTGCCCCAACAAATAAATAAATTAAAAAGTTAATTTCTGGAAGAAATGATTTTCACAGTCATTCAAGAAGTGTAAAAATACATAAGAAAAATAAATTTTTTTTATAAAAATGTACTGGTTCATTCAAACTCTTTTACATATTCAAATTGTCATTTACTATTCTATTTGAAAATTATTGTCAGTACAAGTGTAAGTTTCCATCATGCCAATTCCTTGTAACAGGTTATTGATACCAGTTAATTAAATCCAAGAAAGCCATTCATATATATTACTCATTATCAATTAAAGAGTAATCAGAATGTAATGTAGACAAATACCACACAGTTTTGGCTTTTAGTCACATAATATGCACATCCTCAATTCAAGAAGCAGGTCAATCATGATGATGAGAAGAACTTTTGTGATTACATTGTGCTAACAAATAAACTGAGAACTGAACTGATTAGGGAGACAAAATAAATGAAAAATTCTGCTTGTCACATAGCCACAAAAACTAAATAGCATTGATTATTTGAGATACAGATCCCAGACATATTTCAAATCTTGACTTTTTATCTCTTCTTGTGAATTTATTTGTCTTCAAACTTCAGAAATATGAAAAAGCCTAAGCAATATATTTAATTTTCAATACCTATGGAACTATTCTTTTGCTTGGATTGAATTTTAGATGATAGAGCCTAAATAAGAGACCAGTAAAGGAAGCAGTGGAAGCTTTATAGTCTAATGTCAAATGAAAAGGAAATGAAACTAACAAGGAATCAACCCCAAAGAAATCCAAATTAAAGTTTGCAATGATTCAGTAATAAACAATGGCAACTTACCATCATGACATAACTAATCATAGAATGGAAATGAGTTTGAAAAAAAGAAATTATAATACCAACAAGAAGTAAACATAAATAACACCTATAGGAAGTAAAATGCTATCAAGATTGTTGGTACTTATTAGAAGTGATCAATAAACTGATAGGTTACTCCAGGCTAAAAAGATTGTTTACCTCTCAACATGTAACTTATAAGAAAAGGGCATCAGGATTCTTTTGCATTGTCATCAATTTTTATTAGTTCTAAGTTATAAAAAACAATCTATATTAAAAAATGAAACCTTTCTGATGTCAATATGCAAACCATAATCTCTTTGAAACATTATTATTATTCTAATTATTTTCAAAACAAAGAAAATAGTACACATGCATCTTTTAAGTCATGGTTACAGAATCTTAAATGAGAAATTATGTAAATATTAAGAAAAAAACTTGTCAGAGCAGTTGTCATGAAAATATTTGTAGAAAAGACAGAGGAAAGCCATGTCATGTCAGTGAGAAAGTAACTGAAATTGAAATGCCAAGTCAGGATTGATTACATTGCAGATCCTTCTTTAGATTTTGTCAAGAACCTCAAGATGAATAACAGGAGCACCAGACCCGACATGCCAAGAGTATTCAATGCACGGACGGATGATAGATTTTTAAATGTGCAAAATAGACTCTGATGAGAAAAACTTTCTGGCACGGAACAATGACCCAACTTTCCTTGCAGTATATGGAGCTATAGATTTGATGTAGTCATTCCACTTTGTCAGTTGAAAAAGTGAGGCCAAGAAGGCACAGTGTTGCTCTCCTGGAGTCTAGTATTAGCCATGCTGATAGCAGGCAGGAAAGTTTCTTTATGGTGGTTAAATGAGATCAGTTTAGTTTTGGATGCATTATAATTTACAAGCCATTTCATGCAACAGTTAACCACTGATTGGAGGTCATTTTCAAAAGCAGCAGCCAGGTTAACTTTGTCATCTCTGACAGATTTGCTATTGAGACAAGAGTAAATAGTAGTGTCATCTGCATAAATGCCTACTTGGGAATTGATGACATTAGGAAGATCAGAAACAGCGTAGAACCCAGGATAGAGCCTCAGGGACACCTGTGTTCATGTGAAAGGATCCAGAAGCAAGCCCATTCAAAACAACCTTCATTTCATGATTTGATAGGAATGATTGGATTAAATCAAACAATTGTCCTGTAATATTGTAACCCTGGAACTTACATAGAAGACCAGAATGTCAAACCCTGTCAAGTGCTTTTGAGATATCTAGATCTTTGTTGTTATTATCAAGAGTTTGATGTTCATATTCAGTGATGGCTATTGGTAGACCTGGCAAAATGGAAGCCATATTTTTTGTCAGAGAGTAGGTTGTGAGAGGTAAGATGCTTAACCACTTTAGCATTGATTAAATACTTTGCTAAAAAGTGGTAGGAGACTAATAGGGCGATAGAGAGATTCAGAAGGTTCGCCAGAGTTCTTAAAAACAGGAACTACAGAGGAGGACTTCCAACAAGCTGGAAAGCAGGAAGCAGCAAGGCAATATAAAAACTCATTTTCTCTTAAACTTCTTAGAATTCAACTTACCAAAACCCACCCTATAAGAATCAACTCTCAATGTTCAACCTACTGTAATGTATACTCAGCCATAATAGATGATGACATCATCACAAATAAAGCAGGAAGTCACACAAACAGTGAGACTTTGAGAGTATGGCATGGGTTCAAGGGTGTTCAATACTAAAGGGTTTATGCTACCCAACTTATATTTTATGTAGATCATTGCTCTCATGTTTGGAAATATTGAATCAGCGGCTGTTTAAAAAATTCTGTGATGAGATTGGAGCAGAACATGAAGTGTTGCTGTACCACACAGAGGTAGGTGTTTTCACATGTGTAGTGGAACTCCGGGATGAAATTCTCGAATTTCTCAAGCATCAAGAAGCCCCTCTAGCAAATCATTTTGAAGATGAGCATTTTATGTACAATGGCCGAAACGTTGCGACAAATATGGCGACAAAGATGAGGACAATAGTCCGACTAATGTAAATACTGTACATAATACCTCATCTCAGAAATATAGACAGACTCTGGAGCATTTTATTGTTAGCCTGGGATATTTGGCTGATATTTTCAGTCTTCTCAATGATTTGAACACATCAATGCAGGGAAGGGATGTGGACATCATTCAAGCCAGGGGAAAAGTTGTCACATTCACAAGGAAATTACCTATCTGGAGTCACCGTGTTGAAAGCAGAAACCTGGCAAACTTTCCAATCCTTTACAATATCCTTATTGGAGATGTTAAAAACACTACCTATAGAAATAATTCAAGAAGTCAAGATTCATTTGGAAGTTATAAGTACAAATTTAGGTTACTTTTCAGATATTGATGATCTTAGTATGGATTCGATTTGGATACAAAACCCCTTCTCATTTGATATATCGAGAATGAGTGATAACGATTTATCAAAATATGATTTCATTGAATTCCAAGAGGACCCAAGAAAGAAAGCTGATTTTGAAAGGGGCTGGGATGGATGTCAAGCAGTTTTGATGTGAACAAATCTCTGCTTACTCAAGTTTGGCAATTAGGGTAATGCATGTTTTGGTTCCTTTCACAAGTACGTATCTCTGTGAAACAGGATTCTCTGCATTATTAAATCTGAAATCAAAATGGAGAAATCGACTTGATGTGTCAGTTGACATGCGAGTAGCTTTGTCAGTAACTGTACCACGATTCCATGCTTTGATTGCACAAAAACAAAAGCAAATATCTCACTAGATTAGTAAAAGTCTGTTTTATTGTAGTCGAGATACTAAAAAAACTTGCACATTTATGTTCTCTTCATTTTTCTTGTGTAATAAAACTGATTTATAACTTTATTTTGCATTCCGCAAAAGAAATATAATAAAGTTATCAATGCTTATGGTTTTTTTCAGGTTCTATTCCTAGCAATTCATATCTAAAGTACAGTAAATTCAAGCGATTGAAATATTTGGAAGACATACTGGCAAATAATAGGATTGGTGATAATTGTTTCAACAGTCAAGTGAAGAGGGTATGGGACCATATTGGACAATCCATTGGGGGTCTGGAATCATCAAAAGGTTAAGAACCCCTGCTTTAAAGTGTTATTTGAAGTAGTGAATTCATGTTGTTTCTGTTGTTACCACCCTGTTTTGATAGATTCCTTCAAGTACACACTATAAGAAAAAAGAAAGTCTCTTTTATACAAGATGGTAATTAGAAAATAACAAGTGATTGCCTCAACTTATTCCCAATAAGGTGAGCTACACAGATGATACCATTCTTGGTAGTCTATATAGCACAGGAGATTTCAAGTTTATACCTAGGAAAGCTTTCCAATCTCCTCCTTGTTAAACAAATCCTACTTCTTTTTTTATAGATCATACACCCAAAGAAAACTGTAAAATTAATTGGCTAAAACATTGTGGCAACAAAAAAAAAAAGAAAATGCGTTCAGTAATTTGAATAACTGCTGGAATGATAATGGCTCTTCTCATAATTATAAACAATGTCTCTAGAATTAAACTTGATGTTTTGCTTTTTTTTTCTTCACAAAGCTGTCTGATTTAACTTTGACCATCTGCCAGATGTGTTTGTGTACATATCTAAAAATAAAATTCTACCTTAATATTGATATAATTCAATTTAAAATAATGAGCTGTCTTAAATGCAAATGTATGCTGCTGAGTTTTTATTAAAAAATACAAAGTATACACATGTTAGATAATAAGTTTCATTATTTTTTTTCATTAGTTTTACTTTATATTGTTTTTTTTTTTTTTTATCACAACATTCAATCCCTTCTTTGACCACAAGAGCAAAACAATGCAAAATGTCAACTAAAGAAACTTCCAATAAGACTTGAATTCTCAACTAACATCCCAGATGATCAACATAGCTAACCACTTCAGGAAGGATAGATAATTAAGCACAGCACACTTTGCAGTCATTCTGACAATTCTTCCAATATGATTCTCCACACCATTTTTGTTTTACTATGTAGTAATAATAGAGAGAGTTTTTTTTTTTTTTAAATTACCATGTCAAACCAAGCAACAGCATGTTGTGTGTATCCTACAATGGAAAATGTGGTGAAAAAGAAAGTTATATGCTGAAAAAAGGGCATGTATTCTGCATGATATGCTGAAGATGGAATATTCAAATTAGAAACAAGTCAGTTACAGGAGTTGCCATAAAAGTATTTTGATATGATAATATTGTGCGTCCTCTCCCAGTTGTCGACAAATTAAAAAAAATGCTTGGTCGATAAAAGCAGTTGGTGTTCTCAAATCGGGGATGAAAAAAGACAAAATTTGTGTATTTTGGCTACCATGTTCGTTGGTGAGCAAGTTATTTTTCTGACTGGTTACGTGCATTGTGATTTGTGGCGTAGTATGCTGCAAATCAAGATTTCAACATTTCTTTCTGCCCTGATATTTAAATCTGAACTTACATTGAAGTGTTCTCTTCATTGCATGAGTAATCTGTGATAAATATTTCCTTTGCAATCCCAGAACTCTTACAGGTTTTAGATTATGTATTTTCACTATTATTATTAAATAATGATAGTGAATATGCTTAATCTAAAAATGAAAAAAAAGAATACCACATTATATAAAACTGGTCATAATATGAATCAACTAATTTGGTAAGAGAAACCTTACAGTCAAATTGTTTTTTTTTTTAAATTCTGATACTGATAACTTATACATAACTGAAAACACAGTAACAAAATGTTTCACTAGAAATCACAAGGTGTGAGCTTTAAACTCTAATATCAATTTAATTATTCCTCTAATCATAACATTCAACTTAAAAAAAAATAGCATCAAAGCCTCGAAAGATTTAACTCAATTTAGTACCAATCAAAACTTTAAATACTGATAAATACATGTTTAAAATTTTAAAAGCTTTTTTAAATTTATGGCAAATATAAAAAGCTATACAAATTTTCTTAAAAGCAGAAAACTTATACAACAATACAGTAGTTTAAAACACACACAAAAACACTGATATTAAAACATGAAGTAATGGCTGTGTTTGGGAGATGGAGTATTGATTAATAGATACAGACATGGAAAATAGAATCATCAAATAAATTCTGATTTCACACTAATATCCTTAGGAAAAGTGTGAATTCACATTTCTCTTCACTTTGTCTCATTACCAGGTATTTTGATGAAATAGCTCTTCCCTAACATGCTATAATGGTTGATATAAAACAAAAAAAAAAAAAAAAAACAGAGTGAATGAGCAAACACTTTGACAAACAGCTCATCCTTTATGATGTCAACTGCCCAGGCAATAACAGCAGCAAAAAATTGTTACCCCCATAATCAACTTTGTTTGGCCACATGATCATTTTGTTATAATGACATACTCAGGTATCAGAACTTATGATAATTTTCAATGTTTTCCAGTTATTATAATGTGCTGCTTGATTTTTTTTTACTTGTACTTTTATACTCTCAAAAAGATAATGTTTTTGTTTAATAAAAAGATAATGTTTTACATAAAGCATATTTGTAATATGAGGCACAAAATATCAACTCTGTAGTAGCTGGTCAGACGGTCAAAGTGACACAAATTTACTTACAGTCTCCGTTGGAACACACACACACATATATATATATATATATATATATATTTAATTTAATGGCCCAGTAGAAAAAGTACTTTTCATATCATAGAAACTTTTGGCAAGTAGTCAAACCAACCTGTACTCCTTGTCCTTTTGTTGTAAACTTGTTTTGGTTTTGACATGTATGTTTTGCTTAAAATGCTCATCTTTCTTTGGTGGTATCAGAAGATTACCTTACTTAATTTGAACTAATGGGAATCCTACTTTAGCTACAAATGTTATGAATTGTAAAAGATCATAATAAAATCACAATTCCCTGACTTATTGATAAATTGCATGATGCTTATAGTTTCAGATGAAGGATTATTTTACCCAGTACTATAATCCAAATAATATATAATACACTGTGTTACCAATGTTAAAGAAAGTGAAAATAAGAAGAAAGGAATCAAAAATAATAATCCTTAAAAATAAGATAGAATAGGCCATACAAAAGTCAAATTTAGTCTACAAAGAAAATGCCTGCAATTTTAAATGAAATAGCACAGTTGTTTGTCTTTAGGCTTTCCAGTTTTATTATAAATTATATCCTTAAGTAAAATATATAAAGAATGAAAACAAAGAAAAAATTGCTAAACAAATGAAAGCAATCACAATTTATTTGCATCCCTTTTACCATTTCAGTCAGCAAAATCTCTCATTCAAGAAGTTGAAATAGTAATCTCAAATATACCTTTGTTTTTTAATCATATCACCCCAAGCAATGGGCTACTTTTCTGTGTTGAAATGAAACTGAAGACTGGATGCTTGTCTCTGGTCTTGGAATTGATAAGCTTGTTAATTTTGCATAATATCTTTCATTGTTTTAATTTTCTTCTTGGACTACCAATTCTGCTTCTACATACACCAGAGAATATCATTATTTATTCTATTTCATGACACTGACAAATTCAACTAAGGGCAATCATGATATTGTGTATATTAAAATTAAACACTACCTAGTAATAGCATTTTTTGTTATGTCATTGGAGATTACCTTACACAGTAACCTAACCACAAACTAGACAAAAACATATGAGAAATCTAATACACAGATGCTTATCAACATAATAACAAATTAGACTTATCATTTATTACAAAAAACTAAAACTTCCAATATGATAATCACCAAATACACAGACAAAAAAAAATCAAAACTACAAACTAATGACAGTATTGTAGTAGTGAAACCAATGTATGTGAATTGTTATTTGAGAAGCATTCTCCAATCAGGTATTTAAATTCAAAGCCAACATTATTGTAGGTTTGATTTTTTTTTTTTTTGTCTGTGTATTGGTGATTACCATGTTGGAAGTTTTAGTTTTTTGTAATAAATGATAAGTCTAATTTGTTATTATATTTATATTTCCACTTTTGGTAAATTCTGTTTTTATTATCTAGATGAATACACCATTACCACTAATGTCTTGTAAGAGGTATTTCTGCCACACCATGCATTTAGGTAAATGTTCTTAGAACCATTTTTTGCATAATATTAGGGAAATTTTAGGAGTGTCTTTGAAGTCTATTCAGCTCTTTATTTCTTGTGCACTCATTCAACTGTAGTAGATCATTTACAGGGATTTTAGCCTATTAATGGTAAACCAATGGTTCTTATTGAGTGATGTAAAACTATTCAAAATGTTTCTATGCAAAAGTAAGGATAAGTTATCCTGCACTGGGTCCATAAACAATGTGTTTTTTATCTAACACTTGTAACTAATGAGCAGGACTATTGGGGATTTTTTTTAAGTATTATGATACAAGTAATGTTCATTGGAAAAGAATCTATGGAATATATTCCTCTGAGAATAATTTTTACCAAATTAAATGTCAACACTTTTTCAGATTTTGATACCTGATACCAGGCCATTTTCCCCACTTAAGTGCGTGTGAAATTTAATATAACTTTCTCATAGAAAAAATATATATTCACCTACAATTATCAGAAGTCGGTATAGAAAAAAAAAACCATACAAATACTTATTATTTAATGGAAACAAATGAGATGTTTATTGTTCATGAGATTATTTATCCACCCACCTTTCACAATATTTGGTATATCTGTTCTTTAATACAAATTCAATAAGACTAATAAACAGAAAAAAGTTTTTGGGATGAAGTATAATGCTCCTTTAGATCAGGAATTGTTAGCAAGTCTTGTCAATAAACCCCATCTCTTTCGATTACAGCCTTGAAGAATGATGACTGAAAGAAAAATAAGTTTTATCTATCTCAAAAACAATTATTTTTAGTTGTTTTCAAGTTTTTGAATGTGTTTACTCAGCTGTTGGATTGATTGACTGATTTGTTTTTTTACAGCTTATCAACTTTTGCAGATTATTTAAAGCCCAAACATATTTTTAGATTGTAAGAATTTTTTGAAGTTAATAAAGATTTAATGATACAAGTCCTACTAATTAAACCATAGCCGGGAGGAGAAGAGGTGGACCATACCTTTCCCAAGGACATGTAAGCAAATATAATGAATCTAACTGTAATTGGAACTTGGCTCTCCAAGCACTTGGTTTCTCAAGAAATCACCCATCTAGTTACTGACCAAGTTCAACATTGCTTAATCAATACAAAAATCAGTGTTTCAATGTGATATGGCTGTAAGCCACATCTCTTAGCATCATTATAATAACAAAAACGAACAGTAATGATGGTTATAATGGTATCAATAATAATTAATCAAAGCAGTTTTTAACATAAGCCTAAACCAACCATTTTCTTTTTTTTTTTTTTATGAACATAGTGAAAAAACAATCTGACTGTAAGAAACAAGTAAGTCCTTTAAAATTTTTGGCTATCATAGTCAAAATCATGACAGGTATAACTTTGTTGGTGAAAAATTTAGGGAAATTAAATACACAGTGCAATAAAGTAGAAATTGTCCTTGTTTGTACAACATTTTTTTAAATTAGGGCAGTGATTTATAAAATTCTGACAGCTATAAAAACAAAATAAAAAATATAATGAAGGTTTATAATATTGTAAAACAAAATAACATACAATTAAGAAAAAAAAGCAGAAAAGCAATAAAAACAATTTGCCTCTTAAAATTGAAACAAAATATAAATTGTATATATTATTAAGTTTAACGCAAAAATTAAACTTGTTATTTTTTTTAACAACTATCATTTTATATGCATATTTATACTTACCACAATTTATTTTGCAAATGTAAATTTTTACAGTCTGCTCTTATATTGTTTTAATGTTTGAAGATATTAATTATATAAAAGAGATAAAAAGCTGTTAAGGTTTATCAAAGTCTGGACCAGTATTGTGCAAAGTGTGTGTATTCAACTGTGTAGCATTTTTTGTATAGTCACATTTTAGAGAGAATGAAAAAAGAAATAAAATAAATCCATCATTGTAAAAGATATTATAAGCATCAAAACATAACATAATTTAGTTGAAATGTTTTAGCAAGTAATGTATGATATTAGATTTTATTAATATATCAGCAATTCTCTTTTTTAAACCACAAAACTGCATGTTTAATTTGATGAAGTTTTATAGATAAGAAAATATGCTTTTTTTTTTTTTTATCAAGCTAACCATATTTAGGTTTCAAAAAATTACCATGGATCAGAAAAAAAGGAAAAATTTACATTTTAACATTTAACTTTCTTAATTTCATATATTTATTTCAATAATAAATGATTGTCAGTCAATGTGAGTTATTTCTTACAATCATAAACAAGTTAAAATGATCACTAAGATTTATTTTAATTTGAAGGCAACAGTAAAGTTAAGCTCTGCCATAGCAATAACTTGCCTTGTAGTTAACACAGTTGCAGATTTCCCCACTGACACAAGAAGTTAATGTTTGATTCCAGGTAAAAAGCCAGGATTATGACTGCTGATTTTCAAGGTGGGCAGAATTTCTCGAATTAAACGATTGGCACAACACAATCTTCCTTACCTTCATTTCCTCTCCCCACCCCCAATGTTTGGCTTTGCAGAAGACAAAGTAAATAGATTTAGTAAATATTTATAACAGGCTGATCTAATCTCAGGTGGTCAGATTAAACCAGACATGTAGTCAAGGACAACAATTTCTTACAATCCTGGTCAAAGTGTGTTAGATAAAAACTACAAGCCAAAATTAGTTATTTCCAAACAAATTTGTGGCAGCACATCTAGGATGCAAATATAAGACAATCTTAAAGTTTTCAATGCGACCCACACCTATTATGCTCACAACTCACACACCCCACTCCCTCAACTCCAAGCTCTGTCTCTTCTCCTCTTTTTCCTTTCAGTCACTAGTCGTCTAGTTTTGTTGAGTAATACCAACTTTACAAGTCATTCAGCTTTCTTTTCCTTCTTCAGTTGGGGCCAGTGTGCTGTCTTGATAGGGTTGGTGTGAGTTTCCCAAAATCCTACAATATTGGAATTGATGGTGAAGTCGAGTATGAACCCCTCTATGTACATTATGTACCACAGACAAGATTGCATACTTCCATGGTAAAATTGTCCCTTTACATTCAAGCACACATCAGAATCAAGCTGGAATAAAAACTTCTTCAATAAAATGCACAACACTGTTGATAACTCTAACAACAGGTTTATGGAATATAAAGAAACACTGGGTGAATAAAATGTCTCTATTATCTACTGCAAAATCAAATCCTCTACTGCAGAATGGTGATTTGGGAAATCTAGCCACAAACACTAAAGTAATAACCAGTCAGGTGATTGTCTTAACATTTGATTAACATAAACAAAACCCAACACAAAACAGATGTTTTGTTCTTTGTCCAGAATAATTTGTAAGAACACACACATTCTGGACAGATAGCATAATGTAACCAAACATCCAAATTTTAAT
Source organism: Acanthosepion pharaonis (assembly GCA_903632075.3). Classification (NCBI taxonomy): domain Eukaryota; kingdom Metazoa; phylum Mollusca; class Cephalopoda; order Sepiida; family Sepiidae; genus Acanthosepion; species Acanthosepion pharaonis. The sequence continues at coordinate 2,720,264 of CAHIKZ030002301.1, read as the reverse complement.
TTCTCAGGAACTAAAAAATTCCAGACAACACATTAATCATGTCTTCTTATCAGTGAGAAGTGGATAAGGTTGAAACCTTGGTTTTACTCACCTTTACTGAATTTTGTCCAGTTAATTCTGGGTTCGATTCTCCTTGGAACTTTTCTTAAATTCATTTTATTATTTTAAAACATAAATTTTAAGACATTTAATTTTTAGTTTTCTTAACCATTCAACCTACTCTACTGAGAATTTTAATTATTATTATCTATTTAGTAACCCCTCCAAATCACCATCCTGTAATTTCATGCAATTAAATGTTTAAACAGGGTCAGTGCCCCCATTACACCAAGCCTTTCACTTTAATTATTAATATTTAAGCTTACTAAATCCTGTTATATAAATGAAAGAAAAATATACTCAATAACAAATTAAAGTTATACTCATTAAGAACACCTTTACCAAAACAAGGAGATGTCAATCTGGGTATTTATTGTAGCAAATGCAAAAAAAGAGGAAACATCACTTAGCCAGCTCCAATGTTTGTTTTTGTTTTTTATAAATTTCCTATTTGGAAATGCACTTTCATGTACACATGTTTATCCAAACAGAGGCATTCTTCAAACTGAAATAGCTCCGCTGGTGGAACCTGTCACTAGTTAGAAGCTTGAAAAAGTTCAATACCTTTTTTTGTTTTGATTTGGGAAAAAATTTGGGGGTCATCTCAAAGATTACAGAGTTCTAGTTAAAATTCTGATGTCTCCTCTTGAATATCTACACAATGGATCACTGTACAGACACAATGTTTTCTCATATCATAAAATCCCACAAACCTCGATCTAAATTCTTGACTCACAACTTCAATATTCCTACAGATGTGAGTCAAGTCCCTCTTTTTATTTCAACTGACAACTCATACCAACATGAAAAATGTGTAAAATAATTTTTGGCTGAACATGATTTTAAAACTTCCAATTTATTGAGGTGCCCAATCAGCTTTGAAACAGTTTAAATTAAGTTCAGCTTAGTTTGTTGAGATATCAAGTCAAATCTGTCATAAAAGCAAACTCACCTCAAACTTTGAGATCCTCCATTTCATTTACATCCTCACACTCTTTCAAATTGTTTTCATAAAAACCTGGGACCTCTTTACTTAAACCAAAACATTTCCAAAGACATTTAACCAACATACATGCAGCAGTAAAACTCCATATTGAGCTTTCAACTAGTCACAGAAATCCCAATTGTCTCCAATTCAATGTGTCTTATAGTCATCAATGTATCTTACTAATGATACACAGTAAAGTTTTATTGCATCACTTTGTTTAACAGATTTCTTACAGATAGCTTCTTGATAAATATTACAATGAAAAACAGAGCAAATAACAGCATTTTACCTGAATAGGCTTATAATACCTTTCCCTTCCTATTTTGTGTAGAGTGCACCATCTTTCACAATAGAACATTTTTGAAACCCACTATAGATTTGCACAAGTAATTGTTTTATAAATATCTTCACCTTTGCTACTCCTTTGCAGAAGATATAAGTAGTTCTTCTGGAGCTTAAAAAAAAATTTAAAAAACAAAGATCTGTATGAAAACAAGAAATTGGGTGGTTTCTGCTTGGTCACTACTTTTATCTAAAAAAAAAAAAAAAAAAAAAAAAAAAGCAGGTGCATTTCTTTACAGGCTCTTAAACCCTGTTCATTGTTTGTTCATCAATACTGTTAATTTTTCTGGTGCGACAAAGGGACAGTTTCTAATTTTTTTACAAAAATTTTCACCCATAGATTCTGCCATAATATAAGCCAACTTTTTAACAATTTCATTATATCTAATGTCTTTCGTATTTCTTTAAATGCTACAATGACATGATATAAAAAGCACTTAACATAGCAGTCTACTTGCTTAAATGAGAATTTTCGAAACAAAGTTGTATTTTAAATGTTTGTTATAATCTTGAAAAACTACAGATCTAGCAGAACCTTCATATTTTGACAAATGTGTTTTTTTTTTTGGTATAATGTATTGTAGTCTCTTCAAACACCTTCTTAGTTGCATAGAAAGGGCACACAATCTTGTCACTATTATTCGTGATAAAATAATCTCCTTCCCACATATCCATTAAACTTTCATCTTTAATTTTCCACTTCTTCCTGTCCTTGTAGTTCATGTTTTTCAAGGTGAGAGAAAAAATAAAGATAAATAAAGCACTTTAAAAGCCACAAAACATGTGCTGCCTTCTTGAAGAAGGACAAACACAAATGACAACATTCAGGTTCAAGGCAGATAATATAGTCTTTACTGATACTATTACCATTCCTCTTGATGGTACTAAATCGGGCTTATTTTTAATTTTAAAACATCTGACCATTAAATTTAAAGTTTTTTTTTAAATTTTTACATGGAGTGTAAACACTGTAACTTAAAAGTAATGTCTGTGTGCCTAAGTGCACTTGTGTAATATTTACCAAACTGAAATTTCATTATTCCTTATAGTGATCTAATTTTGGTGATCAACCCACCTGAAAAAATGTTCTCCTTAAAGAGACTAGCAATTTATTTCAAGCTAAAATAGTGAACAGGCAATTTGAAAAATGTTTCAAATAAAAATTATAGTGTCTAGTTACTAGACACTATTTTATCTTTACATTTGCCTCGTCAGGACATAAAACCTGGTGTCATGGCCTGCAAGTCACTGATTGGCCCAACTTAATTAACAGCATCCATAAATATCATTAACATTTTATACTATACCAATGTCTTACTCATTTAGTGTTATTTTCAGATGACTTTCTTAAAAATCATTCTTCTTTAAAGTATCAGCGAAAAATGTTTATTGGTTGATTTGGTGATGCACATATTGACCAACCATTAATTCAATAACTAGAAATACATCAATATGTAAATATGCATATATATATTTTGAGAAACAGATGAATGCCTATCTATATTCTTATTTAACAATGTAAGTTAAATGGTTAATTATATCTATATGATGTAAAGTATCAATCTATATAAAATAAAGAGCTGAATATTTCTACTTTACAGAGATTCAGGTAAGCCTTACAATAAGTAAAGCAACATTATTCATGCAGGTGTTTTCTAAGATCATAAAAGAAAAGCATAACTCTAAAATTTCCAAGACGTTTTCCTTACAATTTTTAACTAACTATTTATATATTGTTACATTAAGAAAGATTAAATCCATTTTATTTCCCTAATTACCAAAAAACATTGCAATACCAGATTATCTTGTCACTAGTGAAAAAACTATAAATTTCTGCTCATATAAAAAAATTTACATTAAACTAGGTACCTCCATTAATTCAGTATATGTAAAGTTTAAAATGAATTTTTAAAAAAGGAAAAAAAAACTTTCTTGAAGCTTTCATTTTAGCTTTAAATGAAAGCTAAAGGATTTAAAATTTACTATTTCCAGTAAGCAAGATACTCTGTGGTGTATTCTAAAAAGAAATTATACTGATCAGAATCGATCCCACTCACCCCGTAAAATTGATCAAAACAGCCATTTTTGTCACATTTGTAAACAAAAGTTAATTCTCATTTTTAAAAATCTTGCAAAAATAAAATATATATTTCTGAAACATTATTTGAAGAAAATTAGCAAATTTAAAGTTAAATTAGTCTGATTTGAAATAAATATTACTTACTTATAGCATAAAATGTTGTATAGAAACTTTTCTTAACTATAGGGTCTTGTTTTCTTGACATGTTAATCAATTTACTGACAGTTGATTGACAGCCAAACATGTTCATAGTTAAGTATGGTAGAGCAGACAATAAAGTTTGAGGTTTTTTTTTCTCACTGTAAGAGGAGACAACTCTTAAAACACTTGACCATTTAATGATAGATTTGTTGGTTTGTATATATTTCAGAAATTCTGCAAGTAATTACACATACTAAAACAAACTGAAATTCTTTTAAAAATATTTGGGGTCGTCAGATTGTAATAAGCTTTACAATATGATTAGCAAATTTAGTTTTTCTTATTTATACTATTAAATACCTGGCTACTACAATGGTGAACAAAAACTTGGAGAGTTAAGTTAAAGGGCAATAACTGAGACATCCAGAAGAGGCATGGAATGTAGAACTAGAACAATCTACCCTGGTGGACAAAATAAAGGGTTCAGTTCAAAATTCCAATCACCTGAAGAAGGCTAGAGCATATATCAGCTGAAATGTGAATATGGTGAAAAAAGATGAGGACAACAGTTCAAAGAATGTAAATTATAAATAATCATAATAATTATACCTCATCTCAGAAATATAGACAAATATAGTTTTACTTAATAACAATATTTCCTAAGAATTATCATATTGAAAATGAATTTTAAAAAATTTAAACACTTTATAAATTATTCAATTTAAAATTGTAAAGAAATGAAAACAAATCTTGTAAAATTCGTTTTTCATTGAAAAAATATTTTTTCTTCAGACAATATTTTTCTTAATATATATTATTCATAAAAGCAATTAAAAGATTTTCTAATTAAATAATGTCTTATTTTATTTTTTCAATTCAGAACAAATTTTCTGTACAACAGGGTTTGATTTTGCAAAAAAATTTAGTGAATTAAATTCTTCCAAGAATTCTGCTTTTAACTATAATCACTAAAAATTATCATGTTGAATTTCTCAAGTTTTCATAAAATTAAGGGGCTGAAATATGTAAAAAAAATATTTTTACCAAGATTTTCTAATAAAAATAATTTCATTCATTTGAAAATAAGTTTTGAAAAATTCATTAAAATTTGACAATTATTTGATTTTTGCAAGAATTTCAAAATTAATATGTCTGTCAGTACAAAAAGATGTTAAAATTTGCTATGCTAAAAGTTAGTACAACCAATGACAAAAGAAAAACAAGTTTTTTAAACAAAATTTTGAATGTTCTAAAAAGGAGTAAAAAATTTAATTAAGTAATCAAAAAAATTTTATCCTTCCTCTTAAAAATAACATAACAGTTTTGATGATAAAACTAAGTTTTCAATACATTTGGAGCATGTTTTCATCACAGTATGCTGATTCTTTAGTGTTTTCATAGAGGTACCTATATTAAATTGTACAAAGAAATAACAGGCAAAAGCCTATTATTCAATATCTGTTGTGCACCCAACACTTGCCAAGAAATTTTAATCAAATGCAACATAATTCAGTTTGGCAAGAGAACAATTAAAGAGCATCTAACAGATTTTAGTTTGCAGATATGGGCATGTCAAAAGGTTATGACCTTATTAACTGTTTGATTAACAAATATAATATAAATTAATCACTAATTAAGACCAATTTCTGTAGATTCTGTAGTTCTCCAGACAAAATCTCCCTGAAACTTAGTCTGTAAAATAGGATAAAAACAAATAAGAAAGTACACAAATTAATTCCTTTTATAAACTTTGCTTGCTACAGCAATACAAGTCTATTCTCATAATATCTCAGCACAAAGGAAACATGTGTGGCAACAGACACATGCATGTATAAACACAGAAACATATAAAGCCATGTAATCATTCAATTATTTTTTTTAAATTCTATGCACACATATAGTTAAAACAGCCAAAATACAGAGAATGAGGTGAGCTATGCTGATGATAAGGTATTCTTAGTTGGGATAAGAACGATCTTGAACAAAAAATCAGCATCCTCTAGCAAGTATTCCAAGAAGTAGGACTCAAAATAAACTTTTCCAAAACAAAAACAATGATCTGGAATTGGAATAAAAGCAGTGAAGTTGCATACCCTGAATCCGTCATAAAAATTCAGGATGTAAAATTAGTAAATACTAAGCACATTGATCAGTTACAACAAATTTAGTATAAGAGATAAAGAAATTGATCATAGATAGATTGTGCTAGGGGTTGTGTTGCCTAACACCATAAACTGCTATAAAACCAAAATATTAACTTAAAAAAAAAGTAATGTTCTTAAATAACCTCATCATATTGATGATATACATGATGTCAAACTCGTTCAGAAATATTTAAACTGTCAGCTATATACAAATGCTTTTTCAGATCAATGGTTAAAAGTGGCTTTGATCGAGTGAAGCATGTAGGCCACAGTAAGAACCATCCTTCATCAAACATTGTGGACTGGCACTACAAAATCATAAAAAAGAACTGTACCAAATAACAGAAACCACATCACTCAAGGACTTTCAACAGCAGCAACAATTTAAATGAGTAGTACATGCAACTCGAAGAGGAAAATAAAAACATAATCAAAATGTTGATATCCCACACTATTCCTAACAAAAAACAAAGAAGGGATCCCCCCATCAATACTGGAAAGAGCTTTTAACAGCAACTGTACTTGAGAAACCTATTTTCTTGAAAAGTTGTTTCAAATTTCAAATGACAATCTAAATGCTTGGTCAATAAATGTCAAATGTTTCCTTATAAAGAAACAGTTAATATTACCATCATCATACATATTTATATATTTCTATATATCCTAATACATATTGGTGTTTGCATTAGTAGAAGCATTGGCCATAAGCCTTACTCATATAAAGGCACATGGTTACATAAAACTGAGTGAGATTCCAGTCTCTGCATTATTTGAGAATGACAGTTTAAGGATCAGCTGACAAAGAATTGCCTTTGAATCAACATCAGAACACTCAAGCCAGTTTAATACACTTTATCCCTTTTGCTGTTAACATTCTTATCACTGCTGGTGGTGGTCAACACTGAATTTGAGAATATTTTAGAGATTAATATTACTAATTAATTTTATGGTTAATTTTACAGTGGGGACTTGTAGTCGTTTCTGTTGATTTTAAGTCACACCAGTCAGCCCAGGTTGTCCAGACTTGAATAGAAAATAAAAAGACATTTATTGAGAGGAGACTTCATTTCTGTATGAATAGAATATGTTAAAAATACTGTAAGAAAATGAATATAATTATTCATTCACAGGCAATTTGAAGTTTCACTTCAAATGCCAAGTTAGTGCAGCTTATTAACATAAATTCATCTTAGAAAAAAGGAATGCAATAATTCACATATGTCTAGTCACAAAAAAAAAAAGAACTTTAAACACAACAGGAGAATGAAGATCAATGAGTTTGGTTATTCTTCAATTACCAAGTATTAAACAGCTACCATAAACAACAGACTTTCATCTTCTTAGTTCTGAACTAAGTGAGGATTAAAAGAATGTCTCATTTCAAAACTTAGATAGAAGGTCCTCTTTAACCAAAAATAACAACAAGCAAACTATTGTTGCGATGAACTTATACTTTTTATTGAAAATCTTAAAAATGTGCCTTTACACTGAATTAAATTTCAATATTTACATTTTTCTCTTTTTCCTTCTAAATGCATATAACACTTTGATCCTATATAGTCAAAGTTAAGATAGAAAAGAATTTTGTATGAAAATAATAGTTACTAATTTCTTATTATATTTTCCTATCCATTTCTACTCTATAATTGAGTTGTATTACATACAAATCATTCAAGTTAAAGTTGGTTTTGTGATCTATTAGCCTTGGACAAGATTGAATAACTGTTAGTATCGCTTTTTATCTATTTAATAACTACCTCTGTTTGCTATTATTTTTAACGTGTGTTTAGAAAAAAAGAAATCATTGACAACAATTATTTATACTAATACAACTGCTAGTACTGTTTTAGATAGAAGTATTAATAGGTAATTGTAATGAGTCACAGTAGCAATTAAATTGAGTCCCCACATCATCAAGACTAGAGCTAAATACAGATTCAAGTATAAGATCAATAAACTCATGAAGAAGAAGGTAGTTGGAGAAATAAATTGTGTGGGTTTCATTCTATGCTACAGGGATATAGTTGGCAGTATAAACTGCTTAAATCACCTGTTTATAATTACTTTTCCGTTTAGGCTATCACTAAAAAAGGCAAAGAAAAAATAATGATATGAAGAAAGATACTGACAACATTTAAATGTATCTTTTTACATAAATGCTGTGGTCTGCCAGAGCTCTATCCTTGAACCGAGGTTGTTCCTAATTTTCATCAACAATCTTCCCAATTTCAACAGTTCTTAACTCGATATCTATGCTGATGATACAACTATTTACTCTTGTCTTAATGGTCATTTTGATCAGTTCAATATGGTCAAATTGGAAGCTGATCTTAAAAATAACCTACAATCTGTTGTTAACTGGGACAAGAAATTGCTTGTTAATTTTAATGCCTCTAAAATAAAACTGCTTTCTTTTAATTGCCTGAGAGAACCTATTTTGCCTACCAGCAGAATGACCAATGCTAACCTCCAGGAGAGTGACTCATTACGGCTTCTTGGCATGAAGTAGAATGATTATATTGAATCAATTGCTAGGTCTGCAGCTAAGAAATTTGATTCAATATGTTGTGCTAGACAGTTTTTCTCTCCAGAATCCATCTTAACCCTTTATAAGTCTACTATTCATCCATCTTTAAATCATGCTAAAAGTATTGATAGTATCAAATTAAGCCTTTATCTGCAATTATAAATTCAAATAAAAGCAGTGATCTACCATCTTTACCATCTGCATTACTAAAATTCCAGATATGACTGAGTGGACTAGCAGATGAAGGACAACTAAGATTAAAGAAATAATATCAACATTCTGGCACAGCATAACAATAAATAGGGGGTCAACATTCTATACCTGGTACTTGTTCTTCTAAACTATTTGCAAACTAAACACTTCACCTTCAGTTGGTTTTGTATAAATTAAAATATACAGTAGTCATATGATATATTTCTGTAATTCACAGTCAATTCCTTATAATGGCCTGCTACTCATTTTTTGAGCACAGCTGTCTACTAGAATGGTTAGCCAATCTGTTTCAGATGCCTGATCAGGCACATTTGTGTTTTTTCAACACCCACAGAGCCCACCTGACATATGCACCAGCCTAAAAAAACATATGAATAATATAGAACATATCTACAGGATTGACCACTGAGTCATTTATTCAAGTGGACAATGTAAGATTGATAGTCATATGAATCTCAAATATAAAACAAATCTTATAAGGAATGCCTAAAGAAATTTCCCTTTTCAGTCAGTAAAAGTGAAGTTCACATGTATGCATGTGTAATTAGCATTAACTTAGAAATAAAGACTGACAAAACTCAAAAGGTAATATATCAATTAGTAAATTAACATGCCAAAAAACTGTTAGATTTAGCAAGAGCATGACATAAAAGGCTTGCAAGGACCTGTTTCCTAATGTACAGCCAATATGCATGGCAAACCCAAGAAAATAGCCCAGTTATTTATAGCATCCAGATAAAATATGAATAAAAAGGCATATTGAATGTAAAATACAAATAAGGCATATAGTTTTCCATACTTTTAAAGTAGAGCATAAACAAAATGGTAAAAATCAATTAGAACAGACACTAAAAAACATTTTGTTTCACTCTTTTTATACTCTATTTGTACTTAGTGTCTATCAGTTAAATGTAGAAAGATTCAACTGATGACTGCCTTTGTTTATAAAATAATTTGTGTGTTATTCTTGCCACTACTACAAATAGCATGGCCCATTTACTTAGGACTTGCTATTTAAGCAGCTAATATGTATTTAAGGTCGCATTTCATATGTTCCACAGTAAATTTTATTATGATAGATAGATAGATAGATAGATAGATAGATAGATTTTATTTTATAAACAAATCCAGTCATCAGATAGATATCAATTAAATAAATGAGTAGGATATTATGGTTTGCCAAGGAGAATTTTATATCCTTTACCAAGCTGGTTCAGGTCTAACCATACAAATTGTTATCTAAAACTCCAGAAACATTTTAAATTACCTTTCCTAACCCAACTATTGTATGTAGCTGATTCAATAGGGAATATTTAATCGCTAATCAGCTGAAGATGCTTTCATTTTTATCCAAGCCAACTCATCTTAAATTTTCATAATCCAAAATACCAGTAGACATAAATAGCTTCTATGGCTGATTTGAATGAGCAGATATCTTATCACACTTTATACAGGTTGATATCAAGCTCCAGTCTAAAAAGCACTAAGACTATCATTCACATATACCTTTTAATTTGGAAGTGAAAAACTAAAGGCACTATTGACATTTTTTCATTTTTGCTGTTACTTTATTCATAAAAGTGACCACTCTTTTGCACATGAAATTTAATTTCATCCCCAACTCAGAAAGATTGTTCAATCTCTAAATTGATAGAGAAGTTATGTAACAAGGTTCCTGAATGTACAATTGTTTTGAACTTGCAGGAAGTACTTCTCCTTCAGGATGAGAATGGGGTCATTATCTATCACCTTAGGCATCCCTAAAAGGGGAAGTACTGAGGAGGCTTCAGAAATTTTCGCATGCCATTTCCAGAAATCCTACATTAAACTCTGACCTTGTTGTCACATTCTGTTGCAAGGTGGGCTCCAAAGTAATTTGAAGGAATTTTTACACTTTAGTATTAAAAAGAACTAAAATAAGCCTTGAAAAATGAGAAAAGAATAACGAAATGCTTATTTGTATTTAATCCATTGCATTTGAGAATAATCAAATACATGTATTTGTCCTCTAGATGTCTATTATGGAGAACAAAATATGCAAGAGAAACAATCATGAAAACAGAATGCATCACTTGTAAATTATGTAACCTGTTGTGTCATACTAATTTAAGTTTAGTAAAAATTATAACCTGTGTTGCATACCTTACTTAGATTATAACATTATAATAAAAGATATTCAATTTATTTTCTCATCAGCACAATAATCTAAATATCAATTTCCTAAAACACTTATCCCAATGCTACTTGATTAACTATAGCCCCAGCCTTACACACAATCTTCTTTCTTCATTACTGATAAAGTGGACAGATTTTTATTAATGGCATACACTACAGATATTAGGATATTTACAAACATTCTTTTATCAGCATTTCTTTTTCATCATTTGCAATAAAAAAACAAAATGTTTTAAGCTTTTAAAAAGCCTGTTTATTATAAAAGATGAAAAGAAAGTATAATAATAAAAAGTAATGCTAATGTCTTTAAGTTCAGAGAATCAAAGAAAATTATCAACATTTTGTTGGTTACCAGCTTAAAAGCTACACTATTGGGTAGAATTTAAGCTAGCTCCTGTGAAGGGCTCTTGATTGGGCCCTCATCACAGTTGGTAGGGAGGAGTAGATGCGATAGGTAACAATAAACTACAGAAGAACTCAAAATTGATTGCTGCAGTTAAGTATTGCATTAATATTTAAGCTTAACTTTTAATAGTTCAGTGATAATTCTTCTGCTGTCACTTAATTTAAAGACAATTTGATATATATAGGCCCTTACTTTCCATACAATTATTTTTATTTTATGGGTGGCTTTTGCTGGATTTTGCAATTACTTCTGCTTATTCCAAAATTTATTTCAAAGTTATGAAAATGTTATCATACAAAAAAAAATGTCGCCAAAAAAAAAATCATGTTAAAAAAAAAAAAAAAAATAATCGCCAGAAACAATTGCAGTAATGAAAATTTGGAAATCCAAAATTTCAGGATTGTGGGTCCAGATCCAGTCCAGAATGTTTTTAATTTGCTCACAGAGTTGGCCTGATTCCAAAATGGTATTATATGTTGGGCTATGGCCTCTAGGAGTAAAGTGGAAAAGTGTGATACAGTGACATACTGACATATTTATTATATAGAAGATGGGCAATCAACAAGATTTAAGAATTAAACCTCCATTATTCATGCATTTTTATGGGCCAATTCCTTCCAACCAATCCAGAAAGTTAAATGTAATTGCTCTAATACTTCTCATGATCAAAAGTAATATAAATCCAATACTGCAACATCAAATACAAATATAGAATCAAGTGAATATTTCGAATATACACATACTGATAGTTACAGCTTAATCTAGTATACAATACATTACAATCAAGTAATATGCATATCAAAAGCTAGTTCCGAGAAATTAACAGCATTACCTGAAGTTTCTGAAAGAATTCTTTGCAGATAATTAAATAAGTTAGATCTTGAAGACTAGACCAAAAACCACGGTTCATTTTCATCAAAATTGGTCCTGACTGAATTATGTTTTTGTTTAAAGTAAGATATACATGACAATTATTAAAGTAAGAAAAAAAAATAAAAAAATAAAAAATAAATAAATAAATTTCATTTATAAGTTTCTAATGAAAAATATTATAAAAAAAGTATAAAATATAATTTTGGAAAAAGTTACTTTTTTAAAATTGCTTTTCCAAATCATATGTATTTTATATGTCTGAACAGTAATAATAAAAGTAGGCACCTCCACTGAATTTTTGATACCTAAGTTTTAAAATTAAATTTTAGAAATGAAAAAGCATTCTTGAAGATTTCATTTTAGTTTTAATTGAAAGCTAAATGATTAAATTTATTATTTCCAGTAAGTAAAATATTCTGGTGAATTTCAGATAGAAATTATGAAGATAACTTAATATAACTTATTTACAAAAGCAATTAAAAGCTTTTCTAATTAAATAATGTCATAGTTTTATTGCATCTTTTTATTTTACAATTCAGAGCAGATTTTCGATGAAACGGGTAACTGTTTTACATAAAAAAATTGATGATTTATTTTCTCCAAAGAGTCCTAACTAATAAAAAAAAAATCCCCCTCACCTTAAAAATGAAATTTCATGAAATTAAGTAGGTGGTAACATATGTAAAAAAAAATATTTTTTATTAAGATTTTCTAAAAAGAAAAATTTTAAAAATAATTTAATTAAATTCTGAATATGTCCTGACAATTATTTGAATTTTGCAAGAATTTCCAAATCAATGTGTTTTTTACTGGAAAAAAACATACAAAAAAAAATTAACCTTTATCTTTGGTCTGCCACTGACGTTAAAAAAAAAAAAAAAAAGAAAAGATTTTTTAACCAAAATTTACAACATGCTACAAAGGAGTAAAAAATTTCAAAAAATAAAAAATATTTTAGTCTTTCCTCTTAATAATAACAAACATTTTGATAACAAAACTTTGTTTTTATTGAGTTTTGGGCCTTATTTTCATCATACTATGCTGTTTTTTTTAAATGCGACCAAATGGAGGTACCTAAATAAAAGAGACAGTATATTTTGACACCTATTGATTACAAACAGTAACTGTTCCTGGAAAAGATACTTTTCCATAATAGAAGAGTGATAGAGCCCTCTTATGAAGAACAACAGATTTCTTCTGCCAAAACCCTTCTCTAAACCCAATTATCTTGAATACTAAATTTATGGGCTCTACAAAAAATATTTTGGCTTGATTGATTGTTTCATTTCATATGACTTATCAACTCTTTGCAGGTTATTTAAAGCCAAAGAATATTTTTTGATCGTAAATATTTTTTTTTAAATAATAATGGTTTTGTGATACAAGTCTTACAAATTATCCTATAGCAGGGAGAAAAGAGCTGGATTCATACCTTTCCCAAGGATATTTGCATGTAAGTGAATATAACAAACCCAGCTGGAATTGGAACTCGGCTCTCTGGTTAACAATTCCAAGCCATTATCCTTTGCATTTCCCATCCATGCTTATAACACCTAGTATTCCTAAGTAGTCACCCATCTAGGTACTGATCAGGCTCAACATTGCTTAAGTTTAGTGATCATACAGAAAGCAGTGTTTCAGCATGATGTGGTCATGAGTTCTATTTTGGTTTGTGCATAACAAAGAGGCACACCAAGTCTTCCTTGCCAAATTATAAGTATATGTCATATAGCAGAAAATACAGTAATATGGTTTATTCATAATAACATTATTGCTGTACATAAAATGAGCAAAGATTTCACCTCTTGCTTCTTGTACTAAAGGAAATATCAAATCTAAAATTGAAGACTGAATATATGAGTATTCACAGATTTTGACTACATTTTGGGCTTGATTTACTAACTTGTATTTAGACTAAGTCCAGGAATAATAGAACACTTTGTACTTTTAATGAGTTTTTCTCTCAATCATTATTAGCAGCACCTTTACAAACACATACACACAAACATATTTGTATACAGGATCAATATTTAGGAAATGTAGGCAATTTATGTCTCATACATAATCAATTGTGATATCTAGTGAAAAGATCAGACGAAAGTATCTGTAATGGCACACCAGAATATAATGGTAAACAAGCAAGTAATGCTATGCTATTGACCAAATTCCATCCAATAACAGAATGTAAGATATCATAATGGATGTTCTTATGCAATATTAATAGCAAAGAGGTCAATTATTTTTATATAGGAGTAAGTTTAATATATTTGATATATATTAGAAATGGGTTCATGTATGGGGATAGGATCAATGTAACCAATTTGTTAAATAAAACATAGTTTAGAGACTTGCTAGTAGAGCAGGGCAATACCCAGGGGAATGTTGAAGGTTTAAAACCCAGAGAAACCTTGACTGTTGGTTAACAAATATTCAGTAATGAATTTTCTGCTTGCATACATTTCACTGATTTAATAAGGTTTATGATCATCAATTGGAAACAAATTTTGGATGTGAAATATTACTGTTTCACTGTGAAACTCAGCACTAATTCATTGCCACAACTACAAAATTTAAACATATTCTCTTGCTAGAATTTATTATAAACTTCAGCTAAAAGGTAACATAACAAAAACAAAAATATCAAAATATTCCATCAAATTAATGACTTTCCAATGTCAAAAAAAGAGCACTGAATAAGTGTACATTTCATGCAAACTACAATATTTCCTGGCCTCAAGAATGCAATTTTGACCTTTTGAAAATACAAAATTAAATAAAATGAAAAAGGTCATCTTTGGCCTATAGAATGCAGAGTATATCTTTGAGACTTATTTCAAGAAAAAAAAATAACATCCTCAATGCCCAAAAATACAGTATTTTTATTTAAAAATAAGAAAAAACATTGAAAGATGCCTAATTCTTGGAAATTTCTCATTCTCATTATTTAAATAATTAAATTATAGTAAGCAATGAACTCTACTTCTACCATTTGAGTAATATATGCATTTATCATCCATATGCTAAAATACTATGAAGTTTTTGGGGAAAACGGTTACAAAAAAAAAAAAAAAAAAAAAGATTCGTTTATGCTTTGTTAAATATTCAAATAGCTGTACAGCAAAAACTTAGCTTATGGTACCCTGAGACCCCTGTCTGGTCATGTGGTAAAACTGTGAGGATATGGCATCTATTCAAGAATGATTTCTATCAACAGTATGAAGGTTGAGTGTTTCTATCCCATCAACTGACAGAACAAAGTACAGTGTTGGGCTCTTGATTTATCTTATCAGTTTGACTATCATAGACATTCTGTTGTCAAATATCTGGAGAAGGATGCCTCTTCAGAAAAATCTAATCAATGTCTACTTTGAGGACTTTTTTACTTACCACTTTTCAAAGGTACAAAACAAAAAAGAACACAGTTATGGACTTTTAAGCAAGCAATTCAGAATTAAAGACTGATGCAAAAAAAAAAAATAATAAAAATAAAAGTTTTTAAGAAATGTATAGCAAATTCCTATTTAATTCAATAATAAATGAATAACCACTTTTCATATACAATTAAAATTTCTTCAAAATCATCTTTATAATCAGATTTCAAGTGAAGAAAATAAAATTGGAGACATAACCAAACAAGAAAATTTTCCCAGAGAAATAATGAAAAAAATTTCATGGGATGAATTTTAGATGTACAAAAAATAATTTCATATTATCAAATTAATAACTAGAGAATAAATAAAACTGATTCTAGGTTTATTTTGAGTGTGATGAAATTTTTGAAAAAAATTATACCATAAATCAACTTTAACTTGAATAAATAAATACTATAGAAAAAGTGAATGAAATATTCTGAATTTTTTTTTAAAATTAAGCCAAATGCAAAAAGGAGAGTTAAGTTTGAAATAATTTATGAATTATTAATTGTTGAAAATAAATGTGTGCCTTTTGATTAAGAAATGTGTGTTTAGAAAAATTTCAAGAGAAAAATAACTACTTAAATGCAATGTCTTCCACTAGAGACAAAATATTTGTTTAGCTAAAGTTTTCAAATATTTCCTGCTTTATAAAACAAATTAGGAGCAATATAAAGCCATTAGATTTTTTCTGTAAAGGTATATTGCAAAGATTATACAAATAAAGGTTATATATTTGCAAACTTTTAAAATTGAAATGCTATAATATTGAGGTAGTATATAAATTGTCACATTGTAACAATGGTAAATTGGATTCAAAGACTTAAATTCAGATCAATTATACATACATACACTACATGCAATATTACATTATTTCGAGTTACTGCAACTTTAGATTATTTTATTTTGAGTAATATTATTTACCAACTTATATACTAATGTTCACCTCATAAAAGACTCAAGAGCTACTCAAGGTAGTCATGAGGTTGAGTTAGGAAATATAACAGTTAACTCTAGATTTGAAAAGGTCAAGATTGTACTGATCGGGGAAACATCCTGCCAGGAGTCTGTTCCACAAAGCTGCTGTTCTTGGGAAGACGCTGTGCAGGGAGTGTAATGATAATGGTTTGGAATGAAGAGTTGATGAGCCAAATTTGAATACCACTCACATTGGTTGCATTTGCTTTCACATAAGTATCCTTTGGAAAGGTATGAATCCATCTTTTCTCATCCCAATTATAGGTTAAATAGTAGGGCAGACTAGGCTCTTCAGCTTTGGGTGGAAACCAGTCTAAGAAAAGGACAACTCTGAATTCAAAACCATATGTAGCCCTGATGTAGCCTATACTATGCAATTATCAACCATAAAATTCATACTGACTATAATCTAAATTGCATAGATATTATTATAATATTAGGAAGAGATGTCACTTAACAAAAAGAAAAGTTTTTGATATATGTTTTCTTATGTAAACACTGACAATTGTTACAATCGAAAGAGATGTAGCAAACTAATCTCTTTGCAGCATTCTATCAGGTTCAAATGAGTAATCCCAAACATTTTAATTCAGTTTTTACCATATATCCAATACTTTGTCAATCTTCCAATCATATATTCAGTAAAACATGCATAACATATCTAAGTACAAATACAAAACTAAATTATACATATTTAAAACAAAAGGTAGTCAATAGAAAAACATTTTTCATTTTAAAAAGTTTATACAAAATAAAATAGCAAGTTTCAGTGTGTAAGGTTTGGCCTTAAATCTTGACATACATCATTCAGTTGTTTCTGTTGTTTTATAAAAATCATTTTGAAAATGTTTTGAATTTATTATACACATGCACAAATAAAAAAAAAATAGCTCCATTTTTTCTTTATTTTAAATCAAATCCTTATTATCACAAGAAATATTTACTGGACTAGTTTTCAAAACCACAGAAGTTATGTTACAACTCTTTCAAAAACACTTGGCTTAGCAAAAGGACAAACCTTCATAAGTTGCCATCCTACATATAACGCTACCAATTTTAAAATGTTACATCGCAATTGTAAGCAAAGATATGTCAAAGATATTAGATGTATGTATCTTCGCATCACCAGAGATGTTTCTATTACACACATTGTCTAGATTACATAATAACCTGAAAGTTACATAAGCCACTCTAAGAAATAGGAATTATTTTGAACAGCCAGTTCTTAAGTTATGCTTTATGGATGAAGGAAAACTAATTACAAATATATGCATATATCAGTGTTTCATACAAATAGTACCAGACATGTTGTTGTTATTATGGAGCAGTTAATTACAAAATTCACTTAGCCTTTCCACCATTTTTTATACATAAACAGAGATTTGATAAAAATCCTTCAACTAATTTAAAATTTGTTTTAAAAATAAGAAAAAAAAATAACAATAGGGAGTATAACATTTTATTATAGCCTTAAGAACAGACATTTAAAAAGTATATATTAATATATAATACATACAAATATATTAAAACAAAGGGAAGAAAAGTAAAATATTTACAGTAAAATGGTAAATCAAAAACTTATATTAAAAAAAAATATTTATAAATTGTTTCGTTGCTCTTTCTCCCTTTGTTTTAACATATTTGTATGTATTATATATTAATATATACTTTTTTAAAGCTATAATAAAATAACAATAGACTATATTTTCTAAGAAATTAGGTAACAAAACTTCAAAGAAAACATTCTTTAAAGAAACAAGATGATGTCTGCAACTGCTGAATAAATAAACAGCCTTGACACTTAGAATCCATCTCCTATTACACTAAGATATACTAAAAGTGAAGGATTCACTGATACCTGTCATATTACTGCAGATATCAGTGAATGTGTAAGTCATGACTTTTTTCCTTGAACTCTCACAAAAAAAAATCTGTCTTTTTATAGATTGCAAAGGAGTCCTACTTAATTTCATTTAGCATTATTTTTTTTAATATTTAACTGCCAATAAAGAATTTCATAAACTTAAAATGCTTTTTGTAAAAATTTATTGATAAATTATAGTTGAAATAAGCATGTTTTTCTTGTAATTTGAACTAAATTCATGCAGGTTATAAAAAAAAAAAATAAGGTCTAGGTACAACAACTGCTTTTTAAACTCAGCATAAGACGATGGTCATCAAAATAATCTTGTTGACTATTACTAATGAGTGAAGATTTTCGGTCCTTACTTGTGTCCCATATGTGTGGTCTTGTGCTAAAACTTAGTAAAAAACAACTGTTTGACCATTTATCAGAACCCATGAGATTGGTTAATTGTTTAACCAATCATCACAGTTTCAGGACATAAGCACAAGTATCTGAGTTTAAAGAATAGAAAAAAACTTGATAAGAAAGAAATATCTGTTATTTTTTCTTTTTTTTTTATTTTAGATCAACTGTTCATTTTCTTCAACTAAAATACCTAAGAAACTTCTTAGTGACCATCCTTCTGGTAAACTGGAGACAAATACCAATCAAGATTTTCAAGCATATTAAATTATAACTTTCAGTTAGACTAGTTATCTTTTTATTATCACATGTACAGCTGCTATGATTTTCTGTATCATACATTTCAAATGAGAAAATTTACAATAAATCCTCTTGAGATTAAATTCTAGATATTTTGAGTTTGACTATGAGTTAACATTCTAATCGATCATTTAAGAAATTTTAAACTTTTAACTGCAGAACTTATTTTTAAACACATTCACAGCTAACAATTTTAAGCCACTCTTTAACAACTAGAGAATTAAATGGCTATGCAAGTTTTCAAATACTTAATAAATATAATGTTAATATTTCATTGTTTTAGCCTATTCTAAAGAAAAGGATGATGTGCTGATAGCATAATGGTTCTTGGTGCAGAAAGTGGAATCTGCATGCCAAGTTCAAATTCTAACCAGATCTGTTATATGCACTTAACATTAATGTCCTTGTAATAAACATGACTCCATCTTCTCTCCAGTTGGCTCTCTTGCCTTGAGTGGTAGTCAGACTAATGAGAAGGAACAACTTTGACATGGAGCACAAGTAGAATATTCTTTGTATTAACATAGGTACCTCCACGAAATCGCTAAAAAAGAGCATAGCTTGATGAAAAAGACGCCAACCTTGCCAAAAAGAAAATTTTATCATCTAAATGCTTATATTATTAAGAGGAAAGACCAAAGTTTTTTTTTAATTATTTTTTAAAATTTTTCCTTCTTTTTAGAACATTCTAAATTTTGATTAAAAAAAATCTTGTTTCTCTTTGTATCACCGGAACTAGTAAAATAACATTTTTTTTGGTATGACACACATTAATTTGGAAAATCTTGCAAAAATAAAAATAATTGTCCTAAGTCTCATTATGAGATAGATTTTTTTTAGTGCATTGTAAATTGTATCATTTTGACTAATCAGAAGATCCGCAGTAATTAAGAAATATAATTTTGTGTATATAATCGGGCTGTAATTATAAAGTAAGGAAGACCAACCAGAATACAATTAAGTTGCGTTATTTGAGTTAAGCATTGTTCTCCGCTGTTAAGGCCTTTACTTTTGCGAAACACGTGTGGAGAAGTTCATTTGATTTTTCCATTTCAACTGAGAAGGGTACCTACAAGTATCAGTATCATCTTATGAAATTTATATGATCTTATTTTATATTAATCTTAGTTATGACATTTTTCCATAAATGAAATATCAAAATTAATAATAAAATGAATGAAAATATAAATAACTCAGTAAAATGTAATAAATGTACATAAAATTATAATATTTTATGTACACTTCTGATAAAATTTCATGAGAAAGGTACCTATAAATTAATTAGATACCTTTCTTATAAAATATGAAATTTAATCTCACTCTTAACAGTTTTATTTTAATTTCTTTATGATATATTTTACATAAAGCATCATAAACGTAAAGGTGAAAGCTAAGTACAAAAAAAAATTAGAGCGCTGAAAGTTTTCCTTAAAAATAATGAGGTAAATAATTTGTTCACTTAAATGTAAATTATTTCACTTTTCTCCTTCCATAGAACAAATTATCCTCACGGAATTCATCAATATGTTATTCATCACCTGTCAAGTGACGCGAAAGTTTATGACCTGCTTTGTTTTATTTTCAAATTACATCTTTTCAGCACAGAAACTAAATTAAGCTTGGTTCAAAATATTTTAAATAAACATTATAATTTCTGATTTTCTTAAAATAAGTTTTGAAAAAATGATAATTGATATTTAAAAGAATTTCAAAGTGAGATTTCCAGTTTTTTTATAAAATGGAAAAAAATGGTCAATTTTGCTGACTCAAAAAAAAAAAAACAAGATTTTTAATGAAAATTTTGGACGTGCTAGGAACGATTAAAAAATGTAAAAAAATACCCCAAAAATACTTTGATCTTTCCTCTTAATAATAACAAACATTTAGACAATAAAATTTTGTTTTGTCAAGTTTGGCGTCTTTTTCATCATGCTATACGCTTTCTTTAGAGATCTCGTGGAGGTACCTATATTAACACTTAATCTGGCCATTGATCACTATCCTTCATTGGCCATTCTGGACCTCACATTGTTACTGGATTCCTGAGGAGATGTTGATAGGGTGGGTGTAGATTCGGACAACTTAACTAAAAAAAGCCACCGATACACATGTAGTTCCTTCTTGAAGGGAATTATTATCATTCATGAGGATGAATAGTGTTTTAAAGAAAAGGAGTCACCTTGGACTGAAAATTTACATGAGAACATCTTGGCAATTTTGATACACAATCTACCAGAAAGATGGTCACAAGATTTATAAATCTCTAAGGTATTTTAGTTTAAGGAAATGAATAAAATATCTAAAAAGATTTAGATTATTTTTTTTTCTTATCAAGTTTTCATTTTCATACAACAATATCAAAAGTGTATCAAAGCAAGGGATAAACAAGCAAACACTCTTTTTTAAACTTTGTGTAAATTGGCCACTGATTCTGGAAAACAATGTTATTAACTGACATTAAGCAATAAATATGTTTTAAATGATGATTTCAAACTAACAAAAAAAAAAAAAATAAAATTTTTCTTTTGGTTCAATTGTATTATTGATGCTGAAGCTTTAAACAAATAACATCAAAAAGAGCAGTTAATATATATTTGGTAATTAAATTGATAACTTAAAGACTATAAAAGCCATATATACTTAAGATGGATTTTAATTAAAAATAATTATGTTGTTTCCAATTATTACCAATATTTATTAATAAATTTAACAAAGAAAAGAAGAAAATTTTCAAAATCAAGCAAAAGCTGAGTATGATTGTTTATAAATTATCAAATCCAGTAAAAAAATCTTCTGCATTATGCTATTTGAATAATACTTTTTTTGGGTAGCTTCATTTGCCATATAGAGGCAAGTGAGAATAACTGTGCATTTGTAAGCAATCCAGCTGTCACAAAAATTTTTTTTTTTTTAAAAAGCAAACCCATAATTAAGTTGTTTGTTATTCCCTTCTTTTCATTTATCCTTTTGG
Source organism: Acanthosepion pharaonis (assembly GCA_903632075.3). Taxonomy (NCBI): domain Eukaryota; kingdom Metazoa; phylum Mollusca; class Cephalopoda; order Sepiida; family Sepiidae; genus Acanthosepion; species Acanthosepion pharaonis. Next base: position 2,698,345 of record CAHIKZ030002301.1, on the reverse strand, counting down.
GTCCAATTGATAAAATGATGCTTTGAAATGTTAAACTTGATATAACATAACACGTTCATAAATTAGCAATAATCTAAAGCATCAGGTAAATACAAAAGGTTTAATTTCAATACAAAGACTTGAAATTTTGATTTACATATGAAGCTAAAATTTTCAACAGTATGAATTTTTACTAATCTACAGAAGATTTGCAGACATCGCTAAGCATCTAACATTTGCAAAAATGGCTAGTTGTACTTTTATAAATGGAGAGATAGATATAAGCAGTGTGGACATAGAAATCAACACTGCATGGTAATTCAGTTTCACACCATCTGTCCACACTGTCTTTATCAACAAATACTCTATTTTTGATAGTGAGCACTGTTCTCTCATAAATATAGAAAATTTTTACACACACATATATGAGTGGGTGCTGAAAAGTTTTTAGACTAACCCACTTTCAAAAATGATTTTTAATGCATAAATATCAGATTATAAAAATACTGATTTTGGTAAGTGAATTGAGCTGAGAACTTTTCAGCATCTCTTTTTAAATAGAAAGTGAATGTTGAGAAAGAAAGTGTTTAAAAAAAAATTTTGGAGAGGATATAGGAAAGTTTCTTGGGGGCTTTGGTATATCTAAGACAGCAACCAGAATTTTAAGCCATTCTACCAATCCTTGATATGTTATGCATTAAACATGTAGATAACTTTGTGTAAAGATATATATATATAGCTATACAGATATAACAAATATGAAACATATAATAGAAGATTCTATATTCTAAGCATTTTATACTATTATATTAATCCTTTCATTATAAAGGTTTCCACTGGAAGCTGCAGTTGGTCTGCTTAAATAAAAAATTAATCACCCTATCTTCTTGTCCCTCTTTTAAATGGTCTGCACAATTCTCTTATCTGGAATTACTTCAGAACAATACTGTGTTGGTTATCAAAATGTCCACACAAAAGAGCACTGCATTTACTGAAGTTTTTATCTACTATTTTTTAGCCACTGAGTGAAAAAAATAGAAATTTAATGTTGCCAACTGCTTTTATCATTCAAAAATTTTCAAAAAAAATATTCAACTTTTAAAACAATACTATTCTCAAAAGTCATCTTTTTCTTCACTTATGTACTTTTCAAATAAGTTTTATTTTCAGAGGCATTCATTTTCAGATGTTTGAAATTTTTATTACAGATGCTGAAGCAGTATATTCTATATCTCTGCTTTTAATCTAAATGCAGCAAAAAATATACAAAATTTCTTTTTCTTCAAAACTTGTATTTAAAACCTTAAATCCACAATACCTACAATGTATAATACCACTGCTGTAATCAAGTAACAGTAATTTTAGTTACATCAGAATTCAGCTGGACACACATGGGTGAGCAGAAAGTAAATCATAAACACTTTCTCAGCTGATTATAAAAGAAAGATATGCCTATACATGGATGCAGCTGACCAAGTGAAATGACGTGTATGCCATTTGATTTTGATAGGAAATGCAGATAACAATTTACAAACAAACATTCAATCAATATACACTGGAGTACTCTTGTTTTGTACAAGTCTGATAACAACTTTTTATAGATAAGTCAAATATGTAAAGGATTTTGTTATTTGTGCTAGCTTTTACAAATACAAGATAGACCATGCAAAAGGTATTTTGTTTACCTAAAGTTTTCATAGCTTTTCTTTAACCCTTTAGCATTCAACTCACCCAAACCCACCCTGTAAATATTGGCTCTCAATGTTCAATTTACCATAACCCAACCCATGTGTACTCTGCTATAATATATGATGACATCATCACAAATGACATAGGAAGTCAAACAGTGACACTTTGAGAGCTGATATTTACAAGGCATGTTTGAGAGTGTTGAATGCTAAAAAGTTCAAGAAGAATTATTGTTAATGATTTATAAATACTCCAGCATTCAACTCTAGGACATTTCATCCAATATGCTAACCAATAAGGTTATAAAGACTGAACAACAGAAACAGTTTTTTGGATGAAAATCATATTTCTGTATTAAATTTTAAGTTGATGAGTTATTTGATAGTTTCAAAGTAGTTATTATTGTCTTTTGCATAATATTTTGAACAATCCATTCTCTAGCCATCCTCAGATTATAAAATTCAGAATTTAAACTGAGTAATCACAGGTTTAGTTTATAAGGGAAAAAGACATTCTAAATTGTAGTTGTATGTGTGAACAACATATTAATTTGTAATTCAGGTATAAAGTCTTAAATTCATTTTAAATTAATCAATAATGAACGTACAAGCACTAATCTTACCCTATAAAAATATATTTTATTTAAGATTGTTTAAAAGCTAATTTTCCTCTGAAAACAAACTTCAATAAGAACTATTTAAAAATATCGAGATAAAAAAACTGCTTTCAAATAAAAAATTTTATATCTTGACTAAAGGATTCATTTGTTTTTATTATTTATTTCCAACCACTTTCAGATTTCACTTTTTTTTTTTAACAAAGAAATGATTTAAGATTTACTTGTTTACATTTTTGGAAGCTCAAGAATCATTCTTTATTTTTTAGATTTCATTTTTATATAAAAAAAAAAAAGGCAAGAAAATTATATTGGGGCGGGGGAGAATCAACTTAACTACTAATCTATAATATATGAAGAGGTTTTTGGTCATTTGATCAGATTTTGGGAAGTGGGTCAGTTGGAGAACATTTTGGCACCATCTTATGTATATACAATAGATTTCACTAAACTGAACTGGAACTCAGATTAATTGAGGCAGTCATTTGTTTGAATCAACTCTTGAAAAAAAAGGAACAAATCAAATACATTTGTAACAATGTTCTTTGCTTATTTAGCCTATAAACTGCTTAAGTGGGCCAGTGTAAACTAATTAAAATTACTTTTTTTGTTGTTCACTGTTGAATCACTCTAGCGGATTCTAGTGTGTATCTCTGATGAGCAGCCTTTTACAGTGTAGGCATAATTATAAGTATATACATTAATAAACATGTAGCTTAATGATGTAAAAGCACTTGTTTTTATATAGATATTTTTTCAACATAATCTCTTTCCTTGCCAGTGCCCCTAACTCAACACTTATAGATGACATATACTAAACATTATACCACGAAAATTTCAGATCAAAATTCAGCTCATTCAGGCTAAAGACTTATTGATCTGCTTTTGTATGTAGCATTTTAGGTATGCATAATTCCAAAACACTAAAAGTACAAAGATAAATAAAGATTTGTCATTTTCTATGAAAATTGTTACACTAGAACAAATCATAAAACAATACACTCATGTATGTGAATATGGAAGAAGGACCTCAAAAAATTTGCAACTGCTTTGTTTTTTTGTCTTTTTTTTTTTTTAATTGGTTTCACCCCAAGCAAAGCAGTAAAGACACTGAAACACAAGGGGCAACTGGGTGTTGAAGAATTAAAAACAGAAACATTACTAATGAGCAAGAACAAATGATGAGTAATCAGGAAGACAGTAGATAGCAATTGACATTACATTTAAATTTTTGAAGATTAAAGTTAGCTGGAAAGCATGAAGCCAGAAGGGAGTTCCACAAATGAGAAGTGCAAGAAAAGAAACTGTCAGCACAGAATTTATGGTTATATTCAGACAACTCAACTGTACATTGATGAGATTTCAATGCCTGTCTAGTACTGTGCTTAAATTCAAATAGTCAAGGTATTATAGTGAAGAGTTCATCTGAACAATTACTATGAAAGTAGAAAAGGCACAGGGAGGCAACCTTATGGCAGTGGAAAAGTGACTGAAGCCGAGATGCCAGATCAAGACCAATAATATTGCTGATTCTTTGGATTTCATCAAGGAGCTCTAGATAAATAGCAGAAGCATCAGACCATATATGGCTTTATTCATTGTGATTTTAAATATTCTGACACAAAGAAGTCCAACAGTGAAAATTGAGCCATCCGAAAGGTGCAACAGATTTAAACCTATGAGAAATTTGCATGTATCACAATAATTTACTCTAGTGATTAATGAAAATGAAAATTATGGAGATACAATAGTTGAATGAATAGCAGCTTTTAAAAAGCATTAGCAAACCAGAAAGGCCATTAGAATGACATACCCAAATACAAACAAATGATTCACTAGAAAGCAATGAAACATGTAAATGGATTATGATATTATTTTAGGCAAGAGGTCAATGAACGCTACCTGTTATTATTACTAAATACAAATGTGTTTGTATGAAATTTAGATCATGGAAATGTGAGTGATCTGCCCAGCAATATCTGGATTGAAACAGCAGCCAATCAGTGCCCAGCAGGTGTCAAGATTTAGTTGACACTTCATTAGATAAAGTAGTTGAATATGAGTGTAACAACCGTGAAACTGATTTAGCATCAAGCGATAGCAATCACTGCAAGCTCAGGAGGGAGAGAAATATGGTATGGAAAAATCAGGAAGTTGGGGTTGAATAGGTTCAATTTTGTCTCCATATTCAATGTTTTTTTTTTTAACTAATTAATCAAGAAAAAGCTTCCCTGTCCCTTTTCTATAAATACTTTCATGGTAAATTGTTCTGATAAACTTTCTTCTATGGTAACTTAGATTTTATAAATTTAAATGTAGCAAGATCTCATCATTTTACAGTTAAAATTGCTAGATGTAACTGTAAGTTCTATGCTAATAGTTTCTTCTATTGCACTTCTAATTTGCAGAACTCTCTTCTGGCTTCTTGATTCCCAATCAATTTTGATCTTCAAAAATTTAAATGCAATATGAATCATTATCTACTGTCTTTTTAATTCTTCTTCTTTTAATTTTCTCTTTCTTTAATAGTGTTTTTTTTTCCTTCTCGTATTCTATAACACACATCTTACCTTTATACCAAAAGTGAAACAGTAAGCTTCTTCTGGCTTCTTGCTTTCCAATCAACTTTGATTTTCAAAAACTTAAATCCAATATCAATCATTATCTTCTGTCACTGTTCTTAATTCCTGTACTTTTAGTGTTTTCTCTCTTTAATAATGTTTTTTCTCATTCTCTCCCACTCAGTAACCCCTTGAGTTTTAGTCTTCTTTGGAGTGAAGAGTTTAAAAAAAAATTTTTTTAAATTGTTTATATATTGCTTTACACTATATTGTTTAACTGTAGCTGGAAGAAAGTTCCACAAGCTAGAAGTGCAAAAAAAGAATCTATTAGCATACTATTTATGGTTACATCTAACCAACTCAACTGTAAATTGGTTAGACCTCATGCCAATCTAGTACTTAACACTTAAATTCATAAAGTCCAGTTACATTAGCGAACAGCTCATCCAAACAGTTACCATGAATGTATTTATAGAAAAGGCACAGGGAAAATTTTACAGCAGTGGGAAAGTGACTGAAACCAAGATGCCAGATCAGGACCAATAATTTGTAAGATAGATTCTGTAGAGGAAAATTGTCTAGCACTACACAGTGGACCAACTTTCTTAACAGCTGACCTAGCAATAGATTCAGTATAATCTTTCTACTTCATGTCTGTCGAGAATGTTAGCCTGAGAAGGTACAAGTCACTCTCCTGAATGTTAGCATCAGCTATACTGATGGAAGGCATAAAGGGGTCTCTCAGGTGGTTAATAGAGAGCGGTTTAGTTTTGGAGGCATTAAAATTAACAAGCCATCCTTTACCACAATTAACAACAGGCTGAAACTTATTTTGACATCAGCCGCCAATTTGACCTTATTGGACCAATCAGACCTACTATTGAGACAGGAGTAACTGTTTGTGTCATCAGCATAGAAACCAGTTTGAGAGCAGATGCCATTGGGAAGGTCATTAATGAAAATTAAAAACAAAGTATAGAACACTGGGATACACCTGCATTAGTACAAAAGGATCTAGAGGAGTGGCCATTCAGGGTAACATTCATTTCACAATTTGCTAAAAATAGATCAGTTCAAAAATTTGGCTGGAGACACCATAACATTTCAACTTATGAAGAAGACCTGTATGCCACACATTGTTCAAAGCTTTCAAGATGTCCAAAGCAACAGCCCAACCTTCAGTACATCAGCAGTTGACCTAGAGAAACAAAAGCCATGTTCTCTCCAACGTTTCTGATTCCAGTGTCATCTATGAGTTGATCAGTAAAGGTTCTTGCTGATCTACCTCTAGATATTTTTTAATAATTAGGATCCCATAGTACAAAACTGGTATACAACTTGATTACTTCCCCAGCATTGACTACTAAACCATGCTCAGTTTACATAAGTTATGGTCATAATCTTTAGTATGTTTGTATAATATAGTTCTTTATTGGGCATATGTTGCATCCTATATATACATATATATACGAGTCATTCCGTGTCAAATGACCATCACTGACACAAGATTTTTTTTTGAATTTGGTACACTTATAGAGCTTCATGATGAATTCAGTGGTACCTATTTTACATCTCTAGGTCAGAGTCCTTCAGATATGACATTATTTGACTGTCATTATGATAGGTATTGGTGGTTAGGATGTGTGCTTGAAAAATATTCATTTCAATGTATCACTTCTTCAGATGAAAACTTAATTTTTTAAAGAGAAAAAGAATAAAAAACTGAAAATTTGATTGTTTCGTGCATTTGTGTACCATGTCAATTGTAAACAAAAATTTGTTAACCATTAACATCATTTGTTGCATATTTTCATATTATTTTAACATCAATTCATAACACTTTTTTAAATAATTATTTTCAATATGTCACTTTTTCATATAAGAATCTATTTGTTGTATAATAAAAATGTAAACAAAACCAAAAATAGGGTTGTTTATTTTCCACCGAATTAGTCAACATTTAACCACAAATAGCACAAATTCTGTTGATTTTATGATCATAGTTCCTATATGAATATTAATCTACATTCAAAGAGTTTTCTAAAGATATACAACTTGACCATATTGGGAGATAGAAAAATGTTAGCATATAACGGAAATACCAAAATCCACCATTTTGAATTTGGCCCAACTCAGTGAAACCCTTGTAACTCAGGCCACTGTGAAAAATCCACAACAAAATTTTTTGCATATCTTGCCATAAAGCAGACAAATTTGTTGCCAAATTTAAAAAAAAAATTAAAGATACACTTTTTGAGAAATTAAAGGTCAAATGATCTTATTTAACTTTGAAACAAAAAATAAATAGATCATCTTTTAGATCTATCCAAGTACTTTAAAATGGTATATAATTTAGCTTTGTAGATAAAAGTAACAACTGAGATATTGATATTTAAACTTTGTGACTATTTTCCAAATTCACCTTTTTGGCAAAGGTCAAATGGTTATATCTTGGGAATCCTTTGACCTAGAGATGTAAAATAGGTACCATTCAATTTGACAGTTTGTTTTATGCTTGAATGCAATCACCAGACAAAACAAGCATGAAACAGATTGCCAACACTCAGTGTCTACTTTTAATTTTACATACACTCTATACCTGATATTGAGCACTTTTACCCATAAATATAGCATATTGTAAAACTATATATAAATATATATATATATATATATATATATATATATATATATATATGTATATATATATATGTATGTATAGTGTCTGTCTATTGCTATAAATATTTATTTTTCAAACACCAATACATGAATAATTGAAGATATACATTATGAAAAAATAGTTATATTAATCCTTTAGTAAATAGATTAGCTGTTTATAATAGCAAAGTACCTGTCTTCTGATTTTATATGAACAGAAACATTTGCTGTTCATGTAAAATGTAATGAGCCAAAACACAAGTTATATGTAGCAAGAATGACAGCTACTGTTTCATAACAACTGTACATGTCAAGGTCAGAAGTATATAAGAAGGTAAAACAACTTTGAGGATTTAATTTTGAAGTGAAAAATACCATAGATATGGGTAAGAAGAATAATTTGACTGACTTTGATAAAGGCCAAATTGTCATGGCCAGAAGACTGGGTTAGAGCATTTGTGAAGCAGTACAACTTTTGAGGTGCTCACATTCCATTGTGAGAAGTACCTATCTGCAAAGAAAGAAAAATCACTCCAACAAGGCCAAATGGGTTACCAAGATGCACTGATCTAAGAACTGATTATGCAGTGACAAAAAGATTTACTGCCAAGTATGAACCAACAAAAGGACTACTGTAGCACAAATTACAGATGACTTTAAGGTAAAATGCAGTATATATCATAACACACAGTATAGTGTTTGAAAACAAAACTTGCAGTAAGATTTAAATCAAAATTTCTTGTTAACCACAACTCCAAATGATGTGAAACCAAGTCAGAACAAAGAGTATATTATCAGTTACCTACCTCTTTTTCAGGAATATCATGGAAAATGACTTCACAGAAGGATTAACAGTAAAGAATATCATACTTTGTGTACAAATCAACCCTAAAAACTCCAATAGAGTTGATATGTCCTTGTGTACTATCTACAATGTCAAAATAACTATAGACATGGGTAGTGAAGGGCAGCCAATGGTAGTATTAATGTTCTCAAAACCAAAATTGCAAATGACACAACAAAATCCATGTGTAAAATAGCTGCTGAGATAGAAGTAAACTCCAAGATTAACAGATAGCCATGCATGGGGAATTGAGCCTTAAATCATACATTAGAATGTCAAGTCACCTTCTCATGGACAGGATGATGGAAAGGTGAAAGAAAGTGCTCAGGTACTTCAGGAATCATGCATTCACTGTTAACATATTCTCTAACAAGAAAATCTTCACAGTAGACAGTTTCAAATCACCAAGACGACCAGTACTTAATTAATGTACACAGTAAGGAAGCAAAACTTGTATAATTACTGCAACTTTCAAAACTTGCAGTAATTAGACAAGTTTTGCTTCCCTACAGTGTACATTAATTTTTATTGTGTTGAGGGCTGTATAGAAACAAGCCAATCATGCTAACCAATATCCATTACCAAAAACATCAACAAAAAGCATGTGGGCTTCAGAACTCGACCTTGTATAGATAGAAGATGGCTCCTTGGTTTGAAAAGTTTCATTTTTTTTTCTGAATAAAATAGATGCAGAATATATGGACTTTATCGGCTCAGAGTGAGAACTCTGAGAGCTGAGTTTGAATTCCAGTTGAGTTCGTTAGATTCACTTATGCAAAAATATCCTTTGGAAAGGTATGAATCCATCTCTTCTACTCCCAGCCAGGGTTTGAATAGCAGAACAGACTGGATTCTTTAGCTTTGGTTGGCAACCAGTCTACTGCAGAAAGAAATGGCAACCTACCGCAGGAAAAAAATCTGCCTTGTCAGTCATGTATCATAAGATACATAATCATCCAAGCATGTATCATCTATGGCACTTAACTGACTGACTGATTCTGGTGACATAAGAATGCATTATGAGAAAACCACAAGCCAGTGTGATGGTTTGAACAACATTCTGCTAGGAAACACTGTATCCTATCATTCATGTGGCAGATACTTTGTTGTGTACAATCTACTGCCATTTCATTGAAGACCATGTACAGCTTTTTATAAAGTCTTCTATAATTGTAGTGGCATCTTTCAGTAAAACCAACTACATGAGCTGTATGGTAATGATTTCAAAAACGCTAAGACAACTTTACTATGTTACCAAACTCCCCAGATCTCAATTCCATTGAGCATTTTTGGAATGTGTTAGATCAACAAATTCTTTCTGAAGAATCCCCATAACATAAGATGCAGCAGTTAAAGAACCTGCTGTTAATATACTGGTACCAGATCTGAGACATCTAGTAGTTTATATCTGATCAAATGAGCTGTTTTATGAATACATAGAGGACCAGCACCTTATCAGACAGGTAGTTATAATGTCCTAGCTTATCAGACTATCCCAAATATCAGGTTACCACAAATAGGAAAGAAAAACACTCAAAACATTTCAAACAAGAATACAAAACCTTGAATCTGAAGCAATAGTTGTAAAATCTTTGATAACCATATGACATATATAAACAAAACAGCATGGGGGAAAAAAACTATTAATTAGAGTTTTTGAAATTTAGAAATGAACTGCTAACAAAAATTTTAAATAAATTTACAGAGGAAACAAAATGCATCCTGGCAGACTAAGATAAAATACTTTATGAATATACACACTTATAAAGAACACTCCCTCTTAATAGACAATATATAAAATATTGACAATCTGCTAGAAATCTACCATTATCTAAAAAAAAAAAAATAACAAAATCACTGAATTTTTAAATATACTGATTTAATTAGACTTAGTTTTTCTTAATGATGAAACTTCAGAACTTACTAAAAAAATGAAAAAGAGAAAAACTAAATAAATTGCATGTAAGGTTCTGTAATTTTAAGTGTGTTTATATTTCAAATTCACTTTTAACCGTTAACTTTCAGCAACACCCTTTTTTCCCCATGAGTAGGACTGTCATTATCTCTCTTATTACTTTGTCACTTTCTTTGCCTCCATCTATGTACCATCATTCAGTTGTTGTTAGTTGATACCAATTTCAGGACCCTGATGTGAAAAAGGTAGTAAGACATAAATGCATGCATATAATAAGTGGCTACCATATGTAATTTTGAATCTCTACTGTTGCCCATCACTTTTCAGTATAAGAAATTTTAGAAGTTGATGATCTACCCAATGTACAGTGAGTTCAGAAGTTATTTTGTGACAACTCTTGTATCATAACATAAAAAGTTAAATTCAAAAGATTCTGGGAATTTGTCACAAAAAATAAATAAATACTTTTATTCTACCAGAGAGAGAGAGAGAGAGAGAGAGAGAGATCTCCAGCTGAACAAAATATGAAATAATAGCAAGGTGGATGTGTGAAATATGCTAAGGATATTCTTTTATACTGATAAGTACATTACTGGATTTAATTACTTGTTAACATCTTAAAGCATCTGGAGTTTTCTCAATCCAGTAACACTGGCATTTGATGAATTGTCCCTTTCTGTAAATGCCATGGCACTGATAAATAGCATTATACCAACTTAAATATTGTTCTTTCATAATTCCAGTACTAATTACTTATAATATCAACTAAGTCTGCATAATTTTGCCTGAGAACTAATTCTATAGTTGTTTAATCCATTAATGCTCACCATAAAATTTGGTATTAATTATAGGCTCACTGTCCTCCATCAATTTGATAGGATTCTCAAAGGTTGTTCAAGATCAATGGGTTTTATCTGAACTCTTCAATGATACAACAATCTCCTGTTATTCTATCCATGTGGTCTAGGTGCTGATTTATGAACTAGACAACTTTCACTCTTCCAGTGTCGTAATTTAATCAATAATTGGCTACCACCATTAATAGGGAGCAGTTTTAATAACTGAGTAGTTAGAGGAGTTTTCTGTTACATATGAAAAGAGATGGGGGCTGGGGTGCTCAGCTCCTTGACTAGATTTTAGTTCTTAAAATTGAAAGATCTACAATACTCCCAGTTAAACTTATAAAAATTTCATACACACTATGACAAGCAGGTTCCAAGAAAGACTTGGAGTGGGATTATAGAAAAATCAAAAGATGATAAAGCAGAACAAATTAGTAGTCAAAGAATTGAACAATCACCTCACTTCCAACCAAATAGTAAAAATGCAGTAAATGTGAAAAAAAAGCTACCAGGATAAGGTAAGGAACTTTAGGCTAATTCTATTATTTTATTAAGAATTCTTATATCTCAACATAAATAGCTTTACCTTTCAAAAGACTATAAATGCTAAAAAGAAAATAGATATAAATATATGCTGTATAAATAATTCACTTGCAGAAATGTAAAGTTTTATTAAAACTTATATTAAAATGATTTTCAATTCATTCAAGTCAATCTTATTGTTACTGCAATTTTTCAATTCATATCTACTTATAAGTAACTAATTGCAAATATAGTGAAGAGCAACACAATGACACTTAAAGTTAGAAAGGAGCATACAAGAATTGTATGTGTGAGTAGAAAGATTTCAAAGATTGAAAACATTTAAGAGAAAGCAAAAACAAGGGAATCACATGATTTACTTAAGAGAAGACAAGAAGAGTGTTACATAATTTCTTGTGGGTCTACTTTTTAAGTAATTTCTAAAATTACCCATTTTAAGATAAAAGAAAAAAGTCTTGTTAATATAACATAAAATTTTGTACATTAAGTAGAAATCAAAAATGCTAGCTCATTAGAAACTGACAAATGCAAAAATATGTGTGTGTTTATGCATGGACACTACACATTATAAACTATATAACACTTACTAAGAGTTCAAGAACCTACTCTTCAATCTCCTGTCCTTCTCTTGTATCAATTTACATTATATCACTCTGATTCTCATCCTATATGTATATATAAAGAATGAAGAAATGGGCTAATATTTTGATATGTTTGAAACATTCAAAAGAAATTTAATCTAAAACCTTACAAAAAAATTTTGTTGAAAAACCAACAGCCATTGCCCTTGTGTTTGATCCTTAATGGATGCTCCATGAATGCTATCTTATCAAACAGAATCACATGACCATAAATGTAAATGCTTGACAAAAAAAAAAAACAAAAAAAAAAAAAAAACAGCCAATGAGAATATCAAGAAGTATAAGATTTTAAATATGTTTTCCTCATTTTCATTTTTTTTCCTCAGACAGACTGTAATAAAGTTTTCTCTTTCCTTATTACAAGAGCTGACTTATTTCAAAACACAGTTTTCTATAAGATTTATAGGAAGTATCAGTTGATAGTTAATTTTAAATACCATTGGTTTCAAGGTCATAAATTGTAGATTAACTACTGTCTGGTGTTAATCAACTATCACTCAATGAAGAAAATGAAATCTTAAAAAAAAAAAAAAAAACAGGGTGGAGTCTTTCACAATCCTTTAGTCATTTTACAAGCAAATCGTTACTTCCTTTGGTCTAATTCCTACTGCTAATATTAAAATATAATTACTATTGTTCAGATATGATTGTATAAATATGTATAAAAGCCTTACTTAATGAAACAGATTTGTTTTCACTTCATAAGAAATTTTAAGTGAACATTTTTTTTTTTTTATTTGGGTCAGTAACATAGATATAATTTATTGACAAAGTGGGAAAATTTTTTTTATGCATTGTGTTTTGTCCTTTAGAACTTCATCAGACTAAAGTAATATTTTTGTTCATGTAATTATATATGCGTATGAAGGGGAGGAGAATATAAAAATGCAAATGTTGGTTATAATTATGCATTGATGGGAAATGCTGAAAATGTTGGAAAATTGAAATTTTAACCTTTTTAATTTTTTTTTTATTAGATGTGTCTGGATATATAGTCTAGAGAATTTCATTTAGTTTCTTTATGCTTTTGTTTTTGTTATCAATTTTATTATTAAGTTTCCCACATTACATCCAGGTTCTTAAAACATTTTCACCTATAATCTGAAATACTAATAAAAAAAAATTAATAAAAATTTCATCTATACATAATTATAACCAACGTTTGTGTTTTTATATCCCCCCCTCTATTTCATGCGCATATATAATTACATCAACGAAAACATTACTTTAGTTGAATGTAGTCATAAAGAATGAAATGTGTCACAAAATTAATTTGCCTAACATTGTTCTGATATATAAAAAAAATTATATATCATATCCTCCTATATAATTTATTGCAAAATTACTTCATTTTATTTTTTTTGTTCTCAACATTACAATTGGCAATATCTTGAGTCACTTTTGATCACATGTAGTGAAATCAGTATTTTATAAAAAAAAAAAAAAAGAATCTTCAATCTTGTCATAAACTGTGCACTTTGCTATCTAAATATTAAACACTGCTGGATGGAAGTATCTATTAAGTTACAATCAGTCCTTCAAAACTAATATGAGCTAATCTAACACAAAGATACTATTATGTTTTGTGGCATATTTATGCATGGTCATTTAACTAAAAGTATTCTTGAACCAGGACTTTCTGATCATAGTTAACAAAGCAAAAAGAACAACAGATATCCAAAGAGGAAATTAATCCCTAGTATAAAGTGTTCACAATATTAGATCACCAGAAACCTTCACATTCTCAAATAAAATTAAGCAAAAAATGTAATATCATTGAGTAACACTGATATTTTTTGTAGATAACACTCTTTTTTTTAAGCTTTTGGAAATGATAGATTTGACAGAAATATTACCTTTTCATGTAACAAATATACAGTATATGAGAATATATTTTCTTTTCTTTTTTTTAATTTTTTTTACAAATCAGCAATTAACATGTATATTTCTATTAATATTTTAGAAGAAAGAATATTATGTTTACATCATTTACTGCATACAATTTTAACTCTTGGAATACTGAAATTTCTGACTTCTCTATTAAATCTCATCAAATTAAAACTAATAATTGACAGTTGGGAAATATCAATTAATGGATGAGTAAAAACAAGAATATAATATACAAAAATATTTAAAAGAAGCAATAGCTTTGAAATAGAAGCTGTGAAATTTCAAGTTAAGAAAAATATTTTCAGTTAGCTGTTACTTCTTTTATCACTATAATGTAAACTGGAGTTAAGGGTCTTTGATATAGAGCTGATAAAACAAAAAAAAAAGATTTGGTGAAAAAACAAAAAAGCAAATTCATAATAAACAAAGTGCAACTATTTTTCAGTTTTCTTTCTTAGCTATTGCTGTGTCAGAAACCTACCACTTGAAGATGAACTTGTCTGCGAACAAAGACTTTAAATAGTGGCATGTCAGTTGACATGGGGAAGACAGATAGACAGAGAAGTTCTTAGCTGAGCTAGTTATTGACTACTCAGGCGATTTCTGTACCTTTTTACCAACCTATTAAAACCCTTTTTATTGTTACGTGTTATTTGGCGTTTGTCTCTACTAATCCCAAATCAACATCATAACAGTGGCAACGAGAGTGGAGAATTTTTCAACTCTAGGTGGACTATATAAAAATTTTTTTTGTTTTTCTCGCTCTGAAAAAAAACAAAAAAAAAACAAAAAAAAAACAAAATACGTCGAACTTTGTTCTTCACGAAGAAATGGGATTTCAACATGCCAAAAAGTAAGACTTGTGCTTATTGTGGATATATACGTGTTTTTCCCTTTTTGTCTGTTTTCGAAAAGTGTTTTGTGTAATCTATTACGCATAATGGAAGATTTGATTGCATTAACGAAAACTCTAGTGCAAAGTCAAATTCAGCAACAAGAGCAACAAAAATCTCTAGTGCAAAGTCAAATTCAGCGACAAGAGCAACAAAAATTGTTTCGGGAATAACTATTGGATTTACAAGTTCAGCAGCGAAATGACACAAAGGCTTTATATGAAGCGATTTTACTTAAGAATCCAGTAAATTCATCATTCACGGCCGAAAGTACTGCTAATTCTATTACTGAGTTCAAATTTAACCCAGAGGAGGGCATAACATTTCCTGCATATTTCAGAAAATTTGAAACAATATTTGAAAAAAATGTGAAGGTTGGACTGATGAACAAAAAGTGAGTTTACTTTTACAAAAGTTGGGTACAGATGAAAATAATAAGTATATGAATTTTGTCCTTCCAAGAAAAACTGGTGACATTTCTTCCGAAGAAACTGTTAATACTTTATCTAGTATTTTTGGCGAGCGAGTTAGTTTGTTTCATACTCGTTTCTCGTGTTTGAATATGGTAAAGCGTGATGATGAGGATGTTGTTACGTATGCTGGAAATGTTAACAGAATGTGTGAACGTTTTATGTTACATGATCTTTCAATTGATCGATTTAAATGTTTGATATTCGTTCAAGGCTTGACTTCTAGCAAAGATAAGGACATAAGGTCCCAATATTATTGGCAAAACTCGAACAAAATTCCGAGATCACTTTGCAGAAGGTTATGGAAGAGTGTCAAAGAATTGAAAACTTAAAACATGACAATACGCAAATTGAAGAAAAAGATGTATCCCATGTCCATGCTATTCGACCAAAAACGGAATAGTTAATAAAAACGTTATAAAACCAACGTGCTTTGGATGCGGTGGTGGTCATTTTAAAAGTGAATGTTTTTTTTTCATGACAAAATTGCTATTCGTGTAATGGCAATAAAGGCCATATAAGTACTCATTGTAAAAAGCAAAAGAAAAAAAAATTTAAGTCGAAAAAAGATAATGTGCATATTGTGTTGTCATGTCAGGAGATTGAGGAGAGGCAGAAAAGAAAATTCGTACAGGTAAAAATTAATGGAAAAAATGTTAAACTACAGCTAGATACAGCAACATGGATTAAAATAGGCAGACCTTTGCTTAAAAAGACTGAAAAAGTGGCTTGCGGGATCTCTGGAAGAAAATTGCATTTTCAAGGTGAATTTTCTTGTAATATTTCATTTGTTGGTATGACACTAAAGTCTAAAGTGTATGAGCTACAAAATGCTTCAAATTTGTTTGGAACAGATTGGATTATACTTTTTAATTTATGGGAACTCCTATAAATATTCTTTTTGCAATAGAATTAATGTTTCTTCTCCATGTAAAAAAATCGGGTTACAGAAAATTTGGTGAAAGATCTGAAAATAAAATTTCCACAAGTATTTTCAGAAGGTCTTGGATGTTGCAAAAAGACGAAGGCAAAATTTGAAGTGAAGGAAAATGTAAAACCTATTTTCAAGCGAAAAAGAAATGTGCCATTTAGTGTTTTGGAACAGATTAACAAAGAATTGGAATGGCTTGAAAATTTAGGAGTTATTTCACGCATTGAATTTTCAGAGTGGGCCTGCCCTGTTGTATATGTTAAGAAAAAGAATAATAAAATTCGGATGTGTGCCGATTTCTCTACGGGTCTAAATGATGCTTAAAAGACCACACATATCCTTTGCCTTTCACCAGAAGACATTTTTGCAAGTTTAAATGGAGGAAAAATATTCTCTAAATTAGATTTATCGGATGCCTATCTCCAAGTGAAAGTGGACGAAGAATGTTCTAAATTGTTGACTATCAATACACACAAGGGTTTATACAAATTAAACCATCTGCCTTTTGGTCTAAAAGTATCCCCTAATATTTTTCAGCAAATTATGGACACTGTGCTGGCAGGGTTGGACTTCGCCATTGCATACCTTGATATTTTGATAAAAAGTAAAGATCGAAATGAACATTTGGAACATATTAATCAGGTTTTTGAAAAAATTGAAGAATATGGATTCAAACTTGCAGCTGAAAAATGTGAATTTTTTATGAGTGAAATTAAGTTTTTGGGGCAGATAATAGACTCTGATGGAAGAAGACCAGATCTGGCGAGGGCAGAAGCGATCAAAAGCATGCCAACTCCCAAAAATGTAGTAACGCAACAAGCGTTCTTAGGACTTGCTATTATAGGATATATATTCCTAATTTGTGCAGCCTTACGGCTCCATTAAATAAATTGCTTAAAAAGGGAGGAAAGTGGGAATGGTCAGAAGTGTGTCAGAAGGCGTTTGACAAAATAAAGAATATTTTGACGTCGGAATTATCACTAACACATTATGACCCTAAACAGGAAATTATGCTGGCATCGGACGCAAGCGAGCACGGAATATGTGCGGTAATTCTGCATAAATTCAGAGACAGCAATACGAAGCCAGTGGCACATGCATCAAGGACATTATTACCCACAGAAAAGAAGTACTCTCAAATTGAGAAAGAAAGCTTAGCTATCATCTATGCTTGTAAAAAATTCCATAAGTACATACATGGAAGAAGGTTTATATTGCAGACCAACCATCACCCGCTGCTTTCAATCTATGGTTCGAAGAAGGGTATACCTACTCATACGGCAAACCATTTGTAACGATGGGGAACCATTTTGTTGAATTACAATTTCAAATTGGAATTTTTATCATCTAAAAAATTAAGACATGCTGATGGTTTATCTAGACTGATCCCAACGTCTTCGGAACCGCTAGAAGATACGGTGATAGCGTCGTTACAAGCAGAAAATGAATTGGTTGAAGTAATGTATAACACAGTAAAAGAATTACCGGTGATATTAGATGAAATAAAATTAAAAGCAGAAAACGACAATTTTATTAGAAAAATGAAAGAAGTTGTAACTTCAGAAAAGTATAAAACTTCTTCACCAGCATATTCAATATGTGATGAAGTGCTGTTATATGCTGGAAGGGTCATGATACCGGTTGTACTACAAAAGTGGATTTTGAAGGAATTTCATCAGGGGCATCCTGATATTGGACGTATGAAAGCCCTGATGAGGAGTTACATTTATTGGCCAAATATGGACAAAGACATTGAACAGGTAGTTAAAACTTGTAGAGGGTGTCAAATGGCAGCAAAAGCACTGCCAGTAAAATACACACCATGGCCAAAAACAGATGTTCCATGGACCAGACTCCACATAGATTATGCTGGACCCATGAATGGTAATTTCTACTTGATAGTTGTGGATAGCTATTCCAAGTGGCCTGAAATTTTTAAGTGCAAAAGACCAACTGCTTCTGTAACAAAAGATTTTCTTACAGAACTGTTTGCACGTTTTGGAGTACCAGAAAAAATTGTCACCAACAATGGAACTCAATTCACAGGAAGTGAATTTAAGACGTTTTGTAAGATTCTGAGAATTGACCACATCACGACTTCACCGTACCATCCTAGGTCAAATGGACAGGCTGAACAGTTTGTTGATACATTCAAGAGAGCCCTTATAAAAACAAATGGTACTAATACAGATGATGGTAATATACAGCAGTTTTTAAGTATATACAGAATAACACCAAATCCAAACGCAATATCAGGGATGTCTCCAGCTGAATTGATGTTTTCTAGAAAAATTAGATCTGTATTCAATAGGCTGCTGCCGGAAAGAAAAAAGAGTTACCAGAACAAAACGCATCAGGAAAATATGAAATATCTCAGGCCGGGAGATAAAGTTTTTTTTAAAAATTACAAAAATGGGAAGGAATTTTGGCAAGATGGAGTGGTAACTCAAAGAATTGGTAAGATGTTATACATTATAAGAAGTAAAAAATGGACGCATAAAAGACATTTGAACCAATTAAGGAAAAGAATCATTGAAGAAATAAGTAAAGAAAATGAAGAACCAATGGAGGTATTATATGATTTATTCGATATACCAACTCCACCATTGCCTGAAACAGTTGTCCAAAGAAGGACAAGCAAAAGAAAAAGAACTAGTGTGGAACGTTTGTCCAGATCCCAAAAGAAAAAGATATTAATTCCTCCGGAATTAATCTCAAGGGGGAGGTGTTGTGTCGGAAACCTACCACCCCTCTTGAAGATGAACTTGTCTGCGAACAAAGACTTTAAATAGTGGCATGTTGGAAGACAGATAGACAGAAAAGTTCTTAGCTGAACTAGTTATTGACTACTCAGGCGATTTCTGTACCTTTTTACCAACCTATTAAAACCCTTTTTATTGTTACGTGTTTTTTGGCGTTTGTCTCTACTAATCCCAAATCAACATCATAACAGCTATAAACAGCTGCTCTAGTGAATGTAGTTCATCAGATTTTCCAAGGAAGTAGAAACAGTCTTGTGAGATTGCATCTGTAGGAAAGGGTTGTTGGATGGAAAATAATTCATAACCTGCATAAATGCTTTTGAACTCTATTGAGGCTGGAAAGAGAGGGTGGGTAACTCCAGCCGAAATAGGGCAGCAATGCTTTATTTTTGGTCTAATTCTTAGTAAGCATGGCAAGTGGAGTCAGATATTTTCTGAAGCAGTATAAGAAGCAAATCACTTTTCCAGAATCTTGAGTGATAGATCATATATATGAGTTCTACTTCAGGTCTAGGATGAACTTTAGTTCCAATTTACGCTCAGGGCAAGGAGCCTCTTTAAGGGTTCAACCATTTATTATGACTGGTGAGAATCTAGGGTCAGCTCAATTGAAGTCCAATATACGTCAGGGCCTCAAATGCTAATTTTCTGGCAGGCAATCTTTTCTTATTTAAAGATTTGGTGTTATATAATCCTACTAATTTCACTTCCCTCTATTTGGTATTGTACTGAACTAAATTTAGTAAAATACCAACTACCACAATATTTTTTATCATTTCACCCCAAGCAAGGCAATAAAGCTACTAATATGCAAAGAGTTTGAAAGAATATGAGAAAAAGAAAAGCATTATAAAGAAAAGAGTACAATAAAAAAAAAAAAACAGGAATTAAAAAAACTGAAGACATTACATTTAAATTTTTGAAGATCAAAGTTGACTGGAAAACAAGTAACCAGAAGAGAGTTCCACAAGTGTGAAATGTGAGCAAAGAAACTGTTAGCATACAGTTACATCTAGCAATTTCAATTATAAAATGATGTGATCTAGCTGCCAATCTAGTACTGCATATAAATTCTTGAACTTTAGGTAGCAAAGAGGAAAGCTTATTAGAACAATTGCCATGAAAATATTTATAGAAAACGCACAGGGAAGTTATGTTACAGCAGAGGAAAAGTGACTGAAGACAAGATAACAAGTCAGGACCAATAACATTGTATATTCTTCTTTGGATTTCACCAAGAACCTTTAAATACATAGCAGAGGCACCAGACCAGATGTAGCAGAAGTATTCAAGGCATAGATAAATGGTAGACTCATAAATATATCAGATTCTGGCCAAAAAATTTTCTAGCATGACAGCAGAATACCTAGTGATTGATTTAATATAATCTTTCCACTTCAAGTCAGTGAGAAAATGTTATCCCCAAAAAGCACAATGAGGCACTCTTTTCGAGGTTAGCATCATCCAAGCTGAAAGCAGACAAAATAGGTTCTCTAACATGTTTAAAAGAGAGTAGTTTTGCTCTGGAGACATTAAAATTAACAAGCCATTTTTTGCCTGGTCAACAACAGATTATAGGTCATTTTTTAGATCAGCTGCCAATTTGACTTATCAAACAGATCAGTTTAACTATTAAGACAGGAGTAAATAGTTGTCATCAGTATGGATAATGAGTTTAGAACTGATGAAATCGAGAAGATCATTGATGAAAATTAGGAATAATGTAGGTCCAGGGACAGAGCCCTGGAGGACACCCACATTAATGGAAAAAGCTCTAGAAGAACTTTCATTTCGCGATTAAATCAGATCAAAAATTCATTCAGAAATACCATAACATTTCAACTTGTGAAGAAGACCAGCATGCTAAATCCTGTCAAATGCCTCTGAGATATCCAAAACAGACCAAGCTTTATCATTCTTATCAAAGCTAGATATACCCATTTAGCACATTAGCAGTTGACCAAGAGAAGAGGATTTCCAACAAGCAGGAAAGCAACAAAAAAAAGCAAGGCATTTATTGTATAGTTTACAGAGAACAAGAGCCAGTTCAGAACTAGATTTCCTAAGGACTATTGCAGGAACATCATCAAATCCACACGCTGTGTAGGGATCTAGTTTAAAATGATAGCAAAAACCATGGATGGAGTTATATGCTTATCACATAATAGAGACTCAGTTCTAAGTGGAAAGTCAGGTAAACATGCTCCAGAAGAATCAAGAGTAGAATTGGAAGAGAATATATAAGCAAAACATTCTGCTTTATCAGCAGAAAATGATAACACCTCAAATTGAGTGAAGAGAGGAAGAAAAGAAACTTACTCTTACTTAACACACTATTACAGAGCCACCAGTAGTCACAAGAATCAAATTTATTAGAGGCTATATGGTGCCACATTCTGTTAGCAAAAGACTTAGACTCTTTGTGGACACTTAATTATTATGAGCAGACATAAAGTAGCATCTGTTGGGATTAGAACTATCATGTTGGTACAACTGGAAAAAGTGATTCCTGTTGGATATAGCAGCTGAGGATGTGCATCATGGTGTAATGGATATCAGTTTGGAGTTCAAATTCCAGTTGAGTTTGTTAGATTCACTTATGGACAAATAACCTTGGGAAACATATGAATCCATCTCTTCTCCCCCCAGACAGACTAGGTTATTTAGCCTTGGTTGGAAACCAGTCTACCACAGAAAAAATGGCAATCTACTGTGGGAAAAAATCTGCCTCATCAATCATGTATCAAAAGATACGTTTGCCCAAGTATGTATCACGCGTGACACTTAACTGACTGATAAGCAGGTGTGAAACAAGGAGAAAATTGTGGTTTCCCCTGGTATTTCCAAGAAGGCTTAAAATCATCAATGACAGCTTTTACACTATTTTCAATAGGAAGGTTAAAAAGTTCACTCCAATGGGTGATGTAAAGAAATAACAAAATAAATCCCTATCGGTACACTAGTAACAAAAAGTAAACTTGTGAATGGGAGATTCATGCCTAATAAACAACTCAAAAGAAATATCAACAGATACTACAGGGTGATCTGAATTGCTAAGAGGTCAGAATTGCGATGCCTGACAAGAGCCAGAAGAGGAGGTAAGGAACAAATCAAGTAAAGAAGCATGTTTCTGTCTATACTTCCGAGATGAGGTATTATGTACACTATTTACATTGTTTGGACTATCATTCTCATCTTTGTTGCCATATGTATTACAACATTTTGGCAGTTGTACACTCTGGCCTGCTTCAAGAGGTTGGAATGTCGAACTGAACCCTTTATTTCGCTTGCCGGGGTAGACTGTTCTAGTTCCACGTGCCATGTCTAATGGATGTCAGTTATCAGTTAGCTCCTGTTAATTACCTTCTCCAAGTTCTCCACCATCTGGTTATGGTATTGAACTCACACTTTTTGGGTCCTGTCACTGGATCTAACTAATGCCTTTATCCACTGTGCCATGTGTCCTTGAGGACATCTGTGTATGAATTTATGGGTATTATAAACCTAATTTCTTCAGTAATCTTTTTTACCAGTGTTCATATTGCAATTTTTGCTGTTATCATTGCATGTCTTTTACCAGAGCTCATATCACAATTTTTGCTGTTATTATTGCTTTTCTCTGGCATTCCTTATTATTGGTTCCCATATTGTATTCATTTCTATGCTTGGTCAGCTCAAGAGATTTTTGTGGCCTAGCATATTTGCTGATTCCTTAAGCTTACGAATTGTCCAATGATGTTCTTTGTCTATTATTTCAACCTGATCCCACAGAGGGCAGTGATATCCCTTTTCTCTCCATATGTGGTCAGCCACGCCTGATTTTTCTACTTCCTCTCATGTTACAGCTTTCTGGTGTTCTTGAAGCCTTATCTTAAGGGGGCGGCCTGTCTCCCCTTTATATTTCTTTCCACAGCTGCACGGGATGTTGTACACACAGTCTTTAGTCATGTTCTCCTCTATTGGTCTTACTCGGGTGAGGTATCTGCAAAGTGTCATCCAGCTTTTGAAGGTTTGAAGCATGTTGATCAGAATTATTAGTAAAGCAAGTAGGAAAATCCACTATTTGACTGAGAAACTGAACAATGGAAAAATTGAAAGTTTGAATACTACTAACATAATAATTAAGCCACTTGGCATGATAAGTATTAAAATCACCAAACACAAAAATGTTCACAGATGAATGTAGAGGGATAGTTATTTCTATACTGTCAGATATTTTGTCTAATATATTACAGTCCTGAAAAGAGGAGCAATAAAAGAAAAAAAAGATATCTAAAAGAGTGCAAAGTTGAAAGCACATAAAAGAATCATCCAAGGACTTGTCGTTGGTAGATTATTTTTAATGTAAACACCAAGTCCATGCATATTTATCCTAGAATATTTTTAACAAAGAGAAAGATAGCCTGGAACAGAGAATTCATTGATATTGATAGAAGATTTTAGTTTCACAAAGCATTAAGATATCTGGAGAATGTTTCAAGAGAAAAGATTCTACAGTACAAAAATTAGTACAAATATATTGAATATTGGAAAAAGGTTAAAGAGCATAGGTGATTTTTTGTTTACTTGTATTTGTTTTAATTGTAACTGCCATGAGAAGTTTATTTTAATTTTTAAGAAGAAAAAGTCAAAAAATAATTATCACCATCCATTGTCTATTGCAATATAAACAGGCCAGGTTGTTAAGACTAAAGCATAATGTGGCCTCAGGGTTGATCCTCAGTAAGTGCCCCACATTTGTAGCTTTGTCCTGACTAAGATAAATATGTCTTTAACTGAAGTTCAGAGATAGAACATTGGAAACTTCAAAATGTATACAGATTCAAGAGAGTAAGCAATGTCAAAATGCTTAGAAATTACCTCACATAGATGTTAAATTTATTACAGTAATTTAACTTCAGCAAGAGAACAAGAGGCTATCAAGTTTAGGGTTTAATACTTAGTGCTTAATATGTGACACTAGTTGAAACTGGAAGAGCCCAAAGAGGAGACATAAGCTAATGATAAAACATTATATATGTGACTAAACATTTTCAATATTCTAAAAAAAAAAAAACTACTGAAAATATCTCAAACTGATTGGCTATTTACATAGCTAGCTTCTGCTCAAATGAGAAGACAAGTAATCTGCAAAACTAAATAGTGTTCTAAGCAAAGTGTTAGTAAACTGGACTAGAGGGTGATGTTTAATTTAATTATATATATATATATATATATATATATATATATATATATATATATAGAGAGAGAGAGAGAGAGAGAGAGAGATCAAGTTTATGTTTTTGTGTGAGAAATTTTCAATATTGAATTCAGGTATAAGTATTAAAAATAAACTGAATTAATAGGAGCGCCACATAGTTTAATAGGAAGGATATAAGAAAACTAAACCAACAATTTGAAATAGTTAATGAGCAGTAGTTTTCTGTGCTAATAGCTTTCAGAAAAAGTACATTCCCCAATTTACTTGCCTCCAAGTCCCATTGTCAAACATCTTGATTCTTAGCCACTAATAAAAGCAAAACAGAAAGCAAAAAGACAAAAACTGATGGTTTATGACAACTATTACTACCCAAACTAAAACTAAATTCTAGTGTTCATAATAACAGGTAAATGATGAGATGATATTGGTCTTGTATGAAAAATTTGAAACATGAACAAATGTACAAAAGGGGATGCTGAAAAATTATCAGCCCAACCCATTTCTCACAATTACTATTCTGATGTTTGGTCTTTCAAATACTAATTTCATACAATATATAAATTAACAACCCTCTTGATAATTATTTTCCAAACAAAATCAACAAAATGGCTGCTCTGTCTATTGTTGGCAATAACAAACATAGATTATACTTTTATTTTTGAGAAGCTCATTGCTCTCTTTCTGCTAAAGTATGACAAAAGAAAAAGAATAGGATTTACATCACATTATCGAATAGTTGAGATTTTATTATAACAAAATCAATCACAAGAAAAAACACTGATGTTAAACTAGGGCAGTATCAATGATACCCACATGGTTATAAAAATCTACTAATTTCTCTGTATAGCAGTGAATGTCATTAGACATCTCACCATTAACTAAAGATTATAAAAATGAAAAAAAAATAAAAACTCATACCTTGTAAATTTCAAAGTAATGATATATCTATTAAATAAAACAATA
Organism: Acanthosepion pharaonis; assembly: GCA_903632075.3. Classification (NCBI taxonomy): domain Eukaryota; kingdom Metazoa; phylum Mollusca; class Cephalopoda; order Sepiida; family Sepiidae; genus Acanthosepion; species Acanthosepion pharaonis. The sequence continues at coordinate 2,672,951 of CAHIKZ030002301.1, read as the reverse complement.
TTTCCATAATATCAATGATATTTACTTACCTGATCTTTCAGCATTCACTTTATATTGATAGTATTGGTAATATTCACCACCAAACAGAAAACTGAACTTGGCATTGTCCTTTTGTTTCTGTTTAGTCATCTGTTCAAATTCTGGCCCATTTCTGGCTACAAAATTGGCCAATTTATCAATTATATTTTTTTGTTCAAGATCTGAAATGCAAAAATAAAACAAAAAAAATTATATTGCAAGTCATTTCTCAAAAAACAAAAAAAAAATCTCATTTTTACTATCATATTGTCTAAAAGCCAAATCTCCCTATTGCTGTAAAAAAAGAAAAAAAAAACATTTCATGAAAACCAATAATAAATTTTGATTTTAACATTTTTTAATAATCATTTATAAGGGAAACATTTAAATATCATCATCTGTATCAGTATTACTATGGTATTGGTAATTTTCTATTTCACTAAATTTTAAATAAAAATCTTGTAAATTCATCTAAAAGATGAGTACTTACTAAACGTAATATTATAAATATGCTTACACAATTGTAATGCTAGGAAATTAACTAAAGTCATAAAACTAAAAGCAGTGGAAGTTTTAATCAGTGATAAATAAAAAATAAGAGAACATTAAAAAACAGACTATTTACTTAAATACAAGGTATAAATAAAGTACAGGGTTCCCAGCCTAATTACTGGATAAAATTCCCTGATTTCCCAGAAAAATTCCACTGAAATTTCATGATTTTGGGATATTTTATAACAAAAAGACAGTAGTAAGTATATAGCAGAGCACAGTTAAAAAGATGAAGGAACAAAATAATACACATTTTTATCCAAATTTTACTAATCCTAGAAAACAAATATCTATCCCATAAATAATATTTAGCATTTATTTTCAAACAAGCTTCAAGCTAAAACAAAACAAAAAAAAAAAATGATATAACTGTCATCATAAGAAAATTTTCTGATTTTTCTTTAAAAAAGTATTTTTCAGGTTGGCAGTGAAACCTGAAATAACTACTGCATTTGAAAATCAAAATTATTCTTTTAAAATACTCATCATGCATGAAACACTAAATAAACACCCCTTTCTCTAAGTGATTGGGAGTATCCAATGACCAATGAGGCCAAAATTGATTACATTTTCAACAATCTCACAATTAATCAAGATTTACAGTTTCTTAAGTTTAAAAAGGATGTTTTATGTTTTATATCAGTCAGTTAAATGCCCCACATGATACATGCTAGGATGATCAGGTATCTTTTGATACATGACTGACAAGGCAGATTTTTTCCCGCAGTAGGTTGCCATTTCTTTCTATGGTAGACTGGTTGCCAACCAAGACTAAAGAACCCAGTCTGTCCTGCTATTCAACCCATAACTGGGAGGAGAAGAGATGGATACATACCTTTCCCAAGGATATTTGTACATAAGTGAATCTAACAAACTCAACTGGCATTTGAACTTGACTCTCCAAGTTCTCCATCCAAGCTAAAATTTATTAAATGCTACTTAGCACAAAATTCTTTTTTCCTCTCCCTCAGATTATTGTATGAAATGAAACATATACTTATCTAAGTTATGAATCAAATAAAAACTATTTCAGATGGACAAAAAACTTCATCAAAGCCATTAGCCTACAAATGAAATATTGAACCAAAGAAAAAGCAATCAGTTTTCTCTTAAACCCAAACTGAAAAATGTTATCAAGTGATGAGGAACATAGTAGTAGTAGTATTTATCTTGGCTAAATTCATATCAAATCAATGATAAGAAAATTATAATTTTTTTTTCTGTAGCCTAATTAGTGCTTATAAAATCCCCTACTCTTTCTAAGGCTATACAAATCAAAATCAGATTTTTAAAAATTCTGAAATACCATGTCAATAAAGAAAATTGATTGTTTCCATAAAACATTGTCCATTAAAATCAAGTAGTTTCATGCTTAAACATTATAGAAAATCAAATTGCAATAACCTTCCTCACTCGTAATAAGCACTATAACAGTTCAATGGGGCAATTTTCTACAATAGATATATAAAATCTTCTTTGATTAGTCTCTAAACAATGAATGGGTTGGTCAGATTGAAAACAAAAAACAAGTTCACATTCATATATGATCATTTTTAGGTTCATTTCCAGTTCATACAGAAGATTGACCTTCTGGATTAAATATATTTTTTTTTTATACAGCAAAATGCTCTTCCTCCCATCAACTTTCTTTGATGTAAGAAATGTTACCCAGGAATTCAAAACAGGCTTTCAACATTTTATGTATTTTATAGATCCAAAACTATAATAGAATATGAACTTTTCAAAATTAAAATGAGCAATACTTCCTAAGTATTTGGCAATATTCCTTTCAAGTCTAAAATTTGGATTTGCTTTCGAAATATGCATACAAAATTTATATTTGTTTTAATATAATGTACACTTCTAATTTTCTATTATTAAACATTCTCTTCCTCCATTTTTGGCACCATTAAACACCCTATGAAGTATAGGGCCACAGCCTAACCATGCTAGATATTGTTGCCGTACTTTTTATAGGTTGGAGTTGCCAGCTCCACACCAAATCAGCTTTGAATTTAGAGCTGTCCTTCTCCTAGACTGGTTACCAATCAAGGCTAGAGAACCCAATCTTTCCTGCTGTTTAATCCATAGTTCGGGAGATAGAAGTATTTATGCAAAAATGAATGCAACAAACTCAGCGGGAATTTCAGCTGAACATATCAATTCCACTTTCTGCACCAATAACTGCTAGACTATGCATATGTCCTTATTAAACATCACCCTACCCTCCATTCTCCTAATGCAATATACAACATATTGTACACTGAAAATGACTAAAACAAATCTAAAGCAATTGTAGAACTATTTCAAAATTTTTTTTTGGTTACAATGAAAAATATTAAAACTATGTAGAAACATAATTCATTCATCTTTATTGAATTTTTATATGATGAGAAACACTTATAACTAAGAGGGATTACAACAACTCCTTATAAATCCAAAACAGTGGTCATCATGGTTTATTCATTAAAGATGTATCAATAAACAAATCCAAATCATGAAAAAGTATTTGAATTTTTAACAAGATTTCTTTTCAACAATTCAGACACTATTCTACTTGTAAAAAATTTTTACATTAACATAACAACTGCTGTACAAAGGCCTAAATTATAACTGAGGTAATTGTGTTAATTCTCACAATGATGATTTTCAAGGTTGGTAAGCCCTCTATGCTTGAAATATTGATGCACCACCATCTTATTACCCACATATAGGCTTATGAAATATTGATAATGAAAGGTAAAAAGAGTATGGATCATCGATAACATATCTTGATGCTATAAATAGGTTTAATACAAGCTGAACCTTAAAAACAGCAAAAAACAGACACTCAGACTTGTCTTTAATCCAATATTCCTTGTAAACAAGAGCTAAATAGAAAATAGTGAATATGTAAACATTTTACATATATACTGAAATTAAATATCTTATTGTATTGGCAATTCTAATCACTTTTTCTCAAGCCAATCAAATTAGTAACTAAGAAATGGATGATCCAATGACAGATCAATCTGTATTTTTTCCTGATATATATACTGCATAAAAAGAACAAGGAAAAGAATTTTATCAAAAATAACGATACAGCAGTATAACCTGAGTACATCAAAATACTATTTTGTTTTTTAATTTACTAAATATTTTTTAGTCTACTAGAAAGACACAGTATCCATATGAAGATCAATTTTACTAATAAATTTGTCTGCAAGATTTGCCTAGACAAACTAACTAACCATGACATCACAGTAAACACCTAAATGTTTATAGATAATTATAAAGCCTTAAATATGTTTTTTTTTTATTAGTCATGGCAGAAATATTTTTTTTTATATTTATTACCCCCCACAACTAATTTTATGAAAACTCTAGAAATTCGATCACATCAGGTTTAGTGATTACAATAGTTAAAAGCACAAGACTTTGAGGAATGCAAATCATGTTTTTTGTTTTTAATTGGACCCCCCCCCCACCTGAAAATCAGCTCTGAATTGTAACATACAAAACTCAATAGAACAAAGATATTATTTAATTTCAAATGCTTTTAGTTGCTTTTATGAATATGGACAATATTTTCTGAAAGCAACAAATTTTTTCAATGAAAAATGAATTTTTAATACAATTATTTGTTATTTCTTAATTATAATAGATTTTTACATTTAAGTTGTTAAAATATTACAAAATTAGTTAAAAGCCACATCAAGTTTCCTCCTTATGAGATAGATCTTTTTTTAGCGCGTTGTAAATTGTATAATTTTGACTAATCAGAAGATCCGCAGTAATTAAGAAATGTAATTTTGTGTATATAATCAGGCTGTAATTATAAAGTACAGAAGACCAACCAGAATACAATTAAGTTGCTTTATTTGAGTTAAGCATTGTTCTTCGCTGTTAAGGCCTTTACTTTTGTGAAACACGTGTGGAGAAGTTAATTTGATTTTTCAATTTCAACTGAGAAGGGTACCTACAAGTATCAGTATCATCTTATGAAATTTATATGATCTTATTTTTATATTAATCTTAGTTATGACATTTTTCCATAAATGAAATATCAAAATTAATAATAAAATCAATGGAAATACAAATAACTCAGTAAAATGTAATAAATGTACATAAAATTATAGTATTTTATGTACACTTCTGATAAAATTTCATGAGAAAGGTACCTATAAATTAATTAGATACCTTTCTTATGAAATATGAAATTTAATCTCACTCTTAACAGTCTTATTTTAATTTCTTTATAATATATTTTCCATAAAGCATCGTAAACCTAAAGGTGAAAGCAAAGTACAAAAAAAAAATTAGTGCGCTGAAAGTTTTCCTTAAAAAATAACGAGGTAAATAATTTGTTCACTTAAATGTAGATTATTTCACTTTTCTCCTTCTGTAGAACAAATTATCCTCACAGAATCCATCAATATGTCATTCATCACATGTCAAGTGACGCAAAAGTTTATGACCTGCTTTGTTTTATTTTCAAATTACATCTTTTCGGCACAGAAGCTAAGTTAAGCTTGGTTCAAAATATTTTTAAATAAACATTATAATTTCTGATTTTCTTAAAATAAGTTTTAAAAAACTGATAATTGATATTTAAAAGAATTTCAAAGTGAGATTTCCAGTTTTTTTATAAAATGGAAAAAAACGGTCAATTTTGCTGACTCAAAAAAAAAAAAAACAAGATTTTTAACGAAAATTTCGGACATGCTAGGAACAATTAAAAAATGTAAAAAAAAACCCCAAAAATACTTTGATCTTTCCTCTTAATAATAACATAAACATTTAGACGATAAAACTTTGTTTCCGTCAAGTTTGGCATCTTTTTCATCATGCTATGCTCTTTTTTTTAGTGATCTCGTGGAGGTACCTACTTTTACACTGAGATCAGTTCTTGTAAAGTAAGAAGATAATGGAACAAACTGGAAAAGTTTTTTTAACAACACATTTCACCAGCGTGTGTGAGGTTTGGCTTCTTCAGGTTGGAATGAAAAGCAAAACTATAAACTGTAAGGAAAATATGTTACTATTTTGAAGAGGGACAATAAATTAAATTACCTTATCAGATCCAACAACCAGAGACCAAAAGTGGGGGGTTTTTTTTGTATTTTTATAGAGCCATTGGTATATAGTACCAATTTAAAATTTGTTTTATAGTCAAAAATTGTATTCAAGCATTAATGTTTTATATATTATTTTCATTATAATCAGTTCATTATGTGAAAAAAAATTGTTTGTGCCCAATAGTATAAAATTTAAGATACACAAGCTTGTTAATCAGTTTTGCTTGGTGCAAATAGGGTCATTGAGTAATTACTATATAAACTGAACAAATAGTTATCCTATAGACACTGGCCAATTTATCAATCTATTTGTAACATCAGCATCTAATAAGAAAAATCTACATTGATCAAGACAGTTGCAAACAACTCATTCTTTTCATTTTTAGTCTTTTTCCAATGATCTTCAAATATAAAATTAAAATTTTGTGAAGAAACCATAATGCTTAGCTAGACATTGTGAAAAAAATCTAATTTTGTGCTATTGACCCCCTGATCTTCAAGGAAGAAAAAGAAATAAAAATTATTATAATAATGTTTATACACAGAAACCCGTACTCATTTATTTTAATTAATAAATAGAAAATCTGAGTGTGTCATAAAAGCTTACAAATTACCAAGGAATTTTTCATAGAATTGTACAAACATTAAAAATGGATAATTTTTTCTCTCTATTAAGACTTTTTTCAGTGCTCTACTAAGAAGGTTTAAATGAATTTCTGATTTACTGAATGCTGCTGATTCCAAAGTTTCAAGCCAAAAAAGAAAACAACTAGCAATCCACTTAGGTAGCAGGTATGGAAGTGCAAGGTAGCATAAATGTTACTGACAAAGGACAAAAAAATTTTTTTTTAAATCAGCAAATTTGAGTTTGAATTTCAATTGAAGCTGTTTCTATTCACTTAGTATTAATGCCCTTAAGAAAAAAGTATGAATCATCACATCCTTCTGCTCTGACCCAATGCCAAATATCTTGACAAAAATGTCTTGTCTCCAGCATGTCACAATGATTGAGGTAGGTGAGTAGCCAGGAAAACTAGTCTTCCATAATTACCACTAAGAAAGTAATAACTGTAAAAAAAATAAATATATAAAATAAAAATTGCTACATCATTTGTCAAACCTGACAAAAGTCTTATATGTGTGATATATATATATATATATATATATATATATATATGTCTGATTGAATAAGTTAGACATTATGTCTGCTAATTTTTAACAAAATCCATTCATACTCATGAATAACCTTCCATGTATTGATGTTGAAGGATGATTACTGTAATGGATAACAACGCACAACATTGTATAAATACTTATATTAATGAACAACATATAGTTTTGTATTACTTGCACCCATGAAGATGATCTTGGAAAAAGATCATCTTCATGGGTGCAATAAAAGAAATTTAAACAGCTATAGCATATTTCTCTCATACTTCAACATCAATACACGGAAGGTTATTCGTGAGTCTAAACGGATTTTGTTAAAATTAGCAGACAATGTCTATAATTTATTCAATCAGACATACCTAAAAGAGAATTTGCTGCCTAAATACAAAATTTTAAATTTTATATATATATATATATATATATATATATATATATATATATATATATATATATATATATATATAAATAAATAAATAAATGAATGAATGAATGAAAAATATGCTTGCTTTTTTTTTTTTATTATTATCCTCATTTTACTTACATTCAGACTAATGTCCTCATCTTTGTTATTCTCAGAATATTTTGAGCATTGTACTCTCTATACTTCTTCGAGTGTCTGTCAATCTGGATAACCTTCAGGAAATTTTGAACTGAACCCCATTATTTAATCTCTCAGTGTAGATTGTTCTCATTTCTGCTGTCCATGCTTAGGGATATCTTGTACTTAATCATAGATATGAACAGTGGACTGAGAACAATCTACCCTCATAAATTAAATAAAAAGTACAGTCCCAAATTCCTTGAATGTTACTTGGATGGACAGATACCTGAAGAAAGACAGAGAGCACAATGAACAAAACATAATAACAATAAAGATGAAGATATTTGTCTGCATGTAAATAATAACTCTTGATCCCAAAATTTCAAACAGTTCTTTCTATTAAATGCTTAATTAAGTACTACATTAAAAGTATATCTAAATAAAATTAACTCTAGCTAATAAGCATATTTAAATGCTATTTTGAAGAAAAGAATACAGGTTAAACATGATTTTATATAAGGAATTGCACAGGAATAATCCATTGGATTCAAAATCCAATGAGTTATTCTGCACAGGTTCAAATCCTGTCTACAGCACCATGTAGGATTTACTTGTCAGAGCAGACACAACTTGCAATAAAGTCTGTTTGTCCAACTAAATCCTACAGTATAGTTAAGCAGACCTGTTCTAAAATAAGCAATCAAACTCCTTTCTATCATCTACATTTATCAGATTTGCACGAGAGGGAAAATTTCTTATAAGATTTAAACTACTAAACACATACAATTTGTAATATTATCATCATTAATGTTAATTTGCATCAACATATAAATATTCTCATTTATAATTCTAAGATATAATGCAATATATTCACTTTTTGTCCTCAATTTTTTTATACTGAAAGTTTTGTGTAAATCTATTTTGATAGCCTTTATTCCTTGTCTCATGCAGTTATTATTAAACTGTCTATAAAGTTAGTTAAATCTATATGCTATAGACTAAAATTGATTAATTTATAAAAAGTATTTTGTATGGTGTGTATGCCTAGAGTATAATGGTTTAATAGAGAGAGTACACAAAACAATTAAAAGAGCAATTATAGCTTGTAAAGAATGATGGCTCTTGGTATTACCAAGTGTAGTCCTCAGAATCTGCAAACACCTAATGAAAGATGGAGGAAAATGTCCTACAAGGCTTAAATTACTAAACATTTTAAATTTATAACCTTATTTTTCTTTAATATTAATTTAGACCTACATATAAATGTTGTTTAGAGCATTCATTTATTAAGGAAGATGGTTACTAACTAACCAATGTAGAATAAATACTTTAAATAATTGTTATAAAACCAAAACAGATAAATGCATCAAAAGAGGAAGATTTCATTTCAAATGTCTATTAAATTTCAGTTTACATAAGTTTTTGTATTTGTGGCATTAAGAGTATTTTTATGATTTAATAGATTTTACACTGCCTTTCATTCTTGGTAATTTTTTTTGTTTTACAAAATACTGGCATATAAACCAAAAAGAATAGTGACTAGACAGAGAAAGAAAATGTTTTTAATGCAGAGAATTAATACATTCCAAATGGAACAGGAAAAATAATCAATAAACTGATATAATGAGAGAAAGAAAGAAAGAAGAGGAAATAATACAAAAACATAAACAGTAAAGAGATAAAAAAAAAAACAAGAAATTCCAAGATGATAACTCTTAAAATATTGAACAAGAAGAAACACAAGCATTACAGTTTAGTCGATATTTTCTGCTAAAATATGGTTTATCAACTATATAAATCACCTTGAAGGAAAACTTATTTCAAAACAGAAAATCAAGAAAACTTACAGAGTTACATCTAGATTGCCTGCCATAAGACAAAATGGTTAACATGTTTGTCTTACAAGCCACTGCACAGAAGTTTTGTCTTTGTTTCCATGATTATAGGACTCAGCTTAGTAAATATCTACACGGACCAATGTCTCATATAATAAACCTGTTTGCAAAGTAGAGTTCAGTTTTCCTGATAATTTCAAACATCCTTCCAAACTATTAATCTTCTTAACCTATCTAACAAAGATGCTATTATATATTATTCATAATAGTTTACATCATTATTTTGCTGAAGAAGCAACTTAATATAAGTAGTTCTTGGATGTTCTTTTCTACATAAGAACAGTTCTTTTCTCTAATAACCAGATATATAAATGCAAAATTGCAATAGTCAATAAGCAAAATTATCAATAGAGACAAAACGTCTCTTACAGTTAACTACAAACTAAGAAAGAATATCATTAAAAATATTGTTTACTAAAAAGAAATCTTTGAATTGAAACTGGTGAAGCTGGTTATCTTCCTATTATAATCAAGGATGTTTTTAGACTAAAAATTTTTTTTTCTGTGATCATTACATCTATTATGACTTTTTTTTTTTTTTTTTTGAAGATCCTGAAACTGTAACTTAAATTATATACAACCAATACAAAGTACCAATCTTTGGGTGAGATTTGAATTTACATTCCCTAACATAAGAATTTTTTCTATCATATAGAAACATCTATACAATCTTGACAACCAAGTCACCAAGAGCAACACAAAATTCTCATTTCCATAATCTTACTTATCACTGGCCTTGTTTCTAATTTTTCTTCAAACAACTTTTGTTAGCTATCTACTTGGTAGTTACTCAAATTATCTGAATTTGTAAAGAATTTGGCTCAAATATATTTCAAACTAATCCTTATGTTCTGAATTCGCACAAATTTGAAAATAATGTATCTGCTATGAAATTTAACAGAAGGCAAGAGAAAACTAAGTTATTCCAAAAAATAATTTATCTCATAAACTCAGGTAATTCAGTTGTACTTGTAAAATCTGATCTCCAAGAACAATATAAATATCTCAGAGGTCTGGAAAATAATAAAGCTGCAAGTATACAGCATGAAATTACAAAGCTCACAATTCAATAAAAACAAATCAATTTTCAAAGGTAAAACCTGATAAGACTGCTTAACTACAAAAGGCATCTTCCAACAAGAGAAAATGGCAAAGTGCAGCTGTAACATTCGTTAGAATAGGCATTAATAAAGCTAGAGAAAATGGATGCCACAAATACTAAAAATGCCTTATATGTGACAACTGCTTTCAACTGGTTTAGGAAACTGCTTCAACTCATTTAGAATGTTATTTCTCAATTCTTGCAAAAATATGCCCCTGTTAAAATTCCTCAGATATATACACCCAAATGTGTGTGTGTGATGCATAAACTTACATCTAAATCAGCAATGCTTTGTCATATGTTTGTCATTATAACATCTCCAATTGAGGATGGTTGTAGAAGCAATAAAAAGGAAAATTGTTTTGAGTTTTCACCGCATGAAGGAGAATAAAAGAAAATCTGTTTGCAAGCCAGTGTGTTAAAATCTACTAGTATCTGCATTACCTGATCTTTTAAAAATTCTATCAATATATCTTGAGAGAATATATAAAGAAATGATAACTCAATGAAAATGGTTAATAATATGTAAAAAAAAAAAATATGTTCATATGAAACAAATAAAGTGTTAAAATACACAACTTAAACTGAACCAGATTTGTTTCTAACTTCAATAAAGTCAATGTATTAAACTATTAACACATTTGCAAAGAATCCCATCAGAGCAATGACCTAAATCCCACAAGGTGCTGTAGGATTTGATATATTTAATCACAACTCAAATGAAAACACTAATTTGAAATTAAACTAAAAACCTTTTACACAATAGTTACTTTTGTTTTTTATAGTAACAACATTGTAGACATGTAATATAAACATTTTAATTATGTTCCTTCTATAATCAGGTTGGTAAAATAGTTAACATGGATTTAAGACAATGTACAATTATCTTGTACAATTTATTCATGCCATATCTCCACAATGATCAGACTACAATTAACATAATGCCTCAACAAATATGTAGCCAACAAAGTATGAAAATAAAGTTTATCAATTGAGGTTTTGTAGAGAATAAGAATGTATCAGGTCTTATCAAGTAACTGTTCAAATTGATTAACCAATATACAGAACCACCTAACAAACTGGAAACTATCACATATGACACCAACATTCAAATAAAACCTAAGATACTACCATTCAAATTTACTAGATTAAATTCAGACTACCTAGAGTATAGCTTGAAGCTAGACTATATGCTCTTTGCCATAAATTATGGCAATGAATCCTAACAATTAAAATCATGCTTTAACACAAAACTTTCCAAAGAGATATATTTCTCATCAAAAAACAGAAAAGATGTATCTATTTTGAAACATAACAATCACATTTAATATGTTATCATTGACCTTTTTCCTGTAGGTATTTCTAGATTTACATGTTAATATTGATGACAACACATGATCTAGAGGTGGAAAAAAATCTTCTTTTTTTTTCTTTTACCTCAATAGGGGCAGTTAATGAGACAGTGGGACACTTCATAGAGTAAAGTCAGGAAGAGAAAAAACAACAACACTAACATATGAGTGATGACAAAGTGAAGAAAATACATTGATGGTAGAAGTGAAGAGTTTATTCTATATATATATATATATATATATATATATATATATATATATATATATATATATATACACACATACACATAGTAGTGAGGTAGAACAATTTATTCTAAGATTAAAAATCTTTTCAAGATATAGTTTCTGATGGTTACTTCTATAATCAAATCAAATTATGAAAATAATTTAACCCAATGTATCCTGAAAGTGCTTTCAGGTGCAATTAAAGCAATGCAATATTTGAATAGGTCAGTATTTTTAATTTAGATTATGTTAGCCATCTTGCCTCTGACATGCTTATTCCTAAATTATTTTTCATTGATTTAATAACATTAAATCCTTTTGTTCTCAATAAACTTCTAAATAACGTAATTTCAAGATACATTATATTAAAGAAACAACTATGATATGAACTACACCATCTATTCTTCTAGAAATATACAAAAAAAATCGACACTATATTAGTATCATAGATTTTATAATCACAAGATTGTGGTGGTTGTGTTACTCACAAAGTTAGGTTCAGTTCAATCCTGATATTTAGTAGATTAGCCACCTTGTCATATATGTAACATTTAATGTATCAAATATAGATCTGAAAATGAAATACTCCAGCCACATTTGGAGTTCAACTCTTGAATAAGGATCATATAAGTGAAAGACAAAATACTAAAGGGAGTTGTGCCATATATAATTTGGCTAATATACTTATCACGTACACTACAAACACAAGACTCATCTCACAAGATAGTGCTATTAAAGATTGACCAATAAAAAAGTCACTTGAAGCTAATGCAAAAAAAAAAATTCCAAAATCTTTTCTATGTGATCAATACCCAATTTTTTGACTGCTAAGCATCACTTTCAGATTTAAACTGATCCTTAGAAACGTGGAAGGTCTCATGTATTTATTTATATGAAATTACATTGGCATGCATAGTTATAATTACCTTACTGACAACAGGTAGATTTAAATGAATTTGCAGATTTCTTAATACCTTCTATTGAGTAACACACATATGACAAGAAGAGCAAGTTTGATGGTATGATGCACAACTTCAAAGACTTAGCCAAGGTATAAATGCATTTCACAGAGCTCTAAACTCTAAGATCATTGATTTTACAAAATGTGGCCACTATAACTTCAACTAATTCTGAATACTTGGGTATCACAGATTTTGTAAATAAAACTGAAAACATGGATTGTAAATGATGTAAACAGCTGCTAAAAGAATCTGGTGATGCACAATATCCGCCACTTGTTGAATATTTTCTAATATCTTTGCAAACTGTTTGGTAAAAATAATGAAACAGCATTTCTTCTAGGGCTTCTGTATATGTATGTGAATAAAGATGATATTTTCTGAGATACTGGTTGAAACATCCAAATCGTTGGAATACTCTAAATTTCTTTTTAACTGGACGTGGAAAATAAGCTAAGCATTCATTTATTTGATTACCATCTGTTATCTGAGATCTGTCACTGCAGATCATTGATCTCGTTTTAGAAAATAAAGCCAATTTGGTCAAAGAATTAAAGCCTATCAGAAAATAAAAACGTTTTGTATTGAAGAGATGTTTTACTGAATTATACCAAAAAATTTACTTCAAACCTGATGGCTTGTATAACTCTTTTTAACATTTAAGAAAAAATTAAGTAAAGTAAAAGGCATTAACGGTAATTTCATACATTTCTCGTAGGTATATATTTAAATAAATCTTTGAAAATATTATAATAAAAAAAAATTAACTTCTTTTGATTTGAACAAACCTAGATATTTTTTAAGATTTTACTCACAGAACAATGAAGATTTCGAAACCAAAGAAATTTTCATCGTTATCTGTAGTTTAAAGGTAACACTTTAAATCGTTCTTTAATAATCTTTATATTCAGAAACTGAATTTTTAACAATATTTTCTACAAACATAAACACATATTTTACAATGAGTTGCCTATGTGTGAATATAGCTTGAGTTGTTTATGAAATGTGACGATGTTGTTTTGACATTGTTTGGTCGCCGAATTTGTAGATAACACAAATGATGATTTTTAAAAAGAAACTACATTGATGTTCCGATCCTATATTTTTTAATAAGATCTACATAATGTAAAGACTCTTATAAAAGTCAAGTTTTGTAATAAACATCAAATTTGGTAAAAAAAATCCAAACTGGTGTTTTCCGCGGGCCACTGGACACACATGTCGTTGTTAGATTGAGAAACGAACGAATGAAGAATATAAGAGAATGGCTAGTTTAAGTTTGGTTTTTCGTAACCCGAATTAAAATATAATTAACCAAATACAACGATTACAAGATTTCAGTTCATAAGAATTATACGTATTTAAATATATTTCCTCACCTTCCGGGGGATTAGGGATATCCATGTTGATTTTTTCGGTGCGGAAGTGCAACGAAAACGAATTCCGGTAGTCCGCAGTGAATATTAGTATCCCTTGGTTTCTTCTAGTTTTAAACAAGACTCGTTAAATCTTTAGTAAATATTACCTTTTATTTATTAAATATGTTTTAAATATTTTATGAAGCCTTCTTATTGTTTATAGAAGTTTATTTGCTAATGTTTTTATACAGTTTTTCTGCTTACGACTACGGTACAATACAGACTCAACCGGTTGCCCGTTCCCAGCTGCTACTGCTAAGAAGCTCTTCACTAAGATGGCATGCTCTCTTCACTATGGATGGTGCCTTTCTAGATATTCAATTTTTCTGTTCAGGAATCAGTTAATGCTCTTTACATTAATTACACTATAAAAATTGCGTGTATAAATTGTAGTGCATACAAAAAATTTATTACGATTAAATTAGTTTTCTTCAAATACTAAGCAGAAGCTGTTCCTTTAACAAACAAAAACAATGCATTCATTATTGACTGGTATATGAAAGTTTTATGACTTGAAAATTGGAGGAAAACGTAGTTCAAAGGATATTTTTTAAATTTTAGATAAATTAAAATTATGTAATAATAAACAATTTTTGATTTTTAGATATAAGAAACTGTTTTTAATTGATTTTTTTTCTATAAATATGGACATAAAAGTTAAAAACATTTGCTTTGTAATAAAAAAAACAGTAATGACTTAAAATTTTTCTATAAAAAAAGCTATCATGATTCAAAGAATAAAGAAAAAAACTCATTTTATATTAAGCTTAATTATTTTTTAGTTTTTGGCCTATTATTCATTTTATAATTATTTTACCACTCTCATTCATTCACTGGTTTCTATTATTAATATTATCAATACTAACAATGAATAGAGCAACCTTTTTGCTGTTACTGCCTGGACAGGTTAACTTATTACACCTGAGCTGATTACTTATGTATTCATTCATACACTATTTTCTTTGCCTGTCAACATTGCATGCTAAAGACAAGATTATATTTAAGATAACTGATGATAGAACAGAGTACAAGGAGAATTGGATTCATGCCTTCTCAGACATTAGTGTAAAAGAGAGGTACATTCTTTAGCTAAAATTTGTATTTATCTAGAATAGATGGTCTAGTTTATATCATAGTTGTTTCTTTAATATAATGTATCTTAAAATTGCATTATTTAGAAATTAATTTATACTGACTCACACAAATATTGCATTCCTTCAATTGCATCTGAAAGCACCTTCAGTTTATATTGGGTTAAATTATTTTCTTACATGATTTGATTCAGAAATTATGTCTTGGAAAGATTTTAATCTTAGAATAAATTGTTCCTTTGTATTTGTCTTTATATATGGGTAAACTTTTTATATATATATATATATATATATATATATATATATATATATATATATAAATTAACTGATTTAAAATATGGGTTTTTTTTTTACACAATAATAACCATGTTTCAAAAATGGAAGCTAAAAGTTTCAAATTTAATTTTGTAATTAAATTAAAAACATTAGTTCCATTTCATGCTCAAGCAAATTTTGGAGTAACTTATAAAAAAATAAATGGTTATTACTGTGTAGCGAAAAAAAAACATTTTAAATCAGTTAATTTATAATATTAATACTTTGTAAATTTACATTGAGCACTATTTTGTAAAAAATAAAATATCAATAAGAACACCAAATTATATATCTTACTGTCCTTTCTTTTTATATATATATATATATATATATATATATATATATATATATATATAAGTGAACATTGAAATCAACACTCAGAGGCAACCGGCTTTTTCATGCTAGTGGCCTGACAATTGCATCTAGCATGAAACAACCTGTTGCCTCTAGTGTTGACTTCAATGTTCACTTTTAGATTTACATATGCTCTATCTCTGATATTGAGCACTTTATCTGATAAATATAGCACACCTTAAAACTATATTTCTTCATATATATATATATATATATATATATATATATATATATAAAAGTTTACCCAAATATATATATATATATATGATATCCTTATATATATATTTGATATCCTATATATATATATATATATATATATATATATATATATATATATATATATATATATATATATATATATGAAGTTTACCCTTATACATATAAGGGTAAACTAAATATATATATATTTATATTATTTTATCTTCATATATATTATTATGATAGCTATTCTCTCAGACAGATGTAGCCTCATCAAGAGAAGATAACTCTCCTGTAGATATAGTGATACTGCCTTTTATACAATACCTCATTTACATATCACTGCACCTCCCTGAACCTAAGAGGCTTTATACTTTTAGTTGATTTTTGACTTCTACAAACAACCCTGGGAGATATCATCTGTCTCTCAGAGTGAGTCTCTTTATTTCTTTTTATAGGAGATCTAGGTCTGATTTTCCTCATTTGAATCATCATGGTATCTCCAGTCACTCTTATACCCAGGTTGTTCTTCACCACTACTGGATACACTCATTCTCTCCTGTTCTTCACTTTCACATCTCTTATGGTCTTCCTGATCACTCTCAATACTGGATTCATTCATCCTTTCATACATCATCTGTTTCCTCTTCCTCCTCCTCCTTTTCCATAACTTCATACTCTCTTGTGCTTCTGAATTGGTCTTCATGAGCCAGTATGCCCTGTCCATTCTTTGTTAACACAGCTGTGTTAATTCCCTTTTGCACCAGAAAATTCATCTTTTCAGGACTTGAATCCTTGTCTTTTCCGTACCACATACTTTCATTCATTGAAAATGACATGGTAATTGGAGCTCTTATTTGTTTTCCCACTGATGTAGATGGGCTTGTTTTCTGCCTGTATGTGGAATAGCTCTATAACTTAGGAGTAGCCTGAGTAAATAACTCTCTATATCATAATCCACTGGAGAGAATGATTTTAATCCCATTTTTACTGTTTGAAGCATTCTGTTCATAATTCCATTTGACTGTGGGTGGTAAGGTGATGTTTTGTATGAAATGCAGCCAATACATTTTAACTATACACATAAAACCTTCTTTACAAAACTCAGGTGCATTGTCAGAGACCAAGGTTTTTGGAACTACATTTCTCAAAAACACTATCCTCAATACCCTCTTCACAGTAGTGGCTTTTCTATCTGTGATTTTAATAACTTCAGGCCAATACGAGTTGACTAATATCAGAAATATTCTATACCATTAATGTAGGCATTAATATGTACTTGTGTCCACAGTTCCATTTCCTTTGGTCAAGAGTGAGTTTTAGTTTGCCTAAATTTCTTTATTTCTGCACACTTTGGGCATTTTTTAACATACTCTTCCATGTCTCTTGAATAGCCTAGTCACCATGCTTGCAACTTTAACCTCATTTACGTAGCCAATATACCTGCATGTATATCATCATTTAATTATTTCTTTTCTCAGCGACTGGAGGTACTATGATATCTCCATTACATATAATTTCTTTTTCTATCGTTAATTTGTGTCTTGACTCTTTATAAGGCCTCTCAGACATAGAGCAATTACTTCATGTATTTCTCTTTATTCTATCCATAATTCTATTCAACACTTGATCCTGCCTAGTTCCCAACCTAAGCTGATTTAAGGATAATATATCCATTTCTATCCAGTACAAAATTCTATCCTCACAATGTTCACTTGCTTTAACATTTTTACTCTCAAAATTTAACTGAGATAATGCGTCAACATGCAGGCTAGTATTTCCTTTAATATATACAATGTTAAAGTTGAACTCCATAAGTTTAATTGTCCATCTTAATATTCTGGCAGACTTGACCTTTGGCAATGCTCTTCTGTGGTTGAATTTAAATTCAAAAATCTTATGATCAGATTTTAATAGTAATTTCCTTCTCAGCAAAAAATTTCTAGCTCTTTCCATGTTCTACACAATCACCAATGCCTCCTTCTCAATATTCGAATAATTCACCTCCACTGATGTTAGTTTTCTGAATTACATTACAGGGTGATCCTCCTGTGATAATATCACGGCTATAACTCATTCACTGACATCAGTAGTTAACATCAGTTCTTTCACTGGGTCAAAAATTTTAACAACTAATTCATTTATGGGTGCTATTTTAATTTCTTGAAAGCAACTTCCTGTCTTTTTGTCCATTGAAACTCACTATTCTTCTTCCTTATTTCGTTAAATGTTTCCACAATGTTTATCTAAGATGAGCTAATTTTGCTAAGACTGAATCAAGGAATGTTTGACATCTCATGCAAGTGTAAAATTCTAGAGTGACTTCAAGATCATAATATGAATCTGGAAGCATGTATGATGTTCATACAACAATTGGAATTGATTCAAAAATTTAATGTCTCTGAAGGCAGTATAGAGATTTATATTGCTACTAAAAGCTTACTTGTATGCAGATATTGCAATAAGGAACATGAAAAGAGCAAAAATGAATGTCCAGAATTTGGGAAATGGTGTTTTAAGTGTAAAAAGAGGAATCATTTCCAGACAGTATGTACATATGAAAAGCGAGTGGAAAAAGTAAAAAATTCCTCAATTGAAAGTATGGAAGTTATTTAAGATAAAAACACAGGATAAAAGTAAGGAAATGGTGAAGTTGAACAGAGTAACTTTACTACTCATACAGGACTGGAAGTGACGTTACGTTGATACTGAGGAATTTTTGGGAAAGAATGGGCAGACCAAAGGTTAAATAATGTAATCTCCAGTTGAAATAGTTCTATGGTTTAATCATCAAAATTTTAGAATGCTTTGATAGTACGTTTAAGACAAAAAACAAATTCAAGATAATACTCATCATAGTAGTGGAAAACATCAAAAGCCACAGTCTTTTACGAATTGACATGTTAAAAGTGGATACCTCAAAGCTGATAAATTCCATGAAGTCTGTAGAACCAGATGTTGGATTATTAAGGGGATACAAGATGAGTATTTGGCTTAAAGAAAGCAGTCAACCAAGGTATTTTCAAGCCTGAAAAGTTCCTGTTCACATGCTACCCTTGGTGGTTGCTAAGCTGAACCAAATGGTGGAACATGGTATTGTTATGATCCAGAATGATGATGATATTTCATAAATTCTAAAAGTAACCTTGCCATCAGTGATGATAGAAAACAAGGATATTTCATCATCCCTGAAATAAAGATAAAATATTTCATCATCCTAAAACAACCTTACCACCAGTGATGAAAGATATTCCATCATTCTAAAATCTGAACCTTCATCATTATAAAAACAATCCTTCCACCACAAGCAAAGACAATAGGATCAGAACAGTAGAGTAGCAAGTAACAGAAGTAAAAAAGGAACACACTACACCAATATTTGTAATTCACCCTTCTGTAACAGGGTCAGATATTGAGTTTGTTAATCTAAGTTACCCCATTGTTATATGTATTTGTAGTAGTTGGAAGAACCCTTTTTACTTTTTTTATACTGAAAATAAAATGTATGATAACAACAATAAGACTTTGAGATATGTGTTGACATTAATGACAAGAATGTGTATTTTTCTTTTAGTGATGTTACAATATTGGTATTGTGTATGTTAAAAATGTTCTCAGTGTTATTGTCTCTTTCGTTTCTTTAAAAGTTTGTGCCTGCTTGTTTTTGCTTGTTCCAGAAATTTCATTGTTAAGGATAGCCTTTGAGATCATCAACTTTCAATTTTCCAGAGCAATGGTGATATGATGTGTTGTGTTCCTTTTTTACTACTGCTACTTGCTATTCTACTCTACTGTCCTGACTCTACTGTCTTTGCTTGTTGTGGAAGGGTTGAGGTTCATTCTCGACTTGAATTCTTTACTCATATGAAGTGTTCCACATTCTCATAATTAATTTCCCCTGTTGATGCAAAAAAGAATTTTTTTTATCTCTAGATCATGTGGTTATGATCAGTATTAACATATAAATCTAACTAATACTTACTTGCCATATTCTGTCTTCCTGTTTCTTTGTTGTCCTTTCTCCACACTAACATCTTCTCATTTTCTTTCACTCTCAGTAACCCCTTGCATCTGAGTGGCATTATCACATTACTTGGGGTGAAATGATTAAAAAAACTTCAAAAAAGTATGTATGGAAGCTGTGTAATGGTCAGTGAGTTGAAAGGCAAAATTGTCAAGCAGAGTTCAAATTCTGGCGAAGTTTATTAGGTTCACTTTTGTGCAAATACCATTGAGAAAGTTATGAATCCATCTCTTCTTCTTACCTCCAGAAATGGATTAAATAGCAGAGCTGACTAGACTCACTGGCAACCAGTTTAAGAAAAGGAAAACACTGAATTCAAAACAAGTCTGAAAAGGGGTGGGTTTCATCAAGCTATTTTGCCACAGACACACTACTGCTGCTATAGCTACAATACATGTGCTGCCCCTACAACTCTAATGGCTTTGTAGGAACCGTGATATGATGTAATAATGTATAATAGGGATATGTAGGTATTGTAATAGTTACCAGTTTAAAAAGTATAATCAGCAAACTGTGTTCAAATTCATACTCATGTCCATTAGAAAAACATGTATCTATCTGTTGTAACCTAGAGAAGGTTACTAAATAGAATAGTCAAATGAAGGTTGGTAATGAATGATAATACTTAGGATAAGAACAACACATATAAGATTCACCAGAAGCACGTAGATGAAGTAGCCAAATGCTAGAAATGAGTCAAGTGAATTCCACAATGAATCTCTAAATGCAGACCAACATACACTTTACTGCTGTATTTATGTGAATGGAGACTTACCTATTATCATCAGTAGGTATGCTGCAACACTATCACATGCTCCTCCAGCTATGGATTAAATAGCAAGGTAGACAAGACTCTTTGACTTTGGGTAGCAGCCATTCAAGAAGAAATCAATGTGAAACCACTTCACTGTCTCTCCCAAGAAGTCATGGTAATTCAGGGATAATAAAAAAAAAGAAATCTGTGGGCACAGAATTTTTTTCAAAATAAATAGTCGTACTCACTTAAGTACAATAGACTCCCTGAGGATTTATTTTTGGTGGGACTGGGGGCACAGCTTTACTGCTCTGGTTTCCATGGCAGGTCATAGGATTTATGGGATGGAGTTGCTAGTCCCATGCCCAAATGGTTGTCCTCTGGTTACCAAACATGGCTAAAGGGCCCAATACTCTTCTATTTAACCCATATCTAGGAGGGAGAAGAGATGAATTTGTATCTTTCCCAAGGGTATTTGTATGTAAGTGAATACAATGCACCTGACTGGAATTTGAACTCTGCTCTTCAGTTTCTCATTCTGAGCCACTATTCATTATACCACCTGTATAAGTTTGTCTTCATCTTTATTGCTATATTCATAATATTTCAGCCATTGTATGCTCCAGTTTTCTTCAGGTGAGTAATCCAAAAATTAACTTGACCTGAAGTGTTGTAAGTTCAGTACCTGGCCACATCAGAGGGAACAAAAACTTGGAGTGTTGAGTTACTAAAGGGAATTAACTGAAACTGAGATATCCAAAAAAGGCATGCCATATAGAATTAGAACAATCTAACCCCATGGACTAAATAAAGGTTTCAGCTAGAAAATTCCAACATAAAGAAGACTGGAGCATACAACAGGCAAAATGTTGTGAATAAAACTAAATCCAGTAAAAGTTCAGCAATCTTAACTTTCCTGTTATAAATTTGATAACATACTGAATTTGTTATCTTTAATTCCTATTGATGTTTGAAGAAATTATCATGTGTAACGTGACTATATATTTGATGCTGAAGTTGTTTCAGCTAGTTGGTGTTGACTCATGTTAGAAAGTTTTTTTTTTTTATTTATTTATTCAAGAATAACAGTTTTCACTGAAAGTCACAAATCTTTACTGGATATCATATTTTTATTGTTCAGAATGTTGCATGTACTAAATATAATTGATTACCTATACCCTAAAAGACTACTTACATCATATGCCCAGCAGATATTGTCAAACCAAGGCTAACTAAACAATGAGTAAATCAGTAATGACAAACCAAACAGTCATGTGGATTTATTGATGCTGGTCCAATTAAATGGTTTTAGAAAGTTATTACAAATAAACCTGATTTTTTTGTGTGTGTTTGTTGTTGGTTGTGGTGGCTTTTTTTTTCAATATTTAGCTCAAATGAATGTTCACATTAACTGTGTAATGTTATAATATTTTAATAGTTGGAGCAGGACCAGATCAAGTATTAAGCAAAATAAACATTTGTTTAAAGCACTAAAATAAAAGGCAGCACCACATCTTTTTTTCATCTGATAGTTTATGCTTTATCATGACCAGATCACATTTGCAATAAAACCTAATAGGTTGCATTAAAAAAAAAACAATGAAAATACTTATCCCCATTTTTTTTTGTTAACTCATATTGTTTTCTCATATACATTCACACTCTAGTAACTCTGTGCATCCTAGTGGCTTTATTGCCTTGCTTCAAGTGGAATGATTAAAAAAATATTTTTGTAAGGATTTTAAACCAAGCCATTTTTTCAGATTTTAATATACAAGTTGTCCAGTAGATAGCAGCTTTATTTTATACTCATTTAAAAACTTTTCTGAGTGTTTTTTTTATCATTTCACCCTAAGCAAGGTGATAATGCCACTAAGAGACAAAAGGTTACTAGGAATGAAAGTGAATGAAAAGTTTTTAGATAGAATCAGAAACTTGAACAGGAAACAACTGATAAACAACTACTCCTGTTCCAAAGGTAGGGAAGGAGTATGAACTAAGCAATAGGCAACTCTATCTACTTCTATTCATATAAGTTTGTTTCCGGGCCTCATTTAGTGTCTTGTTTTTTTGTTTTTTTTTACAGTAAGGTTCATCCTTTACAAGATCTGGGTGCCACTTGAGGTAGAGGGTTACATTAGGAGTTAATTTGTGCAGATAGGCATGGAAGATAATGGTTAACCCTAGCCTTGAACATGTTAAGATTGTAGTGATTGGGGAAGCATCCTCTTAGGAGTCAGTTCCATGAAGTAGTGGTTCATGGGAAGAAGCTGTTCAAGTGGAACTTACTTCTGACCAATGGAATGCAGGGGGAATGTGGGTGGTTTGCAACCATGTAAATGACATGGTATGTCCTTGGCATGAAGGTTTGAATTGGCAGAACCAGGGAATGTAGTTCGTCCAAGCACTTTCCATGCAAGTACTGACAGAGCAGTGAGACACTTGCCACATTCCACCTGCAGGAGAGAGGTTGGAGGGTGTAGAATAATTCGTCACTCATAAGGGCTTGGAGATACTTTTGGACAAGGCTGGAGAGTGATGTCTGGGCAGTACTCAATTTTTGACCTGATCTGGCTGTTGTAAAGGTAGAAGATAGCAGGTGGGGTCAGGTAATTTCTGGAACAGTACACGGAGCCGACCATTTTACCTGCATCCTTAGCAATGGATCATAAGTATGAGGTCCACTTGAGGTCAGGTGTGAATTTGAGGCCCATTGCAGTATCAATGAAACCTTTCTATTTTAATGTCTAGCATGGTGTGGATTGTGTGAAGTAACAACTTCATAAGTTTCTCATTAATTAAATATCTTTGCATTTACAAAATAAAAAGGTAGATATTTAAACTATATAAATATATTGTCTTACTGAATTAAAAAGTAGAAACTCTTTTTAGTCTAGTTGTTATCAAGGAACAGTCAAAATGGACACCATGCTTGAACTGTGCTTTTTTTTTTTAATCATTTCACCCCCAAAGCAAGGAACTAGTATGCAGGGGGGTTACAGAGAGTGAAAGTGAGAGAAAAGTCTAAGTATGGCAGGGATTGAAGAAAGGATAAAGATGAACAGGATTCAAGAAGCTAGAAGATGGCAATTGACATTGAATTTAAATTTTTGAAGATTGTAGTTAGCAGAGTAAGCAAGTAAATGGAAGGGAGTTCCACAGGCAAGAAGTGCGAGAAAAGAAACTGTTGCAGTAGAAGTGGCAGTTACATTTAACTATTTCAACAGTAAAAGGGTGGAACGTAGATGTCAATCTAGTAGCATGCTTAAATTCATGTAGTTGGGGCACCAGGGGAAAAAAACTTGCCATGACAAGACAAAGAGAAGCCATGTTACGTCGGTGAGAAAGTGACTGCAGTTGAGATGCCAAGTCAGAATCAATAACATGATAGATCCTTCTTTGGATTTTGTCAAGAACCTTGAGACAAATAGCAGGATCACCAGACCAAATATGACAACAATATTCAATGCACAGACAAATGGTAGATTTGTAAATGTGCAAAATGGACTCTGACAAGAAAAACCTTCTGACATGACACAATGAGCCAATTTTCCTTGGAGTAGATGCAGCTTTAAATTTCACTTCAAGTCAGTTGAAAACGTGAGGTCAAGAAGGTGCAGTGTGTTGCTCTCCAGGAGTCTAGCATTAGCCATACTGAAGGTGTGCAGGAAAGTTTTCAAGAGCAGCAACCAGGTTAACTTTGTCAGCTATGATGGGTTTGCTATTGAGACAGGAATAAATAGTAGTGTCATCTGCATAAATGCCTACTTCGGAACTGATGACATTTGGAAGATCTTTTATGAAGATCAGCAACAGTGTAGGGCCAAGGATAGAGCTTTGGGGGACACCTGCATTCATATGAAAGGATTTGGGAGTGAGCCCATTCAAAACGACCTTCATTTCATGATTTGATAGGAATAATTGGATTAAATCAAACAATCGTCCTGTAATACTGTAGACATGGAGTTTACGTAGAAGACCAGCATGCCAAATCCTGGCTAACACCTATGAGATATGTAGAGTCACAGCTTGAGTTTTGCCATTATTACCAAAAGCTGCATTTGAAAGAAATTACTGAATGAGTCCCAATTCACTCATTGATAACAAAAAGATATTCTGATGGTAGAAGGTTCTTGGCTGGTGGGGAAACAGAAAGCAATGTTTACAGACACTACCATTGTACTGATAAATCATCAGTTACCTCCCCTTAAGATCTAGGAGGTATAAAAAGCACCCTGTAATATCCATCAGTAGAAGAATAGTCAGAGTAAAGTGCAATAAAGCTTTGGTATAAGTTTATTCACTGGTTCTGTTTTTACTACAACCATATAATCAGAGTTGCAAGAGGGCAGTGCTGCAAAGTGTCAGGGATAGAGGTAAAAAATAAATCTAGAAGAGAAGTGTATTCATCAGGGTTACTGGGGAAACAGATGGGTAAGTCCACCATTTGCATGTGAGATTGAGTGATTGAGAAATTCAGTGTTTGAATGCCAGTGAGATCAGTGATAGAGTGTTTAAGCTACCTAAGTTTAAGCTGGCATGGTGGGCATTAAAGTCACTGAACATAAATATATTTGCAAATGGGTGTAGGAAGATGGCCTTGTCTATATTATCAGAAATACAATCTAGCACACAACCGTCATGAGAGGAAAGGGAATGGTAAAGAACGAAGAGACAGCTAACTGAGTTTAGTAGAGAGAGACAAAGACACATGTAAGAATGGTCTGGAGATTCAAGAGAGAGTTCCCTAGCCAGTGGAAGATGTTCATAGACATAAACTCCCAGGCTATGCATGTGGATATTAGAGTCCTTCCTAAAGAGAGTAAGAGAGCCAGAGGAGGGGGTTGAAGAGTTAAGATTAGTTTCACAGAGAATTAGGATGTCCAGAAACTTTTTTAAAGAGGAATGATTCCACACTGCAGAAGTTGGTATGAATACCATGAATGTTGGAGAAAGAAAGGTTGAAGGGTTTAGTTTTTTTGTTGAGCTTCTTTAGTTTTATATCTTTTATTTTTTTATAGTTTTATATCTATATCTTATAATCATGGTGTGTTATTTTAGTAAGGAAATGCCTAGGGTAGTAGTAGTAGCTGTTGATCATCTAATGTAATGTGCATGAAGGGCACCAGCATGAACTGCAACATAGTGTGGCCTTGAGGTTGCCCACCAGAGGTGCTTGCAGGGACACTCTTCCATGTGGGACATGGCACAAGAACCCCAATATAATGCAAGTGTCAAGACACTATGCCAGTGTTTTGACTCCAAAGTACCAGTCAAGAACAGCAACCAGAAAACTGCCAACCTGATACCCTCAGTATGAAGAGGCATTACCACCATCCACAAGTATCACAAAAAATTAATGATAGCACCACTATTAAGACCTAAGAAAAGAAGAGAACTGAAAACCCTTCCAAAACAGGAAACAAAGGATGAGCCTCTATTCTTGTTCAAGAGAAGGTGGAGCATGGACCAGGCAACAGGAAAGCCTATCCACTCCGAGGTCAGTGCAAGGGTCTCACTCCACCACCAACACCACCAATTTATGACATGGGGCTCCCACTCTACTACATCCCAATTTTACTAAGTATTCATATAAAATAAAAATTTTATCATAACCTAATTATGTACAATAGTGGATCATATGCAATATAGGTGAACAATTCAACTAGAAAAATTGAAATTAAATAGAATGTATCTAAATACAAATTAGAGACATATAATAGATAAATTCCATCTTAAATAAATTAACAATGTTTTGTGGCAATTTTTAACATCAACTTGGATTTTTCTTGTTAAAAAGTTAAATAATTTTAACACATTCAACATTATGGATAAAAAAAAAAGTTAATTTCATATAGTGTTTTTCGAGACTTAGCATAAGCAAAACAAATTCACAGATTTGGACAAAAACAAAAAAAAATCCAGAATTACCTCAAAATCTGCAAAAATCTTTCATCCTTTAATAGTCAGTTGTGTTTTGTTTAATTTGTAATGTATATAAATGTAGGTAGAAAAAAAGCAAATGTTGACAAGATAGTGAGGGTCAAAAAGCACTGCCTAGGATCTGCAATCAGGCTTGAAATACAGGGTTAGTATGAACCAGCCTTGCTTATAACAATCAATTTGACTTACTCCAGCCATAGGTAGAAGATATTTTTAAAAAGATACATCAAAATTATGAGGTCAAGTATAAATGACATTTGAATATTTTCATAAGACATAAAATCAGTAAACGTATCTACATCATTTTATTTATATGAAATATCATCTGTGTATTCAGTCAGTCTGCATGACAACTGAAGAAGAAAAAAAAGTCAAATAAAATACATTAAGTATCTTCTGTCTGTGAGTAGCTCAATTTGTGAATTAATTATCTGGATTTATAAATTAAGGCTAAGTCTTTCAAATTACTATGTAAATGTTATAATTATTTATACTAAAAATATAATTCAGAAATAAAGTATGAGACTATAAAGTATATGGTCATTATTTTATAATATTTATTAATATAAGATTGTTACCAAGCACTGGCTAACAAGATGGGAAACTCCAGTTCTTAAAAAGAGCAAAAGATCCTTCTTCTTAATGATCAGTTTATAATATATGCATTTTTATTCAGAGTGAATAGGCTTTGAATTAAAGTTCAAGAAAACTGTTTTAATGACAATGGACAAAACATAGCTTAAGAACCAAATAAACAGAAAAAGAAGTGACTGATTTTGTAAATATTAGTCATAAGCTATCTTGCAAGAACAACCAAGAAGTTTCAGTGAAACATCAAATAAGCCTTGAATGGGCTGCTTTTTGAAAACATAAGGCTATGCTGATATCAACATGAATACCAATGTGCAGTAAAATGAAGATATACTATATACATATTGTTCCAATTGTTTTGTATGGTTTAGATTATGTTTCATTGACTCAAAAACTCTCAGCTCAAATTGAGACATTCCAAAATACTACAATGTGCATCATCATAGATCCTAAGCTGATAGATAATGTGAAAATAACCACCCTTGGAAATGTAACCAATATGCTTTAATTCTTCAATACCATCTGTAGAAAATTCTTGAAACTATTTGGACACCTTAAAAGTTCAGGATTTGCTCAATTGTGTCTTGAGGACACAGTGCCAAGAAAAAGTAGAAGAAAGCCAAAATGGAGATGGCAGAGTAACATAATTCTTTGGTCATCAACTAATGAGTGGCAAACACTAAATAAGCTTACTAAAGATCATAAATGGTGGGAAAAAAGTCATGTCATTTTGCACTCTGCTGCAGGTGGAAACACCAACTAATGATAAATGATATTCACGAATGTAAAATGCTTTAATATTTGTAGATTTTACAAGATCAAATTTTTTTAGATGATAGTGTAGACATACTTTTGCCCTGATCCTGAGTGATAGTTTTCTTTCTTATAGTGATAATGCTGAAAACAAACTTCAATTGCATATCAGAAATAAAAGCTTTCACAATAATAAACAAGAATTTAACCATATGTAAAACACTAAACCATGTGTAATTACATTTTAACCTTATCATAATAGTGAGTAAATACAGTTCTGAATATGTCTATTATTGTACAGACTAGAATTAATGTTGTTTAACTTGAGTGATAATGTGAGACTGTTGTCTCAATAAAAGCCTATGAATAAGTAGACTTCAACTTTAACATTAGACTCTTCAACTCAACTAACACTTGTTTACATTTCATATATATATATATATATAAAATGAAGAGGATAATTTTTTTATAAATTTGTTGATCACCAATTATTGTTTGGGGCAGCATTTTTAAGTGCAAGAACCAGTTAAGAACTTTTCAACACAATGTTAAAAATAATACATCTAAACTCATTTTCTAAAATATTCTGCAAAACAGAAAAATAACACTTGCTATAATTCAAATTGCAACCATTGATAAAAACAAATTCTAAATAATTTTTTTTTTAAATTTTGTAATTAATATAATAAATCAGCTTGTCACATGACATTTGAAAACTGAAGTTGAATGTCACTCAACAGGAATTTATGATCCCATTAAGAGTTCTTAAAATATTATAAATACATTTTCTCAGTAGATAAGCCAATACAGGGTTAGATAGTAAAAGAAAAATAGATGATTTACTACATTTCACCAGCAAGTGCAAAAGAAAATACAAAGACGTAATACTTGTTAATCTGTGTTGATAAACAGACAAAATAAAATGTTTATCTCTCTTTATAAATTCTACACATGAAGAAGGCATTAGAATCAATGAACTGAAATGTTGTATTCAAAATAAGAGCAATACAAAAAATGATTTCAATACTTAAAATCAGTTCATAAAATGATAAGAATTTCTCTCAAAATTCTTTTTTTTTTGACATTGAAATCATAAATAAATATTCTCGATTTTTTTTATGATAAACTCCAGAGCAAACATATATTATTTTAATACACCAAAAAAAAGAAAAGAAAAGTGTAACAGAAAGATGGCAAACCCAAAACATTGTGAGGAGGTTGACTGAAATCTGATCAAATGATCAACATCAGAATTTTGTTTTTAATCTCTTATTGGTCAGGCCAAGAATTTTTCAGCACATTCCTTTTAATTTTGCATTTGTTAAGAAATAATTTTTGAATAATTCACTCAAGCAATATATAGTATGCTGCATCAGAAAGCAATTAATTCAACATAGCAACTTAATTCATTTTGGCTATTAACAGAGCATATATTAATAAACTGCAGTAGTGAAGCACTGTGTGAGTACTGAACTTTTTCTGTAAAGATATATTTGGCAGATGGTCAAGAAATTCACCTGAACACAATCCTTTTGAAAAACTTGGATCATAATGAAAATGTGAGCTTAGGCCTACTCAAAAAGATCAACAATATTTTCACAATATTTGGCAGATGGTTAAGAAATTCACCTGACCTCAATCTCCTTTAAAAACTTGTATCATATTGAAAATGTATTCTTAGGCTTACTCAAAGATCAACAGCATTTTTCACAATATTTGACATGGGTGATTAGCAAAACTTTGGAGGGATTAAGAAACAAACAATGCTCAGAAAATCTTTTCACTCATTTGAAGCTAATTTGGATTTTGTTAAAGTTTCTACTT
This sequence comes from Acanthosepion pharaonis, assembly GCA_903632075.3. NCBI lineage: Eukaryota > Metazoa > Mollusca > Cephalopoda > Sepiida > Sepiidae > Acanthosepion > Acanthosepion pharaonis. Next base: position 2,642,815 of record CAHIKZ030002301.1, on the reverse strand, counting down.
GAAAGCAAATAAATTAATATTGATAGTACATTTATTTGCTTGCAAAATATCCAATTTTATTATAAAACACCATATACAATTGGCAATCTCTCATAAAATGATACACACAATAAACAGGCTTTTAAAAGAAGATAGTAAGCACTTAAAAAGGGTTGAAAATATCCAGTGTTGTCATTAAGGCATTGATAGATATTTTATAACAGCACTTATAAAAATGTTTTCTGGACTGAAAGGTGGGATGAGTAACAGAAAATTACTTCTAAAGAATCTATTATAAAGAATAGGTTTAATGTCGCATATGATTTTTAAACTCATCCATTTAATTTCAAAATAATATTTCATATATACATGGTGTATCAGGTAAATGAGAAAAAAACTATAACTAAAAACATAGATATTCAAGAGAAAAATCAATATATATATGTATATTTTAAGACATTTTTATGTTTATACATTCTTTTTATAGATACAAATATTTAAGTAAATGCTCTGTTTATAAAATATTCATCCTCTGACAGGAATAGAACCTGTATCCTATACAGAACCATCATATAGCCTAACGTGCCATAACTGATTGAGCCACAGAGGATAGTTTGATAAGCAAATGTTTGGACATTCAGGCCAGTAAATGTTATTAATACTGTTTATTATAAACAGAGCATTTACTTAAATATTTGTATCTATAAAAAGAATGTATAAACATAAAAATGTCATAAAATAATTGTCAGACTTTGTCCATTTCATAATATATATATATATAGATAGATAGATAGATAGATAGATAGACTGTGTGGACATAGAAACATAGAAATTAGTTTCATACAACAAACAATTTTCTGATTTGAAGGTATGAAACTGACAGTCATTATACACTGTTGATTCCACTGACTACATCTGCAAATGCTCTTTTTCCAATATTGTTGGAAAGTCACTACTTGCTGATGTATGTGCTTTTAGTTGGATTAAAAGCAGTAGAAGATAAGATTTACACATCTAAATGATGAGTCATTATAGTTAATAAAGGGGAAAAGAAATGGAATAAATTTCAACAAGGTGATATTTTCAGTTATTTTAAGAAATAAAATATACTTGTATACATGCAAAAATAGGTGAAAAGAAAGAAGATATTAAAATCAACATATTAGGAATTGTGCATGATACATGTGTGTATGTGTATGAAAGATAGTAACTAGCTGGCAACAAGTTCTACATTGGTGTTGTTACTTCCACATACTGAAAATAATAAAGGAAAAAGAGTAAGAAACAGGAAGTATCCCATTTTTTATAGTTGTTTTACAGTGTTACTAATATATATATATATACCTTAAGTGATCTCAAATCAGAAAATTGTTTGCGGTATGAAACTAATTTCTATGTTTTGATGTTCAGACAGCCTATCTATCTATCTATCTATCTATCTATCTATCTATCTATGTGTTGTAGCCTGTTAGGAGCCAGAAAGAAAGACACAGAAAGAAAAAGGTAGATTGAACAAGTGTATTGAAATAACCGATATACACAAAGTAAGAGTGTTATTAGTCAGCAGATAGAACTGGCTGTCCAAACTGTCCAGTTACACTGCATCCCAACTGCCTCCTTAGGAAGTCTTGCAGGTTAGTATTTATGAAGGAGGAAGAGTTCATTCTAATGTAGATAGGTCACCATAACACTATGTGTGCATATCTTTGTTTTATCATGGCTTTGCTTTATCATCATAGTCTCCCATGACTTAACTGGTAGGGCACACATTGGGTTTGTCTATCTATCTATCTATCTATCTATCTATCTATCTATCTATCTATCTGTCTGTCTGTCAGTCTATTTGTACATATATATATACGTATTTCTAAAGAATTAATGTATTATTATTTTTTAAAAGTTACTGAGTTTAAAAAAGCTGTACCAAATAACAAAAGCCACATCATTTGAACACTTCTAACAGCAGCAACAGCAAAACTGGGTAGCACATGTAACCAATCAGGGTGCTACAAAATAAAAAGTACTAAATCTGATGTTAAGGGGTGGTGCAAAAATTAGATATTAAGTGGTGGTGAAAAGCAACAGGATCTAATCCAGCAAACAATCACATCTTGTATGTGATATCCCATAATATAGATAAGGAGTCAGCTAAACGAAAATGTCACCTTAAGAAGACTTTAGATAGAACGAATCAAAGAAAAAGAAACAATAAATATAAAGATAGTTCAAATATTATTAAATACCATGTCCTTACAAGGTGTAGTTGATAATGGCTCTCCACATCTTTCTTTTAATATTGATAAATTGTGCATTGCTGTGCTTGCTATTGGGAAAGATAATGGTGTTGTTTTTTATTACTTCCTTTGCTGCTTTGAACTCAGAGTTTCCCTTCATCTAAACTGGTTGCCCTACCAAAGCTAAAGAATCCAGTATACCCAAGTATTTTACTCATAGGTAGAGGGAGAAAAGATGGATTTACTATGAGAATTAATACAAAATGAACAAAACAGCTTCTGGTAGAATTTGAATTTTGCTGCTGATTTCATTCTCCACCCTGATAGCTGTTGCTGCATCTACACATCCATTTGATAAATACCTGATAAATAAAAAATATAATTGTTTTGTATAATGTGTAATTCCATCAGTCATTTTAGCCACCTTCCACTTTCAATGAACCTTTCTGTAGGTAGACTTATAAAAGCAACAACACGGGTTACCTAGTAATACATTGAATAAATAGCTTTCAAGATACCTTTAAATTTTAAATAGATAGATTGGGGTGATTATTCTTCTTTGAAAAAAAATCTACCCAAGATATCATTGTTCCAACGACCCTTTTATTAAATATTTAAACAAAACACTTTGTCCTAGAATGCTTGCATCCTAAATTATGGTTTGGGAAGAAAATTTCCTGAATGTTTAATAAAAGGGTTGGTTGAAATAAGGATACCTCAGGTGGTTTTTCTCCAAAAGGGAATAATCTATTTGAAAGGTAAGTTTAAAGAGATAGTTATCTCACTGCTATCAGGTCATCCCATAAGTTCTGTCCGAATTTTAACTTTTTATTAAAATGAATGAAATTTAAAGAGTATTTTATAATGTCTAATGGAGCTGAACATTACTTTTATGTTTAGATGCATTTAAACTGATCAAATTTTATTTCAGAGAACAATAAAATTAAATTTTGTTTGATTAAAACCCTGCTAACATGGAAGTACCCAAAAATCATTTGAGGCACATAATGCTTTATAAATTCAAGAAAGGAAACTAAGCAGCCAAAGCGGCTAGAAATATTCACTCAGTTTATGGAGAGGAATGTATGAATGAAATAATTTGCAGAAGATGCTTTGCAAAATTCAGAGGTGGAGATTTCACCCTTGAAGATGAAGAGCAAAACGGATGTCCAGTTGAGTTTGATGAAAAGCATCTTGAAGCAGCCCTTGAAGAAAATCCTGCTTTATCAGTTGGGGAGTTCTTAGTTCAAACCATACAACTGTTCATCGTCATCTTCAACAACTTGGAAAAATTCCTAAACTAGGAAAATGGGTGCCTCATGAATTGTCTGAAAACAACCTCAAATCCTGAGTTGACATCTGCTCTTATTTCCATTCTCGCCAACTTGTTTCACCTTTTTTGGATAGACTTGTGACTGGCGATGAAAAATGGATCTTTTATCGAAATGTTAAGCATCGTAGACAGTGGCTTGGTAAAGTGGAAGGACCCCAGCCACAGCTGAGAAGGGAACTTCATGCACAAAAGGTTCTTCTTTCAATCTGGTGGGATCGCCAAGGAATAATCCACTTTGAATTCTAATGCAACAATTAATGCTCAAATATACTGTCAGCAATTAGAGCGTTTGAACCAAGCTTTGAGGAAAAAAAGATCTGCTCTAGTGAATCGAAAAGGGGTGATGTTTCATCAGGACAATGCGTGACCCCACAAAGCAAGAATCACGTCACAAAAGATCAAAGAACTTGGTTGGGAAAAAATTCCTCATCCACCTTATTCTCCCGATCTTGCTCCTTCAGACTACCATTTGTTTCGTAGCTTACAGAATCATTTGAAAGAAACAGCATTTGTAACACAGGAAGAGGTTAAAACTGACATTTGTGAGTTCTTCGAAAAAGCCAAAAGAATTTTACAGTAATGGAATTAGTAAGCTTGTTAATAGATGGAAGGAAGTCATAGATAATCAGGGAAAATACATTGTTGATTGAATCTGTAATTAAATGTAACATTTGGTCACTTGTTTTCTTTATTCAAAATTCGGACAGAACTTATGGGATGACCTGATAGATTGCTGCTGAATCTGAAAAGAGTGAGGCTCTTTCATTGCACTCTTTTTAGTTTGACTTCTAGAATCACTTCAAATGTGAACTGATTACAATAGACATGTTAATTTTTTAAGGGGAGGTATATATTCATGTTCATTTTTACTAACATTAAAAAAGTCATGTGACACATTTTTATGAGGAGTTGAATCTATGAGTCAATTAATTTATCTACCTACTTTTTTTTTAAACAACTTCCTGTTTATCCTGTAGTTTAGTTAAGAAAATCAAAAGTAAGAAAAAAATTCTCCATAGTTATTTTTCATAGGGCAAACTGTTCTTGTTTCTAAGAAAAACCCTCTTTTCATACCAAGTATAATCATTTGAAATTATCAAAAGATATCACATCCACTATTAAGAAACAGTGATTTGTAAAATTTAATTAAATTTTTCTGTTTAAATATTCAACGATATATATGTATGTGACTATATATGTAGATGTGTGTGCAGCTTGTTTAAATATGTACAAAAGAACTTTTGATGCTTATACACCATTATAGTTCTTTGTTGTCATACATTATTAAGACAAACTTTGATATAATTCAATAACATTAAATGTTTTAGCAATATCTGTCAAAGGCAGATATAACTAAAAACACTTGATTAATAAAAACATCTCCAAGCATCAAAAAAAATAAAAAATATGGTGAACAATATTTCATAAAATATATGCACATACAATGCACATTAACAGAGAGAATAACAAAGATCTATTTGGTGTAGGCTAATTTCAAATCCAACAGACATTAATGGCCTTAATACAAAAAAACACAGTTTTGTTCTTCCATTCTGGTTGGAAGATGCCAATCTAACAGACAGACAATAACAGCTTTAATACAAAAAACAAAACACACAGTTTTGTATCTGTCTATGTTTCTGAGATAAGGTATTATGTGCACTATTTACATTATTCAGACTATTGTCTTCTTTGTCACCATATTTATTATGTTTTGGCCATTGTACGCTCTGGCCTTCTTTATGTGGTTGGAATATTGAACTGAACCCTTTATTTTACTCACTGGGGTAGACTGTTCTAGTTCCACACGCTATGTTTAATGGATGTCAGTTATCAGTTACCTCCTGTTAATTCCCCTCTCCAAATTCTCCACTGCCTTAACTGGGTATTGAACTCACACTCTTTGGGTCCTGTCATTGGAGAGAGGAATTAACAGGAGATAACTGATAACTGACATCCATTAAACATGGCACGTGGAACTAGAACAGTCTACCCCAGTGAGTGAAATAAAGGGTTCAGTTCGGCATTCCAACCACCCGAAGAAGGCTGGAGCGTACAACAGCTGAAACGTTGTAATAAATATGGTGACAAAGATGAGGACAATAGTTCGAATAGTGTAAATAGTGTAAACAGTTTTGTCTTTCATTCTGATCTAAAGATTTCAACCTAGCACATAGAAGGGAAATGTGTTGTCATTAAAAAAAAGATTTTCAACTTTGTTTCATTTCTTCACTTTTGTTCAGATGCTATTCTACATCGAATTAACACACATACAATGTACAGTATGTCAGATTTTATGATGCAAGTCAATGTTTTTGCAATAAAATTAGTATTAAACAATAAATGCTTATAAAAATTTCTGATATATATATATATATATATATATATATATATATATTGACAATATATTAGGTGAGTTTCAGTGTACAATATCTATCCTTATTAAAAATACTGCTGACAACTTGTTTTGGCAGTGTCAGAATGTTTTGTATAAATGTACATTTTTATTTATAAATAAATCCTAAAGATAAAGGCCAGTGAAACATATGTGATTAACATAATATACCATAAATCCCAGTTTGGATTAGACTGCCTCTTATCCCTAGTTTGAGGAGTCTGTCTTGGTGGTGTAAGCTATCATTCCTGAAGCTCAAGGGAGTGATGTATTATGAAAATACTTTATTATAAGAGAAAACTAAATCAATAATAAAAACTGAATACTGTCTCCTTTGAGATTTGAAAATTATGGTAAGCCTACATATACATAAATAAGCTATCCCATTATTTTAAAACACAATATAGGCTCCTTGAAATTCTATAGCCTTCATCAGTTTTTCATTGATTTTGCAAACTTTTCTACTCTTTCAATTATAATATTACTTGCATAATTTTTATTGCATCTTAGATATCTTCTTTGGTTGAGTATTGTTTTCCATTTTGATATACACCTCTTAAGTTTTCCATTGGCTTAATATCTGGACAGGCTGGAGGCTATTCTACTAATTTGAAATCTTTCAAACCTTTTTGGCAAGGCTGGCAACAGTCAGCTTTGTAGAATGTGAAAGAGCATTATTATACAAGAATATACTGTAGCAGACATTAAAACCTTTTTGCTCAACACACATGCATTGATAATCTTGTCAGCAACAACACCTTTTCGACTTTTGGGTATGCGTAGAAAAAACTAGGAGCATACATGCTGTGAATCTGGCAAGGGTAGCTATTTTTCACTGCAGACTGAGATTGAGATAGGACACTAAAATTAGTGCTCTGTGCAGTAGCCATACATGGCTTAGACGATACACATTACTCACTCTCTAATTCCTCAATAGAGTAAGTTCAACTTTTTTTTCATTCTTTACAGAGAATATTCCTGGAATTCACACTTTCCTTCAGGAACATTCCTTGAAATTTTCTTGACATGGAATTGTTCTCAATAGGATAAATATATCTATTTTGTTTCACTCTTTAGTTTATTCTCTCTACCAATTCAACACTTTCAGTTTTCATTCCAGCAACACAGAAGCATACTTAACTTTAAATGGTGACCCCCTAACATAACAACAACAACAATAATATTTAAATTAAAACCTGAACCACTGAAAAAAGATCTTATTCAAAAACTTAAAATAATTCTTTGTATTTATCATGATAACATCAATAACTGCTTCCTAATTTCTTATCTCAAATTAGAAGCTTCCATATTAATGCTCTTGAAAGAGAAATGAGAATTGTTAAAAACTTTCACATTTCACGTAATATTACATTAGGTTGTAGCGTTTGTGAAGAAAAACTTTAAAAATCTGTATAAATTAAGATTTGGTAAAATAAAAAATTAGATTCAAATTATAGCAGACATTATTAGAACATATCTTGTTAATTAATCAGTTTCAGATAAAATAAAAGGCCATTTTATTGAAAATTGTTAATAAGATAAAATATCTCTGCTGAGTGGATACCAACTTAAAATGAATTTAATTAACTTATAATTTAAGGAGAAAGATAAAAAATTACACAGCATTTAGAACATATATCAAATTATTAATCTACAAAGTTTCAGCTTTTAAGCATGTATAGTTATTACATTATCAGAAAGTTTATACTCTTCAAGTAAGACACTTTTAAAAAGAGCCAAGCATTTTTCTGTTAAATATTCACATGCATTTTGTGTCTACTGCTACATCCACATACCAGGCAAAAATAAAGTATACTGTATCAAGTAGCTAGTCAGCAGTTCAAGTAGTAATTCATAGTCAGAGTAATAGTTTGAGTCAAAGTAGTAGGAGGAGTCATTTAGAAATCTTCCCATGTCTAGTTTATTTTTTATTGTATGAAAACTGTCTTCATAAGACAAAACTGGACAACAAAAAAGAAAAAGAATTTTTGTGAAAAAACTCAGACAATTTATGGAATATAAACATTTTGGATTTACACTTTATCTGTTTTTTTCTTTTTCTTTCCTCTTTTTTTGTGAATAAGTAGAATATTTTTAAAAGGCCAAATTCCCACCCCTCAACCTTCTACAATGTCTATCATTTACAACTTGTTAAAGGTGTATTTTTAAATACCTTGTGCTCCCTACACGCATGCACACACACACACACACACATAAGAAATCTATTATCATCTATCTATAGAACACAGTCATATATATATATATATACCTTGCTGTTTCTTGATTTCCTGCTTGTTAGAGATCCTATACTATAGTTCCAATCTTTAAGAACTTGAGTAAATCATCTAATCCTTCTATCAGCCTATTAGCCTGCTACCTCTTTTTTGCAAAGTGCTAAAGGTTCTAATCAACTCTGAATTGGTTAAGCATCTCACATTGCAGGGTCTTCTTTCAGATAAGCAATATGGCTTTCACTACTCTAGGTCAGCTGCTGGTGTATTAATGGTTATTGCAGAAAGAGTCTATCAAGCTTTAGATAAGAATGGTGAAGCTCGAGCTATTGCTTTGGATATCTCAAAGGCATTTGACAGGCTTTTGCATGCTGATCTTCTTCAAAAGTTAAAAGGTTACGATATTTTTAGATGAATTTTTAAGCTGATTAAATCTTTCTTAAGAAATCATATAATGAAAGTTATCTTGAATAGCTACTCTCCTAGATATTTTTTCATTAATGTGGATGTCCCCCACATTATTCATAATTTGCAGCAATGACATCTTTAAAGTCAACAGTATTTGGTATCTATGCTGATGACACAACTATTTACTCCAGCCTTAATAGTAAATCTGATCAGTTTAATAAAGTCAAATTGGCAGCTGATCTAAAAAATAACCTATAATCTATTATTAACCGGGGCAAGAAATGGCTTGTTAATTTTAACACCTCCAAAACAAAACTGCTGTCTTTTAATTGTCCGAAAGAACCATTTTTGTTCTCAATCATCATAGCTGATGCTAACCTCCTGGTGAGTAACTCCTTGTGATATCATGGGATAATGTTTTTTGCTGACATGAAGTGAAAAGATTATATTGAATCAATTTATAGATCATCTGCTAGGAAAGTTGGTTCATGTGCTAGACAATTTTCCTTGCCAGAATCTATCTTGCACATTTATAAGTCTAAATTCATTCATGCTTTGAAGATTGCTGCCACATCTGGTCTGCTGCCTGCTTCTGCTATATATTTACAGATACTTGATAATTTACCAAAAAAATCTGCAACATTATTAGTCCTGACCTGGCATCTCAGCTTCAGTCATTTTCCCATTGCCACAATGTAGCTTCCATGTCCCTTTTCTATAAATACTTTCATGTTAATTGCTCTGGTGAACTTTCCTCTTTAGTACATAGACTTTATGAATGTAACCATACTACTAGATTGGCACCAAGTTCTCATCTCCTTATAGTTGAAATGGATAAATGTAACCATAAGTTTTATGCTAACAATTTCTTCTCTTGCAGTTCTTGTTTTGTGGAATCTTCTAACATCTAGCTTTCCACTCAACTTTGATCTCCAAAAATTTAAATGCAATGTCAATCATTATCTTCTGCATTCTTAATTCCTGTTCTTTTATTGTTATCTCTCCTGAAAAATGTTTTTGTTTTCTCATATTCTCTCACATACAGTAACCCTTTACATCTTAGTGGCTTTATTGCCTTGCATGGGGTGAAATGATTCAAAAAAGAAAATACACACACACACACACACACACACACACAGCCTCACTTTTGAATGCAATGAAGAGTGAAAAGCTGAACAAGCAGTGTAAGTGATTTCACAAAAAAAAATGAGTGATATTGAACTTGAAGAATTGCCCCACGAGATTAAGCAAGTTACCTCAATTCTGAATGTGAATTGGAGATCAGGAACAGAAAAAAAATGAGCTAAAAACTGCCCATGATTTTTAGATTATATTTTTTGAAATCATTTAATTGATACTTACCTGAACTTCTTACTACACCAGTGACTATTGCAAGTACTGAAAAAATCTTCAGCAAACTAAAACTTATAAAAAATTATCTGTGATCTACAATGAGAGATGAAAGGTTCTCTTGGTTAGCAATAATTTCCATTGAAAATGAACGTGCTTGATCCCTCAACTGTGATGAAGCTGTGAATACATTTGCACTTGCTTAAACTTGAAAAAGCACAATTTAAAATTCACTGTTTTTTATCCATAGCAATGAATGTGTTAAAATTATTCTGCTTTGTAACAAGAAAAATCAAGTTGATGTTAAAAATTGCCATAAAGTGTTGTTGATTTATTTAGGATGGAATGATCTATTATAACATGTCTCTAATTTGTATTTAGATACATTCTATTTAATTTCATTTTTTGTAGTTGAATTGTTAACCTATATTGCATATGATCCATTGTTGTACATAATTAGCTTACAATAATATTCTTATTTTATATGAATAATAACTTATGAAAATTGAGATGTACTAGAGTACCTCCCCATCACCATATCATATATTTGGGATGTTGGGGGTACATGAGAGCTTTGCACCAGCCCTGAATATAATAATAAATATCCAAACATGCTAAATATCTATCTATCTATATATATATATATATATATATATATATATATATATATATATATATATATATATATATATATATATATATATATATATATATATATAATAATACACGGGTTTGTCAGCTGATTGATGTTACCTTCATCATCCCAACTCCAGAGTTTTGTAGACATACCCGTCCATCCACTCGTCAGGATATCAGCAATTGACTGCTTATACTTCTTGATTTTTCTTTTTTATATGCACTTATCATTAGTGCAATTTTTTCTTTTTCATAATGTATGTGTGTCTTCATACGCATGTGTCCATGCACCTGTATATAAAAATAATGGAAGCATTATTAATAAAAATGAAAATGTCAGCACTCACTAACATTAACTATGAACACAGACATAATGTGCTGACAGTGTTTGGAAAATAAAAAATTTCTATAACATGCATAAAACAATCCATACATTCAGTTAAAAGTAAAAATAAAATCATCCTTAATAATGGCTTAAAGTGCTCGGACATACAGAACATTCGGACAATTTCTACATGTCTGGAAAAGAAGAAAATTATAAGAACATAGGAAAAATTAAATAAAAAACTCAACTGAAGTACCTGGTCAGTCATTTTCAATGAAACGTGTATAAAAGAGGGATTGCTGCCCAAATACACAATATATATATATATATATATATTTGTGTGTGTGTATATATATATATATATATATATATATATATATATATATATATATATATATGTGTATATATATATATATATATATATATATATATATATATATATATATATATATAGTGTGTGTATATATATATATTTAGCTTGATACATTGATTATGAAAATTATATGTGTGTGTGTGTGTGTGTGGTGCAATAAAAGTGATGTATATACATACACACACACATATATATATATATGTATGTATAAGTGGTTATCTTTCACATGTCTATTTTTAACATTCTTATTTAAAAGGAAAAATAACAAAAAGAGAATTAGAATTAATTCTACTTTGTATGTGTTTCATTTTTATTTTGTTTTCCCCTTCCTTAGTAGAGGAAAACTCGTGATGACACATCCTGTTCAACAAAACCTTATTGATATAGTAGGCTGATGAAATACTCTTGTTGAATTAAGATATATATACATACAGGCAACATTCTTTCTTTCTTTCTTTCTTTCTTTCTTTCTTTCTTTCTTTGTACCTTTCTTTCTTTCTTTGTACCTTTCTTTCTTTTTTTCTTTCTTTCTTTCTTAAATATTAGTTGTAACATCTGTTTCGGACTCTCCCCAACTTTTCCTCTACAGAATACCTATTGACTTGGTAACGTGTCTTTTAATCACTCAGCTCACAATCCAGAATATGACGTGTAACATCCACAAATAATATTGACTTCATGGCTAATATAAAGTCAGAGATTATTTGATGAGGTTGACTACCTTATAAAGCAGAGCATTTCAAGGCAATACCCATAAAAAGCTTAAATAAGAAATTATTATCTTTCTCATCAGTGTAATGTGTTGTCCTCAAAATCACAAATTATATAAAATTTGTTATTCACTTGGATGCTAAGTAATGCTTCTTAAAAAAAGCAGAAACTCTGTTTTGAGCATAATGTTTTGAAAAAATATGGGCATAAAAAAAATTTAGAATCTTTTATAACTTTTCTCACTGATCACTCAAATGCATTTTATTTCATTATACCAATATTATTGATATTTACTAAGCAACCTTATCTTTGTTTAGTATAACAAACATGAGACTAGAAAGGAGAAATAGAAATAGGAAGGTTTATTTTATTTGCCTTAAAAATCAGTTTGACAACCTGGCTTTTCATCTATGCTCAAAAATGATGTTGATGGGAAATAAAAATACCTATTTCAGCTACCATGGCAGACCAACAAGAATTGTATTATTACTTTGTATTCTATAATAGTACTAAGACATTAAACCCTTACCTGAACATTGGAGCTGTAGTGTAAAAAACATTTGTCTGTTATGAAGTTATTCAACATGAAGCTGCTGATTTGGTTGTAAAACAAAAATTAAAATAAAATATTATTCAATCCTGATATCAATATTGGTACACTTATTCCACATCAACAGTAAGTCTTAAAGAATTCTTCATTCAAAGAAGTAGTACATCACTTTAATTTGTTCCTAATTGGAGAAATTATGAAAGTGGCATAAATGCTAAAAAAAAAATATCTCTTGGCAAAAAGGCAGATGAATAGGTATTGGACAATAAAGCCTTATTTTCAAGTGGTTCAAGTTTAGAAACATTTTTTTTCAATATATACACAAGTGTCATCATGTAACAAAATGACATCTTTTTATTCAACAGACTCCACAGGTTTTGTTTGCTTCTGAAAGTAACTATTGCAAGCCAATCTGTAATAATTGTTTGGCTACTTTGAAAAACTATGATATATGTTAGTTCTACCAAATACTCACCATAGTTTTAGCAAATGTTTTGATTTCTCATCTACATCAAGCTATTTTGAAATGTTTTTTTCCACTTATTAGATAAAATCTATTTTTCATTACTTGTGACAATATAATGCAAAAACAAATTTCATACTCTTAAACATCATTAATACAGGCCTTCATACTTTTGTTTTTTACTCGTTGTTTAGTTTAAATAAAATCCATTTGGCAGATATTTTTCCTGAATTATACGTAAATAATTTGAAAAGGTTGTAATAACTAAAGGGAGGTTTGCTGTAACGTTTGTTTTTGTTATTTAGTCATGTAGACACTCCTTTGGAGTATAGGGCCACAGCCTCACTGCATTAGGTGTTACTACCGTGGTTTCTATAGCCAGTAGATTTTACTGGGGTGAAGTTGCTAACCCTATATTTAACTGGGTACCAACCAAGGCCTAATCTGTTAAACCTGAGCTAGTGAGACAAGAAGTGGCTTCATATCTTTCCAAAGGTACTTGTGCAAAAATGAACTCTGCAGTCTTAGCTGGAAATTGAACTCAGCATGCCAATTCAATTTCCCATGCTAATAACCCCTACACTACATACACATCTGCTGGGAGGTTTAGGGATCTCTTTTCACTAAAACTGATAAATTCTTATAACTGCTGAAGTTTTTGAATGATCCTTATCCTGGCTTTCTGAGCTGAAATCTTTATTTGGAAATTTTTAAACAAAAATCTTACTTTTCATTTCTTAATAAAATTCTCCTTAAATGTGATATTTGTAATCTGTAGCGATAGAAAAATAAATAAATAAAAATAAACAAGTAATAACAAGAAGACCAAAATTCTGCCATTTCTTAAAATTAATCACCAGGCAATAAAGCCATGCAACAAGACTTTTACACTTAAACCCTTCAAACTTCACCTTATCCTTCTGTATTGTATTATATAAAGATTTATTTTGTATTTATCAACACTCTATGCATTTTCTGTTAATCATTACACAAGGCCAATATACACATAAACCAAATATAGCAATATATGGTGGAAATAGACATTGTTATAAGATAACATCCACAAATCCTTCATAAGTTATCAGAGCTTCAGATCTGTAAGTCCAGCTTGAAATCATACAAATATAAAATACAAAAAGCATGAGTTGAAAGGCTTTGAATATTTATCTAAAAAATGCCATAAAAACTAATGCAATCAAATAAAATTTTTAATAAACACTTAAATAATGGTAATAATATATAATATATTATCCAATTATTCAAAATGTGATATGTCCCGGAAAGGGATATATTTGAACGAAGTAGCTAAGTGGTTTTGGCTACTACAACCAAGTAGAATATGGTAACAGTAATCGACTGGTACGCGTCGTAGTCACAGGTAAGAAGTGTAGATCAATGGCGTAGTCCAATGGGCGTCGTTATAGACTTAGCTCTCAAACTAAGGCTCTCTTCTGACTCTCCTACACGTTCGTCAATATTTATGACGGACACCAGCCAATCACACTCCATTGAAGGGGGAATACAGGTGTATGCATATTCCATTATATCAAAATGCGTTACCAATTAAAATATATATTGCTTCTTCCTTAAAAAAAAAATTCAGTAAGAATAAAAAATCAATTTCACAGTGATAAAATTTGTGTATTTTTTCAGATTTCACTTGATGCTCAGAAAATGCTCTGATATATGAAATATGAAATTTTGTACATAGATTTATTTAGATATTTTCTAAGATGTTTTCTATGAACCTTTTACAATATTCTCCTCATCAGTGAATAAATGCGTTTTACTTGAGTTTAATAAAATTTGTAATATAATGCTACACTTAACATATCTCTTTCTACCTTCTTCAAAAGAAAATACTTGATAGCATTACTCACGTATGGCATAGAAATTGTAAGTTTTTTTCCTTTTGCCCACTTTTTATATTTTAATTCTTTCTGATGAGCTTAAAATAAGTTTTTACCTGAATGGGTTTAATAGAAATATGTACATTTCTCAATTTAAAATCACAAATCCTGATCAAAATTAGAGCCAAGATTACCATTAAAAATTATAACTTTATATAGTTAGAGTCAAGAAGAAAGACTTTTGATTTTATGTAGAATGTTGAGATTAACATTGTGATAATAACAACAAAGGTGAGGATAACAATCTGAATATAAATAATGTAAAGAAGTACTAAAATCTTATAATCAAGTGTCAGTCATTCTCTTTCCTCATTATCCCCATAATCTTCACTTTCCACCACCTCCTCTTTCAGACATCATTCATCATAACTATTTTAACAATAATTCTCTACCTTGAGTGGGTCTCATGCCTTGTATTGGGTGAAGATTAGTATTAACAAAAAAGCAACTCTGCAATTTCTTGCTTCCTGTATAGTGTTGGTTTACAGAACTAGAAAAATCAATGTTAATTCTTTTTATACTTATTTTCCTTGAAAACAAACTAATAATATAATTAAGTATGAATAAGGGATTACCTACATCCATTCATCAATATATATTTATAAATGTAGTTTTACTAATACTGATAGAACAGATTTGACTTGCTACATTAATTTCTTTCAGCTGACTGCCTGTGCCACGACATAAACAATTTGAATAATGCTATAAAAATAATCTCAAATTAATATCTCTAAGGTAACTAAGAATTATCTGATATATTGATATGCACTATATTTTTTGAATATAAGACATGCCAATGTATAAAACAAACTCTTAACCTTTATTTGTAAAACTAAGTTTTGAAAAAAATACCTGCAATTGTATTTGAAAGATTTTTACTGAACGAAAATATAATCTGATACTTTAAAAAATGTTGTTCTAAAACATAAAAGAGCTCAAAACATCATAAAAAAATACACTTATTTATTTTTATTTAGTTTGGTTTAAAACCTAAAAAAATCTGCATTGCTTTCATTATTGCAAACATTTCATCATTGGATCCAATATTATAATCAAAGAAAATGTCATCCTCAGTCCCATCCATTGTGCTACCGATACCACATTTCTTAAATGACTATATCACTTCTTATTTTTTTTCATGAATTCTTCACTCACATACCAAAAATTGAGTACTGCTGTAGGAGGCAGGAGTCGCCCAATCTTCACTTTCCAGTCTTGATAAAGTGCAAAAATGATTCCATATCTTTGAGGGTGAGGAATTATTTTTCATCCTACAACTACTTTCCCCACAGACAAAATATCACAAGCCTCTCTATCACTATTTCCATGGAAAATGTTCAAATACACTACATTCCTTAGTTCCACCATTTCTAACCTACACAGCTAAAACTCACCATGCCACATACATTGTAGCAAACCACCCTCATTCCCTTTGAATTCCATTGGTGAGCTGTAAATTCCACTTAAGCAGCTTCTCCCCACAAACTGCTACTTTGTGGAACCGATTCCTAAAAGGACACTTCCCCTATTACTACAATCTTAACTTGTTCGGGTTAACTGTCTTCCACACATATCCACATAAATTGTGCCTCTTACTCTGAATTGCTCTTGGATCTTGTACAAAGGAATCATGATTGTAAAAAGCAAAAAAAAACAACAATAAAAACACCAAAGCAAGCATATCAAAATCTTCTTGCTGCCTACACTTGTTCTGTTAGAGATTCTTGATGAACTCCAAAGAAGAATTTGCAACATTATTGGTCCTAACCTAGCATTTCAGCTTCAGTCACTTTCCCACTACCGTGACTTAGCTTCCCTGTGCCTTTTCTATAAATATTTTCATGCTAATTGTTCTGATGAACTCCTTTCCAAGACAAATTGTATATATGGAAACTAGTTAGGACTTCATAGAGACTTTGAGGTATTATAGTGGCTGTATTAAGAATGGTAAATAAAAATGTGTTGTTTTGATGTAAGGATTACTGTGGGTCAGTAAATGTGGCTAGCTAAGTTTAAGATAGGACAGATTGAAAACCAGCCTTCTCAATCCCCCCTTTTGGCCTTGTGCCACATTTTTATATTTTCAAAATAATTATTACTTTCCTATATAGTACTTAGACATTATGGTAATTTATAGCACAAAGCCACTAAAGCATGGGGCACCCAGTGAGTATCAAACTCACTACTCAGTCATAATTGTTCTAGTGAGACAAGCTTGCTAATCATTACACTATGTCAAAGTGCTATCATACCTAGTCTTTATAAGTTTAAGTGCAGTACTAGATTGGTGATGAGGACTCATCATTTTACAGTTGAAATGGCTAGATCTAACCATAAGTTCTATGCTAACAGTTTCTTGTTTCACACTTCTTGCTTGTGGAACACTCTTCCAGCTTATTGATTTTCAGTCAACTTTGATCTCCAAAAATTTAAATGCAATGACAATTGTTATCTTCTGTTTTCTTATTCCTGTTCTTTTATTGTTCTTTCATTTTATAGCATTTTTTTTTCTTTCTTCATATTCTCCCATATGCAGTAACCCTGCACATCTTAGTGGCTTTATTTCCTTGCTTGGAGTGAAATAAAACAGATTGAAAACCAACCTTCTCAATCCCCCCTTTTGGCCTTGTGCCACATTTTTATATTTTCAAAATAATTATTACTTTCCTATATGGCACTTTGACATTATGGTAATTTATAGCACAAAGCCACTAAAGCATGACGCACCCAGTGAGTATCAAACTCACTACTCAGTCATATATATAAAGACAATATAGATAATGAAATTAAAATAATACAGGGTGCCCCTCCTCAAAATTGACATCAATTTTGTAGTCTAATAACTTATTCAATTTTTGCTCAAATGGTCTCAAATTTTAACAAAATGTGTAAAAATTAACTAAGCCGACTGTGCGAACTTATCTCAATGAGAATCTACCAGGAAGATGGATTGGGCATGCCAGTGATAATGACAATGTCCTGTTGAAAGGGCCACCATGTTCACCTGACTTGACACCTTGTGATTTTTTTTCTATGTGAAAGGGTAGGTATAAATCCCCACTTTTCCTACTGTTATATAGGAATAAAGCATCGCTGCCGACAATGGAGTTTGAACACAGATCACCAGTGAGCAAACACAGGTGATTTCATTTCTAATAAGCAGACCACATGATGGTAAAGGAAATGTATATATGGGAATTAGTGTGGGATCTAAACGATCACTGTTTCTACTCTATCCTCTATTACAATACGGATCACTTTTTCTACACACTGGATCACATTGTTTAAACCAAAGTCACTGTCTGTCGAGCTGTTGTTGTTTCAACACTGCTATATGGCTGTGAATGCTGAACCCTGTATCGCCGACAAATAAAAAAAATAAAACTGCTTGAGACATTCAGCATCCACTGCCTTCAGCAGATCTTGCACGTTACTTGAAGAGATAAAATCCCCCACACTGGAATTCTTCAGCATGCAGAAATCATCAGCATTCAAGCCATCATCTGACGTCTTCTACGTTGGGTTGGGCATGTGTGGATGTTGGGCCATTGCCTCCTGAAAATTGAATTCTTCAGAGAGCTCGAAACTAGCAGCCGCCCACATAGAGGCCCAAGGAAACAATTCCAAGACTATCTTAAGTATGCTCTTATCACTTGCAACATTGACCTAACACAATTAGAGAACCTCACAAGGGATCAAACTGGCTGGTGGTCTCTCTGCATCGCCAGAGTGGTGTACTTCAAGGAGGAGAGACGAGGAGCACTTGAGGGGAGGTGATGCCAGTGTTATCTGTAACTTGCCAATCCTGCACTGGGCATGTTTCCCTGCCACCTATACCCAAGAACTTGTCACTCACAGATCAGGCTGCTATCTCACTTGGCAGCCCATGGATGGAAATGGAAGGACAACATCGTCATCAGCAATAATGGATAGACTTAAGCATATGTGTGTGTGTGTGTGTATAAATCTCTGGTGAACATCCTCCTAATAAACCAAAATATCAGAAGAAACACCAGAAAATTGAGGAACATTTCTGATCCAGAATTTGTTTCTGTCTAGAGTGTAGTTGGGTTATTCTCTCCAGATCAGGTTTCGTTAACCATATAAAATGCCATAGACAAAATGGACAAGTAAGACTGCTTGAAAATTAACCAGTAGCTAAAACTAGCATTTGCCTTGTGTGCATTTAATAGCAAATCAAATGCTGCCTTGAAAAGTAATCTTTGTTCACATACCAGAAACAATTTAAGCTGTACCCAGGGATAACACTGAACCCATATGCCAAATTTGTCTATTTGTTGCCAAAACAAATGCAGGTCTAGGAAGCCATTTGAAAACTCATATAGCATACGGTTAATTTAAGAAAGAGGAGTTAATCCTAGAATCTATTTACATTATGATTGTATTTAGGTTTTTTTCAAGCTTTTTAAATACAAACATAACAAGCAAAGTGATTCAAAACTATAATTGTAAATCTTTAAGCACTGGATCCAAGACTTAGAACAATATCTTTCAATATTTCATATTGTCCTTTTTCTTTGAGTGTTATATGAAAAAAAGAACTTTTGTTTTATTTTTCTTTGTATTATTAAATTTCAGTTAGAAGACTATATCGAGAGCAGATTATAAAAACTAGCACAAAATAGAAATAAAAAAAAGCAGGTACTGAAATTTAACTATCTGAGTAGCATCGTAACAGATGAGGGAAAATTTGTGACACAGAAGTTCAAAGGTACAAAGGAATAAACAAAGGTACTTTACATAAGCTAAGTAAGGGATGGAAAACGTTCTTTGAAACAAGAAAAAGAATGCTGAAATACTATGTGCCATCAAATTTCCTATATAGCAGTGAATGCTGACCAATTTCATTACATGAAACAAAATAAACTTTTAGTAACAGAAACAAAGTTCTACTGAGAAGAATATTTTTAGACAGATTATGTGAGAAACAAGGCAGTTTTAAAAAGAATCAGAACTATAGAGAAATTGTTGCTAACTATCTGCAAGAGACAGGTGAAATCTTTTGGGTCACATCATAAGAAAAGAAGGCTTGGAGTATTTGACACTCACAGGGTATATTGAAAGCAAGAGAAACAAAAGACAGTAGTGTGTAACCTACTTGACAAGTTTGGGTGGTAAAACAAGTGCTACAAAGAAAAAGAGGAATTACAAGGGAACAAGCATTGCTGAAAGCTACAAAAGACAGGAAGCTGTGGAGAGCAATATTTTCTTATGTTCTGAAACAATAAGATTCTATAAATAGAATAACACAAAGAAAAAGAAAGGTTATAAAGGAGCAAGTATTGCTGAAAACAACAAAAGACAGAAATATGTGGAGAGAAATGACTGCCCATATTCTGAAGGGACATAACACAGGGGTAATGATTAAATTTTGGAGTAGTTTAATTGGAAAACTTAATCTAAAAATGCTTAACTACAGTATGCTGTAATTAGTAATTAGTTATACACAGAAATAAGTTCAACCACAACTTTAATTTCAAGAATGCCAGACTTATTAAAAAAGAAAATAATTTACTTAGACGGAAAGTTCTTGAGAGTATAATATTTGATTCTTGTTAAAATGTTAACTTACACACAGAATTTTTTTTCCAAATAACTCCTTTCTTAAAGGAAATATTCCTTTTACAAGTCAACGTAAATGAGCATAAAATTTTTACAAAAATAAAAAAATGGTTAACTCAGAACCTTCTATTAAATAAATACATAAATATTTTATCTAATTAAAATAAAAATAATATTAATAAATATATATATATATATAAACAAATAAGAAAATGAAAATTCAAAAGAAACAATAACAACATTTACTCACTTTCATTTAATTAGGCATTAAATTAGCATCCATCATAGTTCACCTTTACTTACACAGCTTTAAGAATATTTTAGAGCATTCTTAAAAATGTTGAAAACTTAATGATATGTTCCCTTCACTTTAATTCTGTTTATAAATACATGTTGCAAGATAAAATCATTCTATTTACCTTACTCTCAGGAGACGAAATGCATTTGTAAAAAAAGGTTTTCCTTTCCTCTTTAATAATATTGTAATCAGCATAGCATCTACAAATCTTGACTACAGTCCTAAGCTTTACATGAAGACTATTCCTCTGATGTATAAGAAGATGCTATATCTTTTATAGCCAAAGTTGGTGAATAGAATAGGCTAATCAAATAATGTTAGCATTTTTTACTTATTTTTTTTTCAACATCATAAATCATCGATCAGAGGAAGTTGAACTTTTACAAATTAAAGAGTGTTTATCAAAAACATTTTCATTTTTTATGAAATTTTTCCTATGTTTTTTGAAGGCTTATGAAATGTTATAGTACCTTTTGATGATCCTAGCTTTTCTAAAAGTTTTCAAGTGCTGCGTGTTGGATTCTCTTCTACCTTGTATTTCAAAGTACCCTAATCAACATCTGATAGTCATCCACATGTACTTTATTTCAAGAGACAAATCTTTAAAATGCTTAGACCACCATTGGGCAGAATGGTCAGATATTGTTTAATTTCCTTCCACTTCCTGAATTCAGCAGACAACTTCAACAACTTTAGTGGCCAGTTTAAAATGCAATACTATTGCTTTAACAACTTGTAGGAAATTCACTTGTGCAAGTTTTTATATTAAAAATCTAAATGTTCAAATTCCAAACAATAATAAAATAAAATAAAAACATAAGTATTACTGTTAAATAAATCATTTTTATTTTAAAAAATATGTACATGAATTGAAAGAGTTAAAAGGTATTTAAAATAGTCTTTAGTTGAGTTAAAGTCTTTTGAGTTAAAGTTGGTACATAGAAAATTTGTAGTTGAGAAAAGACTTTTATCATTCACTGACCATCTTTGTTGTTGTTGTTGGATAGGATTCATTAAAAGTTGCTGACTGGTCATCCATGCTATTATTGAGGAGGATTTGTTTGAAGTTGTCAACATATGTTTCTTTCAACACACACTGGAGAGAAAGAAAAAGCTATGTAGTGACATCTTCTTTTGTGTTCCACTTGGGGACATGAAAGTTAAAATCTGTGGTCTGCCTAGCTGTGCTTTGGATATGTCTGGCTTGGAGACATGAAAGTCAAAATCTGTGGGATTTTATAAGTATTTTTTCCCCGAAAGTAGACTCAAGAAAAATAGGGTTTTAGTTTTTTCTGATTAGTCAAATATTTCACATGGTGATGTTAATTTCTAACCAATAGACACTTTGATTTAAACAGTATGTGTTGTATTGTGGAGTCTGTTTGGCATATTTGTAATAGTGTCTATTATTGAATAGAAAATAAAGTTTGGGAATGTTTTAATATGGTATGTATGTGAAAATGTATTGGAAAATAGGATTTATTTCCTATAAACTAATAAAAACACAAGATTAAATCTTTCATACATAAAATTATTGTTTATTGACTTCCAACCTTCATTTTAATATCAGCGAGTGGGTGTGTGGGTTTGGGGTTTTCTCTGAATGTGAATCTCTTTCTTGTAAGGATGTGAGAAACTGTTTTTACCTTTTTCTCTCATGAGTGAGGGCGCTTATATATCTTAATCTTGTCCAACATTTGCATATCCTAAGCACAGCTGGCTAGACCACTTTAACAATGAAGCACTAAAGTCATTACTGGAAAGCAATCCATGGCAAAGTGTTCTGGAATTACTAAAGATGTTAAAAGACATGTCAACAACTTAAAAAAGATAGAAAAAGTCTACAACCTAGGTGATTGTCTTTACAAAAAGAACAAAAATGGATCATTTATTAAAAAAATTTTTAAAAATGAAAATTATTTATGACTCAACCTAATAGTAGTTATTCTGAAAGTTTTTAAATTCTGGTTGTTGGGTTCTCTTCTACGTTGAATTTTAAAGCATTATAATTGACATCTAATGGTCATCCACCCCAAACTTGCCATGCTGAGCAGATCCACTAATAGATACATCTTAATATTAATTATAAGATTTGTTTTAGGAACAGAAGAAACAATGGTAAATAAACAGGAATTTCCATCATTATAATTCTATGGGTCAACTGCACATGATGGAAATTTTGACTGCAGTTAATACATTAATACTACAATCAGGGCTGGATTATTCTTTAGGCTAGTATAGGATGCAGCCTAGGGCCCAGGGCTGGATTATCCTTTAGACTAGTATAGGATGCAGCCTAGGTCCCATCATGCTTTTATAAAACATTAATTTTAATTTTCTAGATGTTGTAATTTGTAAAAAATAGTTTTATAAATTATATCAATATGACAAACTTATATTTATTTGACTTTGTAGGAAGCAAAGCAAGAAAAATTATGCTTTAGTTTGTGACATTGTGTTTCAAGTAGATAACATTTGATTTTAGTTCAGAATGTTTAAATCTTAGCAATTTTTATAAAGCTGTGGTTTTAATTTTCTAGATTTTATAGCTTCTAAATAGTTTCATAAACTCAAATGATATCAATATGACAAACTCATATTATTTTGATTGTTTTATTGTTATAATACTGGTTATAAAAATATTTTTTTTACTACAGTTGTGTTGAAATATGTGCTAATTTGGTTTGCAAAAAATAGTAAAATAGTGGTATTTCTTAAAGAATATTTTTATTGACAAACAAAAGATAGCTATTCTAGTTTATTTAAAGAATTAAATAAATAAGTTTACTTCAAGTTATGTAAATATCGCTAAAATATATCATAAGTAAAAAATATTCAAGACATGTGC
The DNA here is from genome assembly GCA_903632075.3 of Acanthosepion pharaonis. NCBI lineage: Eukaryota > Metazoa > Mollusca > Cephalopoda > Sepiida > Sepiidae > Acanthosepion > Acanthosepion pharaonis. The sequence continues at coordinate 2,619,188 of CAHIKZ030002301.1, read as the reverse complement.
GGGTGGTAGCTTCCTTGTATTGAAATATGTGATAATATCCAAGATCATCTTCAGGGGTAAATTACAAAGACAAGCATGCTATTGTAACTATGATAAAATTTGCATTCTGTTGTCATAGTGATTTTTTAAAAGGTTGAAATTACTTGGATTAAAAAATACTACAGTGCCTTCCTTGATGAATTTCATCTCAACATCAAAAAACTGATTAGACAACTGGAAAGGATCAGTATAAAATAAGTAGACACAAAATGTCTATATTATTCAATGAAACATGTTTCAATGAAGATATACTCCTTATATATATATAAGCTCTTTAATGCTATAGAACACGATTGGTCTAGGAGATGGAAAACTCTTACATGAAAAGCCTGAGGTATATTGTCTGCTGCATCCTAGCTAGACTGATTCTAAACAGAATCATTATAGACCTTGTTGACGACATCTATCCTGAATCGCAGTGTGGTTTTTGGTTGGGTCATGGCATCAGTGATATGATAGTTTCTCTTCGTCAAGTTGCAGAGAAGGTTTGCGAGAAAAACCAGGAGTTGTACATGGTGTTTGTGGACTTGACAAAGGCCTTTGACACTGTGAATCGAGAGGTTCTTTGGCACGTCTTGAGGAAACTCGGCATCCCTGAAAACATGCTAATGGTCATCATCTCCTTTCATGAAGGAATGAAAGCTAATATCGTGTCTGATGGTATAATGTCGGAATCCTTTAATGTCACAAATGGCACCAAGCAAGGTTGTGTCATGCCCCCTGTCCTTTTTGCCCTTTTCTTCTCAGTGATGCTGAAATATGCAGACAGTGGCATCAAGTTTCAGTTTTGAATGAACAACTGGTGGTCTCTTCAATCATCAGCACTTCAAAGTCAAGACCCACCTTCGTATGCAAATTATTTGTGATTTGTTGTTTGCTGATAATGCTGCTCTTGTAGTGACATCCTTTGAGGAGGCCCAACATCAATAAATCATTTCTCTGCTCCATGTAAGCTTTTGGTCTTACACTTAGCATAAAGAAAACTGAAGTAGTGCACCAACCTTGTCCTACTCTGAAGCAATTCTGTGGTGAGAAACAAAAACCACCAGTCTACAAATTTCCAAAGAGACCATTGGAAGTAGAAAACAAAGCCCTGAACTATGTAAAGTCTTTCACCTATCTTGGTAGCAAAGTCAACTACAGTGGAACTTTAGATGATGAAATCATGCATCGGATTGCTAAGGTTACCAGTGCTTTCAGCAAACTTCACCATCACTTGTCGAATGAGTAGGGTATTCAACTGGATATGAAAATTTGGGTTTACAGAGCTGTTGTACTTGCCATCCTTTTGTACGGCTCAGAGTTGTGGACTCCATACAGGTACCACATACGCTAGCTGGATGTTTTCCATAAAATCTGTCTGCGTGCAATCTGTTGAGTTAACCTTCAAGATAGAACATCAAACTTATACCACATAACACCCTTGAGCGCTTAGCCTTGGAGCAGGTAGAATGGAGATCAACATGTTTTAGTGGACTCAGCAATTTTCAATCTGCTTGTCTGAATCATCTTCAAGAAGCAAGAGCAAGATCTAAAAGGTCAGCCAATCTAACAGTGATCTCATCTCACAATCCTCACTCTTGCTCCATATGTGGCCTCCTTTGTAAATCACTAGTGGGTCTTAAGTGCCACTTAAGATTATCGCACACAATTTCATTTTGAATTAATTAAGCTGTCAGATCCTTATATGTTGAAACCGATGGGAGAGTTCATTATTATATATATATATATATATATATATATATATATATATATATATATATATATATATGTTATTCATTTACAATATGATAGTTAACTGTCAAGTTGCATAATAAAATCTCACATCATTAAATAAGTTATTGTAAATATTTCTAATAAAAACAGATATTTTAATCTTGAATTTACACAGTATATTTCTCATATAGATATATCTGAATGGTTTTTATGTGTTGACTAGTTAAAAAAAGTAACCTGGGTTCCTCAATAAATTGCTTGATTGCTTTTGTAAAGTTTTCCATATATGAATAAGTTTGGGTTAAAAAAAAAAAAAGAAAGAAAAATGATCTATATCTATAAAGCAGAAGATGTGTGTGTGTGTGTGTGTGTGTGTGTATTCTATTTATGCACATCCACATTTCTCAACCAATTTCAATGAAATTTTACACACATTTCAAATTTATCAAGATAGGTCGAGACCACCTTTTCTATCTCCAGGCATCCTCCCACCACCAGGCTTGGCAGAAAAATTGATAAAACTTTTTTTTCCAAAAACCAAGGCAAAGTTACATGTGAACAAAATTTTTACTGGATGACCTGATGTTCTTTGCACATAATGCAAAGCATAGCTCATGTTACAAGGAAGATAGTGTGGTTTTAGTCCTGTTCACTTCCCCGTGTATAACGAAAAACCACGAAAAACTGTTCAAAAAGCCTGTTTTTCAGCCATAACTCTCTGGTTATTCATCTGATGCTTTCCAAATTTGCCATGTAAATTACATAGGACACATAAATTATCTTTTGTGAATTTTTGGTTTAGATTATTTCAGTTAAGTGAACAAAATCTGCAACAAACAAGGTCCAAAATTGGCTTTTGCCATTTTCTTCATATGATTCCATCCTAAATTGGCATTCAAATAATTTCTGTTGCAAAGATTGAGAAGGATTATTGGAGCGTTAAAAGGGAAAAATTCCTGAAGAACCTCTTATTAAGCCCAGCTTTGCAGTAAACGTGCGAAGGAGGGGAGACATTCATGTGTTTGCACTTGCTGTTGAATCCAGCTCTGATGTTTCATTGCTGTTTTTGTTTCATTATTAGATTTGTGAACAATGCCATACTATTTGAAAATTATTATGGCCATAGGAAACCTACTGACTGTCTAAAACATTGAAACAATTTAACCTCAAGCAACGGCCACACAAAAAGGTTTTATTGATAGAATTCCTTTATTAAAAACAATCAAACACTTGCGAAGGACAGTTTGGAAAAAAGATGAGGAGATTGGGGAGCAGCTTAGTATACCAACAGATGATGCAAGCAAGCGGGGATGCAGGCAGACATTTCTAGACAGGGTGTATGGGTATACAGGGTGGGGTGCAGTTATATGATTACAGCCATGTACACCCAGGCAACACCTGATACCTTGGCTAGTACTTGATATTACATTGCAAAAGCTTATTATCACTTGGCATAACTGAACAGCAGAACAACCCATTAAAACTGTTAATTCCTGTAGAACACTACAGGAATTAGCAGCTTAAATGGCTTGTTCTAGAGAACTTATTCCCCCAGACTGCACCTCCCCAATGCAATAAGAGCTAGGGTTAGGTTTATTATTCCCTAATGCTTGTGATATGCTAAGCAAAGGTAAGGCCAAGGGAACTAGACTGTTTTTCTTCTCTTCACCCCACCCACATCGAATACCTGGGATTCCCACCTTCTGTTTAAGTGAGAAGGCATATAAATGCCATTACAAGAACATTTTATTTTTAATATTATATTGCATTTAAATTCAATAGTTTATTTTGTTTTTTTAAAAGCTAAATTTGTTTGGAAGGAAAGGAAGAGAGAGAAATAAATAAATCTCAGATCAGTCAGTTATGTTTAAATTTCATCTTTGGGCAAAGAAGGAGTCACACTTGCACCTGAGTATTCCAACCCCAGAACTTTACCATATCAATACATTAAAAAGAGGTCATGAATTGCCCTGGCATCTTTGGATGCAGACAGGACTGGGCATTTTTTTGTCCCATTAAACTCATTTTGTATCATAGATTTCCCTTGTAGGAGACAAATACTGTTAGCATCATTAAGGAGAAAGATCATTACAATTTAATTAGTATGGTCTAGTTAAGGAAATGAGGTTAATGTCATTTTAAGAAAGTAAAAGGTTTTATGGTGTTTACATACATGTATTTTGTAACATTTTAGAGAAATTAAATGAAAATGCATAATGAATTAACAATTTATTTTTATTTTTGATTGGAGAATTAATAACTTAGATCCTGTCATCCAAATATCACAAAAGTGTTGATATTGCTGACATCACAGTTGTCATGGCAATGTTGTTTTGGTCTTCTGTTCTTGTACATTCATTTTGGTACAAAATAAACCAATGCAATTTTTTTTACAATAAATTTTTTAGACTTTTTTAATCTGATTCATAAATGTATTATTATAATTTTCAAATGTTAAACTTCTAAGTTTTGACAGTTAACAATTTACCTTTTACTTTCTTTCATTTCCTCAAAACTACAAAAAGTCTGCTGCAATTGCAACATCAATATTCACAAATGGTTGTTTTTTTCTCTGATGCATGTGACACATCTCAACATTAATGACTGATGTTATTTGCAAAATGTAGAGCATATTTTTGCATGTGGATCTTTTGAAATTTAATCATTTTACTATAATTTTGTGTTTTCATTTAGATGGGGGAAAAGTACTGTGATTTGATATTTTAGCACCTTATTTTGTTGAGCAGGGCACAACAAAATAAAGGTGGGGGGGGTGCTAAATCAGATTATAATCAGATATTAACTATAAAAGATTCCTGATTCTATTTTTTTAAACAGATTCTCTCATACAATAAATATATTTTAGATTTATTATCCTACTGTAAATATTTGTTTTGATTTTAAATAAGTTTTTTCTTTACTTCTTACCTATAGACCTTTTCAGCACATAAAATATAAGTTTTAGAACCTAATACTAAAAAAAAGGAAACTGAGAATGAAATTTAATGATTTATATTAAAAATTAATGGCAGTATTGATTTTAGACAGATGATACAACTCAGCTTGCGAGTATTATCTGGAAACCGAGAAGAAAAATTTAGTCTTTCTCTTCAGTTCTCAGTTAAGAAAAGTAAAAAGTGTGGAGTAGAGGCTGAAGCATCTGGGCACAGGTAATTGAATGGAGGCCTTTACGTGTTAAGCTCAGTCCTATATTAAAGGGGTGGAATGGGGTTAAATCAGATGCTAAAATGGGGGGGATAATCTGATGTTAAATTTCAAAGATTCCTGATTCTATATTTTTTAGCTGATCCTCTCATATGATAAAATTAATATTTTTTAGAGTTATTATCCTACTGAAAATATATGTTTTATTTTAAATACAAAATTTTTATTTTTTTTTTATTTTTCAATTGTACTTATTTTCTGGACCAAGACCTATAGACATTTTCTGTATATAAAACTCATATAAAAGCTTTAGAAGTTAATGTTTAAAAAAAAAAGAAAAGTAAAGGAAACTGAAAATGAATTTTTCTGATTAATTTTTAAAATTAATGTAATGATTTTAGACAAATGATATAATGATTTTTAACAAATGATATTGCACATCTCAGTAGCATTGGCATAGATTAAGACAAAGAGGACAACTTTCATCTTCTGTTCAGTTGTCATGTCCAAGGAAAATGGGAGGCTGAAGACCCCCATCTTTAGCACTGATTGTGGTCATATTTATTTGGATAAATTGTATTCTGAAATTGTTAGCACAATAATGAGAAAAATTAACTTACTAAATCAAGATGTTTTTGTTTGTCAGCAGGATGATGTAAATATTAAAGAAACAAATCAGCCATCATTTTAAGTAAACCAGCAACTTTATAATTGCATTTATTTTTCAAGATTTCCTTTTTTTTTCTTGGAATTTTTGAGCACTTCACTTCTTCCACTTTTTCACAGTATTATCAATATTAGGCTAGGTTTTTCATTTGATCGTCAGTCCTGCTATTATTCTTTGTCACAACATTTTGTTACATTTATCTTAACCAGATATGTAGTAAAACTCAAAATTTAATAATAAAAATAGCTAGTGTACAAGAATTTTAGAGCCATATCAAAAATCCACACAAAACAGCAATTAACATATATATCAAAACAGTATGCAGCACTTTTCAGTTACATGACTACATATTTTAAACTATCCCTAACGAACCTTATATAGAAGCCAGCTGTAGAAAATTGCCCATGGAAAGATTGTAACTGTTAGAATAGAATAATTTAAATTTTAAGATTAACATTTATTATTAAAACAAATATAATCTATGTATAGTCATTTAAAATTGCACAAATCCTCACTTGCATTATAGTCGTATAACTGAAAAGTGTCAAGCATGCGCCAGGAAAACGCCCTCAAAAATGAAATCTAAAACTGTTTTAGATTTCATTTTTGAGGGCGTTAAAACAAGATCATAATTTTGCAGATGTGCTAGAAAACAGATCACAAGGTATAAAATGAGAATTTCCAACCAACCACTATTTATTTGAGTAAATTCAAAAACCTAATTTGTTTTCATTGGGAAAATAAAATAAAAATGAGACTTTGCAACAGGTTGTAGTCAGTCAGCTAAAAAAATGTCAACTGGTGTACATAAATTTATGCCAGACGTCTCCTTTTTTCTAAAGACAAGAGCGAAACGGCTATATAGATCAGAAGACCAATAACTGAACCTACCACCTTCTATAAAATATGCTTCGGCTTATACATCCTTTTGTACTGTAAACTGTGAGTAATGACATTTTAAAAATATATAAACTTTCCCTATATCAGACACATGTTCAATTCTAGGAGCATTTCACATAATATGAAAAGATACATCCTTAAAATTGCAACATAAAAACTTTGTTGCAAATTAAAGTTTTCATAAATTATCAGTTTATTTTCGATTAATTAAAAAAAGGGCATAAAAAGGTTGAAACTAAAAGAGAAAAAAAACAAACCTGGCTTCATAAACACATCACTTTATTTTAAAAGTTACAAAAAAAAAGGTTTAAAAAAGTGAGTAATCAAAATCCAAAAGTAACTAAAAAGTCCTTGCAATTATGTCGTCAACGCTAACAACTTTCCAAATGTGGACCCTGACTGCAGAAACAATCTCATTGGTTAATTTATGATGATTGAATGCGAGAAACTCTACAGAAAGCATGAACAAAAAAAAAAAATTCCCATTACTTTTTAGCTCCTTAGTCCCTGATCCAAATGCCCTACATAACAATCCCGACTCTCATCTTGTATGTATAGCTTTTCCCCCTAACCAGTTTGACTTGAATTTTCTCTCATCTATCCCTTACACCACCTAATCCTTACTTGCTACATATTCACCCCCCACCTCTATTGAAACACAACAACCAAAAGGTAGTCCTTTTCCCCACTACCACCATGAACTGTGACAGAGATAGTTTTTCGCGTTTTTAAAAGGGTGTTTGGAATTTGGAATATACTTGAAAATTGTGACTGAGATAATATTTTAGCCTTAAAATTTTTAGAAATCCTTTCAGTTTTAAGTTAAAAAAAGATCTAAAAATTGTGGCAAGGATGAATTTATTCTTAAAATTGACTTAAAAAGTGACAGAAGGTTTTTTACAATAAAAATAAAATTTATATTTATTTAACTTTTGTAAAAAGTAATAATTTTTACTTTTTACAAAAGTTAAATAGATTATAAATTTTATTTTTGTTGTAGTTAGTGTTAGCTTATTTATTTGAAAATTGTGGCGAGGTTAGTGTTTAATTTAAAATAAATTGTCTGAGAATTACTTACACATTATATTTTTGTGCTGGTAGGGATCATAAAAAGTAGAACCTAAACAAACACAAAAAGCAGTAAAAAGGCCCTGAAATGTACTTTGTATCTTTTTTTTTTTTTTATGTATTATTCTTTCTTATCTATTCCGAACATAAACTTGACAGCTTTATTTATTTATTTTTTTGTTGTTGTTGTTGTGTATATTTTCATATCCTTTGTTTTAAAAGAGAGTTGTAAAATCTGAAAGTTTTTTTTTCACCTAGCTTAAGTAAATTTCTAAAAGATGGAAAGCTAGGCGAAAAAAAATGTTTCAGATTTTACAACTCTCTTGTCGCGTATTATTTGACAAGTAGTTACTTTAAGTCTTCTCTTAAGGTAACTACTTGTCAAATAAATAATACGCGACAAACTTTTAAAAAAATAAACTTTAACAATAATGCAATGTTTTTTTTAAAGTTTATAATTATAAAATAATTATATTATAAACTTTTTAAGTTTGTCGCGTATTATTTTTTTGAATTATAAATTGACGTTTTTAAAGTGAAGTGTGTAAAATTTAGTTTTTTGTTTCATTTTGCTTGCGATATGTTTTTTTTTTTCACATTCCTTGTGCTTTTTGTTTAGTGTTTTTGCTTGATTACTAAAAAAAACTTTTCAGTGTTCCTAAACACTTATTTCAACTTACTTTTCAAATATATATAGTACCAACATTGATTCAATAAAAAACTAATACTTTAAAACTGCTAACCAATTTATATCAAAATAATTTTAAAATAAAATAAGATACACCGTACACACGAATTTAGAGTTACTGTTTGATGATTGAAACTTGAAAATGTTATGAGAATGATGTTTTAGTTTTCGTTTTTTTTTTTCGGGGGTGGGAGTATAAATCTATTTTTAATTTGGTCCCTGTTGTTGTAAAATTTCTTATTCGACTTTGGAAGTAAGCACCAATCAAAAGATTTTCAACTTAAAAAGACTTAAACTTTAAAAAGTCATTTATGACATATGCTAAAAAAAAAGTGCAGATCAATACACTTCTCTTTTACTTTAATAAACGTTGGCAATATTGTAGACTCTAGAGACTCTAGATACAATTAGTTACGAACGTGCACATCAAATTGATTATTACATACGTCTCTGGTCTTTCTAAAAATATAAACAGCAACAACAAAAAAGTAAAAAAAAAACTGACAAGTTGAACGTTAGTTTTAACTTTTTTTTATGAAATAGATTTAAAAAAAAAATAGAAGACGGAATTTAACGGAAAACTTTTCTTACTCATTTAAAAAAAGTTTTTTTTTCTTTCTTTTTCTGTAAAAAGAAGAGTGTTGTTGATGTTCATTCAGGATTGGTATACGCGCGAGCGTGCGTCTGTGTGTGAATTCTCTCAAGAAGTTTGACAATACTTTTTAAAATAAAAATTTCAGCAATAAGTTTTTGGGGGAGGGGAGATCAATTTTTTTTTTCTTTTTCTAGTGTCATAATGAACGTAGTGTTTCTTCTTCAATACAGTAAATATAAAATTATTCCAATAATTCACTGTGCCGGAGAAACGCCAAAAAAAAAAATCCAAAATTCCGATCATTCGAACTAAAAAAAAGTTTGGTGAATAAGGAAAGCAATAAAAAAAAAAATTGACGAATCATGTATAAAAAACTAAAAACAAAAAGAGTTAATTATTTTCAATTTTCATTGAATGATAATAATAATAATCAATTTCAGGTAGCGTCCGTAGATGAATATTTTCGTATAGGTAGCGCAGATTTTACGAGTAGTACATGAACATTTGCTCAACTCAAAGAGTAGAGAGTAGAGAGTAAGACTGCAAAGCGCCAGTTGATGCGGACACCAGTTAAGTGGCACTGGCAGGCTAGTTTTTTACCATTCGAATCGACAAGAAGCTCATAGTTTCTTGAAAACAAACGTCTAAGTTTAAGTGATTTGATTTTTTTTTAAAGTACAAAAAAACTATTTTTTTTTTGAGGCAACAACACTACAACAATGATATAAGCATCAAAAGTTGTTACTTTTCTTTCAAACTAGTTAAATTTTAGTTATTGCCCGCAGTCTGGTTTCTTTCTTCCTTTTTTTTTCAGTGAGAAAAATTTCCTCTAACCACGCCGGAGGGAGCGAAAGTAAAAACAATAACGCATGTTGATTGCCATGCTGGATGAATTATGGTTACTGCTACTAAACTTCTACCTAGAGAAAATACTTGTTTTTTTTTCGAACTTGCGTGTTTTAAAGATTCATTGCAGCATATGAAGAAAAGCAATTTATTCACTGTCGTTAATCAAACAAAAATACAATATTTCTTTTGTTTAATTTACTTTATTAAATTAGAAAAATTAATTGTTGAAATGAAAGTTTTGTCGGTTTGTAAAAGATCATTAAAGTTGTGTTATATAATCTCAAAAAAGTTTGCTATTTTTGTGTCGCTCTAAATTTTAACTTGTAAAATATTAACCATAAATTATTATTACTAATTTTTAAAAAAAAGTACGCAACTACACGCAACTTTCCCTCCCTCATTTACAATTGCAAACTATAATAAATAATTTTATATTTTTGGTAGAGAGAGAGAGATCACCACTAATAACATACTAATTTCTATAATTTCTCTTTTTACTCCTACTGCGTGTCACGAAGCTAAACATAACTTATTTTCCTGCAACGAGTCAATTCTACCGAGAGCAAGAAAGTTCTTTTGTGGCCTCTTCTCTTTGGAATCAACGTCCTAATTTATTTTATCTTAAGCAAGTAAGAAAGATTTTTTTAAAAAAGTTAAATAAAATAAATAATTATTTCAAATAATCATTTATTTTTGGAAATTAATTATCCAAAACAGGAAAATATGCACAGATTTCATTACACGACAGTAAACTGTAAAAATTACAGTACACTGTTTAAGTTACAACACAATATACCAATGATGATCATATATCTGCATGCATGGAATAAAAAATGCATATTTCCAACACATGCATTTTTTGTTTGCAATTGTGAAACTGAAATTAGTGAAATTAAAAAAAAATAATATGCTTATCATCTGATGCTTCTTATCGGTTTCAGTGCATTTTCTACATTTTGATCAAAGATCATTACTTTTTTTCTTTTTTTAATTAGTAAAAAACTAAACAGAACCGAAACGTAATTAATTTTAATATTGAGTTGTAGGGTCATTTGCAAGCTGTAAAAATTGTTCACACAACCGATATACACAAGTAAAGTATCTTCATTCCTTATCAGTGTTGTTATTTTCTTAATTTTGTTTACAGTGTGTTTTCTCTCTCTCTCTCTGCACTAAAAACACCACAAAAGATAAGAAGATCTATCAACAAACGAATGAGAGTAGAGAGGAAGAAAGTGATTGGTTATTATTTTATTGTTTTTATCGTTGTTATTGTTTTATTTTGTTTAAGTATTCTAGTCGTCAGTGATAAGGTTAAACAACTATACTTGACTACAATCAATGAAAAATATCCTTGAATTAAAAATGAAATGAAAAAAAAACTTTGTTGATAAATAAGACTAAGAGAAAAATAAAGTTTAAAAAGATGACAATTCAGTTTTAAAAGGTTTATTCAACTTTAGAGACGAAGGCTAAGCTAAGATATCAGTTGTAGAAAATTGTATCGATCATAGGAAGATTGTAGCTGTTTGGTAGTAGTACAAATTAAATTGAAATAGGTTTGTTAGAGAGCGAATCAATAAAATTTTAAAATGAACTTAACTAACTCGTAACTTTTAAAGTTAAGTAAGTCTGTAAGTAAAAGCTAATCAATTTATTCGCTCTAACAAAATATTTTAATTCAGACTGTCTTTTAAATTAAAAAACAGACTGTGGATATCTCCGGATGAATTTTTCTTTAATTTTTTCCGAAAGTTTTCCTTTTTTTTTTAAAAACTTAACGCAAACTGAACAGTAACTTAAACAGAAACTTCTTAAACCTAAGTAAAGAAAGATCACGTTATTTTCCTCGTTATTTTGATAATCAGTTTTCGTTCAAAAAGTTAAACTAAAAAGTGGTTGCGTTTACGGTTTACTGACTTTACTGTTTAAGCCTGACTGACCAACTAAAAGCTAAAAAAAAAAAAACATCAACAACACAACAATGTTACATCTGCAATGAAACGTGTTTGTTGGTTATTAATGCAATTGTTCCGACCTCTCAGTTATAGCTTTACAGTTAAGAAGTTCTGGGCCATAAACACCCACACCAAGAGAAATGAGAGTACAGTACGCAATAAGTAACAAATATTTCATCAAGTTCAAACTACGCATAACGCATGTAATTTGCTTGCCACGGAAAAGAAGTTTCATCAACGTCAACCTGGTTACTTGTGTTGTGAATATAGCAAAATATATATACACACAAAATAGCACATATACAATTAGTGAATGAGCCTTAACAAACAGGCACTTACAAACTCTAAGATTTTTATAACCTTCAGTCGCATGTAAATACGTTTCTTTGTTAATGAATAGTCACAAGTTTCACCAGCCCAGCACTTTGTGGTAGCAAAACAAACCGAGACTTTACAGTCTTCAGGCCTATGCATTACCACTGAGCTTGCTAGTTGTTATTGGCCAGGGCATCGTCAGACACGATGACGCGGCGCGACGAACACCACGTGATTAGTTCTTGATGAAATAACGAGGGCAGAGGGGGAAGTACCAGCCGTGACGTCAGTTCCACGTTGTTGCCCAGTAGCTGTATATAAAGAGCGAGCACACGCTGCTCTGATCGTCATTCGAGTGCTTGGCTATGAAAATGGATAGGTAGTGAATAAGAAAGAGTGTGCCGCCCAAATTTAGGGGAAGTCCTACTTCCAGCAAGTTAGCTGAGGGTGAGCAGAAGTTAGTGTTATTTTTTTGGGGTGTCGTGAGCGTTAAAATCGGGAGCATTTACGCAGAAAGTAGGGAGGGCCAATATTTTTTTTATCTTGATATATACATATACACTCACATATACTTATATATATATATGTATATTATTTGTGCGCGTATATATATATTAAAGAAAAAATTGAGTGAAATCTAAAAGAAAAAACAGGGACCAATTTCATTTTACTCCTGTTTTTTTTCCTTCCTTGCTACGTGATTCACAAATTGGATATTTTTGTTGTCATCTGTAATTCGAAAGAGCAGTTTTTCCACAATATTTGACAGGTTTATCTACCTATTTTACAGTGAATTTCCACCATGTTAGAGGTAAGCATGTTTTATTTATTTATACTATGATTGTTGTTTATATTTTTTTCCAGAAAAAAATGGTAAATCGTTACCGTTTTTTGAATCCCCGTTGGAGTTTACCATAGAAGAAATTGGATTTTTAATTACCTGGTTTTAAGCATTTATTTATTATTAACCTAAAACTGCAAAAAAAAAAAAAAAAAAAAAAAAATTGTCATTTTCTAATAGAAAATATATAAATACTTGCTTTATAAATTATCACAACGATGTTGTTCTGATGTTGTCTCCTGTTTTAAAATAATATATTTTACATTGTTCCTAGTTCCTTTGTTTGTTATTGTTCTGCAACTTGCAATGTGTATGTTCCCCGCGATTTTACAAAAATGTCAATAATGACATTATAATCGCTATGCTGATCGTCTCTTTAAATTTTAAACTTATGAATTTTATTCGTTTCTGTTTTTTTCTTTTTTTTTTTAATAATCAAAAAAAAAATACATAAAATGATTAACGCTCTTTGTAAAGATTTTTTTAATGTGCAATTATGCAAACAACATCCTTTAAGTAAATGAGACGTTATTGCAATTGAAAGGAAAAGGTAGGAATTTCTGCAGAAGTAAACCGTTACGAAATTAGTATTTGAAGTCACTTCGGAAAATATTGCCAAAAAATCTTCTCTGAAAATAAGTCGTTTCTTTTTCCTTTCTTGCCTCGATCTTTGCAGGAATTTTGTCTTATTTTGTATTTACTATTATCTTTTTTTTTAATCTAGTTTTTTTTGTCTTGATTCTTAGCAGACACTTACATAAACATTTTTATTGGGCTGCTGTAAAAATCTCATCTGTATCTTCTAATTATAATAAAGTCGAAAAAGGGTTTCTAATTTCTATTATGTGCATCCCCTTACTACTAAATTTACTGTTGCAATCTTGTGTAATATGTGTATTTTGCTCCATGAAACAAGGATGATGAAATAATGCGTGTGTGCCTCCCCAAAACCGCATGATCTGCCTCCTCCCCTCTTATTGCTTACTGACCAATCTAACAATATCGTTGGATGTTTCACTATTTTATTTTTTCATCCTACCTAGACTTGTATTACGATCAATGATTTTAATGATCATCGTGAATATTAATTTTATGACTTTAGTTTCACGTTAATATTTAATCCCTGCTTTGTAGCTCATTAATTTGTTGGCACTGACCTTCACCTCATCACAATTCGGTCATCTTTAATCTATGGAAAAGTGTTCGATTTTGTTTACATTTATACTCCTTTCAGCTACACTTTTATTTTTAATATAAATCAATAAATTTAATTCTTTAAATATTCGATAAACTCTTTGAATTTGATTGACTCTTTGGTTCAGTCTTCTTTTATTCTATGTTTATTGTTCATGACTGGTAGAAATTAGGAATCAATATGCTTGCTTGATTCATAGCTTTGTTATTTTGTATTGTATCCACACTTGGTTCACTGTTTTCTTTTCTTGTTTTTATAATCGTTTTCATTCAAACTTCAGCTCTAAATACATTTAACATTTTTTATTTCTAACTTTAAATAATAGTCAGAATTCAGCAATAAGTCGCACACAATAGCACTTTTTTATGTGAAAGTGAAATTTCAAAACTATAACACTTTAAAAAAGAAATAACCATCAGCAAACTGGTTAGACTGAATGTTGATCGATTTTTGCTGTGTTTAATTCGAGACAAAACATCGAACGATCACAAAATAAAATTGTTTATTTTTCATTTGTTGTTTTATTGGACATGCCATTTTGATTGACTTTCTTTACCCAAACTTGGATAAATTAAGTTATCTTTACTTTCATTAGCAAGGTGAGATCTTTTTCTGATACGGTATGTTAGTTGATCACATGTACAAAAACGTAATTTTTGTATCATTTAAATTTGCAGCACGTGGCAAAAACAAACAGTAAACATTAAACAATAATGATAATGAACAATACTTATTTTGACTTGGGCGCCTGCTGTAGAGTGATTGCTTCAATTTTTAATGGTTCGTTAGTAATTTCAATCATTTGGGGTCTTTTATTTTAATATTTATTTACTTTTTTTTAAGTAAATAGATTTAGTTTCAGATGAATTAAAGTTTCGGAAATTCATAATTAAATTTGTAGCCTCAGTTAAAAAAAAAAATCAGGAAAATTAGCATCATTTGAATTTTGCAGAAAAAGACTTAGAAATTGTCAATGAAATCGTGCTGTCGTTATATTCGCTTCTTCTGCTATGATCATCGGCGACAATCCACTTAGGAGATTATAGCCTTTATTGTGGTTGGAGACTAATTCCAGATAATCATAAATCTTGTTACTTCTATTGAATTTGAGACAAATCTTCTCCAGTGATTTGATCGAAAGTAAGAGAAACCCTCTTGTTTGATTATACTCACAAACAAGCTACTCACTCATTCAAATGAATACTTTTATAGTCTCTTTAGTTTTAACACCAAACGAACGGTAATGCTATTTTTCCTTTATAAAAGGTGTAATTTCAGTAACAACTTTATCGGCCTTTACTGTTGTTGGGTAGTCGGAGCAAGATGTTGGTTGGGCCTACCAGCCGCTGTACGTGACTCCTTAGATGCAAATAGGTACTGGAACGGCTTGTATTTTATTTTCTGCCCTTCCCTCTTTCTCGGCTCAAAAAGTCATTGTCGACAAGACCTGGAATGTTGTTTAAAAGGAGTGGAGTAGTATTTATTGGTTGTGTAACACGATGCCAGTCTTACATCTTTTTCTTTCTCTCTCACGTTGTTTTTGTAAGCTAAAACACCGAACACTATCATTATTTTTTTAACCAGCTCTTTTTGCCTCTTTTATCGACTTGCATCTTTCTGCTGCTACACTGACGTTAACGTTCCAGAAGAAACAAGAGCCGCTTCGTTAGTCTCTAGTCTTGTAACTAAAAAAACTTTCCTTAATAATTCATCACTTCGTCTTTACAACTTTTTCCTTTCTCCTGTATAATAATAATAAAAAAATTCAATTTTTCGATTATTTGGATTTTCGATTTTAAAGTTAAAAACCCACCTTTTGACTGAGATTAGGAAAAAGTACGAAAAAGAAACAAATTTGACACATTGTTAACATCTGTAGGCCCAAAAAAACTTTTAAAAAAAACAAAAAAAAACAGATAATGAACAGCAACAATGACTACTTTTTAAAGTAAATATTGTGCATTTTGCCCATTTCACCTTTAAATGCTGTTTTTAAAGAGATCAAGGCGCAAAGAAATCTACTTAAATCGACTGAAAGATTAAAGGAACATTGTTGCGATTGCTGCTTATTTCAATAAAACTTCATGAATGAGTCCATGCGGCGGTTTTTCTCCTTGCGGGGGTGTGGGATTACCCAAGATTGTAGATGACGAAAGTTGGAAACTATTGGTAGTTTCATATTTTGTGGGGAAAATGTAACTGGAGACAACAGGTCATCAGTTTATCCTGTTCAGTTAAGGATATTGCATCAGCTTCTCGTTTGGGAGAGTTTAAAACTTTGTTACTCTGAAGACACATTTACTGATGATACGTTTTTTTTTTTTTTGTTTTTTTTTTTTCAAATATCCAACGTTATTTGTCTCTGCAGCAGGTGAGACTTTATTTTTAAATAGTAATTTAAAAACAATATCTATTCGTAAATAAATACAAAATCTTTTCAATTTTTAAAAATTATTTTATTACGTCTTTATTATTTATTATTGTTTTTAATTTCAGATTGAGTCCCGACCAAAACCGATCAGTTTCAACCAAAGACCAAGCAGCCTTATGTTGGATAACATCGTCAACATGGATGCAGAATTGCTCCATAACAACTTAGTTAACGACAACGATTGCAACGAAAATAATTTAGTCAATAGAACCAACAGTAAAAAGAAGAAAAGGCGAGCAGCAACAATAGCAGCTAAAAATTTTCTAGGTAAATTTCTTATCTTTAATTTTTTTTCTTTTCAAATTTTTTGTTTTGTCGTCATGACGTCTCTGATTTCTGTTGGCCAATTTAAAATTTTCAACTGGCACATGTTCTCCTCCTACGCTTTGGTCGTTTTAAAAGTTGCTTTTAACGTCATCGTTTACTTGTCTTCTGATTTATTTTACTCCATACCACCAATTCTGTTCACTTGATTAAATTTTACTTTGTTTTATCAAGTGTCTAATAATTTAAGTTATTTCCTTAAATGTCGTTTGTGAAATTTAATAAATATTCAAACGTTTCATCTAACTGGCATTGCTGCGTTTGTTTTTTTACATTTAAAATTTTTTTTTATCTAAGATTTATTACTGATACAATAATTGTGGCACAAGACCGAAAAAGGGGGTAGACTGGTCAAAGTTGGTCATCACTAGCTATCTTACCTAGGTAATCGGATTCACGACCCATTCATTTGTTACAATACTCATTCCCCATATCCGTCACCATTCGCTCCTTCATACACCAAAATATCTCTCTCATACACACGGCACCTACTGTGATAATATATTTATTTATTTTATCTTGAAATAAGCATGTACTGACGTAGCCACCAGTTTGCTTGATTCCTCTTCAGTCTTCATGATCTCTTTACTTACCTTGTCATTAAATACCTGTGGATAAAAAAGTAGAAACCTAAAAAAAAAAATTTGATTATAATCTTTTGACATAGAAACAATTTCTATTCATCTTCTTGTGTCAGTTATTCACGTTTTAAATTCAAAGAATATTTTTTACTAAAAAAAAAAATTCCTCTATACTTTTATATTGGTTTGGTTAAACAATGAACCTTTTTGTTTTTTTTAACTAGAGATTGTTCTGAAATTCGTCTGCTGACTTTTCATTTATTTAAAAAGAAAACTCCTTTTTTTGACAATTTGAAAACTTTCCCAGTTCAAAGAATAATTTTTTTAAATATTTTCTTTGGAGCTTTAAAAAACCTACTTGGATTCCTCATTAATTTTCTTACGGTGACGTAACCCGCAAGCTTGGTATCAGTTTTCTGTACATTTCTTGCCCCAACACTTCTGTATTTTTCCTACCGGAACTTTGCTTAACTTCTTTTCAAAACTAGTCTGTAATTTTGAAGTAAATATGATCTTGCCGTAGTAAAAGCGTGGAAATGCGGTAATTTCATATTCAGTGTCACGTCGAGCTGCTACTTTTCTTAAAATAAACTTCACTTTGGCAATTTCTAACTAATCATAGGTTCTTGTTTCTTGAGTAGGTTTGCCTCTTTCGCTCTTTCAATTGCAGAGGTGACTAACTGTTCAGTTTCCTCTAATAATAGAAACTAAAAGCTTACTCTCTCCAACCTAACGGTACCCTCACCTGGTTGTTTAATTCTGACCTACTACATTACTCTTCTCTCACCAATCCAAATTAAAACTTTTCATGTGAATAATTATTACTAAGTCCCGATGCTTATTTAGTTCTAGTAAAGTAAGAAGATGGTTAAAATTTAAGGGGGCAAGTTCGTTAATTTAATAACTCACGCGCACATGAAAAGACAGTAGTAATAGTCAAGCACTCAGGCTGTGCACTATAAGCCTAGTTGTTAAATAGTATGAGCTGAGCAAAGGAAATTCTCTTAGAATAAATAGGCTTGACAGATTTGTAACTAGGTTACTGATAAACTTATTTGACAGCTCTTTTCAAAAGGAAATTTAGAAATATTGTCTCCTCTCTCCAATTTTTTTAACAACTTTGAATTCATTGTTGTTGGTGGTTTAAAGTTTTTACTGTTAACACACGTTTTTATGCTATGACCTCCTTTATTTATTTATATATATATATATATATATATATATATATATATATATATGTGTGTGTGTGTATATGGTCATAGCATATATGGGCAGTTTCTTATCTACATTTGTTCAAACCTACTATTTGACTGACTTAAGCCTGTCATGGTGTGAAGGATTTCATCTTAATTCCAATTTTCTTTTTCTTTTTGCTTTGTAAATACCTTGCTTTTCATGTCTGCTATTTGAAAGGTGTCAATTTAAAGGGATTTCCCTAGTTCTCTCCTATAAACAGTAGTGACAATTTTCTTTTATTTAAAAGTTGCTAAAAAAGAAACTAGGTGGGTAGTGGTCTTCATGTTACTCCTGTTCTTCAAGCTTGTAATTGACTCTACTTAATTTGAATGGTACTTACCTATACTATTGTCTCTGCTTAACTTGCTACTAGCTCCTGTCACTATTAGGTAGTTGATCTGATCTGAATCATGACTTAATCAATTGCCCCACTCTTCCTCCTCTTTAGTCTGTGTCAACTTTCAGACAAGTCTCTATATTTGATTTAAAGTTAGAGTACTATTGGGACTTTTAGCCTCCACCGACTTTACTAATTACTTAATTCCTTTATTACATAACTGACCTGTATATACTCTTACTACTACTCATTTCTTAGCTGGTTTGTTTGAGATTCTAATACTTACATTTTTTTCACTTTTCCTTATATTTCTCTACAAAACCTAATCACTTTACTTATTTATTTTTATAGATTTATATAAAGCAACAGGTGAAGTTCTAGGACAGGGAGCTTATGCCACTGTGCGTACATACGTCCACATTCAGACCAAAAAGGAATATGCTGTAAAGGTATGTTGAGATTTTAAATAAAAAGAAAATTAAAGCAAATGAATTTAAAAAAAATTTTTTTTTTTATCTTTCAACTGTAAAATGTGCTTATTTATTTAAATCTTATTTCAGATTATTGAAAAGAACCATGTGCGATCACGGAATAAAGTATTTAAAGAAATTGAAATCTTTCATCACTGTCAAGGGCATGAGAACATACTTCAGCTTATTGAATATTTTGAGGAGGAGGATCGGTAAGTAGTTGTCTTTACCTATCAATTAAGGTTCTTATTTAGCAGAGAGCTTTAGGTTCTGCTAATATATAAGTATTGAATTTTGACGGGTTAATAGTTGCCTATGAAAATGGCTGTATTTTAACTTTGCAATTGTAAATATACTATTTAGGACAGATTGACAAGATAGATTTGCAAGAGTTAATTTGAGATTTAAGTCTAAGATCTTTCTTAGATGGGGCATTGTATTGATCTGCATTAAATTGAGGATTGCATTTTAGAAAATAGTATTGCCTAAAGTTGATCTGTTACTTCTAAGCAGTATTCAATTTAGTTTAACTTTCTTGATAGTAAAGCATCTGCCAAATTTTAATCTACAAATCAATTTGTATCAAAATAATATAAAGTATTGAATTTCATTCATACAAGCATCTAAAATCTTTGTCAAAAGTTTGATGTTTTGTAAAAATGCATGGTGTAGCAAAAATATATCCTACATAATAGTAAAACATTGTCTAGAAAAAGACACCATTGCCACTAATGTTTTACACATTAGTGGCAATGGTGTCTTTTTCATTATGTGGGAGGTATTTCTACCACACACTGTATTTGCAAGGCAGTTATTTCATTATTTTTAACTAGCAAAATGAATTTGATTTTAAAAATGTATTTCCAGAATTAATTTTTGGTTTATTGATGTTTATTTTACTTGCTTTTCTGTAGGTTCTTCCTTGTGTTCGAAAAAATGGAAGGAGGTGAGTTTTCTTTTAACTAATATGTGCATATCATTATAATTATGCCTAACTAACAGGCAATTTAACTTTTAAACTAATAAATAAAATTTAAGTAATTTTACATAGTGTTACCATAAAAATAGATCTACTCCTTAAATAAGACTTGATGGCTTTTAATAAGCTTTATTTATAATATTCTTTACTGAAGAAAACTTTCTCTTGTCATTTTCAGGTACCTTACTTGCAAATATTGAACGCCGAGGTCACTTAACAGAAAGAGAAGCCAGCATTATTGTTAGAGACATAGCTAATGCCTTAGATCACATCCATAATAAGGGTGAGTAAATTTATTTTACTTCAATTCACTGTGTATTCATTTTTGTGTGTAATTGTTTGCTTCATCCTTTTAAGTGATTATTAAAACATTCAGTTGAGAATGACTTTATGATGGTTTGTCATAAAAACAAGCAACTTGCTTAACATTTACATGCAGACTATGGTTGTCATCTTTGTGATCGCAATGTTTTGGCTGTTGTGCTCACCAACCTTCATCGGGTACTTATTCATCTGGACAACTTTCAGAAAATTTTGTACTGAGCTCCTTATTTAATATTACTCATTCTCCTAACCAAGTCTAGTGTTTATTTAGTACTGTTTAGTTATTGCTCACCCTGTTTCCACACTGTTCAAGGATTGAACTTGCAATTATGCTCTAATTCACTAGATGGTCCTGTGGCACAATCTCAAGTGGAGAACTTTGAGCTTTAAACCTAATCTGTTTATTGGATTGAATAATTTTAATGAATAAAGTTAATCTTGAAAAAGCTAATAGCAGTAATGTTTGCAACAACTAATTTATTCTAGCATGCAATAGTCTTAAAACATTTAATTCTTGTCACATGAAGTAAATGTAACTATTTTTGTTTTCCTTGTCAGGTATTGCACACAGGGACTTGAAGCCTGAGAATATACTGTGTGGAAGAAATGGAGAGGTGAGTGTCAGTTTCAACTTATTTTCATATTAATGACCTTGTTCAGTTTAAAAATCACATAGACTGCTTGTCACTGTATATACTTTTAAATGACTATGCTCAAGTTTTAGTCGTCACAGGATAACTAAAAATTAATTTTATCTGAATAATGTTGAATACTGAAGTGTTAATTCTTTTAAATTTGTTTGTTTTTAATTATATTAGGCAAATATCTGTTTTCATCTTTAATTTACATAAACATCATAAAATAGTTGGTGTCAATATTAAATAACTTCTTTTTTTTTTCTTTTTATAAATAGCTTGTCCCGATCAAAATTTGTGATTTTGACCTTGGTAGTGGGATTCCAGTTCACAGTGAGGAATCTGATCCTGTTACTACACCTGAACTGCAAACTCCCGTGGGTTCTGCTGAGTATATGGCCCCGGAGGTTGTAGATGCTTGGGTGGGAGAAGCATTTTCTTACGACAAAAAGTGCGACTTGTGGAGCCTGGGTATTATTCTGTACATCATGTTGTGTGGTTATCCTCCTTTCTATGGCCAGTGTGGGGAGGACTGTGGATGGGAGCGTGGAGAGACTTGTCACAACTGTCAAGTGAGTTAGTTTATTAACTTCCTAGCAATTACCATAGATTCCAAATAATGCTACTTGGTGGGGAACAAAAGTTACTTTCACTATTTGCTGTATGTAGTTATCCCACAGTTAATTAGAAAAGATAATTTTTAACTAAAATAAGTTTTCTAGAGATTTCTTGTGTATTAAAAGCAATTGTTAGTAGAAAAAAAACTTGTGATTCCTTATTTAAACTTTTTATTTGTTGGAATGACTTTTGATGCTTTAAAATCTGTGCAAATTTGATAATGGCACTGTTTTACTTTCTATTTAATGTGAATAGACAATGTTTGACATGGGTATAAAGGAGCTATATCAATAAGTTCATAGCCAAATGAAGAAAACACTTATTTTAAGCAAAAAATAATTCTTTCAGTATAATCTCCTTTGTACTTAATACTTCATTGATCACATAGCACAAACAATTTACAGTGAAAATTTCAGCTAAAAATTCAATTAATGTCATTGTATGAACTTATTGATCCAGCTTTGAAAATATGGCTACTTATTTACCTTAGCAACTGTGGAAATCATTTTCATTTTAAATTAAAAAGAAAAAAAGAGATTATATACTTAAACTAAATGACAATTTCTGAATGCTGAATTTTAAATCTGAAAATTGTGAATTCATTGTGAAGCATTTAACATTTCTCAAATAGGATATCATAAGGTTATTAACTTTTTTTTAATTCAACTGCATCATTTTACTGTTGGGCTACTTTGTTTAGCATTATGGTTTATAATCCCATCTGCAGTATTTTAAATGCTTTAAATAATGAAACTGTCTCTTCATAATTTTAATGTGCTGTTATAAAGACAATGTATCTTAGCAGGTTACAGATTAAATGAGCTATATTTGTCATTGCCAAAACTGTAGACAAAACTTATTTATTTATTTTTTTTTTTTTTTTTTTTTAACTGCCTCTCTGACGACTTCTACAATATCTTTTTGTAATATTGCAAATCTCCGTTTCTGTAAGGATTATTTTTTTTTTTTTCTTGCAGGAAAGCCTTTTCACTCGTATCAAAGAGGGCATTTATGACTTCCCTGAGAGTGAATGGTGCAACATTTCTGATGAGGCCAAGGACCTCATCAAACATCTCCTGGTACGAGATGCACGGTCACGCTACTCGGCTCTAGATGTACTGCGTGATCCTTGGGTTGTACAGCCTCCTGCCGCTACGCCGCTGGCTACACCTCGTATACTCACCAGGTAAGAAGCATCAAGTTAAATTATTACACATATTTGTATAATGTTCACTTACTCTAACATCAGTGATAAGAGTAACACTTCTGTCTCTATGTAGAGAACTCGATTTTAAAGTATGTGTAATAATTCAGATAGCATGATGTAAGCAAATTCTGAAAAATAGTTTCCCAATTTAAAATTTGTTGGTAATTATAATTTATACAGCAAAAATAAAGCTGTTTAGACATCATCTTTATCACTGATTGAGTCATGTCATCTGATTCAATAAAAGAACCTTTTTGTTGACTTTAAATTGCTTTTTCCTCTTTAGGAATAACAGTACCAAAGATCTGGAATCTTTTGCTGAGACGGCCATTTCAATCAACCGCATGATGCAACAACACCTGGCCATCTCTGAGCAGAGGACCAGAGGTTTCGGCAAGTATCAAAGTACTGACAGTTCCAGTGTAAAGTTCATCCTTTCTCCACCTGGCTCCTCCAGTCTCGCTCGACGACGAGCCGCTTCCTCCAGCGGAAAGTCTCACTCCTCAGATGACTATGCAGACAGTGCCAATGGCTCTCTGGGAAGTTCGTTTTCATATGAGAACATGTATGGAAGCTCATTTTCATCAAGTGCTGCCCTCAGTCCTTGAGTTTTATCCATCCATTACAAAAACTACCAAGACTCTTCATCCACTGACAACACAATTTTCATCCATTCACTATTTTCTATTTGATACTTTCTACTGTTGAACATTTTTTTTTTTTTCTTTACTACATACACAATGTAACCTCCCAGTCCCCTTAAGATTTAAGGTCCCTTTCTCATTTGTAATCCCTGTCCCGGTTATTTCCTGACAAAGAGAATGTGTTCATGAAATGAATGTCTGGTTGTGTATGTTAAAAAGAAAAAAAAAGCTATAAAATTTTGTACTCCTGGCTGTGTATGTCCTAGAAAAAGGCAATGTAAATTTAAGGCAATCTGTTAGATTACATTTTTGCATTTTATTTTATCAATAGTTAAAAATTATGTCCCCACCCCCTTTCAACCTCATACCCGCTTTTCTTAACACTTCCTACTTTCACCTACCCCTATACCCTACCCAAATAACAAACTGATTTAAATACAGTTTAGATTTGAATCTTAGATCCTGGCTTTTTCTTGACTTCAGTATCGTCCATTTCCTTCCTCACAAAGATGAGTGCAGTTTAATCTCTGAAAGTCCAAATCACAAACTCAAGGAAGGAAAAAAAAAAAAAAAACTCTGAAAATGTTGAGAAAAGAATCTGATGAATTCTAACGTAGTGTATTAGAAAAGGTAGTACCAAGGAAAACTTGCTTTTAAGTTCTTAAATTTGTGGATGAAGATGATCTTCTTGCAGTGATTTGTCTACAAATTGCAGAAATGCTTTCTGCTTATTTTTTGTTTTCATATTTTATTGTAATTCTTTCCTTACTTCTGTTGGACATTGGAGAATTAATGAATATATTGTACAAATAGATCTTGTATCAAAAAACAGAAGTTTTTTTTTTTTTTCTTTGTATCTTTTAGAAGCAAGATCCCTTTAATTCATCAGTATCTAAAATCTCATTTGTCAGTCACGAAAGATAATGAAAACCTTTCTTTAAAGAGTTGTGATAATTTAAGGATAAAAGGATACTTTTTTTTTTTCCATCAAACATTTTACTTTAAGCTGATTTACACATGTGACAATAACTTTTTATATATAAATGACAACATTGCTGACCTTTTTTCTTTAAATTGGTATGAAAAAAAAACCAAACCCTCTTCCAGAATCCAAGGCTGGCTAATTGATTTCATGTTATGAATGTGACTCCATTATTCTGATTCCATCCTTTTTGTTCATGCCACATGATAGACTTATCATTCCAGTATTCATTCTTCCATGAACTGTCAGTGTTTTGAAAAGGTTAAATCTTGTTAATGCGCCTTGAATTCAAGATGATTGTCGTAACAGGGAACATGAAAAAAACTGACAACCTCATCACTTTTTAAAGAAAATTTTTATAAAAAATACTTAAAAATCCCACAAAATGTGCCCTTGTGAATTGGTGCAGTTTATTATTTTTA
Source organism: Acanthosepion pharaonis (assembly GCA_903632075.3). Taxonomy (NCBI): domain Eukaryota; kingdom Metazoa; phylum Mollusca; class Cephalopoda; order Sepiida; family Sepiidae; genus Acanthosepion; species Acanthosepion pharaonis. Next base: position 2,594,002 of record CAHIKZ030002301.1, on the reverse strand, counting down.
CTTCTTTTTTATACATGGCTACTTTGTATGATTCGATACTGAAGGTATGACTGCTTCTGTGAAGCGAAGTAATATTTAAAAATAAAACTTAAAAAACAAAAACTTAAAAAAAAAAAAACCTTGACAACGTGGCTGCGTGTGTTGTGCCTGACACGTCACTGATGCACACACACGATTTTGCTGTGATACAACATAAAGACAAATAGCTGAGAGAATCAGTGCTGTTGTGAGGGACAATTTTTTATTTTTTTAATCTTGAAAGAAAAATGTTGAAAAAGCCCAAAAATATATACAAAACAAAAGGGGATTTTGACAGAAAGTGGAACAAGACCTCGGAAGAGGTTGTTCCTTAATGATCTCAGGAAATAAAAAAAAAAAAAAAAAATTCTTGTCTTTGTTTATTTTTACTTTATTTTTATTTTTATTTTTTATTTTATTTGCAGATTAAAATTGGCAATATATTTTCAGCTTGCAATCTTTAATACTTATGAGGGGATGCTGAAAAGTTCTTGGTTTGCCCAACTTCTTAAAATCATACCAAATGACTAAATCTGTGCATTTCTTAAGAGCTCTTTGGTCAGGCTAAGAACTTTACGCACACTGTACTTAAAAGTAAATTAAAGGGATTTTTTTTTTTTTTACTTTATATAAGTTATATAAAATTAATTTTTCATCTATTGAATTGGTTTCTGCTTCTCATAGGATTTCTTGAGTAATAATTAAGTTTTAACTTAAAGTTTATATAACATCTATATATTCAAATACTTGATGTAGCTAATATATACATATTTCAATCACTTTGTAGTTTTGCTTACTGATCTCTAGGGAGATACTTATATAACATCTTAAGAAACTTCTGTACCATATACATTAAAATATAGCATCTGATAAGCATAATTTGTCCTAAAAAGAATGAAAATCTGTTAATAAGGTTTTTAATTATTATCTTAAGCATAAATAACTGAAGAAAGTGATAGTTTATCTGTTTTTCATTATATACAATATATATTATATTCCATAACTTCTTTTTTCTTTTTTTGTGTTTAACTTTTCAAAATAATAGCTATAACCCATGAATGACAATTTTTGATAAAATATCTTGACACTTGAGTTTGATATTTATTTTTGTTTATATATAATTAAGTTCGTCACTTAGCCGATTATTGTTACCTTCAGCATCCCAACTCCAGAGTTTTGTAGACATACCCATCCGTTCACTCTTCGGTGGGGTATCAGATACATGTGTTAAATTCCAGTGATTAGTTTTATTTTGTGGTTTTATTGCTGATTATAAATACTTTGCTACATCTGAATGAGATAAAGTTGCTTATGACAGTCAAAGGTTAATATTCTTAATAGGTTACAGTACTTAGTTTCATATTTGTTTTTTCATAAGTGGACAAAAATAAAAGCTCCTGCCATCTGTCTTAAATTAGAAAAAAAAAATGCATATATCACTGGTAGAGAATCAAATAGCAAGTCCAGCTTATACTGAAAATCTCAAAGAAAAACTTGATTTTCAAACCAAGTCTTATACAGGATGTGGCAGAAATAACTAATATAATGGTAAGACAGCTATAGGAAGACACTATTGTCATTAATGTATTACCATTATGTGGGAGGTATTTCTGCTGCAACCTATACTTGTAAAATTCATGTTCTTAGAAAAAAAAAATACTGGATATTCTATCAATCTAAAAGATACTTGATATTAAAATCTCTAAAATGGAAAGATTTGAAGATAAGTTTTTTTTTTTTTTAACTCTTCCATATATCTGAAATCCATTCCAACTGTTTGGAAAGATTCATTATGGTATAAATGAAGAAATTTGTCAAGAAACCAATACATATCCTTTTCGTTTTGTTTATTTAATAGGATTTTAAAATTTGTCAGCACTTGATTACATAGCTAGTGACTATGCAGGTAAGTCACTAGGAAATATTGTGGCAGGAATCCGCTGTATCCATGAACAAATAGTGACACTCCAGTCTTTCATCCCAAAGTCAGTCATCAGTATTTTGAGATAAATCACCAGCTCCACAGAAAACCAACAATTTTTGTGGTATATCATACAATAAAATGTAGAATTTATATACAGACCCTTTTGATCAAGTAGATCTGAAGCAGAAAGTGAATTCCCTTAACATGTATTTTAAGTTTCAATTAATATTTGAAAACAATTTGAGATTCTCTAGTTAATGTACCTATCTTCCTACAGAAAGGAATCACATGCACAAAATGTATTAAAGCTTTCTGTACTTGGAAAATTCCTTTCTTTTCACTTGTTTTTCTCTACTTTTGTTACTGACTCTATTCCATGTTCATATCTTTACTCTATCCCCCTCTCCCTTTCTATGATTTTGTTGGGCAGGAATGAACAGAAGTTGATACCTGAATGTAACTTTTCAGAGTACAGATATTACACTGAGGCAAGAAGTTGGGAAATGACATCTTTGTCCGAGGCAGAACACACACACACACACACACAGTAGCCATAAATAATCCAGTAATTTTTTTTTTATGTACTATATTAGTTTCCATTATTAAAGGAAAAACATTTGACAACTTGATACACTATTATATTAAATGCAGTTAGGTTTAAGTAAAGATTTGATCTTATCAAATAGGCAACATTAGTTGTATTATCAATAAGGAATAACTTTTTTTTTTTTTTTTTTTTTTTTGGTAAATGTAATTAACCATTTTTATATTCCATATCATTTTGTCTAGATTTATAATCAACATTATATAATAATTACTGTTGTGCATTTATATCTTTCATGTCACGCTCTATGTAATTTCATTAAGTCATAAGGTCAATCATTTTCTCACATTAGTGTCTATTTACTAACCCCAATGTTTGCTCATGTGTAGCTGTACATAACTATCATCAGAATAAAAAATAACATCAGCATTGAAAATTAAAACAAGGCAATCTTATTTAAAACCATTACAAGAAACAGCAATAAAGGAATTAATTGACTAATCAGTAGCTTCTGTTTAAGCTGTGAGTCCTGAAATTACTTCTGAGATCTGCAACAGATGGATTGATGCCCTTTTTCCATTTCTACCAGTTTGATAGTAAAAGTAAAAACAACCAAGGAATATTGTACAAGAAATGAAATAAGGGAATTGTGTAACCAGCTCACTGGAGGATTCTGCTTAATTGTGAATTCTGAACCTTTATGTAATATAACGAAATACATGCATGTAATTGTTATGTAATATAAAAATATTTTTAAGAAACATAAGGAATGGATTAATTAAATGTTTCATTGACCTCTATTTTCATTGTGAATTCTGGATATATATTTTATTGATCTCAATACATTGTTTCAAAACCTTTGTTTCATTGCATCTCAATATTAAAACTTTCTAACTGCTGCCACCATTTTAGATGACACATGTACAATAGTATTTATCTATCTATCTATAAATTCAACAGTGTCTATCTACCTATGTGTGCATCATATCCCAAAAGAAAAAAAATTAAGCTTCAGCCACTTTAAAAGATTAAATCTGTTGAGGAGTGATGAAACTCAAGATAGCAAAACCTGTCTTTCTTTCATCTTCATCTCATCCCCTTTCCTTTCACAGCTTAAAGCCATATCACATTAAAACACTGGTTCTTATAAGATCACTGAAGTTAAGCAACATTGAGCTTGGTCAATGCCTAGATGCTGTAAGCTTGGTTGTGCAGATAGTGTAATAGATATCAGCTCAGAATTAGAGATTAGAGGGATAAGTTCCAATTCCAGTCAGGTTTGTTATATTCACTTACACACAAATACCCTTGGGAAAGGTAAGAATTTACCTCTTCTCCACCAGCAATGAAAGAGAAGGGAAAGGCTTTAGAAGTAACCAGAAACCAAATCTTAAACAAGAAACAAGTAAATAAATAAAGACACTAATGACGAGTTTTTGTGCTAAACAACACATTCAACACACAATATAATAAAAACAAGTCTCAGAACAGGTCATATTGTATGCTAATATATGTTTATGCTGGTTTGGAAATTACAAAAATGTTACTTTATAATACAAACACTAGGGATCAACATAGTGTTTTGAAAAACAGCAGGCAATGTAAATTTTATAAAGACATAAGTACATCCACAGCAATGAAAATTTTGATACATCAAATAGCTGAAATACAGTTCAGAAGTTGAAATTAAGTGAAAAATCATGTATGGCACAAGGCTGGGTGCATATGAAGAGATAATTTTCAAAATGCAATAAAACTGTTCAAATCTCCAGGTATTTTGGTGACTCAATATATATAATTTTTTTAATCAATTCACCCCAAGCAAGGAGATACTGGAGATGAAAGAGAAGGACACTTTAGAAGGAACTGGAAACCTGTTGTAGAGTAGTTTCACAGTGGAGGCTTGTATTTCACTAAGTCAGTCCTAAAATAGGTTCAACGTACAAAACGTTAGGAACTTGATATAATAGGTAATGACGCAGAGAAATCTAGTGGTGGTCACTGATACTTTAATATCCGACTAACAGTCGTCTGACATCGACTGACTGACCAACTCAGCGACTGCTACTACTCCTACTTATTATAGGTGGGAGAGTCTATTAACTACAGAATAGGTGTGTTCCACTATAACAAAACCCAATAATAATATAAATTTCAGAGTTTAGGCAGAGATGTTATAAGTATAGAGTTAAAGCAGAATTTAGAATGAACAGAAAACCCAATCCTAAACAGAAAACAAAGGATAAACATCTACTCTTGTTCAAAAGACTGATGGAGTGTGAACTGGATGGTAGATGAATCTATTTACTCCTATATTTACTAAGCTTAGCTTAGTCTGGTACAAAGTTTGTAAGATTATTATTCTACTGACTAATGAGAACACAATTCTAAATCTTTTAAAAATAACAAATTACTGTTTATTCAACTCTAAACTTTGTCAATAACTATCAGCAAGTGAGTGTGCAGCTTTGGGGTTTCTCAATCTGGATTCTACACTTTTGCAAGTATATAAGAGACTCTCACTTCATCCTCCTTCTCAGGTGGTCACTTATAAATTTACCTGTCATTTAGTTTGTCTGATGTGTGCACAATCAGGTGAAGCTAGTGGCCAACCTGCCAATGTACATGGCTTCTGTAAAGCTCCAGCATAAGTGCAAAGACCATTTTGGCAACATCTGAGACAACCCAGAACATATTGTAATCATTAAATTTAAAACCATCTAGCATTTCCTGGTGTGAATCACTTTGGCAACAAAGGAGAAAAAAAGAGTCTTGTCTCAAAAAAGAATTTATGTTATCTGAGCTGTTTGTCGAAAAAGAAAACCAAAATCAAGATCAGGTCTACTTTAGTAAGGCCTCAAAATATGGTAATTTTTGCACTTGTCTACCAGTCCTGACCAATCATGCTACTTTGGACAAGAGGAGCATTCTGTTCTTTTTGGGTGTAGAAAGCAGTTGTATGTTGCAAGTCATGTTTACCGAGTTGTGGATATGACTCTTTTTCATTTATGACCTTCATATTTTTGACTGAACTTTTAAGACTGATTTATAACCTTGGGAATTATGACCCTGGAATTTTGATTTTGGATCTGAATCCCTTCTCTAGTGCAATTTTCCCACAATCACATGCTACAAGTGTATTGGTAGATTGATTGATTTGTTTTTTTTTATGGCTTATCAACTTTTTGCATTGTTATTTAAAGCCAGAAAATATTTTTAGATTGTATAAATATTTTGGTCAGGATAATTCCAAATGAGATTGAAAAAGTGCAGCTTGAATTACATTTTGCACTCCATTCTTTGACAACTTTCAGCTTTTTTGTTCAGTAAGCACCTTGTAATTCTTAGCTTTGCTGTTGTTCTCAAATGCTTTCCAAGTTTTTTTTTTTCTGTAGCTATGTCATTTTCATCTCCATAGCTTCACATGCAAACATATACTTCACTTGTGGTTCAGCAAACACACCAGCTGACACTTTCGCATCTAACAACTTTGGAAACATTGCTTGTATTCCAACATAGTCTCTACCTTTGTGGTAAAATGCTGTGACAAAATTGAATCAAATGATATGAATAAAATTACACATGACAGAAAGTGACTCTTGATATAACTGACAAAATATTGATGCTATTATGAAAGCGATGCTACCATTGTATTCAGCATACTGAAAATATAAAAGAAACATGAAAAAATCAAGTGAAATAATTTTCTGTAACATTGGCTTGACAGATGATTTCCTGGCCACCAAGTGCAGATCTGTGCCTCAAAGAAAGTCAATGGCTACACTGATGTATGAACACGAGAACCAAGAGAAAATATGCTTTAATTTGAGGACCAAGAAAATTGTTTTCATTAAAAAAATCAAGTGAAACAATTTTTTGTTTTACATAAGAGATAATATTTCTATAATTTTAGGACATAGGAAATAATTTTTTTTCTAATCTTGCTTCTTTATTCTGAATTCTTATATGTCAGGTCTGTATTTATTTTAGTACACCAGTTGCTGCTCTAATTGTTAGGCATACACTATATTTTAGTAGGTGCACTAGTATGAAGATGAAATTCCAATCACGTGGAATTAAGGAAGTCTTGATGATGACTGGCCTGTCCTTCATTTCTTAAAAGCTATTCTGTATGGATAAATACTGATTGACACGTGTGTACATATATGGAGAATTGTCTGCTGAGAAGCTGGATAAAAAGTGGAATGTAATAGACATTTGACAACATCCTTGACAAATATTAAGGAAGTTGGTGCATTATGGGAACAATCCTAATTTTATTTATCAAATTGCGAATCAACTTCAGCAGAAAGTCACATTTATGGAGGGAGAACTCACTGCTTATCAGATGGGCATGTGAAACATTGCACTACAGTAGACACTCAGCAATTCTAATTGTGTTTGGCTTTGTTTTTTTTTTTCTTTTAAACTTAATTTTATATAACAAAAAACAGAAGAAAAAAAAGGATATCAGATTCCCTGGCAGTTGTGATTTCAATCCCTGTGTCTGGTTTTATTGAAAAGTGACACATTCTGGTTCAGTAGAAGAAAAAGACAAGCGACACAAGGTGAATAAGACTGGTGAGTATTAACTGACATGAAATATCACTTAAGCAGTAAAAGCAGAATAAGAACAATCTGATTAGATAAAGGGTCTGGTTCAAAATTCCATGAAGCTTACAAAGTATGAGGACAGATACATGAAGAGAGCCAACAGATAGAATGGCCCAAACATTGTTAGTGTAACAACTGAGTGGTGGTTCAAATATAATAATGATAATTCCTCATTTAAAAAATTCTGATAAAATAAATAAAATATACAAAAAATTCTGAAAATCTACTTGTGAGTTATTAATATTTGATTAACAGTAAAGTATATTGATTATATTTCAATGTTTATTTACATCATCTTCAGAACTGTGTTAGTCAAAATGAATCAGATGGTTATCTCATAAGGAAGTCAGATAAATATAGTATAAAACTAGCAGGACCTGTATAAATTTAACAGATTTACTAATAAATTCTTTAATGCTGCACTTCGTACTTTTCAATCCAGGACTATTCTCAGATAGTTATAAGAAAATATGATTTAACCCCTCACTACAAACAACTGCCTTTATCTGCAATGATCCTCCTCTAATCACTTTTTGTGTGTCACTCTTTTTGTCTCCTCTCTATGTCATTCTCTCTCTCTCTCTCTGTTTTACTCTTGTAATGGGATTGGTTTAGCTAATAGGTAATTAGCATATAAAGAGAACTATAGCTATAGCTCACGGGCAACTATATCAGTGTACATAGAATATCTATCTAAGTTGGATCATCATTATAACAACTCTCTATGTTGCTCTATCTCTCTCTGTTTTTCTCTCGGATTTTCAACACTGATTCTGGGTTTAATGTACCTCTCTCTTTCTCTTTGCCTCTTGAGCAAGTGTGACAAGTGTATTAATATGTAGATGAGAATGCATGTAAAAAAAAAAAAAAAAGTTTTACAGCAATTTCTTAATTAATATTAAAAAATAATCTTAACTGAATTGCTTTACAAAATTGTTACTTTTTGTTGATAATTGGGATTCAAAAAATTCTACTCTTAATTTTTCTGTTGATATAAATGAAGCCTTGTCATTTCTCATAAACTGAGCATAGCATGGATTAAAGCATTCGTTTTTGAATTTGGTTGCATACTAACTGAGTTCAATCTCTGAGAAAGGTAGAACAAAGCAAGCAATAACTGAACAGTACTAAAAAGACCAAGCTGAGATATCCCTAGATATGGACAGTGGCATGAAAATAATCTAAACCTGTAGGTTAAAAAGAATTCAAAATTACTTTAGGGTTACCCAGATTGATAAGCATCTGAAAATGGCTGAAGGGCACAATGGCCAAAGTCTTATGATAACAACAACAAAGATATGAATATTAGTCAAATTTAAATAATGAGAAAGCGGTTAGCTTATATTTATATTTGCTTATCATTAGAAAGAAGTTCCTGTAGGAGTTTTTTTTTTTTATAAATTTGTAGTCCACCATTATACGCTGTTTGATTTGGGCCAGCCTGTTCATCTTGGTTGTTACACTCACATTTCAAATGCTAAACCCTCTGGCCTTCTCCAGGTGTTTGTTATATTCTATTCAGTAAGCTTTTCAGAATTTTGAATTAAACACTTTATTCAACCCGTTAAGACAGATTGTTCTTATTCCACTTTCCAACAATAATCTATCCCTATGGACTGAAGAATAAAGTTTTCTTTCTGAAATTCCAAGAAGAATGTTAAACAGACACCAGAAGACTAGAAGGTACAGCAGTCAAAATGTTATGAGTATAAAAACAAAGATAAGCATATTTGTCTGCATAATAATAATTTCTCGTCTCAAGAATTCTGACAAAATTGAAGGCCACAATTAAATTTTTCAGATTATTAGAAATAAACAGAAAAGTGAACACAACAGTGGCATAGTATTCATTAGAAGCAAAGTACATACTGCTTATCCTATAAGAATTAGTCCATATAAAATTAAAAATAATTTTTTTTGAATTTTTGAGATGAGGAATTATCATTATTATATGTTTTAATAATTGGACCAACGTACTCATTTTATTTGTTATACTCACACTGTTTCAATCATTACACCCTCTAGTCTATTGTTTGTGTTTGTCCTAAATACCAGGTAACTTTCTTGGAATTTTGAACCAAACCCTTTATTCAATCCACAAGGATTAGGCTCTTCTCATTTTGCTTTCCATGCATAGGAGATATTTCATATAAGTACTCAACTTTTCACCTTTCTGCCATTTGTTTGTTTGTTTTTTCCACTATACCAAAGTATGTGACTTTTCAGCATTGCTGGACCTAGAGATTGAACTCACAACTGCCAGAGAACCTGATATCTTTTTGAACCAATGCTTTAATCTATGAGGTCTTGGAGGTCAGAGAGTATAATGGCTGAAATGCTGCATTTATAGCAACCAAGATTATTAATTTAACATAATAATCAAATAATTGAAATTTAAATGATACCAAGCAAATCATCTTCATCCTTTGATAGATTATTTTAGATTGGGATTTTATATGCCTAGGATGGATAGCATTTGTACTGTCTTCTCAACATTGTAACCATTTGCATCTAAAAAGAAAAAGATACATTTTGATAATGAAAAAGATAATGTTGAAAATCATTTCACAAGACTGATTCAAAGCATAAAATCATGTGGTCACATGGACTTCTAATCACAATGAGTAAAAATGTGCTGTTCTTAATATATTGGAAAATAGTTTCAATTGCAGATTCAATTGCAGAGTTTTAAAATACTAGAATTTTTTTGCAACATGCTGATGCATGTTGAAATCCTCACAATATTTAGTATTGTTGAAGTTATTGCCAACTTTTTGTCGAGATTTACAAATTCTACATTTTGTTCAATTTTGCAAACCAATCAAAGAAATTTGAATAAACTGATTTGTTTTGAAAAATACTTTGACAAAAACTCTACTTCACAGTTTTTACACACCCTAGAAAAAACAACTGTACTTTGTACCCCCTTACCTGTTTGCACTTCTCCCCCAAAATTTGGTTTTGATCAGTCAGTGTATAGCTATTTTAGAGGGTGTGACAGATAGACAGACTAATGGAAAGAAGTCACAGACTTTATATATAAATTCTGATCATTTTCATGTGTCTGTTTTCTACAGTTTCAAAATTTCTAACATTTGGGTTGAAAATAAAAAAAAATTGAGACATGGTATAAGAAATTTCTATTTTCCAAATTGCAAGCTACACCCTCTGTATTGGTTGGCTTTAATTGCTTCTATGTTTTTGAGGTTTGCTGTCCTCTGTGTATAAACAAATTGTGTTGAATGATAGGTCACAGGCTTTGCTTTATTTACTGAAGCTGATTGTATTCACTTGTAACCTTTAAACTTGGAAATTGGCTACAGATAGAATTCTCACCAAAAACAGTGATACTGTAGGAATATGTGTGTGTGTGTATATATATATATATATATATGAATTGAATAAAAAAGACATGAGAAAAACTGTATTTAATTTCAGCTGAAACGGTTCGTTCATTGACAGACTTTATCAAAGCAAAAGTGAAATGAATTTATTTGCAAACAATGTATCCAATCAAAACAAAAACAAAATGTTGTTATTTAATACACGATTGCTGAAAAATGATGTATAAAATAAAATTTTTTCTTTGAGTATGCAAAATGCTGAAAAATAACACCATTCATTTATACTTCATATGAAAAATTCATTCATGTATGCAAAATGACATATTTTAATATTCTTTAGTTGAACTTATGAATATTTATGAGGGTTTATAATTTTCTGGTAACTAACGACATTTGGTTTTTGTTTTCATTGGATACATTGTTTTCAAATAAATTAATTTTGCTTTTGCCTTCATAAAGTGCATCAATGGATGAAGCACATTGGCTGAAATTGAATACAGTTTTCCTCATGTCTTTTTTCTTCTATTCATACTGTCCTCTCTACAGATTATATCTGAGAATATTCATAAATATCTATGTAAACATACTCATATATATTGTTACATCATTAAATTCTGTCAATAACATTTTCATATAAAATCCATTAATTGCAAAATTTCTGAAAAATGTACTTGTAGATAATTTAAAATTTTCAACTAAATTTTACTAACAAAAATGTTGTTTGAATGTTCTCATTGAAATTTGGGGTCAGTGAGATAATTTAATCCTCATATTTTAGTTAGTTCAGACTAATTTCTTTATCTTTTTTTTCAACATTTTGGATTCTTTACTTCTTAAGCCTCCTTGTATTTTGGAATGTTGAACCTTGCTCTGAGGGGACATGAACTCCCCTTCTCATCATATTAGGTGCTTGTTAGTTATTGACATGGTCCTTCCATGGCATGCATAATGGACCTTGTGACCTTCCAGTGAACTGAGTGAACTTTTCTGGCTCTCTTAATTTTAAGGAAATTTCGGAATCAAAAATTGTTGGTACTGTCCTTCCTGATTAGTTGCTCCTATATAACATTATGGTTTATTTATATTAGTGGTTCCCAACCATTTTTGTATCATCTCCACTTTCACATGGGAACATTTTCCACTGCCCACCTTTATAGTAAATATTGAAAAGCATACAGTGATAGGTAAATTATGTTTTGGTGGGCACTTTTCCTGTTTTGATAAATTTGAGATGGATGGCCAATGTGATAAAAAAAAAAAAAAAGTAAAAACTATTTTCTATTAAATAAAACTTATCCTGAGGTCACTTCTTAATTTTACTGGCAAAGTTGTTTTTGCTTTTCCCTTATCTGATTTATATCAGAAAAAAATGTTATTTTGTCCGAAGAACTATTTGAATATTAATGACCCTTCTCCAGGAATGTGTCCCAATTATTCCCATTTAGCCTCCTACTTTTATTTTTTATACAGGTCCTTTGCATATCTCCTTTGAATATTTTTCAGGTAGCATATGTTGAAATATTTTTAATATTGAAAATCCTATATTGCCCACAAAAATTTCCAATTGCCCATCATTTTCTGTTCAGTTGCTCCCACCCAACAGTTGAAATCACCCACCAGTGAGCAATATCACCCAGATTGGTAAACCCTGGTTTATATTAAATCTCCAAATCCTTAAAAAAAAGAAAAAAGAAAAGGTATTCCATTATGACCTATTATCAGTTGCTGTACCTCAGCACGTTATCAATCGAGCAGATAGATATGGTCAGCCTATTGAGAAGTAAGTCTTCATGTGTAGAGAATTTCTGGGACGAGGAGTTATCACTATTTACACTCAGATTATTGTTCTCATTTTTGTTGTTGTTATCATAAAGTTTTTTTGTTGTTATGCTGGCCTTCATCAGGTATCAGGTGTGTCAATCCAAGTAACCTTTAGAGAATTTCACCCTGAACCTCTATGGGTAAGATTGTTCTCATTCCACTGTCCATATCTAGAGATATCTCATCTTGTTCTTATCTGGTCCTGCTCAGTTATTGCTCACCTCATTTCTACTGAGTTTAAGTTTCTACTACCTGATCAAAGAATTGAATTCACAATTACTGTCACCAAATTCACAAACTAATGCTTCAGTTTTATGGTTCATGAATGCTGGAGGAGACAATGGTCAAAACATTGTGATGATAACAACAAAGATAAGTTTGAGTGTAAATATATATTTAGAGATTCCTGATGAAATGCAAAGAAGAATCTGCAGTGTTATTGAACCTGACCTGGCATCTCGGCTTCAGTCACTCTCCTTCGGCATGATGTAGATTCTCTATGCCTTTTTTATAACTACCTTTATAGTAATTGTTGTAATGAACTTTCCTCTATGGCACCTAGACTTTATGAATTTAAGTGCAGTACTAGATTGGCTGCAAGGTCTCATCATTTTATAGTTGAAATGGCTAGAGGTAACTGTAAATTCTATGCTGATAGTTCTTCTTGCTTGCCAGTTAACTTTGATCTTCAAAAACTTAAATGCAATATCAATTGTTATCTTCTGTTTTCTTAGTCACTGTTCTTTTATTGTTCTCTCTCCTTAATAGAAATTATTTTGCCATTATCAGTTTTCTTGTAAACGTTAGTGTTGTAGAGTAGTAATCTAATTTTCTCATTGTATCTATTCCTATTCATGATAAAAATTTCACCCACTTTATCCAGGGTGTTGATGGGAATTTCCTTATTTTTGGCTAGATTTTTATGCTTCTGTGGTAATGTTTTTTGTTTTTTGCTCCTAAAGTGCCAGTAATTAATCCTTTAAAGAAGCCTTTGTTAAAATATGTGTCTGTGGTTCTTAACTGCTGTGTTGACAGTGTCTACTTTTTTTAAAATTCTGGTAACAAATTTTGAACCAAAACTAAGGGTTTCTGGGTGAGATAGTTTTATGTCAGATTTTCTGTAAAGTTTGGTCATCCAATGTATTTTCTTCTGTTGTTTGCACTCAGTTATGTGCCATGTGTGATACACACTTAGGTGATCATGTATTGAAAGATACATGACTGACGAGGCAGATTTTTTTCTGCAGTAGGTTGCCATTTCTTTCTGCAGTAGACCAGTTGCCATCCAAGGCTATAGAACCCAGCCTGTCCTGCTATTTACCCATAGCTGGTGGGAGAAGAAGACGATTCATATCTTTCTCAAGGGTATTAGCATGTAAGTAAATGTAATGGATTTGACTGGAATTTGAACTTGGCTCTCCGATTCCTCAATCTGATCCACTATCCATTACTCCACTGTGCCTCTTATTTGCACTATCTTAAAAGGATATTTTTCAGCGAGAGAGTGGAAGAAGACGGAACATCACATCTCTTATCTCAAATATTGAATAAGGTACATATAAAAACAAACAAGAGTTGATGCAAAATTTGAAAGGAACAAACATTTATTACATCGCCATTAAAACAAAATACAACTTTTACAAATAAGCTTTCACAAAGATTTCCTTTTGTGCATCTTAAAAAAGACAAGATAACAAATTAAAAAAAAAAAAATAGAAATATAGCTAAAAAAAGATATACATTATTCAACAAACTTTCCTGGACTAAAAAAAATTGAGAAGGTAAAATACAAATTCCTTTTTAAAAAAAGGTTAAACAAGTTAAAAAAGATTAAAAATACACTTTCTTTTAAAAAAGATGTGCTTATTTAATTGAAAGTTGAAATTGAGAAACCTTTGGAAGAGTTCACCAGAATCACTAGGACTTTAACAAAATTGTTATTTTTCTTGAACAAAGTTCAATTATTATTATCAAAATTTTTAACTTCACTGGTTTCATTTTGGTTGTGTTTCTTTTTTTGTTTTCGTTTACTTATTACTTCTGTAAGAAAAAAACCTAGATCATCCACTGGTGACAGCCAAAATAGCTTTTCCTTCTGGATCCTTATAACTTGTAAGCTTCTGGTACTTTCTGAAATTTTTACGCCTTCTGTACCTTTTGAAATTTTGTTGCCTTCTTAAAGTTTCTGCTAACTCATCTTCTTATATAGCCCTTGAATAGGGATGGATCTCAACTTATATAGTCTTTGAAAAGGGATGGATCTCAACTTTTAAATTTGTGTGGGTGGAAGTGAATCTTTTGACTGATTAATAAAGGTGTATATCTTTTTGAATTTGAAAGTTAAACCACAAACTGTCTACCTTTGACCAAATTATTTTCATTAGTTCTTCTGTGAGCCATTCTATTTTTTGAAAGTTTAAAAAGGTTTCACATTAAATTTATTAATTATTCACCTTTCTTATAAAGTTTTTTTATAATCTATCTAATATCCAAGTGTATTTGTAAGCTTTTTGTCTAACTAGATTTATGTCCCTATTAGGTGACAGTATCTTTGTTATTACAATAAGAGACGCTTCCAAGGTGTTTATGAAGCTGCGTGTGTGTGTGTGTGTGTGTGAAAAGACCAACTCTATGGAAGAAGAAAATACAACAATTGGCAAAATTATTTTCTAATAATACTAATGACTTATTCCATTACTTTTTGGTACATTAGTTGGAATAGTATAAATGAAAAAATTCAGGTACATTTTTTGTTAAATTTGAAAAATCCATTTTCAAAGGGAGATTAAATTGTAGAAGATAGTTGCCAAAAACAAAAAAAACAAACAAATAAAAACGGTGACTGCATACCAGGAACTGTTAATGAATTTGTGGAAGGTTAAGGAAGTAAAGATTTGGCCTTGTAAAAATACTGACTTAACCCACGAAGAAAAAGGAAGGAAAAGAAGAAAGCAAATAAAGTGCAAATATAAAATCTTTATAATCAAGAAATTGTTCAGGTGTTTTTGTTTTTTTTAAATATTTTTTAGTCCAGTTTTCATAGAAAAGGAAATATATGAGACACAGAAAGATTTCTTAATGTCACCTCTTACTACTTTGACTCAAACTTTTACTTGAACTGTTACTCTGACTCACTATTTCATACATTTTCCTTTATTTATACCTGGTGCATACATGTATTAGCAGACACAAATTGTATATGAATATTTAACAGAAAAAAGTGTTACATGAAGAGTATAAACTTTCTAATAACTTAATAACTGTACATACTTAAAAGCTGAAACTTTGCAGATTGTTAATTCAATATATATTTTAAATGCTGTGTAAATTTTAAGTTGGTAGCCACTCAGTAGGGGATATTATATTTTATTAAAAATTTCCAATAAAAAGACGTTCTTATTTTCTATAAAATTGATTAATAGAATGTTCTAATAATGTATCTATTATGAATTGAATTTGTCTAATTTTTTTGTAATTTATATAGATTTTTAAAGTTTTTCTTCACAAATACTACAAATTCACCAAAACAATATTAATTTTATAACCTAAAATATAGTTGTTTGTGTAAGTCATGTTAGAAGCAAAAAATTGACAGAAGACATACAAAATGGTTGTATAGTGGTTTGCAGAAAACAATTTTTAAGTATGAAAATTAGGGTCGGGTTTGTGGTTGGAACTTTTAGTAATAATTAATTTTCTAAAATTACAAAATATAAATTTAAAATTTTCAAACCCTTGCAAATTAATTCAAATGTATATTTCATAAAGTCTGTTTCTATGAATATCTGTTTCATAGTGATATAGTGATATACTCTTCCATTGCCTTCTATGTATGAGGGTCCAGCAACTCAGTTCTTAGGACCAAACAACCTGACTATCCGCACATGACTTGATTATAGGGGTAAAGACTTCTGCAGAACCAATCACAATTTTTGGAAGAACCAAATAGAGAAATGGTATACATTGTGTGTTACAAGGTCTCCAAACCCTCCTCAAGTTTTGAATTCAGAGTTGTTGTTCTCCTAGATTGATTGCCAACCAAGGCTAAAGAGGCTAGTTTATCTTACTACGGGGAGACAAGGAGATGTTTATATCTTTTCCAAGGTTATTGGAATAAGTGAATGTAATGTATTAGAATTTAATTTGAGAACCACGACTACAATATATTACAGGTTCACATTCCAGGCTCTTTTTTTAATCCTCATCTCAATTTCTTCCCTTGCTTTCAAATCCGGCTCCCAAAGCCTTGTTCTTATCAGAGATAAGAATATATTTTCTAATGAAAGGGCTAGGAAATTTGTATAGCAATTTTGGAGGGAAAAATCCTCGATATTTCTGAGCCTCTTGATCTCTCTCTCTCTCTCTATATATATATATATATATATATATATATATAGGAGGCACGGTGCAGTAATGGTTATTGGCTCAGATTGAGGAATCGCAGAGCCGAGTTCGAATCCAGGTTGAATCCATTACATTCACTTACGTGCTAATACCCTCCAGCTATGGGTAAAATAGCAGGACAGACTGGGTTCTATAGCCATGGATGGCAACTGGTCTAGGAGAAGGACAACTCTGAATTCAAAACCTGAGGAGGGTTGTTTGGGAACCTTGTGGCAGGTAGTGCACCAGGTTTCTGTATTCAGCCCTTCAAAAAGTGTGGATGGTCCTGCACGAAACCTTCACCACTATAATCGAATCTCATGTGCCGTGTCGAGCTGTCATTTTCCTGGAAACTGATTTGCTTGACCCTCATACGTTGAACCTGACGGGAGAATCGATTATATATATATATATATATATATGGAGAATCTTCGCCTATTTGACAGTGAGTATTCGACAACCGTCTGTGATAGGTCAATGGTGGAAAAGCACTCATCTTCGAAGTCAGCTTCAAGAAAGTACTACCTACTGGGCTGTAAAGACAAAACGTTGGCCCACTACCAAAAACTAATTGAGATCAGCCTCCTTGCAACTAGAGGATTTCTGTCGCCGGCCTACGAAATCACTCAACTACAAAATTCATATCGTCTGATAGTTTCCTCATATACAAGACCTCTGAAGAAATCTGTGAGTGTTTTAACTTTTAACAACAATGTACTACTCGCTTAAAGAACTTTTTAGGCACTCAAAGAAATATTTTGAGCAAGCCTTTTCTTTTTTTATGAACATCTTTTTCTTCCTTTAAAGTTAAAGGAATTTTCTTCTCTTTTTCTTTCTCTCGTAATCGTGTATATCCTTATACACTTTTTTTTGTGTATGTAAATAAACATTTTCTTCCTTTATTGTTACACACTGAGCAGGAGTTTGAGTCTTTCTTCCGCCTGAAAGAGCCGCCTAAAAATAGAGAATTGTCCGCTCCAATCTTTCAAGCCGTTGTTGCTTTTTTCAATTTTGTCGCATTTTTAACCTCAACCCTTTCATGTGGGAAAGCCGGGACAAATTTCCCACAAATGAAGAACGTGACTAGAATTCAAAGTTGGTTCTCTGATTTCTTATTTCAAGTCACTATCCATTACACCTACCGCACATCCATTTTCTAAGTGACATTTAAGTAACTTTTTGTAATATACTTATGTATTACATTTTGTTTTTTTATGTTGTTTTAATGTTTTGTGTTTTCGTAGTTTTTTTTTTTTTTTTTAATTGCTTTTACCTGTCAGAAAAATACAATCATTCTTTGTATCAGCAAATACAACTGAATACATCAAAACAAAACTTAAACTGTTTTTACTTTGTTAAATAATTTAATTTCAAAGTAATTTATTATTTTGGCGATAATGCTTTAGCTTTACTTTCTTCTGACAGAAGACGTGTTTGTTTACGGTTTCTCTTTCTACATTATTCTTCCGCTTCCGCGAGTTTTTGAGGAAGCTCATTCAATCCAAAATAGACTGCGTTTATGTATGGCAATTAGAGGTTATTTCAAATGTATCATTATTTTAGGCAAGAAAATTTATCTTAGATATGTTTTCGCTTTTATTTATTTACTTTTGCCAGTTTTTAATTTAACGTCAGAAAAAAAAATTCCTTCAATTTATGGCCTCATTAGTCACGTGATCAAGCAGACAATAATGGCTGCCAATTATTCAGAAAGTCCTTCACAGAACAGTAACACAAATTTGGAAGATTTCTTTAAAATGTTTGATCATTGGCAACAGGTATATTCTGCAATGAAGCTGCTTCCGTTATGCCGTAATAGAAATTATTGTAAAATTCATAAAAATACATAATTTATGTAATTTATTATTTTTAAGTCTTTCAACCTTTTTTTTAAAATTATAAGGTGAAACCTAAATTCTCTGCGTAATTTGTTGTTGAAACTATTTTCATTAATAATTGTTTATTATTTTGTTTCTGGATTTGTTTTGAAATTAGAGATTTGACAAATTTGGGAAGCTAATTTTACAACGAAAGTTATTTTAAAGACATCAAAAGTAAAGTAATTGTTCAAAGAATATTCAATTGTACTTTGCTTTCTTAACTGGCCGAAGTGAGAATTCAAAATGACTTTAAATAAAATTGAAGTTCCTTAATCTTAATTTTTCGCACAAACTATTTTTCACGGTGATTTGAACTAAATCCTGAATGGGTGCTGGCACTTTCACCGAGAAAGTTTCAAAATAAGCTCAAGCGGCACCGGGAGGGGCCATTCCACCACCAGGCAGTAGCTCTCTTTCAGGCGGGGGCTGCAATCATTACCCGGCGCCTGAGGCATCCCCAAGAAGGGGAAGTGCCGAAGAGGTTTGAGAATTTTTCCTACGGTATCGCCGTTTTATAAACCAATTTTAAATTGACCATGTGTCATTTTCGATAGCGACGTGGGTGCGTTGAAAAATCAATGTGAATGAGCGCTGAAAAATTCCCTTCCCCGAATTAAGTTTTTTTTTTTTTTTTAATAATGTTTATAATTTTATAATCATTAAAATTTCTCGGTCTGATTCACTTTTCTGCACCCGAACGTAGATACTGAATTAGAATTGCATTAATAATTTCTTTAACTTTCGTTCAATTTTAATACAGTGTAAGCTTAGGACACTCAGTGAGGATCGAATCCACTTAACTTAATAATTGTCAGACTGGACACCTAATTATTTTTAATCTTATGAGACTGGGATTTTGTTTAATTTTTGTTTGGGGTAAGACTAAGAGGCTGAGATTTTGTCATGTAACAGAAAACAAAAGAACATATTTCACTCATTTTCTTTCAAGACTTTAAAATTTAAATCACTGCAGTACACTACACACATGAACTCCAATTATTTCAATTGATTTTCTTTAAAGAATGAAATTATATTTTAGTTTTTTAGTCAACTCAAATAAAATAAGCATTAAAAAAATTATTAACGCTTTTCATCACATACACGGTACACCCCACTGAATATTTTCTAGTTTAAAGGCGCAATATACCTATAATTAAAATTTATCATAAAAAATACATACCTTGCTTGACTGTTCTCAGTTCATGACACATTTTTCGGGAAATCAAAAAATTATTTGTCGTTGACATTAGAAATCAGATTTTTTTTCTCTCAAAAGGACAAAATTTGGAAAAGAAAATGCAATGGACATCGGTTGTTGGCGTTTTTTTTTGTTTTTATTCTGTGCCTATGGCATATAAAGGTTTGGAATTTGGAACACTAAAAAAAAAAGGTTATGTATTTTTATTTTAAGTCTGATATCCGCACCTAACTGAAAAATAATAAAAAAAATAATAGAAAGAAAATAGAAATATCTTTACTTTCGTTATTGATTTTTTTTCATCTCTCACCAACCATACATAATAAATAAATAAATAAAAGTTTTTAATCTTACGGATGAAATGATATCTTTCTTTTTCTAAGTAGAAAAATTTTTCTAAAAAAAGCAATTATTGACATTTCTCATTTTGGGAGTAGTGAAAATGTCAATTTTTTTAAAGTTCTCATTAAGATCAGTGCGCCGACATAGTAACCGAATGTGACACAAGGTCAGTTTAAAAGTGGGTTTACCTTTTGGCAATACGATAGAATAATTGCTCGGGAAGCCTCAGGCGCCGGGTAATGACCCCAGCTCTGGGGGATACCCACCGGTTGCTTGTTTTGTGAAACTTTTCTGGCCGAATTGTTATGTAACTTAGGGAAAAAATGCTAACCAAAGAAAGAGAAACAAACATAAAGATGATAAAGAACTTTTTTTTTTGTTTGCTTCCTTTTGTGGCTGATAAAATAAACATTATAATTTAAATGAATATGTGTTAAAAATTGATTCAAGTACGAATTTAACGCCATTGGTGGACCATTGGTTGTAAGTTCTTTTTTCTTAAATGGTCCCACACATTTTCCAAAAAAGTATAGTAAAACAAATGCAAATATTAATTCACGGGATTCATTTAAATTATACTTTCGTAACAAAAATTATAATAATTGGGGGATTTAGAGGATTATGCTATTTTTAAAAAATTAAGTTTCGCCAGTAGAAAAAATACTTCTCATCATTTAATTAATAAAAAAAACGTAAAATAGCATAAATTCGGCATTATTGTTGCATTCCAATCTGATTTTTTTTATCAATAATTTGACTAATAAGTAAAAAAAACATTTTTACTTAGTCAAATTGATTGATAAAAAATAAAAAAGCCATTTTTGTTTGTTTTTTACTTGACTCTTGTCTTTTTTTAGCCCCAAAGTTCGTTCCAAAAAAAAAAAAAAAAAATTCAAATAAATCAAATGTCTCTATTTTAGTAAAATTCTGGTTTTATTTGAAGAATAAAGCCTAGAGCTAATTTATATATGAAAAAATAATTTTACCATTTACGCATTTCAATTTAAAAGACATTTTAAACACGTTCTTAGGGTCAATTTATTATCGATTCGCCATTTTAATTGGAAAATGATGACTTAAAAAATCATTTAAAAATCAAATATCTGTCCTAGATATTTGTTTCAAAGAAAATTAGTAAAATTTATTTTATGTTTAAAGTATAGTGAAAAACTTCAATACAATACATCAAGGTATATTCCACCTACCAACAAATTCATAAATCAAAGAGTAGCTTAGAACTGAAAATAACCTTCCTCAAAAATGTCGGTTCCTCCCAAGAAAAAAAAGAAATCAGTACATGATGAAAAAAAAAAAAAGAAGCTCAAAATGTAATAAAATCTAAGATTTATCGTCAACATCTTTGTTAAAACTAAGGATCAAAGGATTTTTATTTTTGGATTATTTTTTTAATCCTTTTTATAACTTTCGACATTTTGATTAAAAAACTTTTGTTTTTCTTCTTATGTCAACGCCGAGAATTTTAGCGTCTTTTGCGATGAAAAACATTGATCTGGAAATTCTTGCAAAAATCTGATAATTGTTAGATTTTAATGAAACTTTCAGGACTTATTCAATGAAATTATTTTAGAAACGTTTTTTGGAGAAATCCTTGGTAAAAAAAAAATTATTTTTTACAATCTGTTACCAACCCCCGCACACACACACATTTAATTTTATTAAATTCCGAGTAAATAATTTTTGTTGAGCTTATGTTTAAAGACAAGTCGTTGGAGAATTTCTAAATCATCAAATTCTTTTCATCAAACAGGACTCCCAGTTATAGAAAATCTGTTCTGAATCGTAAAATAAAAAGTGCAATATGTAAGACATTATTCAATTAGAAAAAAATTTTAATTGCTTTTAGTTTTAAATGAATATTATGGACAGTGGACACTACTAAATGTTGTCAGAAAAAATATTTTTTCGATCAATAATGAATTTTTTATACAAGGATTTTTTCCATTCTTAAAATTTTTTTATTAATGATTTATTAAGTTTTAAATCTTAAAATTTTATATTAATTTGTAGCTTTTAGGTTATTATTAAGTAAAAACTATGGATAAATTTATTGCAATTTAGCGACCCCCCCACCCGATATTTTTTTAAAAATTATAATATTTTTTGTGTGTGTATAAACGCGCCAGTTTTTGTAAAAATACGAATGTCCATATACGATATTATCAGAAAATAAAAGCGGTAATTATAGTAGATTTAAAATTTATTGATAATTTTCCAACATTACCTCAACAAGCATCTTCATAAGTAAGACTATAAAGCCAAAGTACCTAAAATTCAATAAAATATTAATGTTTAAAAAAAATATATTAGATTTATAAAATAGGGTAGTTAAAAAATTATTTCCCCTTTACCTAAATCTCACAATCATCAGGTTATTGATAAATATGTCAACAACTCATAAAAGCACCCACCTCCAAGTTAAAAAAAAAATGCTTTTCTTTGATATTTTAAGTAATATCTGTTTTAATTCAGATTAATTAAAATTTAGATCAATTAATCCTCTGCAAATAAAGTTTCAGAAAAATATATTTTATTTTCAAAAGATTTTTTATCAAGACAATTATGTTGTGTTGACAGATTTGTCATTATGGCCGATTTTAGTAATTTAAAAAAAAAATCATTTCTATCAATTTAAATTCAGTTTAAAATACAGCAAAGTATTTTGATTATTGGAAATATTAATTATAATCTATAAGCTTGAAATTAAAACTAAAATAAGTTTCATTTTTAAAATGCATTTGCAACCACTTTTTTTTTTTTTAGGTATCTACTCAAATGTAATTAAGTACAGATGACGAAAATCACCAAAGTACAGAAACTGGTTTTGTTTATGTTTAAACATAATAATTTTTAACCTTATATAACCAGTAAGTTAGGAACCTTATTTTTTTATTCTATAGGCCTTTAAGAAATTTAGTAGTATTAGTATTTCTTATATTAATAGAAATATTATTTTTTTTTTTTTTTTGGTTTAGATAATAAAATGAAGTGACATTTTTATTCATTGAATTTCTTTTTTTTTTTTTTTAATTATTTAGTAGTTATTCTGTATTTATTAATTATTTTAAGTATATGAGCTCCTAGAATATTTAATTGCACCAAATCAAATCTTTTGAATTGTTTTAAGAACATTTTTAATCAAAAAGTATTATATATATTATATAAATAAAAGTGAACATTGAGAACTCAGTGGTGACAGTCTGTTTCATGCTTAAATGCAATCATCAGGCCATGTGCATTCTGTTTTCGTTTGACCATATATGCTGGTCAGTAATGCTTTATGCGTAGGTTTATTGTATTATTCTAATGGTTATTGGGTGAGTGGTAATGCTTATGTTTCAAATTATTCTAGGGGCTATTGAGTGGAAATAATTATGGATCTGAATGCAGTTTTGTGGCTATTTTATAGTGTTGTTTGTTAACGTTATTATTGATTGCTTTGCTATTATGTTTACTTGTGTTTATGCATGTATTCATAGTTTGTTAATTTGTTTATTTTTTACTTAATTTATTTACTTATTGATTTGGATTAATTTATGTAAAAGATTTTCACTGAACACCATATTTACAATGTTCAATTTGTCTTTGCATATGTTTCTTGCTTTCATTTCAGAGTTTGCATGATTTCATCAAAAGTTGTTTTATTGATGAATGTATGTAACCATTTTTCTTTTGCTTTGTATGACTTTGTAAACCATATTTTTATGGAACTTTAATTTAACTTCACCAACATAAATTTTGAACTAACTTTACTATTTTTTTAGAAAAATTAATTTGAGTAAAAATGTAAGTGTTGAGGATGACTGGTTAAATGCTTTCATAACTTTTTGATATTTAGCACTTTGGTCCGAACACTCTTACCTATTTTACTTATAGTTGCTAACAGCAGGCATTTGGTTAGCTTGATTATATAATGTATCAGATTTGAACAAATAATACAATTGTACCATACACACTTACTATCAATTTTCATTTTTTTCTTTACTCTTCTTCCTCCTTAGTATCAACTCCCTTGTGTAGAATAAAGCCAAAACCTTATCATAATAGGTATTACTGCTGTGGTTTCTATAATAAATAGATTCTTACAGGATGGAGTTGCCAACCCCATGACCAATTGGTTTTGAATTTAGAGTTGTTCTTCTATTAGGCTGACCTGCTGTTAACTTCCTTTCTAGGGGTAGTATGGATTCATATTTTTTGAAAGGGGATTTGTGCAAAAGTGAATGTAACAAATTCAAATAGAATTTGAAGTAGGAATGTTGTTTTTATTTTCTGTGCTGATAACTGCTGCATTACTTGTGCATTCAATTTTCAGTCTTTCAGTGATTGAATTAACTTGATGGTTTAATGTAATATCTTCAAAGTTGATTGCATTGCGCCTAAACTTAATTATATTATGTGTAGGCATATAAAATAAACTTAAGCATTCATGCAGTTACTAGACAAACATTATTAGATAAATAACAGAAATAAATATATTATACAACAAGCAGAGCTTGTGTTAAAATTATTATTGTAATGTATTTTTTTACTGTGAATATAAAAAAAATGTTGTTTAACTTGAAGTAAGAAGTTAAAAGCCAAAAATTATGTAAGATTTGAAAATATGAAATGCATTTGAATTTGTCTATAATGAAAGAACTATATAGAAAGGAAGCATATTTAATCATGTTTTTCAGTACTCCAAATATTTATTTTTGTCAAAGTTCAGTCCTTTTTTTCTTTAATTTAAATTTACCAATGTAGTTTGTATTTAGGTTAGTAGTCATAATTGCTGTTGAGACAAGTCTATATCTAAAACTTTACTGTTAAATGGGATTTTGTTTGCAAATATATGATATTTATTTTACAAGGTACTGGAAAAATCTCCATATCATGGACTAATGGTTAGTGAATTAGTTTAGCAGATTATTACTCTCAAGTAGTAAGTGGTATCCTCATTGAATGTCTCATAATTTCTAACTTAGTGTTAAGACTAAGCTAAGCTTAGTAAATAACTGTAATGTATAGAAAAGTGTTAAAGAAATATATTTAAAAAGTTATTAAAGGAAATACAATAGCATAGTCTCTAATTTTCTTTTAAAGGGTGCAATTGTTTTCTTATTTTATCAAAGACATATCTTGCTGTTATGAAAGAAAATGAAAATGTGTTGGAGGAACTAAAATCATTTCAAGAAGAAAAGCAGAGATTGAATGAAATCAACATAAAGTTAGAGAAAGGTAAGAAAAGATGTAGACATTTCATGCATAATGGATTCTCTCTCATGTAGTTCATTTTTTGTCTTTAGACAATAGCTTTTCTTTACTGCCCAGTGTTTATTGACCAATGTTGGGATTGGTATAAGAAGACGACTGTATTTTTTATTTGTGTTTTTATGTTGGTCAATTGTAGGTGAGTACATTTCCATGGTGTGGGATTGGTGTGAATTCAAACAGTATTTTTCCAACATTTTTAACATAATGACATTGCAATAACCACATCTTTTTGATATAGGTCTAAATTAAGTTCTCAAATTTCAATACAAAATAATGAATTTATATCTTTTTTACATATAAAATCATTTAACAGAGGAAAATGCCACCTTATATTTTAGTATACAAGTGGATGTATTTAGAGTGGTGACATTTTTAAAAAAAATAAATACTTCATTGGTAAACTAGTAGTTCATATAAAATTAACTCATTATTTAAGCATTATTATCAAGATTCAAATGTATTTTTTTAATTATACTTTTGAAACCCCTTCTTTTACACACTTTATTTCTTTATTCATTTTTCAGCACTTTCACTATATATATATATATATATATATATATATATATATATAAAAAGTGATCATAGAAATCAACACTTAGAAACGACATTCTGTTTCATGCTAGATGCAATCTGCGGCCTGATGATTGCGTCTAGCATGAAACAGACTGTCGCCTCTAAGTGTTGACTTCTATGTTCACTTTTAAATTTACACATGCTCTATCTCTGATATTAAGCACTTTATCCCATAAATATAGCACATCTTAAGACTATATTTTTTTCATATATATATATATATATATAAAATATGACTTATTTAAGATAGTCCTGGTATGACTATAAACTACATCTGGTAGCAAGAGTTCTGAATGGGACATTGGAGGTTTTAAGGAGTTTGGAATCACCTCTTAATTGCTGTTGTTCCCAGGTTCACCCTGACTCGGAGTGGTACCAACTGTTAAAGTCCCAGCTATGGGCAAATAGTGAAACCCTTAAACAAAACCAAAACATTATGAAAGTATAAAAATACACTTTTATAGTAAAATGACCAACAATACATTTTATAGCAAAATAACCAGCAATACATTTTTAAAGCAAAATGACCAGCAATACATTTTATTGTAGAAATACCAGCAATATATTTTATAGCAAAATAACCAGCAATACATTTTATCAATAGTTGAAAGCATACAATTGCATTCAAAATACATTTAGTTGAAACCATAAAATTGTTCAAAATATTTAGATTTTGGCATTAAATAAACCATTGAAGTTGATATATAGAAAAACAAAATTGACCAACCAACATGAAAGAACTTTCAAGACATTAATCCATGTAATATCCGACAATTTCTTAAAACAAACTGTATTCCAAAAAAGCTGAGTATCATCTACCATGTAGTCAATTGTGAAAGTAGAACAACATATATTTTTATTACTTCAAAGCTCCAAAGATTAAATTTTGGCATTAAATGACCCATATGCCATTAAGCAAAAAATCAATCAAACTTATTTAAGAGGCCATAAATCCATATACATATGTATTATGTCACAAAAATTGTCCCAAAATTCTCTTCTTCCCTTAGTTATTACCACAGATATTAGTGCATGTTCATACTTATGCCTCACAATATAATGAGCAGGTGCTGCTTGGAGACTTCAAGACATTTTTTTTAATATACATAAATATACATCTTTCCTTTGATTATTCCTTATAATACTATGTTTATTTCATACAGATATCAAGCCAGAGTAAAGTTATATTGAATGCCATCATTATTGTTTGACTTTAAATCATAGATAACACATTTGCTGACTTTATACAGGCACCTGTTTTACAAGGGCATTGTTTTGAAGAAAAGAAAAAGTTTAGTACATTTGTTAGTATATTTGTTGTATTGCTTGAGCCTTCAGTGTTTTACTTACTATTTATAATACCAGTGTATAAAATGCAATGTAATATTTACTTATTTTTTGGAAACAATGGTATCTCATAGGCTGGTTAAATATGGTAAAAAGTGGTCACATGTAAATACACTTGTATTGTTAAATGTGTGTGTGTGTGTGTATATATATATATATATATATATGAAGAGGTGCTCATTAGCATTGTATTTTTATGTTAATGCAAATATTAGAAAATTTTTATTATCCCATAAAAAAATGAAAATCTTAATCATAAGACAACCAATGTGTGTTATTTACAAAGCATAATTTGAAAATATTTTCAAAGTGTAATTGAAAGTAGAATGTGTGCATTTTAAATGTGTGCGCATATCCCTAAAACAGTCAGGGCACAGTAATTTACAAAGTGTAAATCACCTGGGTATCAAGTGATCTTGAAAACAGAAATTCAATCTTTTTCAATGTTCATCAGCATAAAAGTTTCAAGTAGTTGGCATTTTTAAGTTCAGTATTTTTCTAATTACAGTGTAACCCGGATATAAGAGAGATTTTCTCTGGTCCCAAATTAGAGCCTGTGTTAATGTATATAAAATAGACCAAACCCGGATATAAGAGACTTCTTCTCCGGTCCCAACAACTCTCTTATATCCGGGTTACACTGTATTAGAAAATCATAGCAATACTTTGCCCCTAATTTGGTTAGGATTTTGGACATTTTGCATCTGGCTCATGGACTGTAGTGAAAAAAATTAAGAATATGTAATTTTTTTTTATACATTTAGCAAACAATTTTTGAGCAAGATAACTGATAATAGAAGAAGAAAAAATTCTCTAAAGTTCAATTTTCTTGATCAAATCTTTATCCTCATAATGAGAAGAATATTGGGGTAAAATTACATTTAAAAAATATGGGAACATATACAAACAGTATTTTCTCATTATTTTCTAACTAATGAGGAAATACTTTTCTTATGTGTTCCCATATCACTACACCACTGTTAACAAATGTAGTGATTTTTTTTTGTTAAAAAAGACATTTATTTATTAAGAGTGCATAAATATATATCATGTGACGTGATGATTAAGTGAATATTTTCTTACTTTGAAATTAAATGACATTTATGATAAAATTATATAAAAAAATTATATAGCAGCAAAGGACTGAAAAATTTAGTTTATGAGAGGTTTTCCATTTCTAACAGAAGTTCCTAAAATGCATGTCAGAAAGAAGTGTTAAGGTTTTCATAACTTATTCTGATGACCTTCACTAATTCATGTGAAGTCAGAACTGGAGGCTGACAAAAAATGAATTGTGAACAAAGAGGCATCAAAGGGAATAAAGCTTTTAATAAAACTAAAGATTCAAACTAATAAAGCTCTTTAAAAATAATTTGAGCTAATTTAAATGTTCTTTAGAATAAGCTTATTAAGTCAGTAAGTTTACAAAAAAGTCATTTTGGGAAAGACTAAAAAAACACTATGTCCTGCTAATGATCTAGTCATAAGGCTATTTTAGATGATGATGATTATTATTATTATTATAATTGTTGTTGTTGTAATAGTAATAGTAGTTGTTGTTTTTTTGTTGTTTTATATTTAATAAAATCATTTTACTTTTCTCATTCTGTTGTTAACTATTCACATAAGAGGGCAAAATTGACAGAAGGTCATGTTTAATGCAGAATAGAATTATGGAACACTTAAAGATTGAAATCACTTTATATGGCTTGCTTGTTAACTATTACACCATTCTAGTTACTCTGTTATTCCTTCATGGTTAGCAAATTTTATTGGTCATAAGGGTAAAAAATATTTGCAATGTATTTATCTTGGTAAGAGAACCTAAACTTACTTCCTGGTGGTTCTGTTTTTAATTGAAACTTTTTTCTATAATTCCCTCAATTTTGAAACATTTGTCTTTTTGCCATCAAAAATCTATGTATTTTGGTACAAAATCTCTGTAAAGACATGAACATTACAGAAAAAAATAACTTTGCAACTGCTAAAAGACTTATTCTATAGTCTTTGTATTTTAATTTTGCAAAAAACTTGTGCTGATATTTTTTTTAAATTCTTTATCACTTACGTTTTTTGATATTTTCAAAAAATAATATTTGGTAAGAAGGATTTTGAATTGCACTTCTCTAGGCCTCTACTTGAGGGGTCCCCCCCCCAAAAAAAACATTATGTATAGCAATCTACCTACTGCAATATCTGTTTATCCCTACTTTCTAAATGGATAAAATATTACAATGAAGAAATAGCATAGAAGAATAAAAAGCATTTTATTGTCTAATTTATTAATTTTTCAAGAGGATCAGATGCCAAATATAGAATCTGAAATCTTTTAAAGCTTAACATCAAAGAAGTGTCATTAGACCAAATGTTTTGATGTTGCATCAGAAAGGGAGGTGGTGGTAATAAAAACACTCTTGTCTCATTTATCTTCAAGTTCAAAAACATTCAGACTGTGTTCTGACTTTGATTAACATTGTTACTGCCCAAGTTTGTACAAAGAGAAACTGTTAGGCAAACACTGTGGGGTGCTACTAACTATTGTTATGGGGCTAAAAGTGAGTAGGTTATAATTTTAAAAAAAATGGAGAAATCCAATAAAAATGGCTTACCAATGTTCACAGGTTCTCTGGACCCTAGTAACAGTTGATGCTGCAACCAACATTTAGTATTTGTGGCAAGCAGGGAAAATTGAAATTTATTGTAGTGCTTAATATGTCAAAAAACGAAAATTAAAAAAAAAATATATAAATATTTTAAAAAATGGGAAAAAATAAAAATTATACCATCAAAGAAGGTATTATGTTGTTCAAAAAATAATGTCTGATTTTAGAATAAACCTTTTGTGTTCTAATATATTATTATAATAGTTGCACAAGAATATATTACTCATTCATAATGATTAAAGTATTCTCTTTTTTAATTTTATATCAATCTCTCAGAATTTTAATTTTGGTATGGGCCAATCTCCCACATATATACACACACACAAATGTATAGGTAACTGTAAGACTTTATCAGACTAAAATAATATTCTCCTCAATGACTCACAGTGGGCTCAGATTGGTTAACTTTGGAAATAGAGGTATGATGATGTATAACTTGGCTGAATCTGTTTCTGATAAGTGATTAAGGTCTTCTTGGATGTGTATGGCCAAGCTGAGTTCATAAAAGGTGAAATTTCTCAAAAATTGGGGTTTTGGGGTGGGATTTCCTTATTTGGGCATTGCTGTCTCAAGGTATAAAAATTACTCTAATTTCAGTTTGGATAAAGATTAGAAGTTGGTTGAGGGCACTTTGGAAGCGTATGCTTAAGGACAATTTAATGGTATAATTAAAGTTTCAGTTGTATAAAAAGTTGAAGATTAGGGCTGTATAACATCAAAAAAGACAGACATGTGTTCAGACAGAGCAGGAGAGAGTCATGCTAAATAGAATCCAAACTTTCTTCAAAACAAAAATCCAAGAAACTGCTATTCAACAAAACACCTCTAAAAACACCTATAAAAAATCTTTATAGTATGAAGTCATGAGTTTCAAAATGACAATTTGGTGTACATACATTTATTAATCAAGAAATATATCTTCAGCAAGGCTGGCATACCACTTCTTCAGCAAATTGAACAGCTGAGAATGTGAGCATATGGTATGATCTGTGGCACCACATTCTATACAGTGCTTTTTTGACTGACACTAAGATTGGTTAAGACAGGGTCAGAACGTTCAAGGAGTCTTGACATGACAACAGTGAGATGATCATCAGGAGAGACTTTCCTGGATAAAAATTGTAAGTAATTTCTAATGTCTTTGTTGTTTGCCTCCAAACATTCTTCAGACAGGTTCCCAAAACCATAACCATCATTGAAACCAATCAGTTCTACAGAGTGGTGTAGAGTTCCATGCAAAGTTTGATTAATTCTTACCCATGGAAAGTTGTCACACAAATTGAAAGCAGTTGAGTCACAGAGATCTTTGAATTTTTTCAACTTGACTTTACTTGATGATGATACAACTGAAAGGATTATGGATAATTGATGATGGGGAAGAAGGTTATTCTTGTGTTTCTGATCAGTAACTTTTCTATGTTCTTCAATCACCTCTTCAGAGAAAAATCGCCTTCCTTGTGGTCAATTAGTTGAAGTCCTACCTTTCCCATCAGCTGCATTGACTCTGTCAAGATAAAGTCCTGTTTCCTGGAGAATGTTCTCAAGAACTTGATCCTTGGATTTATGAATGGTATCCCTAAGTGGTTCAGTTTTTTTCTATTCACTGCTGGTAGTCAATGTGACAATTGTACAGAACTTTCAGAAACCATTTTGTACTGTTGATATAAGAGTGTGTGATGGTTATTGTTTGTTTGATCAGATGTTGTGAGAGTTTTTTGAGTTAAACCTTGACATGTCTCAATATCTCCACTCTTTGTTTTGATCTCGCCTTCTTCATCAACCAATTCTTTGTACAATGCAAAGGTGTCCTTAGCTGACCTTTCAATTGGAAAACCATTTGAAACTTTCTCCCTATCACTCCAGTCTTTTTGTTGACTTTTTCATAAAATACAGTCGGCTCTTCGCAAACCAGAAATGTTTTTTTTGAATTTCAAGTCTTTCATTGAATCATGTATCACCCTTTTTACATCCCAACCTTTTTCAACAACACTAGCACACACACCTTCTGCAGAGAGTTCTTTACAAGCCTCATCTGTTGTTGGAATCACCAAACTCAAAAGATCTTCTTCAATTTCTTTCTCCCTGATGAGAAATAATGGTTGTAATGTTCTACTTGCATTGGGAATATGGTTCTGCTACAGACCTACAGTTGAGCCATCTTCACGTCTTTGACTTAGTTTCACTGGAGTGATGCCATACTGGAAAATATTCCCTTTCACCTCAATCATGCTTTTAGATTTTCAAACAACTTGTCTTGCTCCATCACCTCCATCCTTAAACACCATCTCAAGAACACCAGTTTCTTCATTCAAACTCTTCTCTTGTGATTGTGAAACACAGATTCAACTGTCATTTTTACCAGATCTTTAGACTGAACAGTGACTCCTTTACTATCTAGAACTGAAGTGATAACAGGTCTGAGTTTCTTTCTTCCTTCTAATAGTTTGTTGCTGGTCAGAAAGTAAATACCTTTCAAGGCCATGATGTGTCTTAGCTTTCTCATCTTAATGTTAAACCATGCCTTAAAGGAATGGCCTCATCAACCTTGAATAAATGAGAAGCATTGGTTGTATTTGAATACAGTTCATATCCAATTTGAGAAATCTTTTTTGACTGGATGTTGGCATGATGGATCAAGTACCTCAGAACATACCCAAGGACATACTTTGGCAACATGTTCTTTAATTTTATGGAGGTTTTGAAAATTCTAAAAGGGTTTAATCAATAAACCTTTTTCTTGGTAACTTATAGTGTATGGATCTTAGCCATTTTTAGTGTATCTGATGAATTAGAGCAAGAAAAATGCTGCATTTTGAGTAAAATCAGACCGTTTTGCCCTATTTTGGGTGAAAATCAGCAAAGATAATCAAAGTTTTTATGTTTTCATCTATTTTGATGGTATTCTGAGGCAATTCATAGCTAATATTCTGCCTGGAACCCCAAAATAGTAACATTACAACCATTTTCACCCATTTGGAGGCTAAATTTTAATTCTAGCCTACACACAAAGTTTACCAATTAGATAAATTTATGGTCTCTGAAATAAACTTTGGTCCTGCATTAAAGAAGAGTCTAAGAGTCACATGGTAAACTGAAAAGATTATAAATGGGTTTATCCTGAATTTTTCAAAAAGTATATACTTTGGTATGTGAATCTTAGCTGTTTTTGATATATTTTGACTTTTTTGGGGAAAATTGGACATATTCTCAATAAATTTTGTAGCAATTCTGATTTAATTTGTCAAAATCTTAATGAATTGATCATGAATCAATGATTTTTCCAATCATAATTCAATTATATGGTATTCAAAGTTAGAAAAATGATACTAGCTGTATTTCCTCAGCTAGCCATAACAAATTTTAGTTCATTCCCTTATCAGGGTGATGTAGCATTTAAAAATATGTGGTCAGGATGTGGCCAAGGAATAGCTAAGATTTTATTCAGATTTCTGTAACTTTAAAATAACATCAGTTCTAGATATGCTAAAGACGTAATTTTTTTTTGTTTTTTCATGCAGATTCATTTTATAAACAAAGGTTTAAGTAAGAAATAATATGATGTTTTGCCAATTTCCACCTCTGGGCACAGTGTGTCACTTAGGAAGTGGAAACAAAATTTTATGGAGTAACACCAACATTCATTTTTCAAAATAAAATCCATCATTCTCAACGATCATCTGCCAGAGATTAGCCAGCATCTGAATCTGTCCCAGTTACCAGTCAACTGGCTTTGAATCCAAAAACTGTAAACTGGTTTCCTTAACTTAGCATTGGGACAGAATGGTGAATGTGGAAGAATCTCAAAATCGTCTATCTGTTTGAACTTCTTAGTCAATCTGACAGTGTGTGGCCTCACATTGTCTCGCTGAAACAAGACCCAATTTCGATTGACCAAAGCAAGATATTCCTTCTTTAGTTTGTTGTACATGCAGTCCAGCTGCTGACAATACAATTTAGTGTTGATGGTACAACCATGTGGAACAAGCTCAAAATGCAGTACTCTTTGGAAATTCCACCAGACAGAGATGAAGATTAAATTTTCTTTCCACTTCCTGAGTCAGGACTTTCTAGCCAACCTAGTATCCCACATTGGGATGGTTTTTTAAGAAAGGTGAAATATTGTAAGAACCTGAACAATTTCATTGTGGAAGACACAGAAATTAGTGCACTTTCTATATATTTTTGCCTTAGTAAATTACTTTTACTTTTAATTAAAGTAGCATTCTTTATTTTGAAATTAGGGTCAGATTCATTATGATGAATGTCTGATGTATTGAGCATGCTGTTTTTGTAAAAAGGACACCTTTGTGTTTATATCTATTTAAATTCCTAGAAATCTTACCTATGCATTTCTGTAATAATTATTACAGTCAGTAGTGTAACTTCTTGTTTTAGGTTATTATTATTTTGTTTCGTATTGAGTCTCTTTTGTTTTTGAAGTTGTAACAAATTTTATATTAAGTTTAAATAAGTTCTTTTCAATTGTAGTTGTGATTGTGTTGGTTGGTAGTATTATGTGTCTAGTTTTATTAAGTTTATTTATATCATTCATTCTTCCATTTTCATAAATTTTATAAGCTTTCTTCTTAGCATTAAATATGAAATAATTAAGATAGTGGAGAAGCTTACAAATATTCTCAATGTATTTCTCCTCTTGTAAATATTGAGGGCTACAAATTCTAAGTGCATTAAAGAGAATCTGATAATTATTCAAGATTTTATTTTGTTATGGTGTGAATAGAAATTTATAGAGATCATTTTGATTAGTAGATCTACAATAGACACTTGGTTTTAGAAAACAGTACAGTGTAAGTAAAATCTAATGTATGCTTGGTGTTTATTTACAAGATCAGGTAATATTGTTTTGCAGGGATATATTCTTATAAAATTCTTAAGAAATCTTCTGTTGTTGAAGTGTGTGATATTTAAAAACAATGGTGATAAAAATAAAAATGTTGAGTGACTGAATTATTCCACTGAGCTGTTAAGACATGTCAGATGCAGGAAAAATTCAAATTTCAAATTTAGTCTCCCTACATCTATGTTTCCTCTTGGTGCATAATTTATAACTCTTGTCTTCGTTTATATTTCTCTTCTCCCACTACATATATATATCATTCCATCAATAAGAACATTATTTTGGTCTGATGAAGACCTTATTTTGTTTTTTAATTGGTATCACTCCAAGCAAGGCAGTACAGCCATTAGTATGCAAGGGGTTACAGGGTGTGGGGGAATTAGGAACAGAAACATTAGTAATGAGGAGAAAGAGAAAAGAGCAATCAGGAGGACAGTAGATAGCGATTGACACTGCATTTAAATTTTTGCAGATTAAAGTTGGTTGGAAAGCAAGGAGCTGAGAGGGAGTTCCACAAGTGAGAAGTGCAAGATAATAAACTGTTAGTATAGAATTTATGGTTACATCTAGCTAGCTCAACTGTAAATTGATGAGATATCACTGCCAGTCTGGTATTGTGCTTAAATTCATACAGTATAGCTACAATAGCGTAGAGCTCATCTGAACAATTACTATGAAAATATTTATAAAAAAAAGGAACAGAGAGGCAACTGTATGGCGGTGGGCAAGTGACTAAAGTTGGGCCATCAGATCAGGACCAATAATATTGCTTATTCTTCTTTGGATCTTATCAAGGATCTCCAGGAAAATCGCAGGGCACTGGGCCATATATGGCAGCAATATTCTAAGCATGGATTAATGCTAGACTTATAGATATGCAAGATAGATTCTGGAGAGAAAAATTGTCTTGCCCAACATAGTGAACTGACTTTCTTAGCAGCTGATCTAGTGATAGATTCAATGTAGTCTTTCCACTTCATGTCAGCTGAGATTGTTAGGTACAATGAGTTACTTTCTTGAATGATAGCATCAGCCATGATGATGGACAGGAGTGAGGGGTCTCTCAGATGATTAATGGAGAGAGGTTTAGTTTTGGAGGTGTTAAAATTGACAAGCCATCTTTGCTCCAGTTAATGATGGTCTTGAGGTTGTTTTGTACATCAGTTGCCATTTTGACTTTTTGCGCTAATGTGGCACAAACTTTTGCAATGATCTGATATATATATGAGTTGCTACTGAAAGTTTGGAGAATTTGAACTGATTAATCAATCAAGTTACTCAGTATTTCCTAGGCATTGTACATATCTCTTGAAATCACTTCACCAGGAAATAAGTCTTCAATTTCTGTCATTTTTTTAAAAAAATTACTTGAGGAGCCATTTTGTTCTTTAAGTTCACTTATCTTTCCCTCTCTCTTTCTGTTATAAAAAGACATATTTAACTATTTAACTAAAAATCCAATAAAATCATTATTGCACCATTAATTACTCATTTATTATTTTGTTGCACTTGCCTTACTATTTAATTTTCTGTTTGCCTTAGTTATGTTTACATAAGATAATACATAGATAAAAATATACAACTTTGGCTTGGTTGAAAAAGATTGGATTAACTGTAGAAATTCCATATTTGATTCATTTGAATGATTCCTTCTCTCTAAAAGAAAATCCACCCACACAAGGACTATTTTTGTCAGAACAATAGGTATTGAGAGGCTATAACCAACCTGTTTGAAGCTGACATAGTTATCATTTCTGTTGCAATTAGTTTTTGAGATGTAGATGAAGCCTTTCATAAAATGATAAGTGATGGACTTGCACTAAGGGAAAAATAAATCAAGGTAGGTGAAAGGAGAGATTTGGTTGGTTATTAGAAAGGCTCATTATCTTAAAAGTGGTTTTAGTGGAAAATGTTTGGCATATAAATAATATATAGACTTCAAAAAGTACATGGTTATGTACACACACACACACACATAATAGACAGGACATGTTTTGGTGAAACTTTCAAAGAAAGTCAAATAAGTTTTAATTTAATGTATTAATAACATCTGTAATGAGTTAGAAATGTTACCTTACATCATCAATAATGTATAGCAGCTAAAAATATCATAGAAAGCTGTTTTACAAAATATTGTTGTTATCTATGTGTCATGACTGGGAAAATCTAGGTAGTCTATGAATGGAACAAAATGTCTAAGAATATCACTAGTTTATAAATAGTATGTGAAAATAAATATCACTACTGCTTATAATGATAAATGATAACTGGAATGTCCCAAGGGTCTATAAAAAGTGCCTGATTGTCCAGAAATGGCCCACAGTCGTTGAATGAATGAATAAATGAATGTGAATTTATGGTACATAAAATTTCTATTGTTTATGTTATAACCAGCAAGAGTAAGTACACAGGTATTTATACTCTGTAGATTGAATAGATTTTTACATGTACAAGAATATATGGATGGCTTGAGTTTAGAATAACCATATTGCACTAATGTTCCAAATGGGAAGTGCTTGTTTGCCTGTTTGAAAGTCAGTCTTTGATATCCTGATTTTTAGCTATGATTGAATGTCAGCAACAGGCATTGGTTTTCAAATATGCAGTTATTTCAGTTAAGCAGTAATTTAGATCAGATAAAAATTGGAATTTTCAAATATCATTGACACTTTCAAATATAAATGATTTTGTATTGTAAGCACCTGCCCAGAACTGATCACAAACTATGGAAGACATTGGATTCTTAAAATTTATTATATTGTTAATTGGAATGGATAGCAAAACATTAGCTATTTGCCATTTGATTCAAACTTTATAAAATGGTAAATAATAAGGATTTCCATTTAGTTGGTTCACATATTTTAATAATTTAGTAAATGTTTATAAATTTTTGAATGAAAAATTGTTTTCATATTTATTTCTTTATAAATTAGTAAATGATAAATATTGCCTTGCATTAGTTTTAATTGTATTAGTTTTTTAGAGTAATGTAAATATAAAATTATTCTTGTAAATAAACAATCTAATAAATAAATAGTGTTTAATATTTTTTGTTGAAAATCTCAAGAACAAAAATGTATAAATTCACTTTCAGGTTTATTACAATTCTAATCATTGCTTTTTAAAACAATTATTGCTGAGGATGGAAGGTAATTAAAATAATAGCTGTTTCAATGGGAAAACTGTCCTTTTGACACTGTTTTTTATGGGCACAAATGTCAAAGTTTGCCAAAAAGGTCTTTAGCCGATTGTTGGTCTGTGATATATTAGTATATCAAAAGATGTCTTGCTGTGAATTAATGTGTGTGGGTTTGTGGAAACAGGATCCATTGTGATAATCATGTTGTGTCAAGAAAAACTTGCTTTAATTTATTCAAATTTCTTCAATAATATGAAATTTTCTTTTTTAATAGATTGTTTGTTTGAAATAAAATTGAATAAGTCTGTAAGTTGATTTCAATTCATTGCAAAAGTATCTGGAACAATTAGGTGTGGCGTATTTTGTGATGTGAATTATATTAGAATGTTCAAATATGCATGTTTGAAGAAGAAAGGGATGTTTAGAGAATCTGTATGCTATTGTATTCATGGAATGAAATGTTTTAGGCAATATTCTTTCACAATTCATGTGTGAGTTTGGGTAACTAAATCACCTTGATTACTGAAACTGGATACTATTTCTAATATTTTTTCTTTCATTGGAGATCTGTAGAAGATTCATAACCGATTCATAAAACTATCTACAGTGGTTGGTTTGTGATGGATATAAATCCGCCTTAATAGTGACTCATACTTTTTATTTTTAATCATGCTCAATTGTATCAATAATTCTTATGTCACATTTGGTTAATTTTTATCATCAGTTACTTGTGAAACATTTTGTTGGGCTTCCAGTAGATTCTCATGAAGTTTTGCTTTGATACCCTTATTTGCCTTGGCACTTTGGTATTTTAATCTAATAAATTCTTGCACCTATTTTGAGACAAAGATCTTAGCTTTGACGTTACAAGAGAGTTCTGAAAAGAATAGATTTTAAAAATCCTGTTTTTTGTTCTTTTAGTCAAATTTTTGGAAGTGGTTCAGACTGAGAACTTTTCAGCACCTACTTGCAAGTAGTGAAGTATTTGTTTTGATAAAGATTCTTTTCTTTGGTTTGAAATCCTTTTGGTTATTGAGATGTTTTAACCTAATATATTCTTCAACTTATTTCAAAGTGTTTGTGACAAAGATCTCAGCTTTCAAACAAAACTAAAGAAAGAATTCATATATTTATCAGAATTGTCACATCACTTCAGTATTGTTATTGGAATTTCTACCACTTCGATCACTGATTGTCTGTTTGACTTAAAGAGATTTTTTTTTACTTTAGTTTTGAAGTTTGATTTTTTTTCTTTTAGATGAATTGATTTTTAACAAATATTATTGATATGTGCAACTGTATGTATTAAACAAAGCATTCACTCCTGGTCCATTACTTTTAGAATCCTAAGTTGATATTTTACAATATGCATTGTGAATTTTATACGTAGTTAAGAATTTTCTTGGGTAAATTTTCTTGGTGAGTACAAAACAATAACTCCCCTTACCCACTCTCTTCAAATTTGGGTGAGCTGAACAAAAAGATGGAAAGAAATTTGTGAGCCTGTGTGAAATTTTCTTTGGACAATGAAAGCCTTGTCTTCACAGGAATTTGCCATTTAGCCTAGAAAAAAGAAAGAAAAGAAAATAGTGAGCCTTTGTGAAATCCTTTTTTATATAAAATAAAGAAAAAAAATTAAATTAACAGGGGAAGAATGTCTGAAGTCATGTGAAAAGTTTTGTTTTTGTTCATGCATCCAGTGTTCAGATTTTCACCATTGTCATATTACTCACCAATTATGTTATCGGCCTTAACCAAGCACTTGGCACATCAAAGAACTTTTTTTCAACAATCCATGGAACCTAAGTATTTTAAACTCTCTTCATGTACTTTTGAATGTATGCAACTATGTATCCCTTCTGTGAATAACAAACTCTTACCTTTGTTTTAAACATTTTTTTAATATTATTTTGTATCAGATGATTCAATTTGTTGTATGAACATTTCCTCTTCATAAGAATTTGTTAAAACTATGGGCTTTAAAAATCTCTGATTTATTTTAATGAAATGAGTTACTGACACTACTTCAAGTGTATAAATTTGTAAATTCCTTATCTTGTTTTATTAAAATTACCTGTGTGTTTCTTTGTCTTTCTCAGCCTCCGTTAATCTTTTGCTCATTTTAACCCCAAAGTCCCATACCATTATAAAGAGTCTCATTTGGTGTGAAATCAAAGTTACTTTTTGTTTATTAAATAATTGTTGGGAAATATCTTACATCTTTGTAATATTAAACTCTAAACACTCTACTTCTCTGACAATTGTCTCTCTAACTTTCAATAAGTTATGGCATAATATTAGGATATTCTAACATTCTGTTTCTAGTAAACCATTTAATGTTTTTTTTTTAAACAGCAGAAACCATATTTATAACTGTTGAAAATGGCAGTTTTAAAAATGTTTCTTTCTTTTCCAGATGTGTCAAAATTGCATGGTATAATAAGTAATCTACAGAAACAAGCAAGCTCTATGGCAAAAGTTGAAGGTAAAATTCATCGTTGAAGAAAAGCATTGTGATATTGTCAGGTTTAAAATAATGTTTTTGTTTCATTTTCCATAGTGGCATCTGAGTATTTTCAGTAATTCAAGATTAAACTTGTTTCAGCAGAAATATTTGTTTTTATATATAGTGATGTTTTCTATTTATATTGTATTTTTTATATTTGGGAGTGTTTTTTTTTTATAAGTTTTTTTTCAATTTTTCTTACTTGTAAGGGTTATATTGAACAATCTTCTTAATCTTTTAAATGTCATTTTTATTAATATCTATTTTTTTTATTTAAAATCTTTTTCAACTTATTTCTTAGTAAAATATTTTTTTAAATTACTTTTGATCTGTTGCTGATGATTTATTGCTGGACATTTGCAAGACAACAGTGTTTTTTTTTGCGGATTTCACGAATCTAAAATGCTTGTCTGCTGTCTAGTATGTGAACAGCAATTACTTGAAAACTAATCATTCAGTCATGCTTTATAAAGGTGTGCAGAAAGCCATGTTTAACATAGCATGTTATGACGTCTGGAGAAAATACCACTTGTCATCTTTCACCTTGTAGCAATTGAGCAACAGAAAGATGGTCAAAAGGCTAGAGGCTTAATCACTCATACTAAATTTGTGGGACGTGTTGCTACAAATCTAGAAGAACGAAAACTATATTCAATCCAAAATAAAATGTTCCTTTTACTAACTGATGCTTGTAAAATCTGATATCAATATTTAGCTATTCTCATTCTTGAGGACACTTTCCTCAGCTTGCTTATAGGTTAGCTGAATTCATCATGAACAAAAAAAAAATGATACCAGGAAAAAGCATATGAACATTTTAAACACTTCTTTTGAAAAAGAATTTCTAATGTGAAATAATTTGGAAAGTATGAAAATAAAAGTTTTCAATTTTCAAACATTGTTTATACTTCCAAGTGTTTTTTTTTTTTTTTTTTTTTTTGGTGTTCTAGTTTTGATCTAGATTTGCTCTAAGTGCTTATCCATCCACTTATCAAGTCCTGGACACAATAAATATTTTTGTACAAAGCACAAAGCCCTGCTTAACCAAGCTTGACATTGTTTACTTTCCAGATCTCCTAAACTATTAAATGTGATCCAGTGACATAATTTGTTTAAAATCTGTGCCATTAGAAACTGATTTTAATTTAATTACAAGTTTATTGAAAAAGGTATACGATTTTTTGGCATTTGTCGACTTAAGCAGTATCTTACTTATTATAAAACGCAGATTGTGTGTGTGTGTGTCTGTAACATGTATATATTGGATCGGATTTCCTACATTTTTTTAGCCGATTTCAACAAAACTTCACAGGACGACATAAAATTACCTTGTGGTGGTTCTAACAGCACCGAAAATGGGAAAAACACAATTGTTTTTTAAGAAAATCAATTTGAAAACACGATTAAGACACATCGTGAAAATGAAAGGGGGACAACTCACATCAGGTTAAAAAACCTAGGTTGTTTGTGTGTGTGTGTGTGTGTGTGTGTTCCTTTATATATGGGATCGGATTTCTTACATTTTTCAGCCGATAAAACAAACATCCACTTTTTTTTTTTGGCAGGTAGTGTTTCTTATTGTCTTGCACACTTTTTTCTTTATTTATACATTCAGAATGCTTTAAAAATTCCATTTACAAGACAATTGTTTATAATAAAATTCTATTCAATTGGGAGACTCATCATAACGATTGAAAACAATGTTTTTGTTTGGGTTTGACCAATTCATAAAAAAAAAAACCCAAAAAACAAAACAAAAAAAAAACAAAAAAACTAAGACATGCGTGTCCGTCAACGTAAACAATAATCTAACGATCTCTACTGATTGTACGAATCGAAACATCGGATAATTCTTTATCTTTAGGGAAAGATAATTCCACGTACTTTAGGGCCGTTTTTACAATTCCCTTTGCCATTTGTTACAAGGCAGATCAATAAGGCATTGGTTCTATTTGAAATTAATTCAATATTTAAAAGAAAGTATTAAGAAATAATTTTAAAATGCTGATGTAAGAAATCTGATAGACAAAAAACAACAATATTTCAAAGATGATAATTATTAAGGAAAGAACACAGTACTTACCTTGTAATAAATTAATAAACCCAAATAAAGTTAATATTTTTTGTATTAGAAACAACGAGTGGAAAATATATTCAAATCAGAATCACCACAAGCAAAATATGCAATTTTTTATACTGTATTCAATAAGTAAAAATCATAAATTGTAAAAGATTACAGAGAAAGGCTACCTACATTTTTCAACCGATTTCAACAAAACTTCACATTTTTTTGGCAGGTAGTGTTTCTTATTGTCTTGCACATTTTTTTCTTTATTTTTACATTCAGAATGCTTTAAAAATTCCATTTACAAGACAATTGTTTATAATAAAATTCTATTCATCAATCGATAGAATGTAAACAATGTTTTTGTTTGGGTTTGACCAATTCGTAAAAAAAAAAGAAAACACTAATTAAGACATGTGTGTCCATCAACCTTAAACAATAATCTTTGTCAATTTTATTTTTCAGTCTTTATGATGGTCGATACTTGATCTATCTCTTACTGTTATATCCCCGGGCAACGCCGGGCTCTACTGCTAGTCATTAATAAACGTTTATTGAGCATTTGTTCTTGAAGCACATTTCATCATTAGTTTTAATGTATTAGTATTAATGTCATGTTAATCTCTATAAGTATTAACATATTTTGTGCTTAGTATCTTAAACAAAAAATTTGATGACTTGTCTAGACTATTAGCCTAGATGGCTAACTGCTTTGGAATGCCAGGTGCTGTAAGTGTGGATGTGCAGGCAGTGTGATGGATAATGACTTGAAATTTGAATTTGGGGAGCTGAGTTCCAATTCAAGTCAGGTTTATTATATTCTTATATAATTTTGTGTTATTTAATAAAGGATCATGATTAACTCTTTCTGGAAAGTAATACAACAACAGGAGGGGAAGGAGAGAGAAAGAGAGAAGTTTAGCTGATCATAATCAAAAAGTGTGGTGGTGGTGGGGGGGGCGGTCTCCTTTAGTCATATTCTTGATTGCCCTTTAGAATATTTACATTTTGTTGGTATTTAGAAATTCTACACTGGTTTTCATCCTATCAGCAAAGTTGAGCAATGTTGAATCTGGTCAGTATCTAGATGCGTGACCATTCAGGAATACCAGGTCAGGTGCTGTAAGCTTGGATGTGTGGATAACTGCTCAGAATGAGAAATTGGAAAGCTGTGATCAAATTCAGTCAGGTTCGTTATATTTACTAGCATGCAAATACCTTGGGAAAGGTATGAATCCACCCCTCCTCCCCTCAGCTATTAGTTAAATAGTAGGACTTGTATCAGGAAATCATTATCTTCAAAAATTCTTAAATCCAAAAATGTGTTTCAGCTTTGAATAACCTTGAAAAGGTTGATAAGCCATAAAAAACAAATCAATTAGTCAATCTAGAAATTTTAATTCTTTTTTTAATATTTTCTTACAATCTTGTAAACAGTATTAAACACTTATTATGTTTGAAGAAATGCTTGTAGCATATAAAATAGTAACATAATATATTTTTGTTTAGTGCCAAATATATCTAAATTGGAATTCCAGCAGCTTTGGCAAAATTTATTTTGTATTTTATTTATGATAAGAAAATGTTGTTTTAGAATACTTATCAAAGTATATAAATAACATTCTAAACTCTAATTTGCTTCCACCTCCCCTGCAAATCTCATTTGGTACAGTGAATATATTTGATTAGTTAATATACTTAATTTTATTATTATTAATGAATGGCTGACAGAAGAAGGACAAAGACAGGTAATAAAAAGTTATCTAGAGTAACAAAAGGTAGGAAATTGTAGAGATACATGATTTCCCATGTCATGAAAGGACACAGCACATAAAAAAAGAAGAATCTTGTGATTCTTTATTTTCACTAAATATCTTAACAAAAAGTCTTTTACGTATGTGCTTTTTTATGCACTAGAGTTGAATTCTGCACAAATCAAACAACACTACAGTAAATAAACATACACAGGTAGAGTTTCTTGGTATATGTGCATTAATTATAAGACACAAATATAATTATAATAATAATTGTACACAAACCACAAGCAGATCATAGATACGTAATTCAAGTTTGCTTTTCTGTTGTGGTTATTTCTATCAGTTGATTTGCAACAATCACGTGCCCAAACCATGACAAAAGCCAAGTAATTGATCTAATTCTGTATAGTCTATGTCTCATGATCACATTGGTTAATGTGT
Source organism: Acanthosepion pharaonis (assembly GCA_903632075.3). NCBI lineage: Eukaryota > Metazoa > Mollusca > Cephalopoda > Sepiida > Sepiidae > Acanthosepion > Acanthosepion pharaonis. Next base: position 2,549,311 of record CAHIKZ030002301.1, on the reverse strand, counting down.
TAGTGTCTCCAGAAAACTGTGGCAAGAACATGTGTTTACAGCTTGTTTGTGGGTTTGTCTCTCACTGGTAGTTAATTTGGCTTTGGTTTACATATTTAATGTGTGAGGATCTGTTCTTATGAAGTTAAAAAAAAAAAGTTGCAACAAGTAAAATAATGTACAAAACCACTAAATACAAAGATTTAAGGGATTGCTATTATTATCCTCACAATGAACCACACTGTTTTGTATTACATATTCAGTCAAGCTAGCTAGGACATTCATGAGTCTATCACACCAACCATCATGGTCCTGCATCAAGGTCAGAAGGTCTTTAGGGTGGCATCCTGTGTCATTACATAGTTGGTCAATGTAGGTGGTAACCAACTTATCTTGTGCCATGGCTAGGTGTCCAGAGCAGTAGTTCACTCACAATTTCTTGTTTTGCTTGCCAGCAGTGTCTTGCAAAGTGCATTCTGTATTCTGCTTCTATGTTGCGTAAAAAAAATAAACAAACTCAGATCTGTGGGTTAACATCATTTTCAAGAAAAATGCTGAATTCACAAAAGAAAACAGCAAAACTGCATAATACAAGACAGAATAATTTTAATAAAAATATAACAAATTATTGTATTTTTAAAAGCAAACCAGTCATGTGTCTAAAAATAAGCTATACATATTAAAATGATGCATAAAATAATTTTCGCTGATTTTTTATTTTTAAGAAATTTTCTTATATATTTTTTTTGGAGGAAAATTTTGGTATAATTTTTTTTGTTCCAATTCTGATCTAATATTTTTTTTATTTTTAAAACCTTGGTAATTCAAAGATTGCATCTAAATTTTGATTTTTGAAAAATAAGCATCCCCACACTCATAAACAGTAGATTTTATAAAAAAATATATCTTGGTTTTGTATGTTGATATTAACAAACTAACAGTCAGGGTTTAAAACCTGATTTTAAATGACACATTTTCTAGCTTCACGCTTGCCTGCTTGAAGCTAGAAAATTAGCATTACAAAATCTATTGAAAAATGGCATTGTATTAGATTAGCTAAGTAAATATTTTAGATTTTATTAGTCATTTTTGAATGTTGAGTGCTGAAATTTAGAGTGCTTGAGTCATTTTTTATTTTTAAGATAATCACAGATGTCCTTTCCTAGTACTGTAATGAAAACATTCTCTGTTGAAGTGATATTGAGTATTTCTATTTTTATCTTTTGGACAAATATTCCTCTTGAATAATATTGTTACAAGTAGCTAATCTATAGCATTACAGCATTACTTCTCAAACTATATATGAATATATTTACTAAATATGTTAGGAGTTAAGACTTTCATCAGTGCTTATATTAACATATATTAATAATATATTTTGTTTTTTATGGCTTATCAACCTTTTGCAGGTTATTTAAAGCCAGAAAATATTTTTAGATTGTAAGAATTTTTTGGAGATAATAATGATTTACTTATACAAGTCCTACTAATTAACATATAGCTGGGGGGAAGAGGTGGATTCATGCCTTTCATAAGGTTATTTGCATGTAAGTGAATATAACACACCTGATTGGAATTGGAACTCAGCTCTCTGATTTCCATTACACCACCCACACATCCAAGCTTATAGCTGTTACCCATCTAGGTATTAACCAGGCTCAATATTGCTTAACTTCAGTGATCGTATGAGAAGCATTGTTTCAATGTGATGTCTGTAAACCATATTAGCATGTAATACAGAACATTTGTATGTTTCAAAATCTTAAGTAATATTTTATATTGGAACAGTATAGTCTATCTTGGAAGATAGCATATTTTGCTTCATTTCTTTTTCTTTTGCTAAAGGTAAGTAAAACATTAAAGAAGCAAATCAGAAGATTGTTTTATAATATAGATTATCTATAAAATATGGTTTCTTACTTAGTATAACTTAGTCTGGCATAAGACCAAAATAGAGACACACCAGTGAAGAATGAACTTTCTATTTTAGCAAATTGATCTTTGGAAATAGCTTGCTAACCATCATGACATGTTAGGTGTGTAATGAGAGGAGAGCTAGGGAAGAAAGATTTATTCTACCATCTATGTTTCTCCAGTGATATAACAACATTGATATTTCACGGACGGAACAGAATGGCTGAAAGGAAAAAGAATGACGAACATGCTTTGTTCTCAGAGATACTTTTATAATAGTACGACATCCACGAAACCATACATTATATATATATATATATATATATATATATATATATATATACATACATACATACATACATGTCCCATGTGGAGAACTATATATCACATATATTTATATATTAAAGCAGAGTGCAAGGAGAAACAAAAAGGAAAGGTCTTACATATAATTTGGAGATATTCCTGACTAGATTGCTGGAGAAATTGTATAAAAACTCAATAAAAGCACCTTGTCTCTTGTATTCAATAAAACGTACACACACATACATACATACATATATATATATATATATATATATATATATATATATATATACACACCCATTTCTCAAAATCAGCATGTTTGATCATTAAAAATACTGATTTTGGCAAATTGATTGGGCCAAGAAATTTTCAGCTTCTTTTCACACATGATAAACTTCATACTAAATTCAGTTATTATCTAAATTAAAATGTAAGCATTCAATTGGTAAGCTTCTTATGCACATCTTTTCTGTGGGGAGAATATGTCAGTATCTGCCTATTTGAACAACTATTCTAGGTAATTCAGAACATATAAGAGCTCTTATTTACTTTGACAGTTTATTTGTCTCTAGTTTTGTAGATAATAATAACAAATAGAATAGGTTTAGAGATAAATATTCATGGGAATTGATTAAGCTGCTCACTTGATAAATGCTTTTTACTTATAAACACACACTCTCTAAAACAGAATAAAACCATAAATATAAGGAAATGCACAACACAAGTACATGTGTGTCTGTATAGATTAGGTGTATGCATAAATAGCCAGTGTCCTCTTTCTTTTGAAAGTTTGAGATTGAATACATAATTGAACAGTTTTTTTTTTATTGGAAATCTTTACACACACACACAGAGTTTAAAATTTGCAAAATTTATAGGGGAAAATGCTCACTATCAGAGCTAGAGTGTTTATAGTGTGGATATATTAATTGGCACTGCATGTATTTTTATGCAGTGTTGATTCATATGTCCATACTTTGTCTGTCTCTTTCAATATCTTTTCTCTCTCACAATATATATATATATATAAATATATTTCATCTACCATCCTACACACTCTAAAAATCTTATTAAAGAAAATGTACCCTCTGACAGGATCCTAACCTGTGTCCTTCTTTGCATGCTTTAACTGCTTGGCTACAAAGAGCTTCACAACCAAGCAAGGTTATATTTACATTTAAGACACACACACACACGCATTCAGATTTCTCAAAAAAGGCATATATGCTCAGTTTCATATACAAAATGTAAATAGAGCAATATCTAAAGAATTAATGGATTTTATTTTTTAATCCAACATATTTTTATTACTTCAAATGTTACTTTTTAGTTGATACTTGTATTTGAGTAGATGCTCCATGTTTTTTTTGTATTTTAAACAGTATTTATTTCATCTACTGGCCTGCACATATGAGAAAACTTATTAAAGAAAATGTGTCCTATAAATAGTTTAAAAGAAAAACAGAGCATATACTCAAATACTGGTATACAGAAAAAAATAACGTTTGAAGTAATAAAAATGTTGGAATAAAAAATAAATCCATTAATTCTTCATATACATATATAGTGAAATTTTGTGAGACAAATTTTCTATTTCTTGTACTTTGACAGTTTTTAACATTATATGAGAACCTTGCTAAACATTAAGGAATTTGAAGAGTGCGTATAAACCAAATGTGAATAGTACCACTAGTTTCCACTATTTCCTTCAAAGTACTAGTTTGAAGAAAGTGGTTGTAACTAGGTGTTAATGTAATTTCTTTTTTTTAGTAATTAGGATATCAAAATAAAATTATTTCCTTATTGATAAAATATTTTAATCGATGCATAACATTTCATAAAAAGAAACCTAATTGTATTTTGTGAGCATTCAGGCGGAAAATTCCATTTACGTCACAAATAGTTATGCAAACACAAATGTATGCCTGTTAATGTCCTTTGGTCAAATGATTAGAACAACTGAAAATGAAAATACATTTTTCTATTTCTCTTTGTCTATTGCTGATTCCTTGAATTAAGAAACATATTTCCTCTGATAATTGTTCTCATACCTTATGCCTACTTGCATTTTAATGTAGCTTTAGTTGTCTTACTTTTCTGATCTTTTTCTTTATTTAAATCATCTTGACAATTTCTGGATATGGCACTTAATTATTCTCATTTCTCACTTTTTTCTTTTCCTCTTCTATTTAGGAGAGAGAGACCATTTTTACTAATGGCTGTTCTGTCACTAGTTATACAAACTAAAGGCAGAAACAAAAAAAATGTCAACTTCTATAAAATGGGATCCTGCATTCTTTCTACTTGTCTGTACCTCTTTTTCCTGCTTCTTTTTCTATTCTTGCTTTCTCTTAGCTCTTCCTATCTCTGTCCTATTTTTAATATCTCTCTTTCCTTTTAGTACTCTGTTTCTCTTTACCTTTATCTTTCCATTTACTTGTCTTTGTATTTTGTCCTTTAGTCAATGTATCTGCCTCCCCACTCTCTTACTCCTTACACCCTCTCTCTGCTTTTCCTCTACCACTTTTTCTGCCTTCATTGCCTGTCTTGCTGTTCTCTCTACACTGGTTGGTTTTGCAAGTCAAAATTCTATTCATCCTCTGTTTGCACTTGTATTTCTTGATCAATATTCTTTTCTCTTCAATTCCAAGATCAATTTTTACAGCCCTTTGTCTTCTTTTTAGAACTCCCATTGCTTTGATTTTTGAATGCTGTACAAAGCTTGTATTCAAGTTCTCATTCTGACATGTCCTTGTTAAAGTCAATTCTCTTGAGACAGGCAAGGGCAATGCTTCTGAAATACAGCTATTTGATATTTTTATGTAATATGTAATTTTTTTTATTGTTATTTAGTTCTTCTGTATTATCATATCTACATAATTAATAATTAATTAATAAGTGTTTTTGATTAAAAATTAGAAAAAAAAGCTATTTCATGTTTGTTGCATAGAAATTCAAACCCTGAACACTAAAAATTTACAAGGAATCTTTTTTATTAACATTATATATAATATTGAAAATATATTATTATACAAGGCCTGTCCAGAAAGTATCCATCCATTTTAAATATCTTAACTGATTGCATAGTCTTGATGTAACTTGGCAACCATGCAAAGGAGAGCTTACTGTACATGTATGAACAGACACTCTCCCAGGGGGTTACTCAGTTGGGAGTGAGATGCCATTGGTTGAGCATATGTACTGTGTATTGATGATTCATGCAGGGTTTTTATGGAAAAAATCATATCGCCCAAGTCGATCAGCTCTGATACAGTTCAGGTTTGGCTCTCTGCATCTTAGATTTTTTTCCTAAAGCTAAAATTGTTATTGAAAAAAAAGGTTTCAGACTGTGAACAAGATTAGGGGGGAACATGAGGTAACTGATTCCCATCTTGAAATAGAACTTTATAGACTTTTCAAAACCTTTTTATAGACTTTTAAAAAGTAGAAGAGACACTGGGATAAGTGTATAAGAAACCTAAGGAAAGTACTTTAAAAGGAACTATTTGTTGTTAATATTACATAACTGAATGGCTTGGGAGCAGACAAATAAAAAAAAAACTTATATAAAACTCTTAAGAAAGGTAGATATTTTTCAGGTATACCAGTATGATATGAGAAGTGAAACAAAATTCTTCTTACTACCTGTTCAAATTGTTACCTTGGTAATTGGTAAAGATATTTATGAGAAGAATCTTAGTCTATTTTTATATATACACATTTATTTATTAAAGACATTTTTATTTATGTTTAACGTTGTTATTTTATAAACATAAATTTTATAAACATAAATAAAAATGTCTTTAATAAATAAATTGTCGGACCTCGTCCATTTCTTAACATATACACATTTGTATATTTATTACAGTGCATTTCTTTTTTTCTTTTGACAATCTTAAGAGTTATCTAGGATTTTAATCTAGTTTAGAAGAAAATGGACACATATCAATTTAAACCTTTTAAACTAAAAACTGATCATTAAAATACTTCCAGGTTGAGAAATCCTTGCTGTTAATGGTTGTTTGCTTCCTGTATTAACCAAAGTAGAAATATTGTTAAATTATTCTGATGGTCATATAAAAACAGGTAACTTCAATTCCTGTCAGACCATTGAACATAATCTAAGAAAATGTAAAAATTCTCTTAAAGCAAAAAGCATTAAGCTCTTTAGATCACATTCATCATACTTTTAGATAGCTTCCCTGAAAAAAAAAATTTGAATCAGCTGATTATATAATCATGGGATAATTCCACTTAATTTGCATTTTAGAGTATTTTTATACAATTGGTTAAGGAATATAAAGCAATTGCTTGGGTGGTAAACATTTGAAAATATATAAAATACTTGAAGAAATTTATTTTAGAGCTTCATGTTGATCCCTGTTGATATGAAATGGATATAAAATAAGTAAGAAGTAAGTATTATATGAAAAGTGAAGTATAAGTGTTGTGTTGGAAACCTACCACCCCTCTTGAAGATGAACTTGTCTGCGAACAAAGACTTTAAATAGTGGCATGTCAATTGACATGGGGAAGACAGATAGACAGAGAAGTTCTTAGCTGAGCTAGTTATTGACTACTCAGGCGATTTCTGTACCTTTTTACCAACCTATTAAAACCCTTTTTATTGTTACGTGTTATTTGGCGTTTGTCTCTACTAACCCCAAATCAACATCATAACAATAAGAGAAGATGTTCATATTAAATAATGAAGATAAAGGAAGGCTTAGAGTGTAGTTTTTTCATGGTATGTTAGGCAGTTAAGATAATAGACAACACTAGCTTACTTCAGTACAAAAAATCAAAATTAGCTGCATGAATTTTTGCAAGGCTTATACAAATTTTAAGCAACCCGTGACAAGAGAAAGAAGCTGCTTACTGTTTTCACATGATTACACATTTAAAAAAAAAAAATAAGCTTAATGAGTAGATTATCAAAGAGGTGTCTGGCAACAAGTTGACCAAGGAGGAACACATATCATTGAATAGGTATTGTCACTGGTAACATGAAATAGCTAGTTGCTGCTTGTAAAAGATGCCAGTATATTTACATACCGGATTCATTCAAAAAATCAAAGGGCTTGGAGAATTTTACATTCACAGGACATATTGAAGGTAAGAAGGACAGTGGAAAGTAGCAAATAACCAACCTCACCAGTTTGTGATTAGAGATTAGTAGGGATAGCAAAAACAAATCTTACTAAGAGCTACCAAGGATAATATGCTGGTAGAGTTGGTGGGGGAGGTATAGAGGAAGTGATAGACACATAGACATTAAAGACCCCTCCTGCTATGATCTACCTTTACAAGAGCCAAATCAGGCTGAAAATAGAGTACTGCCATATCTGGGCTGGAGCTGCCAAAAAGCATCTACATGGCCTTGTGGGTCATGAATTGTTTCCTACCTTACAACCCCTTTTCTACAGACAAAACATTGCAAGCCTTTAGCCTATTGCTATTTCCATGGAAAATGTTCAGATGAGCTACATTCCTTACTTCCCCCAACTCTATGCCTCACCGTGTACATTGAGGTAAATAACCCTCATCCTCTTCATATTCCTATAGTAAGGAGTAAGTTCCATTCAGCATTTTCCCAAGAACTGTTGCTTTGGAGGATGCTTTCCCAACCATTATAATCTTAAACAAGTTTAGGGTTAACAATTATCTTTTCCATATATCCCTTACTCTTACTGCTTATACAAATGCCTTCAGTAACTCTATCTTGTGAGGTCCTTGAGTCTTGTATAGGATGAACATTAGTTAAAAAGAGAAAAAGTGAAGAAGCAAAATGTAATAATCATGGAGTTCAGACAGGAGTACAGTATCAAAATAAATGCCACTCCAGGTTTTCTGAGAGGTATAATGAGAAAACAATCAAGTAACAGTAGAAGTTCCAGTTTACTTTTACTTAGTTGATAATTGAATTGGAGTACCACTGATGTTTACCATCGATGCTAGTTGTTCATCATGAGATTATGACAGCTTTCCTAGTATTTCCTATTATAGTGGTAAGAAAAAGTTTTATGGTTGACTAGTCTACTATCAATGAACGATATTTGTAAATGCTGCATTAAACTATCAAAACTAACAAAATAAAAGCTAATAGCCAACAATCCTTTAGGTGCGTGTAAAAGTTCCCAGCACCCTCTTTTTGAAAACTAGAGACTGAAAACAAATGTTTTTTTCTTTTTTAAATAAAATACACTGGAAACATTTGCACATACCTTATAGAGGGTGTGATGGGCAAATTGTAGCCATTTTATATTTTTAATTTCGCACATGCATATTGTCTGTTTTTGATTTTGTCAACTGCACAGTGAGAAAAAGAGCACCATGACACAATTCACTCCACCAGAAATTTGGAAAAGGCATTCTGTATTTCTTGGGATTTGCACTGGAAGCTCCAATACAAACATTCCAGAGTGTTTGGGTGTCAATCTGAGGACAGTGCAGAGGATTCGGAAAGAGTTGGATGATATATCCAGTCAACATCATGGTGTTTAGAGTGATCACTAGTGATGGTGATGTTATATCTCCATTCATCTTCCCAGAGGCCTACATCGTGCCTTGAGGAGGTAGTGCTGCCCTGGATCAAGAAGGTGGCTGCTGGAAGACATTATGTCTGGCAGCAGGACTCTGCACCATGGCACACAAGCAGAACCAAGTCATGGCTGTCAGACAACATCTGCGACCATATTACCATTTACATCTGGCCACCTAACTCCCCAGACTTCAACCCCCTTGTCGGGTGTAGTTGAGCTAGAGACCAACAAAACTTGTAACACCAAAGATGAATTGAAGGCAAGGATCATGGCAGTGTGTGTGTGTATTAGGACAAAAAATCTCCAAGTTTCATCATTGATTTCTCTTATATGGTGTTTATGTTTTCTTGATCATAATGCAAATTTTTTATAAATTTTGCCTTAAGTTAGGTATAAACCTTATGTTTCTTGTTTGATTACTTTCTTTAAATCAAATCACTAAAATGAATTATTTTTTATATAATGTTATAATACATATATATAAATATATATATTCAGAAGTAATTTAAGTTCACAATACTTATTGGAGGTTGACTTGGAATTTAGTGATTCCACACTCATTAATATACAGACAAAATTCCTTGTCTGGATTCTGATGTCTGTAGAATCACAAAACTCTGAGTTGACCCCCAATAAGTATTGTGAACTAAAATTACTTCTGACAGAATAATTATTGATGTAGATAACTATTGACCATTTTATTTGTAGAAATTGTATTCACTTTGATATATGTTGAATTATACAATTTTTTTGTATATCAATAGGTGACATTATTACTATTTTATATATATATATATATATATATATATATATATATATATATATATATATATATATATTGTTGTTTAAGAATAATTGTCATTACTGACACTGTAGTTTGAACCTTGATCGACAGTGAGCAACATGGGTGATTCTATTATTAAGTAGATCATGTGATCATAAAGGGAAGTAAATAAATACAAAGTAGTGTGTTGACTAACTGATCACTATTTCTCCTCTATCAACTATGCATTCACTCTTCTTGTCTATCCACCATTGCTATACGTTCACTCTCTCTACTCTACTACTATACGGATTACAATTGTTTTCTGATCATTATACTATTTGGTGATTAGTACTAGAACAAGTATTACTAGTGCAGATATTGGAAGGTGTTACTACTAGTACTAGCATTTACAAAGTCTCGAATATAACAAACATTTTTGGAAGGAATCACAAAAGTGGCAATGAGAATTCGCAACATCATATATATATATAATTCTGTCTTCAGGGTTTTTTTTAATAATACATTTTAAAATTTTCTTAATTGACTTATCACTAAGTACAGTATGCAAGTACTTTTTATTCTGTATTACATATTAAAAAAAAATCTCTAATAATCTAACAAGTGACCAGTTTCATAAATTTAGTTATTTGTTGAATTTTCTTACAATTTATTTGTTTTTCATGAAAGTGAATTTTTTCTATTTATTTTCAGATGAAGTTATAACTTTAAGGAATACACTTGACAAAAAAGAGCTTGAATTACAAACCTTAAGAACAGTAAGTAATTACAGTTGTTAAATATGTGTTTGTGTCTATTTAAAGGTAGTCAAATGTTTTTAATTATATATTCTGTGAACAGGTAGTTCACTATTTTAGTTACTGTGTCCGTAACAGTGTTTACATTTAGATAATTATAAGTCAACATATGAATAAGCATTGAAATATTCAAACAATTTATCACAGTTTCTTGGTTGTTGATCAAGTATTGATTACCAATGAATGTCTTTCTCAGTTGCTTTTATACTTTTCATTCAAAGGAATTTACCACATAATGAACTGTTTTACATTTTGTTTATATTATTGTTTCAGCTTTAAAAATTACTGGTTACTTTGTTCGTTTAAGAAAGTATGATTTTTTTTTTAAGAGAAAATAAATCATAAGAAGATTATGAATCCTGAAGCTCTTTTTTTAAATCCTTACTTAACAGACAAAAAAAAAAAAAGGGAAATTAAAATGATGTGATAAACTTGTCTTTTTTTTAATCTGTTATAATAAGAAAACAAAAGAAAAGAGAAATGATCAGATATTTTTTGGAATGAATAGTTTGTTTTAAAACTTTACAGGAATTTCATCAAGTCTTTTATGCTTGTTTCAAATTTTAGTCCAAGTTCATTACATTCACTTATTTGATAATACCCTAGGGAGAGGTATGAATCCATCTTTTGTCCTCACAGCTATGGGTAAATACGAGGACAGCCTAGGTTTTATGGGTGACAACCGATCTAGGAGAAGAAAAAACTCTGAATTTAGTACCTCCAATTATGGCTAAATAGTAGAGCAGTCTGGGCTCTGTAGCCATGGTTGGCAACCAGACTGGGAGAAGAACAACTCTGAATTCAAATTCAGATCTGACGTCATGTTCAATTTTGTTCTGGCAACTCCAACGACGATGCCTGTGCCAAGCTGTATTGGCCTCTGCCTTTCGCTTGGAAAACATTGGTGGCATGGAGAATGGAAACATACTACAGGGGTAACTGCCTATCACTCATAGAAAAAAAAAATCTGCCCAGGCCTGTGCTCTGAAGAGGGCATAACTCTTTGGGCACAAATCCATGGTTCCTCAAGACCAACAGATACCATACAGTCTGGTCTGCTTTTGATGCACTCATTTAGCTTCTAAATAGTGCATTGTGACGTCGTCCCCTGGTCGCAGCGCCAACTGTGACGTTCTATCCTGATCTACCACGGCACCAGTTGTGATGTCCCCAAACAGCACCAATTAGACGTCCTGCCGGCGGCGCCAGCTGTTCGCTCCTCGCTGCTCCGTTCGGTGTCGCTGCTCCAAACGTGACGTCCGCCTGTCGCGTCAGTCGTGTTGTCTCGTCCTGTGACGACCAAATGGCTTGGTATCAGTCGCGGCACCCAAATGTGACGTTCTAACCTCTTGGTGATTCGGGTGGGAATCTGGTTAGATTTGATATCAGCCTCGTCGTTCCCAACTCGCTTCCAATGCCTGGTTACCAAGGTAACTGCATTGATCTCCAGTCTGCCTACCCACGTTGTGAATTGATCTTAGACAGACGAGATCAAACAGTGGTTGGGGCCGTAATGCAAATTGAGTTCAACGGGGGTGATACTACACAAATATAAAAGAAAATAAAATGAAAACTCAAAAAGTTCAAAGTATCAAAGAAAAAGGTAACAAACTTTATGTCTAGTTGTTCGATACATAGGACTGCATCTATCTCCCGACCCGTTCTGTGGATTGTGACACGTCATTTCCGCTGGGCAAGTTTCAACGCTTCAAGTTGTTTGCTCTCTAAGAAATTGGTGTTTCGGTGTGTCTTTGGATGAAAGTTGAAAAAAAACTTATTTCGGTGGTCTGGTTCTAAGTCGCTCTTCAAAATAATTGTTCTTGGGTTGAAGAGGAGTCCGGAATTTGTGTGAATCTTGGTCAGCTATCTCCGAGGCGGTTTCAACTGGAGACTGACTCTGGGAACTCAACTCTGGAAACTAGAGCCTGGACTCTGATTTCTGCCTGTTGGGGCCTCGCTTTTATTGACGCCGACAAAAACCGGGCTGGGTCTGTTGGCATCGGGGGGGTTCCTCGATAATTCTAAATACATATCCACCTCTTTTATTTCTGGTTAGGGATTTTCCACTCCTTTCCATTTTTGGGAACCCTTCCTCACTCCCACTTTCTCACCATACCTCTGAGGGGCGTGAACTGCCCTCCCCACTTCTTTGTAGCAGTTTCTCATACTTATACTCTGGATGGGGCGTTGACAGTCTTCTTCGTGTGTCACGTGATCACTCTCGGCCAATGAGGTCTTGGTCGGGTATCTTTCCTCCTCCTTCGTGCGTCACGTGATCACCACTTGACCAATGATGTCTTAGTCGGGCGTGAACAATCCGTGGCTTTGTTTCGGGAAAAAAAAATATCTTGCTTAACTAAAAAAATTATCTCTTCTCTTTTCGCTTAAATCGCCGTATCATTTCTCTAGCCACGGACAATATGACAACTCTTGTTTTATACGTGGTGTTTGTCAGGTATTTTATCGCTAATTCATCAAGATGGGTGGTATTCTTAACATGGCTTCAAAAAAGAAATATCCCCAAAGTTTTCAGTCAGTCTGTCGCCTCCAAGGAAGAAAGAAAAACACTTCTGGTTCCCTATTCACTTTCCCTCGGTACATATTCCTGATAACATAATTTTATTATCGCAGGCCAACGTTGTTTCGTCGAAAAGAATTCGGTCAGCGCACTGCTTGTGTGGGATTTAATTTTTCATATCTGTCCAAAGTCCTTTTTAGTGGCCTGTTTCTCGTCACTTATCGAAATAGCATTTTCACTTGAATTTTTCCCTGGCCAGTGGTCTAGATAACACAGCCGTTATCAAAACACATCTGGTTCCTTCTTTCTTTTCCTTTTCTTTTTTACTCAGAAATTCCCTGTCATTGTAATGACACCCTTTTTCATTTGTTACTTATCAATATTTTCATTGTCTCTTAGCCGTGTGTGTGTCTGCTTATCACCTATGATTCGTCTCGCATTTCTTTCTGCCTTCTTTTCTTTCTTTTCCTTTCTCTGCCTCGTAAATGGTGCTACAGCATGATGGTAGTCATAAAACCTCAGCATGTATAGCTTGTTCTTTGATCATTATAGATTATGTCACATCACACAAATTCTATAATCTATTAGTGTTGTAGAGACACCAAATGTATTGCAGCTATGTCTAGGGCAAGATAGCCCGATAGAGCCCAGCCCCCTTCAGGTCAGTTTTGAATTCATTTTCCTACTAGACTGGTTACCACCTAAGATTAGAGAGCTCAGTTTACTTAGCTCTTTAACTCATGGATTCATTCCTTTTCTAACAGTATTTAAGGATGAGACATTTCACTGAGCGACATCAGCTTACATTGATGACATCTACACCAACAAAACCATAGTACCTGCTACACAGGTGAGACAGCATCTTGCATCTTGGTGAATTTAGTTTTGAGTGTAAAAACCCAGAACAACTGGAGGATGGTACTTGTGTGCTCGGCTTGCAGGTCTGGGAGGAGCATAATATGCTTTATTGGAAACATGGAAGCAAGTTTCCAGAGATTCCTGGACACATTACATGATACAGTGTGTTCTCATTATATGGGAAACTGATAGGACATTTTCTTGTGGGTGGTTGGATCTGCATGGCAACTGTCTTTATCAAACGCAGGGTGACTGCTGTCACTTCTGGCTGGGATGACAAAACAACTGATGCTCTCCTTAGAAACATGATAACGGGAGTCATTCCTAGAGTACGTCAAGATGATCCTGTATGCGGTAAATGTTGAGGGATGTGAATTTGAAGTCTGGGCCAATATGAGCTTCCTTGCCACAGGAGTGTCCCTTGAGGTCAATGGAACCATTATGGAAGATGCGTGTTGGTTGCATCCAGATAAGCATACGCAACATATCAACACAACAGTGTTGCATTTGTTTACAGATTCCACATGTGTGCATAAGTGGATAGCAGACATTCTTACGAGGAAGGCCAGGATACATACAAAGACTGCGAGCAAAATGCTCATTCAAAGGTGGTTAGACACACTAGTAAAGTTGCTAAGTTAATACAACTTATCAGTGGATATACAACTGGTCAGATCGAACTGGAATAAGGTGGATAGTTTAACAAGAATGCCCCAGAGATAGATCGATGCTGTTAAGAAAAAGGTAGAGATGATGGGACAGGTCTGTGCACCATCAGTGAATGACTGTAACTCAGATCTACTAAAATCTGTGCATTATCAAAGTAGATATCCTGGTATAAAACAGACCTATATTTCGTGAAACAGATTGATCCCTCTGTATCCAAAGTTGTCATCAGAGCAGTGGTCACCTGTGCAATGGCCAAAAGGTCAACTGAATATGAGCAAAGTGTAGCACCATGTTGAAATGGATATCATCCACTAGAATGGATACCACTATCCAACTCTGATTGACTGTGGCCCAACCTGGTTCACTATTTGAAAAAGATTCAATTTCTTGGAAGATGGCAAAAACTATATAGAACACTTTGTTGCTGAGGAAGATGAAAAAATTCTGGGAGGTTGGGATTATGAAGTTACCTGAACATAATTGAACAAAACAGTAAATATGTTTTGTTAGATTTTTGAAATGAGGAATTGATTTATTCAAACTATTGTTTCTATATTTGATTGTTATAGATGTTATTCAGCCAAGTAACTTCTGGTCATCTTCAGGTGTCCATATTTTATTAACTGATTATTGTATTATTTTTGTCCCTGTGATGCTGTTTCTTGTTCATTACTGCTTAGCCAGAGTTTTTAAATTTTACTACCTATCTTTATTAAACAAAATTAAGATCAAACAAAATGATCAGAACTAGTACAAACTCACCATGATAACCAAATATCAAACCCACCTGATATTAGATTTAAAATGTTCTAAAAAGACACCACCTAATATGTTTTAGTGGATATAGATATTGCTATCATCTACTGGTGTGAGTTCAGTCCCTGGATCAGGTAGTAAAATTCATATGCTCTGGTTAAACAGGAACAAACAAGAAATGCCATTAGAGGGATAAAAATAACAATGTTTACTATTGGTCAAAAAGGAACACCTAAAGATTGTTAGAGGCTATTTGGTCAAAATGTTTTTACAACAATGATGAGAACAATAGTTCAAACTAGCTATGCCTGTGGAAATTCCACGGAGTTTTTGTAACACTGATTTTTAGATTAAATTATGAACGTAAAAACTGTTGACTTGTCATCAAAATTGACATCAGAAATAAATTACTTATGCATTCTTCTTTGCAATTTTAATTACTCCTGTGAAAGTACTTTTGACAGGGAGTCCTGAAACACCAGGTGGAAGAAAGGATGGGTCTAAAAGATAAATTTACTTATCCAAAAATATTTACAATCACAGGTTGCACTTCTAAGTATCCATTTTCGATATATATTCAATGAAAATACACTCATGTTATACTATACAAGTAAATGTTCTAATAAAGTCTGCAGGAATTGCTAATAAAGTTTCATTTAGTTATAAACATGCATGTATATATAAATTATTTTTTTCAATACTATAGTTTAGACAAACTCAGGGAAATATATTCCTAACTACAACATTACATCTTCATTTGTGTCCTTTAAAGGTGTAAAGATAAATGTCACACCTGGTTGAGAAACATGTTGTTTCAGAATGAAAGGTCAAATTTAAGATTATACTGTCAATCTTCATCCTGAAACAAAACAAAGGCAATATGGTACTCACTAGTAAATTAAATTCAAATAAATTTAAAGATGAATCAATTGAATGTTTAACTAAATCAATTATAAATTAAATTAATTTATAAATATATTCAAATATGTAATTACAATTCAAAAAGAAAAAATCAATTACATTTAAATTTAAACATTGAATCAAGTAAAATCTTTAAAAACAATTCTTTTTAAAAAATTTAAAATCAATTTTGGTTTTCATCAGAATTGGAATTGACAAGGTTTAATTAAACTTTAATTAAAATAAGAGGGATGGTAAATTGCTCAGCAAGGGTTACAGACATTTAGACAGGATATTAGTATTAGGTATATTTCAAACCTAGACATACAGAGGGTCACTAATTTGATATATTTCATGGCTAGGTTTCCTGAGTACCATTTAATGTCTGACTTTATATGAATAAAAACTGAAAAAAAGGCCTTCTTCAAGGTACATTCAGAAAGGTAAACTATAACTTTACTATACGTAGGAAAGGTAGGCAGATGTAGGGTCTTAAATAATGTTTTTATTTGCAAAATAACTTTGGATCAGGTTAATTTGTGTCCATAAAAAATAAAATTGATGAATAATCTATTTCTGTCTGCCACATCAGGAGTTTAGTGATCTGCCTTGTTTGCGATAGAAATCCATAGTAAATTGATTACCTGGGAATTAGCTCACCTCTAAAATTGGTTTCTAACATTGCTATGGTTATGTATTTGATATATTTCATAGTAAGGGGTTCCTAGTATCTCATAAGACCCAACTTCATATGAAGAAACCCTTAAGAAGGATTTTTGCACCCAAAATATACTGTTTTGTGTCAGAAAATCTTTTTTGTCAGAATCTATCTTGCACATTTATAAATCTACCATTCGTCCATGCATTGAATAGTGCTACCACTGGTCTGGTGCTCCTGCTGTACATCTCAAGATTATTGAAAAAATTCAAAGAAGTCTCTTTCATGTTATTGATCCTGACCAGGCGTCTTGACTTCTACAAATATTTCCATGGCTACTGCTCTGACAAGCTGTTTTCCCTGGTACCCTGATTACATGAATTTAAGTGTACTACTAGATTAGCATCTAGGTCCCTCTGTTTTACTGTTGAAATAGTTAAATGTAACTGCCACTACTATTCCAACAGTTTCTTTTCTCACACTTCTCACTTGTAGAAATCTCTTCCGCTTCCTTGCTTCCCTGATAACTACAATCTTAAAAAATTTAACTGCAATATCAGTCGCCATTTTCTGTCTTTTTGAACTGCGTTCCTCTTTCATCCTGTCCTCAATCCTCCCTATTTCCAGTTTTCTCTTTCACTTTCACTCCCTGTAACCACTCTTGTACTAGTAGCATTACTGCCTTGCTTGAGGTGAAATAATTAAAAAGTAAAAAAAATCATAATATGAAGATAGATTATATTGAATTAAGGACTGAAAGAATTTAGCCAATGTTTAATTAAATAAAATAAATTACTAGGGCTTCGTATTTAAACCGTAAAATGTTGGCGTTTACTTGTTTGTTAGCCCTTGTTTTATAATTTTAACACCTGCATACATTTTAATAAATAAATTTGCATTGATTACTTGACCTTTCTTTTGAGGATTTTCAAAAGCAATTTGTACTAAAATCTTTACTTTAATTTTTTTATTTTACATTTATCAGTCTGAATAAATTGATTTCATTTCTTTTTAATTAATAAATTAAATTTGAATAAATTTAAATTTAAATCAACCATATTTTTAAATGAATCAATTATAAATTAAATTAAATAATAAATAAATTAAAATACTGAAAGGCATAGCCAGTGACCATAGCACAATAATATAGCAAGAAATCAAAAATATAGTAAATACAATAAAAGAGGGGCTGAAAAATTGTCTTATTTTTACTTAATAAACTGAATGAATATTTGGACACCCAATAATATAGAAAAAATTTTGCTGCTTAATATTATTGAAAATCAGGTTTTATTCTGTGTACAAGCTTCTGGTAAATCTATATTTAACCTATGCTCTGCTTATCTACTGACATATATTTATGTATGTTTAATGTGACACTTATACCTTTGAATATTTGGAACCTGATAATGTCAAGAAACACCTGCTGTCATAATCAGCTAGTTCTGAATTTCTCTGCTCATGATACTTTAGGGAACTAATAGAATTGATGTCTAGATGGGTTGAATAACAAATGAGAAAACAAATCAGCTTAATAGAGGAGGAACATTTAGTCTTCAAGTGATTTTTACAATGTTAAAATTATCACTTAACTAAAGAAAGAGTATGGGTCTTCAATATAACAACTTTTTTTTTTTTTGTAAACAATCACTTTAAATGAGACAATACCTGCAGAAAAAATGTGTAAATAAATTGCTGACATGCTTTTAAATTTGATATGAACAAATGTGAACTCTGTTTTGGACACCCTTTTAAATATACAGGTTTAAAGTTACCAGTTAATATCGGAAATAAGTGGAAATGTTTAGTTGAGAGAATAAAATACAAAATAAAAACAATCAAGTTTATTGCTTTTCTGGCTGAAAAGTTGTAACAATAAATTGATTGGAGCTCATACTAAGATTTACATGTAGTCTGGTACAATATAGTGTTGTAGTTCTGGGTTGATGAAATGCTATTAAAAATATTTTTTCTGTGTCAAGCTAAGAGATCCTATACTATGATCCACTTAAAGTAATAAAACTTGTCATGTCCATAAAAAAAATTTAAATTATTGTGTCAAAAAAAATGATAATAAAATAATTATAATAATAATAGTTATCATTAATTCACTCATCCTAAACCAATGAGAATCAACCCCACTTTTTTCCTTTACGCATACAAACATGTAATATTCTCACTATTGGACAGGCAGTTCAGATGGACATGTCGTTAACACATGTGTCAATGAAAATTTAATCTCTTTTTCCTTTTTCAGGCCATAATAGTAACGTTTATCTTTTTAGCTCTCAACAAAAATTTGAAGTAAGAAAACCTGAGACACTTCTTGTATATTTCTAACTCAATTATCTGGACAATCATTACAGACATCTATAAAAAAAAATATACAAGAAAAACTGTATATACTTTGCTTATTCTTTATCTTATCCTTCTGTCAGATTCTGATCCACATTTGACCTACATTTTACCCCCAAACTCATAATCTTACTCAGTATTACTGTCTCTCATTTCTGCAACACCACATAACGACCACAGATAATAAATAATACTCTTTTTGTTGTTTTCATGTCTTACTGTTTCTCATTTTTATGTGTGTTTTTGTATATATAAATGTTAGGGGTTTATAATTATTTGCTCAGTTATAACTCTCCTATAAACTCTTTCAGGGTTGTCATGTAGTCTTGTTACATATGCATATCTATACATCATCATATCTGGGATGTAATGAAAGAAATCCTTTCTGCTTTTGATTATGTTGATTATGGTATTTTTAAAGGTTAGTTTTTTCTGGTACAAAGCTACATTGTACAGCATCCAATGAGAATTATATGAGTGAATTGGCTTGTGAAAAGTGATTTCTAACCCCACTGCACTACAGTATATGCCCTATTAGGTATTTATTAAGTTTAGTCTTGTCAAATTGTAGTGGTAAGATTGTGTTGCATCTTTCTTTTGGGGAGGGCTTGCTCATCTTAAAAAATTGAGATTTGAAATCCTGGCATTGATATATAAGTACCACAGCCTCAAGTCAAGCTCTTGATATTTGTGATCTGAGGTGCTGTTATGTTCTTGATTCATGTTCCATTTAAAATGTAGATTGATACTTTCAGTCAGTATTTTAATGCTTTTAGATTTTGAAAATATGTTTTGACATGGTATATTATTGCTTATTAAATCAACCAGGAAGAGGGAAATGTTACTTTTAAAAACCTTTTAAGGAAGTTAATTTAACTAAGAGTTGTACCTATCTGGAAGTAATCAGTTCATTTCTGTATCCATGTCGGATAGGAAAGCCACACTTTTGTGTTGTAAAATACTTGGTATAAATTGAAACTATAAATGACTACTGATTAAATTCTAATTAAATCTGTCACTTTATAATTGTATGTATCCAGAAGTGATAATGATTACTTAATAATCACTTTAAAAAATAATAACTTAGCAATTGAATATGATTTTTATGTTATAATTAAAAAGGAAATTGAAATTGCTAAAAAACATCACGAGGAAAGATTAGACAAGCAGAAGTTTGAAGCAGATGAAAACATCAAAGAAATCACCAGGAAACACAAGAAAGAAGGTTCAGTATGAATTCTTACCTTTTCTTCAGATAATATTTATGTTAGTGGGACATTATTTATTTAATAAATTTTACTTAATCTAGTCCTTCTTTAGGTGCCATGTGTGTGTGATGCCCGCTTTGGCAGTCATGTCTCTTTTAGATTCATGATTAACTTGGTAGAAGAATACCCACAGTAGGCTTCTGTTACTTTTTGCAGTAGACTGGTTACCAACCAAGGCTATAGGACCCAGTCTGTCCTACTATTTAACTCCTAGCTGGGAGAGAAGAGATGTATTCATACCTTCCCAAGGGTATTTGCACATAGGTAAATGTAACAAACTTGACTGAGTAGGTTAAGTAGGTTGAACTCACTTAAAGCAATCTCACTTGATGTGCTTTGTATACATTTAGATTATATGCATTTTTAAAAAGAAATATTTTCATGTATTCATATTCAGTTTTGTTTCTTATTAAAGGATTATCTTATGATACAGGATTAAATGTTATATAACATTGCAAATGGAAAAAAAACTTTGATGAGAGAAACCCTTCAATTTCCCTACCTTTTCTGTCAATGTAGAAAGGAGACTTAGATTATCCAAACAGAACTTTGGAATAGGACAACAATCTATAGTTAATCTGATTCTTTGGTATTTTGCATAGCTGGAAATAAAAAAGCCTCCAACAAATAAGTGTCTAGTGAAATATTTAATAAAATCATTAATATCTCAATTTGGTTTCATTCTAATGCTGTTTCTCTTGTGTAAATTTAGCAAACAGTCAGCCGTTCTGGTTCACCAAGTAATGGACCAAAATTTTCAATCTGTCAATAATGGTAACTAATATGTCTCCTGAATACTGTACTTTTCTCTCCTGCTTGATACCAATGTGTGTTTTTTCAGTCCTCCTCCTTAATAGGCTTATGGCCAGATCATGTTGAAACACTGGTTTTCATAAGATCACTGAAATTAAGCAATGTCGAGCCTGGTTAGTACTTAGATGGGTAGGCTTGGATGTGTGGGTGGTGTAATGGACAAAAGCTTGAAATTGGAAATTGGAGGACAGAATTTCAATTCCAGTTTGGTTTGCTATATTCACTTATGTGAAAATACCTTTGGGAAAGGCATAAATTCACCTCTTCTCCTCCCCAGCTATAGGTTAATTTGTAGGACTTGTATCAGTAAAATCATTATCTCCAAAAATTCTTACAATCTAAAAATATTTTATGACTTTAAATAACCTGTTAAAGGTTGATAAGCCATAAAAAACAATTCAATTTAATCAATCCTCCTTGGTGAATCTTTCCTTTTTATACAATGAATTATTTGCTTGTACATGTATCTTTCATTATAAAACACTGTTCTTCTTGGTGAGGACGATTTGCATATTTTTGTAATTGAGTTATCAAAAACAACAGTAGAAAACCAAAATTGGTTTAACAACAAGTTTATTACCTTTTGCTACAGGTAAATATAATGTAGAATAGAAACTAAGGAAGAGAATGTTTAGTTGTGAATGACTGCTTTCAGCAAAGGCTACTGCTGCTAATGCTACTCCTCTTGATGTAGGAGCATTTGTATGTCTTTTGTCTGACAGCCGAGTTCAAACTTGTAAAGAAATATTCTCCTTCACAACACATATTAAGGATAATAAGGATTATTTGTTTGTATGCACACAAATTCCATGAACATAGCACCTGGCTGATATAAAATAAACATGTATTTGCATTGTTCTCTCTGGGGTAACTTAGTGCTAATTTTATTATCATCAAATTGAATGCCATTGATGATGCATCTTTTGAGGTAATCTGTGCCTTCCATTTTTATTAGTTTCTTCAAAAACGTTATTACATTTTTATTCTTTTGTAATTTAGCACTAATGAATCTTTATATTGCAATGTGTATTTTTGTTCTAGTTGGCTTGAATCAAAATATGAATATCAGAATAAGCACATTGGAATCATCTACAGATGGACCAGTAAAATTAATATTTTTTGCTTTGTAGAGTCATGAGAATTCTAATACTGAAAAATTCAGGCATTTACTCACCCAAAAATGAAACATTTTCTAAAAATTACATAATTGTAAATTTAAAAAAATATTCATGTTATATTTATGTTTTATATTTGAAAGCTGAAGATTTGTATTTTATGTTTTATATTTGAAAGCTGAAAACTCCTCGTAAAAGCCAAAGTAGTAAGAGGAGTCATTATGAAATCTTCCCGTGTTTAGTCAATTTCTTGCCATACAAAATCTGTCATGCAAAAAAAAAAATAAAAACTTTTTTTCACAATTTTTTTTTTTTTTTTTTGGCAAAACACCCCTCAACAATCTGGAAGATAAAATTTTGGATTTACACTTTATCCATATTCTTCTTTACCTTTTCTTTTGCTGTGTGAAGAACAAGTTGAATAGTTTTACAAGGCTAAATTTTCACCCCATTCTCGCCTCAACCTTCCACAATATTCTTATAAACTAAACTGGATATTCTGTGTAAAGCTGAAATCAATTTAGAATCTGTTTAATTTAATCATTATTTATATTAATGAAGCTTTCAAATCTTATAAATGTTCTTGTGCCTCTTTGGTAGATTGAATTGAATTTATTTGACTGTCTTTGAAGTATTGTCATTATTAATTTCTTTTTAATTAGCTCTTATTTTAATCATATTTTTGTTGTTTGTGATGTTCAGACTGTAGAATGCATAAATTAGTTGATTAATACAAGGAAGAATAAAAATAAGATCAAAGGAACTAATTAAAAAAACAAAATTAATGAATTGATTGTAATTTATTGTTTTTGTTATTGCTATTCAACTGGTCATTTTTATTTTCTTAAAGAAGAGGAAAAAGTAAGCCAACTGGAAAAAGCTTTGAGCAATAAAATTAATGACATCAAAGAGCTGGAGAAAAGTTTACTGCAGCTTGAAGACAAGAAACAAAGAGAAATAATTTGCCTGAAAATTGAAGTGAGTTTACTTTTAAATATAATCCTTGCTATGTTGTTTAGAATGACAGATGCATTGAGGAGTAGCTGCACAGGGTGCAAAATCGCTCAGTGATTGGCAAGTTTATTGTCAGGACTGGGAGTGAATTGCAAGTGAAATATCCACTTCCAATATTTTCACTACAAAAATGTGTAAAAATCTTGCCTAAATAACTAGACCAAATCTAACCAAACTTATTTATGTGGTGAAAAATTAAGACCAAGTTAGTTTAGGGTAGGCCAAGTTTTAACACATTTATTGGCAAAAATGTTGGGAAATTAATTAAAAAAGTGGTGAAAGAAGACCTAAAATTTCCTCTTTTTCATTTACTTTAATATCCTTTTATTTACCATAATATCCTTTTTGTGACTGCCTGCAGAGACTTATTTCATTAACAGCATGTCATGAATTATTTTGGCAGTGGTGGTACTCAGTACTTCCTCAAACATGTGCAGTGTGGTCGGAAGTTCATGCCGGTCAAAACATGAAATATGTTAAAAAAACAAAAAAAAGTGTTGTTTAATTCTGTTTTACTTCAGATGAGGCACAGATTGAAAACTAATACATATTAATGTTTTAAGATGTATTCCTGGGATGGTAAACCCAGCATTTCTTTGTAAAATGATAATAATGGCAATTTTTCTCCGTGCCTCAATTGGTAGATCATGGCATTTCAATGAATATATAAGATTTAAACATAATGATCTTATTGTAACTCAGTGTTGTATATTCCCATATACAGGGTTTTGATGTGAAAAAATTCACAAGTTTTATGGCACAATTTTGATTGTTGTTAGTGATGGCAAAAGCTTTGCTGGGTGATTTTTATAGCCTTTGCTGCAATAATAATAATAATAATATTATCTAGTGTGGAAGGAAGAAATCACAGGAAAAGAGAACACAAAGATCTACAGAAAAACCAGTCAAGTTATCAAGAAGTTTTTAAAAATGTCACTCCCAGATGAAGATAGCAACAATCACATTGTTTCCCCATTTGTTCTTTCCACTGGCTGTTACTACACAGATACCAGGGTCAGTGGATTGTTGCCAATCTGATGAACATGTACAATATGATGAAACTAAATATGCACTATTGACCAAGAAAGATATATGTTGCTTACATTTTGATGTAAATTGTGATAAACCACAAATTTCTGATGATCTACATATACAAATGGTGAAGATGGGTGCTAAGGCTTTTCAGAACAAAGACGGCTCTTTCAGAGTTACAAAAGATCAGGAAGTTATTGAGAGCCAATCTATCAAAGAAATAATGAGAAGTGAAATGAGCACAAAACATGTGGATCACAATCGCAGCTTCACAAATTACTAGTTTCAAAGAAAATTACAGGACAGGTCTACGATTCCGTGTAATTGGTTGTTGTACTCTATCAAAAATGATGCGGTGTATTGTTTTTGCCGTTTATTGTTTTCAACAGCCCTAGTCAACCAAAGCACAGTATTTGAAAAATCTTGTGGATTTCAAAAATAGAAAAAAAAATGCAATGAAGGAATACCAGAACATGAACAGGGCACTCATTGTCATTTCTTGCATGGAAAGACTTTGAGAGATGCATATCAGAAAGGTCTACAATTGACAGAGTAATATTGAAGCATATGGAGGAACAGAAGCAATTATGGAAGGACCTGATCATGCGTTTTGAGAAATCATTGCATCAAGTAATAATCTCAGTAATTTTCTTACACTCATTAAGCTACTTAGCAAGTACAACCCTCTGTTGCAGTGTCACTTGGATTATGTCAAGTCACATCTATATTTTGTAACATTTTTGTCTGGCAAGATACAGAATGAGCTCATTGAGTTACTGGGTAAGAAAGTACATTGGTCTATCCTATAGAGAGTCAAAAAAAAAAATACTATAGGATTATGTTTGACACAACTCCTGATGTTTCTCACAATGTACAATTGCCTGAAATTCTCAGGTTTGATGATGTTGACAATGAATTTAAAACTGCTGTAGTCAAGGAAGTATTTATTTTTTTTAAATTCATGAAAAATACATTACAGAAGACATTACCTCAAAATTGGAATGAGGTGGTCTTGATTTGAAAGACTGTTGTGGACAGACATATGACAATACTGCAACAAGGGCTGGGAATGTGTCCAGTGCCCAGAAATGCATATCATAGAGAAACCCAAAAGCAATCTTTGTGAAGTGTAAAAACCATTCTTTGAGCCTCATAGAAGTGCATGCAGCAACAGAACACATGTTTGCTATATCACTTTTAGGAGTTCTTGATTCATTGTACAATTGATTCTCCAGCTTAACAAAAAATTAGCATTTGATCCATCCCATTTGTTGGCCACTGGTTGTGGTAAGGGGTGCTGATTCAAGCTCTTGCAACCCCATCTCCCCCTGCTCTGAACCAAGACCGTAGCACAGTACTTGAATTTCAGAATTCTACCAGCATAGGAAAAAAAAAAGGAAATGAAGCAGAATAAACTTTAAATGACAACTGAATAATTCTTATCTAATTCTATCAAAGCAGACATTTAAGTCATTACTTAAAGCTCAATGTATTCTGTATGTCTTTTGTGCTTTAGCTTAGAAATTATTTTTCATTGATTAAATCAAATCACACTAGTTTGTGTCTTATCATTAATGAAAATAATGTTAGCTTCAGAAATACAAATGGCTATGTTATTAGCATGTTTGTTTTTCTTTTAAGAATATTTATTATTTCCAGTGATTACTAATAAAAGAGATGGAATAAACTATGCATTGCACACTCTTTCAGTAAGTTTGGTTATATTTGAAATATTGCTTTTAAAATATTTTACTCATGACTCATATTTATTTGTTATAAAATAATAAAAATAGAACATTCACTTAATTTTTTCACAGAAAATAATAAAAAAAAATGTATCCTTTAACCACTAGTGATCAGGATATTTTTTACTTTCTTTTTGCAGAACAAATAAATTTCTCTTTCAGATATCTCATTAACCAGTTCTGTAATGGAGTTGATGTAGTTGTTAATTTAAGTTAACCTGTGTTATATGTATTAGCAGTTGATAGAGGATTCTTTTTGTCTTTTTTTTATACTGAAAATGAAATGAATAAAATGTACAACAATAACATAAACAATATGACTTTGAGACATGTGTTGAAATTAATGACAAGAATGTGTATTTTTCTTTTCATGGATGTTATTTACAGTATTGGTTTTGTGTTTTGTTAAATGTCCTCAGAGTCATTGTCTTTTTTTGCTTCTTTAAAATTTGGGCTTACTTGTTTATAATTGTTCCAAGAATTTTGTGTTTAAGGGAAGCTTTCAAAACTGTCAACTCTCTTCATGGAGCAAAGAAGATACATCTGTGTTGTTCTTTTTACTACTGATACAGCCATCTTGCTTGTGGTAGAAAGGTTGTTTTTATAGTGATGAAATTTTAGATCTTGATTTCTAGAATGATAAAATATCATCATCAATCATCACTGGTGAAAAGGTTGTTTTTAGAATGATGAAAATTTAGACCTTTATTTCTAGATTGATGAAATATTATCATTATCATGAATCATAACAGTTCCAAGGGGTTAAA
The DNA here is from genome assembly GCA_903632075.3 of Acanthosepion pharaonis. Lineage (NCBI taxonomy): Eukaryota > Metazoa > Mollusca > Cephalopoda > Sepiida > Sepiidae > Acanthosepion > Acanthosepion pharaonis. The sequence continues at coordinate 2,522,524 of CAHIKZ030002301.1, read as the reverse complement.
ATAAACAAGCGTTTTTATCTTCTTAAAGCCATTTTCCTCTTTTTGGTTTCTTCATTTCTTTACACATAGATTTAATAGCACAGACTGAGACATTGGTATTTACAACAGAATTTAACTAAGTGATTCTGTATTACTTGAAAGTGGGTAGGCTATGCTGTTTTCCAATATTACATGAAATTTCAGCATAAACATTTGAATTTACAAAATCTAGTCAACAGCACAATGTGACTTTAAGAGATGCTGAGAAGTTTTCAACTCTACTAAGGAGGGATTCCAAGATGAATTCTGATGTTTGATCATTTGGTCCGATTTTGGGAAGTGAGAAGGGCTGAGAACTTTTCAGCATGCCAACATGTATATTTATCAGTCACATAGCCTGATCTCTGTTGCTTAGTAATGAGATATTATGATAACAGGAAGCATCAGTTAAAACCAATAAGTGAATATGCTCCATGTTATCACAACAATGGTATATCTTATTAGTAAGTAGGGGAGATCAGGCTGTTAATACATTGCCTTTTATTTCGTTCTAGTTTTTTTTCAATGATTTAAAAAATAGATTTGTTTCTTACCTGGGGCAATAAAGTTAATTATAAAATTCTTTATGCAAAACATATAATGAATACAATTGCAAAATTTTTTTTTAATCAAATTCACTCCCAAGCAAAGCAGTAAAACCACTAAGTGACAAGGGGTTACTGGGTGTGAATGAATTTTAAAAGAGAAACATTATTAAAAAGTGAGAACAACAGAAGAGTGATCAAGAAGACAGTAGATAATGATTGACATTGCATTTAAATTTTTGGAGATCAAACTTGTCTGGAAAGCAAGAAGCTGGAAGAGAGTTCCACAAGTGAGAAAAGAAACTGTTAGCATAGAGTTTACAGTTACATCTAGCTGCCAATTCAACTGATAATTGATGAGACCTTGTTGCTACTCTAGTACTTCACTTAAATTCATAAAGTCTATGTTCCATAGCAAAGACCTCATCCAAACAATTATCATGAAAGTATTTATAGAAAAAGCACAGTTTTACAGTGGTGGGAAAGTGACTGAAACTAAGATGCCAGATCAGGACCAATAATATTGCTGATTCTTTGGCTTTTATCAGAACCTCTAAATATGTAGAAATTTGAATATTTCTCTCATTTTGGAATGAGGAGTTATTATTTACATTCAGACTATTTTCCTCATCTTTGTTGTTATTATCATAATACTAATAGAAAACAAATATGGGGACAGTAGTCTGTGTCTGCATAAGGTAAATATATCCACATTTTTTTGGTGGTACAGGTAAACTAGTTGTAATAACAATGACCAAACAAAAATACTGCAAATTAAGAATCTGAAGTTTTTATAAAAATGTCTTATCATATTCTAAAAACTAGATGTTCCTTGTTTGATTTGCTTAAATATATATATTTAAGATATTTATTGTGTGTTATATATATCAACTTCATTTTTACATTTTAATTCATATATCACAGCTTCATAAATGCTGTAGTTTTTCTCCTCAATTCTTCTAAATTGATAAATTATTCCAGATCAGTCAGACTTGAAATCCAGACCAAATTCCTTGTTTATCTTTGTTATGTAAGCATTTGACAGGTCAGAGAGTAGGTAATATTTATAATTTTTTTGGACTTAATAGACTTTTATATATTAAAATTAAATAAATTAAATTAAATTCTCTTATATTTTAGATCTTTTGACCAATATACTAAAAGATTGCTAATTTATGATAATTCTAATATTGAATAGATTACAACATACAATATAGATGAGTGGATAGTGTAATGGTTATTGGTGCTGAAAGTGGAATCAGTAAGCCAAGTTCTAGTCTCTTGTGTCCACTTCACTTGGTAAAGTCATGAATCCATTTCTTGCAACCTTCCTTCAAGCTATAGATTAAATAACAAGGTAGACTGGGTTCTCTAGCCTTGGTTAGCAGCCAGACTAGTAAAGGACAACACTAAATTCCAAACATTGGAGAAAACTATCAATGCAAAACCATTCCATTATCTTTTCCAAGAAGTCATAGCAATTCAAAGATCATAAAGAAAAGAAATCTGTAGAGAGCCATGATTGCCTACAACTTGAAGTGTTATGTGTGGCATTTAAGAAGAATCTTGAAATATTTACATTTCTTTTTACTTATATAAAAATTAACATTTTGTGTGGTTTCTCTTCATTCATGATTTATTTATCAACTTCTTATTGCTAAGTTGGTCAGTAGTGACAAAGAGACTGTCTGTAAAACATTTAAAAGTGACCCACACATGCTAGCCTAAAATACTGTATTTCAGTAGGTTTTTGTCTTCAGAATTATTCCACTAAATGTTCAGAGAGTGGGCTTGTTGACTTCAAACCAATTGAAATTTTTCAATGTGAGTTGTTGGTCAAGATTGTATTGTAACCAATCCTTTTAATCCACCTAAAATAGATTAAACTGCCCTAAAGAAAAAAACAACAAAAAAAATGGGTTGGCCTGAGAGAGGAAACTGATTGAAGTCATCGTCTAAGTTTTGGCTTGGTGCATGACATCTCTGGTAAACTTATCAGTTATTTCACTGGGCAAGTTGCCAATCAAGTTTAAACTGAGAAGTAAAACATTCACATTTTAATCATGATAAATTAGATAGATTATTTTTCAACAACTAATTACTCCATGGAAATTGACTTTCCTTACTAAAATGAACATCCAAGGCATACTTTTTCATTTTATTTTTACCCAAAAGGAAGCTAATTTTGACTAAATCATTCATATTCCTATTCTTGATCTATATACTTGTAAAATCTAGTATCATCACTGTAAATATCTAATTAGTCAAATAAAGCTAGATGAAAATGTTTAGGATATTTTACTCTTAAAATTAGGAAAGTTACCTGTAATATTTAAAAATTCCTTGTTATATTCTGTCTTGTAAGATTGTTGTTATTTAATAAGCACAAGTGAGATTCCAATGCTGATGATTTACAAATTCACTTTGTTGACTATTATACTATGATGAGGCACCTTTGTAAAGATTGATGTTTACCATGTCAAAAAAAGATTAAATAGGAGAGAATAAATAAGTAAAATAAAGAGGACAATTTTGTTATGTTGTATGATCAACACAAGTCTCTTTTTTAGATGTTTAGTTTTGATGAAACTGGAGTATCTTCTCAGATAACAAAGTGTGTATGGTTAACTTTTAGACCTAATTTTAAGAAATTAAAAATTTAAAGTTGACAGAATTGTATCAATCATATTGATAGAGTAGTTAGTTCTTTCTTTTAGGGAGACTTTTCCTGAATTATAACCAGTCTGATTTCTAGATTCAAAGAGTTCTTGATGTTTATTCAGTTCAGATTATTACATCAGAAAGCTACAAATTGCTTATAGTACCTAGTGTTTTGATTAAAATACTCACTTGGATCAATAGTTGCTTAACTTTGATGCTTTCAAGTTGACTTGGCAGCCATCAGATTCAAATTTGATCTGTTAGATTAAAAAATGATCAAGTATGATTGGGCTCAGATTTCAGATATTTTTTTCATGAATACTGGATCAAAAGTAATCTTTCAATGAATAGAATATTATAAAATTCTATTTTCTGTTTATTTAGATAAGTAAAAATTAAAATGTTACTTGCTGAAAATTTCCAGGTACACCTGTAAGTAGACTTTTTTTAAAAAATTGGCTGTCTGAATATAATTCATGAAAATATTGACTTTGTGATCATTTAATGATACATTTTCAAAATAGATACCACATGATCTTCAAATAAAAACTTGTTGCTAAGTATTATTATCACTCAACTGATTTGGTATTTCAGATGCAAATTTAGCTTGAAATCTGTAGTATTTTTATTTTGTTGTTATAATTATTATTATATATTTGATGGTTTATAAGAACACCCAATTATTTACAATATAAGCTGAAAATTTTAATATCTGTTGCTTCATGCCAATAAAAATTGTAAAAATATTGACTTTTATAATAAAATCTAATGTAGCGTAAAAGTATCTATGATGAATTCTTGATAATTTCCAGACTTTTTCTTTGAAAAGGAATATGCATCAAACCACAAAAGTGGTTACATCCTTCAAACCACAAATACCTTTTTATGTATTTTCCCCACTTAGAGTTTTCATATCCTGTGACACTCCTGTATTTTAGTGTTAGTTTTACTAGATACGTGACTTTGGACTTGAATCATTTGATAGTTATATTTGTATGATTGAGACATTGTCAAAATAACATGAAAGAAGAAATAAATAAGAGAAAAACTTATAAAAATGAGTCTTTTTTTTTTTTAGTTCTTCTTCTTTTTGTTATATTTATTACATTTTTTCTCTTGCTTGAGTAAGTCCATGTTTTGTTTGATTTAATCAACTCCTACTGAATTAGGATTCTGAAACTAAGCTATTAGCGTATGGCACTCAATTTTTTAAAAGTTTAAATCCACCAGCCATAATATTACCGTTAGCTAGCAAGGCAGATTAGGCAAAAAAGAGCTAAAATTTTAAGGAAACTTTATGCAGTAATGGGTTAGGTAGGTAACTATTTTCACCAAGTAAAATGTTAGTCCTGCCAATACAAACTGAATTTGAATTTCTTGGTTGTGTAGTCATATCCTTCTATAGCAACACCTAAAACAATCTTGATTGAAGTTGAGAGCCAGGCTACTGCAATTTCATATATATAGAACTAATATATAAAACATTATATTTTGAAGGGATTCCATGTACAGTAAAAGTGGAAATAATGTAATATGATGCAGAGTGCTAAATTTTTTAATTTAGTTATTATTATTATTATTATTAATATATATGATAAAACCCTTCAGGAAGTGAAAGCTCTTTTAACCTGATTGATTAATTTGTTTTTCTCAGCTTATCAACCCTTTGAATAAACATATTGTAGATTGTAAGAATTTTTTTTTTAGAGTAGAATGTTTGGCATTAAGTTTTTTTTGAGATAACAATAATTTTTTTCAGATCAAACTTCTAATATTTAACTTATAGTTGAGATGAGAAGAGATTCATATCTTTTCCAAGGGTATTTGCACATAAGGGAATGTAACAAACTTGGCTTTTTAATTTCTCATTCAAAGCTGCTATCTATTACACCAATCACACATCCCCTCTGACCTAGTAAATTAGTTTTGAAGCAGGCACCCAATCTTCAAATTTTAGGCAATTCTTTGAAATCTAGAGGGTGGCCCCAAACTTTTGGTCTATAGTGTGAAAGAATATATGTTTTAGGAAAATACTAATTAGGCATTACTGAATATAAATTCTAATCTTGGCCTCAGTAAAAAAAAACAAAAACAAAAAAAACTTAAGTTTTTCTTTTCTGTATTTTCTACTTGCTCATTTATATTTTTCCTTTCAAACATTCTGTTGTTAGTTTTGGAAAAAAAGGTAATATCATTTCAAAATTGAAATTTGAGTAACTCACATGTTTTTTTTTTTTGTTTTTTTTTTCAAATTAAATTGCCCAAGATCTTATCCATTGCACTCAGAAAGCTTGTCAATTTATGCATGTTAGATTTATACACTACTACAAGTATAGTAGCTTGGAGGTTGAAGCTACCTTGTCTGCTTGATAAAATAATGTCCCTACCAGAAATGTTATGTAACATGATCTATATATCAATGAGAATAGTTAGGAGTCATGAATTAATCAAATTGATTATTTATTTACTCTGAATTCAAACTAAACATGACTCATCAATGTGGGTACTATTACAGTTTTTTTTATTTATAAAATCTGGTTTAAAATGAAATTAAATTTTATTAACTTTTTGCTGGTATACAAAATAACAATTGTGTTTCTTTCTTTAATTTTAAAAATTGTTTAATTTGTTAAAACTTCGTATGTTTCCTATTTTTTCCTAATCAAAATAAGAAAAATGCTTGTATTAGAGTTGATGTTACATGCAACATCAATGTCCTACTTTATTTTTTCTGATTTATTTGAAGAAAATCATGTCTAACTCCTAATGAACTTGATACTGTGTTGATTGTATTACATATTTGATGAAGATCTGATTTGAACTCTTTACAATTGTCATAAAGTTAGCATTTAAAATTTTCAGGCATTAGATCTAAAGATAGATTTTGAATGGGAGCACAATTTCTGTATCCCTACTCCTTATATTAGTGGACCTATGGTGCTGTAACAACTGCAATATGTACATATTTCTGTCTCACTATCCATTATTGAATAATTTCCCAAAGTATTAAACTTAATACAATTAATTATAATGCTTTATGTTTATAGTTGAGAAAAACAAAAAATAAGATTAAATGTAATAGGTTGGATTTTCATTACTTTATATCTTCATATCTGTTCAGGGATTATGTGTTACAAATGAAAATAAAGTTGCCAGTCATTAATGATGACAACAGGCTATCAACTTTTCATTCATAAATTTCAATTAAAAAATAATGATTATCAAGAATAAAAATAATACACTTTTGGGGCATTTTTCACCTTGTTTAGCATAAAAAGTTCTGATTGGTTTTGAATTTATTGCTGAAGTGTGTTTTTTTTTTTCAACTGAAGCATCAATGTTAATGTCTTTTTTGTTTTTCATGTTTATTAGCAAATCCCATTTCTCTTTCTTTATTTTTGCAGTTTGAATCCAAAATCAAGATGCTTCAACGACAAAAGAATCAGAGTAGTTTTTGCAAATCTTCCACAGATCAAGATATTTTTAGGAGGGTAACTCTCATTTTTGCCTATATTAATCTTTATAAAAACAAACAAAAGCAATAACTAGTTTTTGTTCTTTGTGAATACTTCTGCTTTGATAATAATAATAACTATCAATATATGTAAAATTATATAATTTAATGTATGTCAAAGTAGACAGAATTTTTTTTTCAATAAAGTGCTTGACAGATATCTATAGCAATAATTATTGTATTAAAAATATTAAGAGTTCTAAGTACTTATTGAAGACTGACTCAGTTTTGCACTTCAGGATCTGAAATATATTATTACAATATTCTTATTCGAATTTTGAAGAGTGAAAAATAGTAAGACTTGATCTTCAAAGTACCCTGAACATTTAATTTTTTTTTTTTATAATAATAGTATTTTAATTAGGCTTTACTGAATATAAATTCTAATCTTTGCCTCAGTAAAAATAAGTTATTTATTAAATGTGAGTTGAAAATATATCATTTTCATATCAAATGAATACTGAGATTGTTTAATTTAAAAAGACCGTTAAATCTTACTTTCATCATACACGGGTTACGTCCCTTTTGTAAGTTTCTGACATTTTCATGCCTATTAAAACCTTGGCTCTCCAAACATCATTTCCCTTGTTGTTCCAGGGTCCCACCACTATAACTTAATTAATTTTGGTACAAGCGACTTTGTTTTAACATTGTTTCATATATGAGGCAAAGATATCATAGGTATTATTTATTACCCACGACCCACCAGTGTGTCATTTGATACCTGAGTTCATTTTACAACCCAGGGTCCCATACAATCCACATGAATGCATAAAAAAATGACCTCAAAAACAACAGTAGAAATTCCAAAACGAGAACGAAATAAAAGACAAAAAAAATCAAAAATATTTAATGTTTTTTTTTTTTTAAATAAAATGTGGTTCTAGTGTTCCATGATGTCATAGGGTATCAACCATAGCATTCCAGTCCCAATAATCCTCATAGAAAAGAAACTGGAAAATGACTCACTGGAGGGCCATGTGGGCCTTGCAGACATACTACCACAACACTCCTGTGGGTCGTGTGGGAACCATGTTAACAAATAAGCACTTTTGTGAAAACTAGCATTCTATTTAACTCCACATGCTGGTGCATTTGAGAAATACAACTGATTTCAAACTCAGTTAAATTTCCTTTTGAATTTTGTAGTCACATATTCCAAACAGCATCTTTATTCCTGGTATCATTGGGGATTTTAAACTGTTAAAATCATTAGACACCTTTCCTCTCTTAGGCAAATAATCAGATTATTCTATGAACATTTACATATAGATTTTATCTTATGAAAAGCAAGGCATATTTTTAAAAAAATAACTTTTAATAGCTGCAAACAGAAAACAGATTTAAATGATTTTTTTTTATTACTTGATTTTAAAAACTCTTTAATTTTACATTTCAGAAATTGCATCATCTTAAAGAAGATTATGAAAGCAAGATAGTAGAACTGAAGGAGACAATTTCTAATTTGGAAAAGAAGATCGCCATGACTTCTATGTACCAGCAATCAACAAAAGATAGGTTATCATTGCCACTTAAAAAGAAGAGATATTGATGAGTAACGGGAAATTCATTTACCTTTATTAAATTCATAAATCTGCTGAAGATTTTAAAATATTTCTAGTAAATAAAACTATATTATCAATTAATTTGGCAAGTAGACAATAATGTTGTTTTTAATCATGATTTCTTTTGTCATTTTATCTGGGATTGAGATAGTATTTACCCACCTCCCCATGAAGGCAGAATGGGACACACAAGGTTGTTTTTAATGTGGTGTGCACATTTGTCAATCTAAAAATTGCCTAGGCTCTGCAACCAGTCATACTGGTGTTGATACTTCACTGACCTTCTCTCTTTTAATTCAGTGAAGGAGGTGCTGCTGCAGGGTTGGAATCCCCAGGACCAGGCACTTTTCCATTAATGAATAGTATAGATACCATGCATTGATCCCAGGCTGAGAAGCTTCAGCCATTTTTGTTAACTTTTCTACTGTTTCAAATTTGGCATTACTTGCAGCAATTTTTATTGCTTGAATGTTGTTTTTCCTTCCTTATAATGATGATCTACAAGTTTTTTATTGGATTAATATCTAGAAAGCTTGGGGTCTGTTCCTTTAATTTGAAACCTTTTTTTTTTTTAGTAAGGTCAATAATTGATTTTGCAGAATGTGAAGGTGCACTATCTTGCATGAATATGCACTTTAGTATGGTTGTGACCTGTACTGCTCAATAAATTTCTTGTTTGAGAACAATTTTCTGTATCTATCATGATAGCATCATCAATTTTGAAGAGAATTATAGTTTTGCTTCCTACAAGACAAGCTCAAATCATGGCTACAATGCTCCCTTGTTAGAAAACAATATATTGTTTGTTTATTTTGGTGAAGGACCCAGTGTCTAAGTTCAGACATCATCACTAAGAATTACCGTTGAGAAATCAATTTTCATTTACTTCTTGGTACATCTTGGACATTTCTCTTTGTAATGTTTACTTAACCTCTTCTCCAGTGTAGACATGTATATACGTTTTTACAGACATAGACGAATAAATGTGTGAAAAACCGGCTACAGATGTGTTTATGCATCGATCTTGATTCTTTTAATGTCCTTCTGAGTTTGAAATGAGTCCAATTGTCAACTCATAGGTCTGGTAGTTAGCCACCAATTGGGTACTTCAAGGTGCCTCAGTTTCTTAGTTACTATTTTGAAAATAAATAAAAAAAATTCGTCTAAAAAAAAAAAAAAAAAAACGTTTTTCCCATATTTCTCTTTGTTTACATTTGCAACACTAGCTCCTTGAAACATTTTCTTGCTGATCAATCCATTTTTTTCTTGCTTGCTACCCTTTTAATGTTTTTTTTTTATGTGACATTTTTAAAGACAGTTTTTTGTTTTTATCTTGCCAATGTTTTTAATATCTTTTTTGTAGTTTCCAACTTTGTGTTCCAATCACTGAATAACTTTACAATATCTTCTAGTTTAACCATTTAGTAATCAATTCAACCCACCCTGTAAATATTGGCTCCCAATGTTCAACCTGCCATCACCCACCCCATGTATATACTCTTCTATCATTGCATATATTTGCGGGTGGGTTTAAGTGTGTTGAATGCTAAAGACTAGTTCTTTTTATGACACATAGGTGGAAATTGTTATATATCTGAAATTAAAAAATAAATATTAATATGTATACTATTACATATATGTATTTATTTACAATATGACACATAACTCTCAAATTGTACAATAAAATCTCATACCACAAAATAAGTTATTGTAAATATTTCTAATAAAAAACAGATATAAATCACATAATATATTTCTCATAAGAATATCCTGAAAATGTTCCTAACATTGGTTGGTTAATATCAATTTTATAGTAAAAACCTTGATTTGCATAACACAGTGTATCTATAAACTAGTTTAAACCAGTACTGTCAGAAAAAAAATTAAGTCATTTTGTAATTGCATTGCACTTAAAAAATATCATAAAATTCATGTTCCTTTTCTTGTTTTCTATTCAACCCGCATGTTACTCATCAAAACTGGCAGAATTATTTACATAGGGATTGGAATATCTCCACTCTATACAATTAACTCTATTGTCAAATATTATTTTACAATCCTAAACAATTTTGCTCTGAATTAAAAGTAAACTCATATTCAAAGAAAGCTAATATGAAACAAATAAAAGATCTTGTTATGGTAAGTTGAGTTAGTTCATGTTACCATAAGGAAAAGAACATCTCATTATTTGAAATAGGGGTGGTCAGAATATAAAGTCACGTTGTACTTTATATATGCACCACCTAAGTTTTAAAATTAATCTTTAAAAATGAAAATGCATTTGTGAGGCTTATTTTAGCTTTAATTGAAAGCTAAATGAGTAAATTTACTATTTATAGTAAGCAAAATACTCTGGTGCATTTCAAATCAAAATTATATTGATTAGAATCTGAACTTTTTGGTTGCTTTCATAAGATCATAAAAAATTGTAAAAAAAAGTTAATTCTCAGGTTTTAAAAAATCTTCCAAAAATAAAATATACTTTTCTGAAACTTTATTTGAGGAATATTAGCTGATTTAAAGTTTAATTAATCTGATTTGAAAAAATGTTATTTACTTTAAGTTTAAAATAGCAGAGAAATGGATTTTTAAAACAAAGAGTAGCAGTGATTATCCACTTATCACTGTTGCTTGTCACTCATAGATCACTTAACAAGTGACAATAAAATGTGTCAACACCTTCAGTCATTCTATAGAGACTTTATCTGTTAAAACATAATTTAAGAAAATGATAGGTGAATACCTTCTTTATATCATTTTTAAGTACTTAGTAATCTTAAAAATGTTGGAAAATATTCTCTGTAATCTAATTTTAGGAATGTTGAATTTAAATTTACTATAATCATCACTCTTATTTTCTGATTATGTCGTTTATGGTTGACCATACTTTCAAATGGGCATGTTATATAATATTTTATATACATAAAAATTTTTTTTTAATTATTTTTAAAATTTTGATGCAAAATACTTTGTATTATGCTTTTCAATTTTTGATTAGTGAATACAGTTTTCACTTAATAACAATATCACCTAACCAGCTGAAAATAATGCAAAATTTGAAAAGATTTATATATTATAAATTATAATAATTAAAATATAAAAAGAAATGAAAACAATTTTTGTAAAAATTCATTATTCATCAAAAAAAATTGTTTCTTTAAGACAATAGTGTCTTTATTATCTTATTTAAAAAATCAATTAAAAGCTTTTCTAATTGCATAATTAAAGTTTTATTGCATTTTTTATTTTACAATTCAGAGCAGATTTTTGGGAAATGAGCAGTAGTTTGAAAAAAAAAAAAAAAAAAAAAAAAAAAAATGATTTAGATTCTCCAAGGAGAAAAATTTTTTTTTTTAACAAGATTTTCTAAAAACAAATAATTTCCAAAATAAATTCATTTGTGAATAAATCTTGAAAGTTTCATTAAAATCCAACAATTTGATTTTTGCAAGAATTTCCAAATTAGTGCGTTTTTCAGCTGGAAAAAGATGTTAAAACACTAATTGTAAATATTACACCGGCTGCTGAGGTTAAAAAAAAAGATTTTTAATCAAAATTTCAAACATCCTAGAAATGATTAAAAAATTTAATAAGTCTTTTCTCTTAATAACAAACATTTTGATGATAAAACTTTGTTTTTATTAAGTTTGGGGCCTTTTTTCATCATGCTATGCTGTTTTTTTCAGTAACAAAATGGAGGTACTTAGTTTTATATAAGAAAAGAGATTATTGTTTCTTTTTGTATTAATAAGGATGAGTTTACTGCTGAATTTTATATGTGACAATGGCTAGAACAATTCTTATTTTCATTATAATTTACAATCTGTGTATGTATTCTTAATCCTGAAATATCTACAACTGGAGCTCATGTTTCATTTTTAGATACAAACTAATTTTCTTTGACAACAATGATATGATTTTTTTTTTATCAAGCCAGAACAACTCTTCAGTGCTCACAAATGTCATGATCTGAACTGGAAATAACAATGTGTCATATGTTAGTGCAAGAATTGTAAAAAAAACAAAACAAAACATGAGATATCATTTTGTGTCTATATTGGTTTATTATTAATTTCGAAGTCCTAATTCAGTGACTTTTTTCTGTGCTTTGGACATAACAATCATACTGATTCCATTGGCTAGAAAACTCCTGATGGTACCTGGCCAAATACCACGGTATAAAGCAAAGAACCCACCACGTTCTTTGATAATCAGTCTCATGCGTTGTAAAACAGTCATGTTTCTGGAAAAAAAAAAGAAAGATCAAAAAGCAAATTGTCATGTGTAGATAACAGACTTGAGCTAGTTTTTGCAAATAGTAATTTTTTTTTTTTTTTTTTTTAAAACGGTATCACCCCATGCAAGGTAGTAAAGCCACATGGGGTTACAGGGTGTGGAAGAATTAGGAACAGAAGCATTAATAATGAGCAGGAAGAGAAAAGAGTAATCAGGAAGACAGTAGATAGCAATTGACATTGCATTTAAATTTTTGCAGATTAAAGTTGACTGGAAAGCATTCTTATATCTTATAAGAATTATGGTTTAACCTGTAGGTTTGTAAAATTATATAATCTCTGTCTATTGATTACTGAAATTCCAGAACTGTACATACACCAATTTTATTAACAATTTCTTTTTAAGAATTATTTGCTCAAGTGAAAAAGAATTGTTCACTAATTTCCAATACTAAAAGAAAACTTTATAAAAATTCAGAATTATGCATATGGTTTTAATGCATACAGACTCCTGTATAATGGTAAAATAGTACTGAGCAAGATTTACCAAAACATTTTGTCTTTTCCAATGGTTGTTACGAATGATTTAAAAAGAAATCTATTTAATTCAATTAAGTTTAAAAATCAGAACTGTGCAATTTTATTAGCATAGTAACCAATTTATGTTTAAAAATAGATAAAATCTGCAGGGATTAAGAACAAAATACTTGAATTTAGAGTTCTTAGAAATCTTTTATCAATGTGCAGCTATGAAATCAGATCTCATTATTTTCCATGTCATAATTCGTCTGTTAATACTTCTGTAAGTGTTTCTTAGTGACTTATATTTTAGATAGATTAAGGATTAGATAAGCTTATAAAATTCTAGAATCCATCCATTTTTCTTTTTCAACATTTCAAGGAAGTCTTATCTGATCTAATATTGCCATAATTTTATTTTCTATTTTTTAAAATTCCAAATTTTCCCATACTTCAGTTATCCTAATTAGAACAGAAACAGAAAAAAAAAATTTTCCAACCATTTCAAACTCATCTTCGAACTGAATTTAATACACTCAATAAAAACTGATTATAAAAAAAAAAATTGGACCAAAAACAACTGTTGGTCTTGTATCAGAAATGGAGACATCTTCCCATGGACGGTGTGGGAACAACTTAATGAGCAATGGTACAAAAATGAAAATAGACGACAAGTTCAAAGGTTTTAAATCTTGTCATAATCATTTGTCATTAAAACATGGTGTGTAGGAATTTGAGAATCTGATGAGATGATGCAATCTATTATCTAAAAAATTATAAAAATATTAATGTCTGGTTATTGACTTTTGTCTCACTTGTTAATATTACAAGGACAAGAAGAATTACTGTAAATGAAAATTGAATACTTGCACACATACACAATGAATAAAGTGAAAATGTAGTTTGTAATAACCTTTTATTCTCAGTGATAGCAGAGAGGGGGGGTATCCAATTATAAAATATAAAACTTCTCAGCCTGACTCATTTTCCAAAGTATGACCAAATCCCTTTAAAAAAAAAATCCATTATTGGTTGGATTAAGACATTTTCAGCACTTGTGCGTATGTATACAAAAATGTGCAGGCAGCTATATATATATAAGTGTCAACCCTCTCTCAGAATTTCCATCAAAGGAGTCTCTTAAATGTGATCAATGTGACTGCATTTGCTTTTCAAAAACAGGTCTACTCAGCAACACACGGAGTCATCATGATGTCAACTACCAATATGATATTCCTGATGATCATATATTTCCAATCTGCTATAAAGTGTGTCGATCGGCAAGCAGACTGACATGTCAGTTCCACGGCCAGCATCCAGAAAGGCAAGTTGCAGCAGGAAGACTGACATGTCAGCAATGTGGGAAGAACTGTAAGACTCTTGTAGGTCTTAAAATCCATTTGAAATATCAGTGACAAAGTGATGATAGTTAAAATATGTGAAAAATTAAGAAAGTTTGAGATGGTCTTACTTGGTCACAAGTTAACTTCCACTATATATATATATATATATATATATAATGCTGTAAAAGTTAGCAGATTACTGTATGTGTTGCATAAGAAAATGCAAGGTGCAGTTTATGAGGTTATGCAGGAAAGATAATGGTTACCCCTAGATTTGAAGGGGTCAAAATTGCACTGATAGGGAAAACATCCTGCTGGGAGTTTGTTCCACAAAGCATCGATTCTTGGGAAAAAGCTGTTTGTTGTTAGCTGTAATCAGAATTCTTAATACTAAGTAATTATTTATTTTAACTGTACATAAAATTTATAAAATTATATAATTGTGCCAAACTAAAGAATAAGTATTTCATTTTCTTTCTGGTCATATTTGCTAACAGGATTATTGATGAATTTGCACTGCAATAACTGGTTTATAGTCTACATTGTTCCAGATGAAGAGGACTTTGTTTAAAGGTGTTTCAGGTGAATTCCATTCATTCTACTTTCTTAGCTTTTGGAGAAATAGAGACTTATATAAAAATGTCTGTAAAGTATCGACAATAAATAAAAGATGAGCAACTAACTTTTTTCCATAGCCACTCTGCACTTGGCATTTCATATACTCAAGGGGCCACACAATCCACCAAGACATTGTGGCTGCAAGACCTGAGGTCAAAAAGGGACCCAGAATAGGACGCTTGAACATGTCTGGGAAGTGTCTGCGGCCAGAGTCAACCAACATGAAGTATGTGCACATTAAGCCCATTGTTCGACACCATGTCACACCAAAACCCTGCCAAAAGGAAAGAATTAAAATTTGATGAATACTGATGCATCCAAAGTTTGGACTTACATGACATTAGGAAATACTGACATCTGCTTTTTACATAAAGTATTAAAGTGTGTGTGCATGCATATATATATATATATATATATATATACACACACACACACACAATGATATAGACTAAGTCCAACAATTATTTAATATATTTTTCTGTTTATATGTTATTTTAATACATACAATTTATTTAATTAAATGCTCTGTTTTTTAATTAAACAGTATTAAATAGATTTACCAGCCTGAATGTTTGAGAAATTTTGTAGAAAATATGCATTCTCCAACAGAAATCAAACTAGTGTCCTACATGGAACCATCATTTGATCCAACATGCTATACCATTTAGCTATAGAGAAGTGTCTAGTTAGTAAATTCCAAATTAATGTTTTAAACATACAATCTTCGATGATTTTCCTCAATCATATCTGCTTATGAAATTCATCTTAACGTACACAATAACAATATATCTATTCAAATTTATTTTCACCAAAGAGCACAAATTTTTTTATATATATGTATATGTGTGTGTGCACTTGCCTCTTAATGCTAAGACTTAATTCAGCATCATGCTATTTTGAATGTAAGCTATTTTTCATTTTCTTTAATATTGAGTTTGGCACATTGATTATTTTCAAGCCATGGGAATGATTTTTAAATGATTTTTGTGTGTATTCTCATTGTAGCAAGGATAAAGAAACTAAACAGTAGCAATAAAAGAAGAGGATTTGATTTATGATAAGCATAGTTTTCTTATGTTTGTTTGGGTATTCAATTTGTATGTCTGAATATATAAACAATTGATTAAATTTATCATAATGATGTCTGTAAATAAAAGGTTATAAAAGACCACATATTTGACAATGCTTGAATAAAAAGTAATAAATATGGTTAAAAAAAAGAAAAGAAATACTGTTGGATTATTGATAATAGAAGCACTAAACCTCAATCTTTTTTAATCCATTTATTCACATAACTTTTAGAAAAATGTTTAAAAAAAACCCAAAAAACAAAACAAAAAACAACTGAAATTTATTCTGTATAAAGAAAAACTTACCGTATAAACATTTCTCAGTTTCCATGTTTCGTTGACTTGACGGCGTACCTAAGTTATGCAAAAGAATGTCAATTAAAATCACAAATTAACAAAATAGAAATTAAAGTTAAGAAGAGAGATATACACAAAAAGACATTAAATAAAAAAGAAAGATTGATTGATTGAGTTTGTTTTTACTTGACTTTCAGAGAAAAATCAAATCTGTTGCAATAGAGAAAAAGATGAAAAAATGTCAGATTTCCTATTAGATGAAAATGAAGTTTCAAGTTTATTTAGTATGGTAGAAGGGATGCAATTCTTATCCTACAAAAGTAAAAAGGTAAGCATTTTAATTTTATCAAGAAAAATATTCACAGAAATAATTCCTAGCAAATCTGTGTTGGGTAATTAAAACTGAGTTAAATAAATTTGGAGGGTTTTATGAAGTGTTAAAATTGTTGCATTTGAATTACTGATTTTCATTTTGAACATTTCTTTCTCAGAGATTTCCACATTTAATTTTAAATGCAGCTTAGTCAACTGATCAGTTTATAACAATTGCTGTTGATAGTATTGCCAAAATATTTTTTTGCATTTCAAATAAAATTTAATCATTTTCTGATGAACTTTTCGTTGAATAAAGAGAAAGCAAAACAATAAAGAGAAAAGGAATGCCATGTGGTAGGAGTTAACAGAACTTACTCTCCAAAACAGTTTGTTTTCTCAGAAGAAGATTGTAAGGTTAGAGAAAGTCATTGGTGCAAAGATTAAAAAAAAAGTGATAACAACCACAGAACCGAGATTGAATATAAGAATTGAAATATAACTGAAAGATTTTGTGTTCCTGAATAACCATTTGATGTCTTTGTTTTTAATTTTTTATATTCCTATTGTTTTTTTTAAAACTGTCTTTAGAAATATTTATAAATATATTTAATCCTTTTTTCTTGTATTTTGTCTGTTCTATTTTATTCTCTATTATCATGACCTTTTCTTTTTTGCATTATTTTCTTTTTCATCCAAACACAGAATGGCAGATGGTCAAAGACAAAAACTGCTCTTAAAATGTTTTTTTTCTGAAATCTAAAAAGAACAGTATTGTTTGATTTTGATGATCCTAAAGTCATCTGATTATCTGATATTATGCAGAACCGCTTGAAATGCTTAAGAAATGCTGTATATTTTTATTTTTAGTTTAATAGTAAATGATTAACAAAGAGCTTCTCAGAATCACTTGCTGCTTCAGCCAACATTACTAGTAACATCATTTCATTCTCTTTTTCTATAGCCGTTGAATAGTTGGTTTATCATTTTCCATCTACCAAACATTAATCCACCTACCACCTTTACTATCACATATCCTAAAAGATTTCTTCAAAGGACAAAATGTATAAAACATAGTTTTTCCCTTTTGTCATTGAATTACCCACTCCTAGTCTGACATAAATTTGTACATCTCCAGCCTCCTAATGTATATAAAAAATGTTAATACTAGCGTAACACTTGGTTACCTACACGATTTGTGAATCAGACATTGACAACCATGTCAGTGTTGAGAATGAATGAAGAAATCAACAATCCACTGTATATAACAGCTAAATGTACCACTACCAGGTTTTAGTATGAAACATATACAACATCTTTGGCAAATATCCACAAGTACAAAACATAATTTACCAACAAAGAATGAACTGGTACCATTCAAGGAAAACTTTTGAAAAATAAAAGCTGTAAATCTAACATCTGACCACAGATATAATAGTTGGTTATATAATTATTGGCAAATTGTACTCATACAACCATAAGTGACCAGGATTTGTCAGCATAACAATTGAAGCCTTTAATATGGTTGATGCAAAGAATTGAAAGTTAGCCAATAAGCAGTAAGATGATCAGATGGCTATTTACTAGAACGATGAATTGTACTCATTTAGAGTATTAAAAAGGATGCAAAATATGTTTGTTTTTTAATAATAGATACATTTGATATGAATTCATTGGAACGTTTTAGTTTAGTTAGTGTTTGAATAATGCACAAGTAAAGCTATTCTTTACAAAAGATAAAGTCATTCAAGAGAAGATGAAGCCCAGGATTTTTTTTAATATTCTTCCCTTTTGCTCATTTACTGTCCGTATTTAGGATGGTGCAAGTTTCAGTATTTATTCAATTTCATCAGGAGTTTGAAATACTTTTTTGACAAATTAAAGTTGTGAACTTTATTTAATATAAATTTGTTACAGTTCTTTGTTGCCTGCAAAAGAAGTGGAAATATCTGAAGCAACATTTCTTGTATGGATCTCATTGTCACCACTTGCAATAAATATGAATTCTCTTGGACCTACTTGTTTCATTTTTTTTTTTAAGGGCTTTTTACTTGTGTGTTCAGCCTATTTCAACAAACAGGTCAACATATCAAAAATGTATACAACTTTTGGTTAGACACAATTAAAACCCTAACCCCTACCTAAAAGTTTGAGTCACAAAATTTCTTGAAAGAAGTATCATCATTTTTAAGTTTTGACATTTTTCTTTTCATCTTATTTTTGCAGCATTGCTCAAATCATTTTTTACATTGGAAGCCATTTTATTTTGGATCCATACTATTTGTTTAACAATTAACAAAATAAGAATTAATGAAAAAATGAATAATGGCTATACTATTGCAATACTGGTTCAGTTATTTTTTTTATTTTCTTCCTTTCCTGAATATAAAAATAAAATCACAGAATTGATCTATTTAGATATAAAACATCCATGAACCCCCAAAATGTTTAAACATTTCTGATGCAAAAGAAACATAAAAACAAATTGGAAACATACAACAAATATAAAAAAAGGTTTACTGATTTTCAAGCATTAATCAAGCTAAAATAATATTCAAGCATTAATGAATTTACAACACCGACATTCAAAAAGAAATGAAGATCATTCACAATAAAATAAATTAACATCACTGCCAAATGATTGATACAGAGTTATCTCTCTTTGATTATTAGAACCTGTCAAATTTTAAAATATTGGGATTGAGGTCCAAGGCCAACACTCTATAATGCTGAAAATCGGGTAGAAAGGAATTGGGTTTGAGTAATTGGCGATGATCCAAAACTGAGCTGATAGACGTTGCCTAAATGTGGGTGTACTAATTTGTGGGACAATTCATTGTTTTTTTGGGGGTTTTATTAAAAAAAAAAAAAAAGAAGTAATTCTTACATTTTTAGGACTTGATACAAACTACAATTAAATATAATTATTTTATAGGAAGTCAAAATGGAAGGCATTCAGGTATGGTAGATCAAGAGAATGATGGCTTTTGTTTAATTCTAATCATTTCACTAATGTCTAGCACAAGGTCATTATAATGGGACAATGACTTCATTACAATTGATAATTGGTTTATGATGACACACTAACTATTGCACTACAGTGAATATCCAAAAGCACGTAAAGTCTCCCTAGTATGGTAGGAAGAGATGCAATTCTTATTCTCTGAAAGTAAAAAGGTAAGAACTTTAATTTTATCAAGAAAAATATTCACAAATTGGTGTTGGGTAATGAAAACTGATTTAAATGAATCTGTAGGTTTTAAGAGGTTATGTTGTTCATAGTTAATAAAATTTGGGGACTATCTTCTTTGTCTTCATTTTTGGAATGTTTCAACCAGTTTATTCTGCCTTCATCAGTTAAATGTTAATCAGGTGTTGAGTTGCCTGGATTGTAGGTCAACAGACTACGCTTTATAACATCTGCATAAATGAAATTAATGTAATGCCTTTTATATGTGCACAGTTGATGTGTTACCAATATTAGTGACATTGAGGATTTTTGGAAATACACCCCCCCCCAAAAAAAACCCTGTCTCAGATGAATCTAATAGTGATAGAGCATTATACTGAAATTCTAAATATTTGAAGTTTATTTTTGGAATTTATTACATGAGATTTGTTAAATTTCTCTTTTTCCAAGATTTGACCTAATATTTTTAATTTCTGATTCCTAAGTTAAACAATTAAGAAAATGTTTTTCTAAGTTAAACAATTAAGAAAATGTTTTTCTGTTTTCATGACATGATTTCACTTTATATAAAATGTTATTTTCTACACTCGTTTATTATTTTTGCATGAGAATAAAATCATCACTATTGTAAACAGTAATTAAAGGGAAGTTTTTTTTCTTCTTTCATATGGCTTTTTATAAACATTTTTCTAGTAAAAGAAGAAAGAAAGGGCAAAATTCAATTTAACAAATTGCACTCACTTAATGGATGTTATATTTATTCTGTTAATAAAGTTCTGTCTGATTAAACAAGTTTACTGTAGAATTTGGTATCAAAATATTACTTCAGTTTTTAAAAAAAAAAAAAAAGAGACAATATGGTTTTTTAATATCTAGCGGTTAATTAGATTCAATGATTTTGTTATATTAAGTGAATGGCGGATCTTATAAGACTATTAGAAAGTGAAGAAGATTTTTTTCAGTCTTTCTTTTTTAGCATGCCAATTACAGCTTATATCTTATGTTTTAAATCTCAAAAGAGAAATAAACTCTTAGCCAACAATTATATGACAAGAATCATTCATTCCTAAAATTTTTTAAAAGTTTTGTTTGTAACCAATCAATAGTTATCAAAAATGTGATCTCTACAAAAATGATGAAAAATATAAATGAAATATAATAAAAATATTATTAGCTTAAATCCAGCAAGCATAGAGATTTAAAACACATGGCTAGTCATGTAAATTATTGCAAAGCACCCGGTATAATTTGTGAGATGATTAATTGTTTAGACCCAATCATCCAATATTTGGATGATGCTATAATGCAAAAAGGCTTTCTTCAAAATAATTTTCATGTTGAGAAAAAAAAAAAAAAAAAATGTTTTTGAACATTGTAAAAATAAAAATTACAAAAAGATTTTAACTAAATTTGATTTTAAATTCTTCACTGAACATTTAGTTTTAGGCACAACTTTTTGGATCTACAGGAAATTTATAAATGTGCCATGTAAATGGTCTGTGGCAATAATCAACAAATTACTTTTATTCTTTTCCAAAATAAAATTTTAATCAAACATTAAGGTAATAATGTAATGTAAAACAAGCAAAGTACAATAAGAAATATCAAAACCTAAGATGTTTTTAGCTAAGAAGAATGTTATATGAAATTGGGAAATGCCTTTTTGCAACATAGTGTCATTTGAGACTGATGGTTTAGTTAAAGCTTCAAGTTAACAAAATTAATTAATATTTATTGTGAATTTGTTTCTAAGAAAGCAGAAAATGGTCTGCAACACAAATGCTTTTTGATAAGAATGCTTAGTCTGTTAGAAGCAGAAAATCTTTAAGTGGGTTATAAAGACAAGGGCATCAAGTACATAACAAATATCTTTGATATAAAAGGAAGGCAAACATTAGTTTTGAGCAGTTGCAATTTATAGTTTCAAATATCCTGTGGCTAAAGTTGTTTATAAACACTATTTTGTGATTAATATTGTCATTATATATATATATATATATATATATATATATATATATATATATATAAGAAGTAATTTATGAGATATTGGTTACTTGTTAGACAAGCATATAGTAGAGTGTGTATACATTTTTTTCCTCATTTGTAGCATGGCTCGCAGTTTCATGCACAATGCAATTTTCCGGTGCTGAGTAGAGATTGTAATTAATATATACTTAATATCTCCATTATATTACATTGAGTACTATTTTATTAACATCAGCACTCAATGTGCGATTATATATCTATGTATGTATGTATGTGTAAAAAAGGAAAATCAATGATGAAGTGTAAAACCTATTTTGCGTAACATGTCTTGTCTGTTACAACTTCATTGGATTAAAGTGATGCGTATGTAAACTATACATGAGCATGAAGTAAAGAGGTTGCTGAAATTTTAATCTTTTAATGACTCAACTTATATATATATATATATATATATATATATATATATATATATATATATATATAAGCTGAGTCATCAGTAATTCCTGTTTTTGAAAACCAGTTATAATGACTAATATATCATCATAACTACTAATCATATGTGGAAGTTAAGAGTAAATTTTGACTACACTAACATACTTTACTTTTTGCATGTCAAATGGTGGTGTACACAATAGATTAAAAGGAAAACTGTTGTTTTTCCATGAAAACACAAAACCACATACAGCAAGAATAACACATGAAAAAATATGGAACTCAATTGATCTGTTCTACCTCACCTGCCATATTTACCTGACCTTGTACCAACTGATTATTATTACTTTTTCAATTGCTACAAGATGCTTTGATTGGGAAAACTTTCTTTTAAGAAACCCAGATTCAAGATTTCATCACAAACAAAACCTGAAGAATTTTACTCAAAAGGTATCAAAGAGTTGTCTGAAAAGTGGCAACAGGAAATTACAAATAATGGTAAATATATAATTATATAAGTAAGATGGAATTTTACTTGTTCTTATTTTTTGCAAAAAGCTATTATGTGTCTAAAAATTGTAGAGTCACCTTCTCTGTTCCAATCCATAATCTTTTAAAATGGCTTCTTTGGATAGATAAAAAATAAATTCTAACTCTTATTTATTTCAGCACATTGGCAAAATTCAGAGCAAGGCTTTTTTTTTTTTTTAAACTTGGGCACATATGAAGATGCATCCCTATATGCAACATTACTGTGCAAAGCCTCATACCAATTCTAAAGATCAATTGCAGTGCATGACTGGATAACCCTGCCTCATTCAGCCCTAATCTGTTTGGACCAATGAAGGAGACATTCATTATAGTAGTAGTAGTATGATGATGTGAAAGAGACAAGTTTCACATGACTAACAAAGCTGATAAGGAGATTGTATGAGGCAGAGATACATTTGTTCCATTCAAAGATGAAATACCACAATAGAGAAGGAAGGATGAAGCTGTGATGTAATTTTTTTTTAAGGAAAAAACACCTGCACAAGATTTGAAAAATGGGCAGAGGCATTGTTATGACAAAACTTAGTCACCACTTGCTAACAGATGCAGCCATTTACTCCTTACTGCATTTTTCAAGAGTTCAATGCAGTACTTTTTGTCTGAACTAGATTGTTTTTTATGGCTTATCAACCTTTCACAGGTTATTTAAAGCCAGAAAATATTTTTGAACTGTAAGAATTTTGCGGGGAGGAGGGGATAATAATGATTTACTGATAAAATTTATACTCAGTTCTACAATTTCCAATTGTCAGCCATTACCCATTACGCCATTATACAACTTTACAGTACGTGTTATTCCAAAGTGGTTACTCATCTAGGTATTGACCAGGCTTGATGTTACTTTGGTGATCAGACAAGAGCTGCTGTTTTAATATGATATGGCTGTAATCCTACCTGGATTAGGGAAGCATACTTGGGATGGACAATATTTGTACATTTAGGAAAGAAAGAAAATTAAACAAAAACGAAAACATCAACATGACCTCAATATTGCTTTAGTCTTTTTTGGAGACTCAGATGACTTTAATTCACAAGACTGGGTTTTTTTTTTTTTTTTATTCCAGACTCATGATTCAGGACTCATCTCTAGTTAGGAAATCTGGATTATTTATTTAGTAGCTTCAAGCAAATCCTGTAAAATTTGAACATGAATTTCCTTCTACTCTTATGACAGGAGCATAGAATAAATTTTGCTGACATCTTTCATGCCAAGATCCTCTGTCAAAATATCTGAAACAACAGTCTGTGGAATTTCCAGATCTTTTAATTCTTATAGCGTCAAATTACCAATTTCTTTTGATTGATTGCTGCCATCGCATGTTTAACATGTTCAGGTGTTCTGCTTGCTGAAGGCATTCCAGAAAAGGAATCATTTTCAACAGATTCCTGACCAATTGTTGAAGCAATTTTTATCAGGGCTTCACTTATTGAATCATTCATAAAAGCATTCTTAATAAAGTTTCTGTAGGTGAATATTTGAGTCTGAAGCACAACTTGCTCAGTCAGTGTGAATGTGATTATACAAGCTTGATTCTTGACATTTCACTGCTGTGTGAGTAACCCACAGGAGAGTGTCTGTCCATGGATGGGTAGTAAGGCTATTTTATGATTGGTTACAAAGTTACATCAGAGACCATTCAACTGTCCCTTGAGATATTCAAAATGGTTGGATACTATCCGGACACACACTGTGTGTCTATAACTGTGCATCCCTTTGTTCTGATTCCCCACAACCTTCTACTTTATTTGAAACTGAAAAAAGTCAATTGTTTCAGTTAATATTTTTATTTGTATTATTTAATAAAAAGTGAATGAATTAAAAAGTTACTTAGGAACCAACTAAGCAGGACTAAAAATTTTTCATGAATTTAAATTACATTTTACATCTATGAAATTTATATTTTATTTCTTATTATCTGATGGATGCATAACTAATATTAAACTGTGTCAATAAACCATATATATATATATATATATATATATATATAAAAGTCTAATGAAATTAATTATTAAACAAACACTTGATAGGAGTTCAGTGTAACACATCCAGCATTGAATAATAAAATATATATTTTTTTTAATTTGAATAAAATATTTATTTCATATTTTCTCTGTTTTTACATATTTAAAATGTCTTCCTTTTTCACATTTCTCAGTACTCGGCTTTATGGCCACTTCCCCCTCCCACTTGAGTCTTGGGTGCATACAATCAAGGAGTTGGCCCAAGGCATCACCAAACATCTGCATATCACTGATTGTAGTACATCTTTTTGTCTGAAACTTGCAGAAATGATGAAGGGATTTTAAATTTTCTAAAATATAGAAACTTAACTTCAAACTTAAATCACCTTAACATTGTCTTTCTTTTGGAAATATTAGATAAATTTTTACTGCAATTATAAGCATAATGTGCACTCTCCCTCTAGATTTTTAAGCTTAACAGCTAAAAGGTGCATGTTATACACAAGAATTAAATATTAACCCTCCCCATACATCATATTTTGGACAATATGTCTGAAATCAAATTATATCTATGGTGCAAAGTAACTAATATGTAAGAAAGAGTTCAAATCATTAAGCAAACATTTTGTTTTAAAAAAGTTCTTCACATAGATATTAAGCACATTTTAGCTTGCCCCATCGCTGTCCATGATAAAGATAAACGTCATGACAACTTTTGTCTATGTTGCTTGTGTGTCTTCATTATCTTCAATGTTGTCATCTTCAAAAAGGATGTCACTGCTGTTTTTTCTCAGATTCCTTTACACTCTGTAACTGCTTACATCTTAGTGGCTTTATCACCTTGCTTGGATTGAAATTATTAAAATAATAATAAAAAAAACTTTACTGATCACTTGGAGAATATTTGCACTGATCAGCCAAAGATTATCTTGAGCAATGTTAAGCACTTGCATAACTCTACAGGAAATACTACTTAAAAATTTGTATTTCACTGTCCTCAACTTGTAGTTATGTATAACACGCATATTTTTTTTATATTTTTAAACTTGAAATTTAAGGATGCATGTTAAAAACAAGAACTAAATATTAACTTTTTTTCCACCCATGCCATATCTGGGACTATATGTCTGAAATCAAATTATATCTATAACCCAAAATAACCAATATGTAAGAAAGAGTTCAAATCACTAAGCAAACATATTTGTTAACCTTCAGCACTCTGCATTTTTAATATTACTTCCCTTTCTACTGCATTCTTTTTCAAGGGATCTCAATAGAAGTATCCTTATTGTTAATCTCACTCAGTTGTTTTCTGTTGCCATAGCAGGATATAGCAACACAACTATGAAATTCAAGCAAACTATTGTTCAGGGATCAGTCATCTTCAGTGGCAGGATAAACATTTTGAAAGCAAATGAAGTCACATACAGAGTGATAAAGGTTAAAAAAAAATTCATATGGATATTAAACACATTTTAACCAGTTTGACTGCTGTCCTGTGTCAAATTTAGATGTCACATGACTGTTGCATTCATGTTGTCAGCATATTAGATGTCTTATTCATACTAATGTTCACTTCCATTTTATGCTGCTACAAAAGAAAAAAAAGAGAGCTGCTATCCATTGTAATGTGTATTTGTTTATGATTTGTTTTCTCCAAATGAGAGCTTGTCTTGTTGCATATTTGCATGAACATCTCTCTGCATTTGCTCAAAATACTGTGTAAATTTTGTGTTTCAATACAAAATGTAAACTATATAAATTCCTATTTTTACTCAAACTGGGCAAAAAATTGAACAAATGTTCACTTCAGGTTAAATTTAGCAGCTACAAATTCTAAAATGTCAATGCATATTTACAAGAGATGTTTTTTTCCCCCCAGAATTGTTATTGTTTTGTGATGGAACAGAAAAAGTAATATTATTTCTGTGTACACTATAGGCCAAAAGTTTTGGGTGGCCCTCTAAATTTCAAACATTCAGCTAAAAATCAAAGGTTGTGTGGCTTTTTAAAACTAATTTCCAAGCTTACTTCAGGCTAGAGAGACCTAATCTTCTTGAAGGGTTCTATCATATGTTCAATAATAATGAAATTGACTCATTACTGCAGAAAGTTTCCTTAAAATTTTTTTGCCTAATGTACCATGCTGGTTAATGTCAATCTTAGTGAAGGAGAGAGGATTCATACCTTTTCTAAGAGCATTAGCACGTAAGTGAATGTAATGGATTCAACTGGAATTCAAACTCAGCTCTACGATTCCTCAATCAGAGCTGCTATTCATTAATCCACTGTGCCTCCCTATATATATATATATATATATATATATATATATATATATATATATATATATATATAAAAAATATACATATTAGCCCACTCATAAACCTGTTGGATTTCTTTGAAAAGAAGTTCATGATACAAAATGATGAGGTAACAATATTATCAACTTTATTATTAATTATACATTTTAATTTGTATTTAAAGATGGTTAAAGAAGGTTTGTTTCATTGGGATTTATAGTTAGCACATTGCATTAAAATTTGGAGTAATATCTTAAAACAGGTGTA
The DNA here is from genome assembly GCA_903632075.3 of Acanthosepion pharaonis. NCBI lineage: Eukaryota > Metazoa > Mollusca > Cephalopoda > Sepiida > Sepiidae > Acanthosepion > Acanthosepion pharaonis. Next base: position 2,495,138 of record CAHIKZ030002301.1, on the reverse strand, counting down.
GCCTTTTTCAAAATAATAAGCATAATTTTTATTATTAGTTGATAAGAAGCAAAAATGTATCCAACCTGAAAACAAATGAAAAGCACCAAAAATGCCTTAACCCTGATTTCAAGTATGAAAATAAATTATTTTACAATAGTAATAGATTTATGTTTTACTTCTTTACATTTCTTGCATAAAATATACTTTGAATACAAAATTAATAATAAAGATGGTAAAAGAAGGTTTATTGTTTCACTGGGCTTCATAGTTAACACAATGCATGAAAATTTAGAGGAACAGCTTAAAACAAGTGTAGAAGTTTTTTCAAAATAATAAGTATATTTTTTATTATACATATTTATTTCTTCCTTACATTTATTTCAAAACAGGTAACAGCAGCAAATCAGCATCTATTTATTTATTTACCATCAAGTCATGTGACACATATAGCCTCTTCACATTTCAAGTAGTTTACAAAAATATTATAATGTAGTGTAGTGAATAATATATTGTGTTATGCATATTTAAATTTATTTAATAATGTTGTTATAATGTATTATGAATGTTTATTATTTTTCACACACATAACAGTCGGGACATGATGTGCAAGTGTGTTTATATATGGGGATTGATATAAGAATGTGTATTGAAAACAAATATTGAATTTTCTATTAAAAATACTGTAAAAACAGAAAAACGGTCTTAGCTCAAAAACATCTTGTATTATTTTAATGAAATTTGCAAATGCACTTGATAGGGAGTGGTTCAAGGTACAATATACTTCTAAATTGGTTGGGGGTACTATGTATCATTTAAGTTGTATCTCAAGCACACACACACATAGAAGATTAGAATTTTAGTATTTTATAGATATATATATATATATATATATATATTATATTATGAAATGGACCAAGTCTGACAATTATTTTAATATATTTTCTATTTATACATTATTATTTTATAGATACAAATATTTAAGTAAATGCTTTGTTTATAATAAACAGTATTAACATTTACCAACCGAGAAATTTCATAGAAAATATGTCATCTGACAGGAAACAAAACTTGTATTCTACATGGAACCGTAATATAGCCTGATGTGTTATACCATTCAGCTACAGAGGAAATGTCTGGTTAGTAAGGTTGAATTACCCCTTTTAAACTACAAATTTCCCACGATTTCTCTCAAACATATAAACAGAAAATATATTAAAATAATTGCCAGACTTAGTTCATTTCGTAATATATGATGTCATTTGTTTATGTTATGCTTCAAGCAGATATTAGTGTTTGAGAGAAATCATGGAAAATTTTTAGTTTAAAAATAGTAATTTGAACTTGCTAACTAGATGCTTCTTCTGTAGCTAAATGGCATAGCACGTTAGGTTCGATTCCTGTCGGAGGACACACATTTTCTATAAAATTTCTGACATTCAGACCAATAAATGTAGTTAATACTGTTTATTATAAACAGAGCGTTTAATTAAATATTTGTATCTATAAAAATAATGCATAAACAGAAAATATATTAAAGTAGATATATATTATAAATATATAAATTACTTCATAATGATGTCATATACTGTGCAAATGCAGCATTTTCTTTGATGCCTGTTAGTTATAGGAAGAAACTGAAGTAGATCTGTAAGTAATTGTTTGCAGTGTAAAAAATAAAGAAAAAATACAGAAATAAAATGCAGAAAATGAAAACTTTCACCGGGGTTATCAACACCACCATGCCTTCTTTTTCATTTTTTTTTTTTTTTAATACAAAGAATACTTATTCCTGAAGAAAAATAACACCAAATAAAGAACACACGTAGGAGAATGACATGGAGAGAAACCGGCATCTCACCTTAGCATACTCGAGAGGGGTCTCAATGATGGCCCGTGCAGTTGCTGCACAGACACCGCCTGCTAAAATTCGGCTGAGTGGAAAATTAAAAACAAAAATAACTTTTTAATTTTAAAAAAGAAAAGAAAAAGCAAATAAGAAATATATGTGAGGTGTCTGCTTCTCGCACAGAATTGCTTGAGGGATGGCAATTCTTTTTGCTACTGGTCTAAGGGAGACAACTTTTAATGATCAATGAAATTTATGGGAAATATTTTTTTTTTTTTTTACCCTTTTAATACATCATCTGTAAATCCCTCAAGTTGGAATACAAGTATGAAAAAAAAAAAAATTTTTTAAAGCTTTTCTGTTTTAGCGTTTTATGAAACGTTTCTTAAATTTACTTAAAGTTCGTTTTTTTTTGGGCAGTAGAAAAAAAATACTTCAGTAATAGCATACAATATTAGCAACATTAAAATACAGTCACATTTATTTTGTTAGTTAAATTTCCTTATGACAAGTTTAGGAGATTAAGAAAAGCTGAAAAGTGAAAATGTTCCAAACTATTTTCTAGATGTAAATAAAAAGATCTTTTCTTTTCCTTTCAAATTGACCAAAAAGAAAAGTACATTCAGAAAAAGCTTATCAATTACATTTAGGTCAACACAAAGTATTTTGTATTTGTTTCTTTAAACTAAAATTTAAAAACCTTTAAGCGTTTAAAAAGGCTGGTTTAGAAATAAAATGTTTCAATAAAATACATTTTAAATTTTATGAAATAATTTTAAAATAGCTTTTAATTTTTAGCATTACATAAAAAGACACAGAAATTACTTTTCTTACATTAGATTTATTTGGAGTTGTTTTTTTTTTTTCTTTTAATTTTATACTTTTTGAAACTTTCTCAATGTCACAATAAATTTCATAGCTTGACAAAGATGAATTCTTTTAAAATTGCTTGCTCTCAATATGGGACACAAGTCAGTAAATGCTAAAATTAATTTTATTAGATCTGCATCAACTTTCATTGTGGATCTTTACAGTATAATTTTTTTATTTTTGCAGAATTCTTTTAACTTCTGCAAGTTCTGAAGTTATATATAAAGCAAGAAATGACTAAATGTGGGATACAGTCTATCTATAAACTGCACTTAAATTTATTGTTCATAGGTTTGTAAAAAGCATAATTTTTTTTGTCTGTTCCCAAGCTTTTATAAGTTGCTGGTTAAACCATTGAAGGTTAGCCCGTAAGAGATATGCAAAAATAAAATTAAAGTAACCTGGTCTTTTTGGCAAGAGAATAAACATTTGAAAATGACTTTCAAAAGAATTGTAGTTTTATAAAATTAAATAAAAAATAATGAAAAAGAAAAAAAAAATGTATTTTTCTTTCCTTGTCTAAAAAGTGCCACATGTAATGATTCATATAAAGTGAAATGCTGGTTTTCCAAACAAAATTTCAATTTGCTGTTAATATTGGATTTTAAGACAAATATGTGGATCACAAATCTGTGATGGAGTTTATAGTCTTTATTACAGTTCCTGTGTCTGTAAAGAAGCGGTCATTTGGCTTTGATGCCAGTTGGTAAATTTAAACATAGATGAAGTAATTTTAATAGGTAAATAAAAATTAAAAAATTAAAAATGAAAGTGGTGACCACTGAAATCACTGAAAATTGTAGACAGCCAGGAACAAAAGATAGAAATTGAGGATATGATGACATTGGAACAGAGACCCTCAGCAATAATCAGATGATCAACATGGTCCTGAGAGAAGAGTGGGGGAGTACAGGTGTCGTAGATGATAAGTAAAGTTAGATGATACTGACACCTTCTGCAGTCTCCATTAATAAAGTTTTTGACAGTTTACAATCTTTCATGATGTAGTATAAAGGACAAGACAAAGTCAAGAGAATTGAGGCATCTTTGTTAAATGCTGTCACTGGCAAAAAAACAAAAAAAACAAAAAACAATCTAAGCAGTGTAAAAACCTTAAGCAACATCAACTGAATATTTTCCTCATGGATTGATTAATCACAACCATAATGACTTATTTACATGAACTTAGTAGCTCTCTGTGCAAGAATGTATATATTTGTTTTATAATTTTAATCAAGATTCTTTGAATCTTTCAACTTGTTATTTAAATTATATAAAACAGGATTTTAGTACAAGATATAAATTTTTAAGCAAGTGTTTTTACTCATTTTAACATTTGGATTACAGTACATCTTTTAAACCTGCTTTTTTTTTTATATATTCAGTATGAATTTATGATTGAAGGAATTATCTGAAAAAAAGAAATATTGTTCATTCATCTTGCTTGTTCACTTCACTGATGTTCAATTATATCACTTTTATTCATTTAAAAATCTGAACATTAGCTTTTACCAAATATTTTACAAAATTTGAAATGTTATTTCATATATAACTGTCAAAAGGAAACACATACAGGTTGAAAAATATTTTGTTTTGGATTTAGTTTTATATGAAAATTCAATATGAAGTGGAATTCTGAGAAAAGAAGAAATTATTTCAGATATTCAATAAAATTAAACAAACAGCAATGCATTGTAAGGAGAAAATCTATCACTGATGAAAAATAGTTTCTTAGAAAAAAAATCCTTTTAACTGTTAAAATCTCCAATTTCCAACATAATTAGTAAATATCATGAAATTGGTTATGCCAAAGTAATCACTAAAAATTTCAAAAAGAAAAAAAGAAGGTAGAAACATTAGTTTTTTTACCTTTATAATTACTCAAAGGCCAGTGAAGGCTCAAGTTTGATGTCAACTGACTTCCAATTTACAGTAGTTTCTAAAGAAGTAATGGATATTTTATTTATTAATCTGACAGATTTTATCACTTTAAATGTTATTTTTAGTGGATAGCCATATTTGAGTAGATATTCCATTTATTTTTTGAACAGTATATTTATTTTCATCTAAATATTTGAGAAATCTTATTAAAAGAAAAAGATGCTGTTTGAATATTGTTATAGGTACATCTAAGATGAAACAAATGAAATAAAAAGCACAATGTAATAGCAGCTTTGTCTCCTCATGAGATATACGAGATATTCTGTTGTTATGGTAACACGAGGCCTGTTTACTTCTTGGTGTTGAGTAAGGAGTCCCGTTTAACAACGGGAGATCTATCTATGTAACTGATAAATATCTCAACTAAGATTGTTTTTCATTTTAGAAGAGATTATTTGCCAATAAATAAACAAGGGGAAAAACTCTGTAATTTACCACACTGATGACATTTAAAATTTAAAACTTTACTTCTACTAATCAGTGTTAAATGACTTTTCGCTATATTTCTTAGTTTTACATTTTTCTTTTGTGTAAAGTGAGAAAATAAAATAAAAAGAATGATATTTGTATAATAATAATAATGCTTGTGAAATAATGTTTATTTAATTATTTATTTCTATATAAAATTAGTAATTAAAAATATTGGGTTGGCTTAAAAGTTTAAGTAGAAAATTTATTTAATAAACCAAACTTTTTGGCCAACCCAATATTTTTTTAACAAAATGTTATAATTATTTTATGCAGCAATTTTCATTTCTTATTCTTTTTTAATACGATTTTCTTTTCAGCTTATGTAGCAAACACTTAAGCAATTATACAAAAATTGAATCATTATTATCAGGATGAGCATGAATGTAGACATCCCCACTCTTAATTTAAAAATATTGAAATTTTGCTTCAGTAAGCTCGTCTGTCTTCATTCTTAAGCAAAATGTATATGAAAGAAAAATTATATTCAAAGTCTCTAAAACCCCAAAGATAGAAAATTTTATCTAAAAGAAAAGCAGTAATAAATTTTTCATTAAAACATTGACCTTGCAAGACATTTTCATGTCTGATAGAATTACAAGCTACAATAAATCATAATTATAGTTGGAAATAAGATTAAAAGTCTATTTAAGCAGAATTAATGTATACATTATGGCTATGGTAAGATTATAGGCTGCAATACATAATAAAAATGATTAAAATGAAAATATTTTTTTTTAAATTACAATTAAACCCAACCCCAAAGATTTTCATTAGTCAAACTAATGTCCTCATCTTTGTTGCTATTATCACAGGGACATGAAAACAAGAATAGTTTACCACCATACCCCATTCATTAAATAAAGGATTCAGTTGTGTTTGAAAATTCCTGAGGGTTACTGGTATTAACAGACACTTGAAGACCAAAATGTCAGGACAATAACAACAAAGATAAGAATATTAGTCCGACTGTAAATGATGATAGACAAAAATGGTCATAATTGGTGCTAACAATACATTACTTTATTGGGTGCTGACAGATGTTCCAAGATTGATTTTTCTTACATGTTTTAAGTAGTAGCAATTATTCCAAATGATAAGCTAAAGGTTGAAAATCCTTGAAAATATTTTTTAAAGTAGTCAACTGTAGTTGGGATCATCAAGTCAATGTGAACAATAGAATTCCCTAACCCTGCATAGTAACTACAGTTTTGAATTCAGAGTTTTCCTTCTCCTAGACTGCTTACCATCCATGGCTATAGAACCCAGACTGTTCTGTTATTTACCCATAGTTAAAAAGAGAATGGACAGATTCATACCTTTCCCAAGGTTATTAGCATCTAAGTGAATGCAATGAACTTGACTCTTTGATTCCTCAATCTGAGCTGCAACCTATTACTCAATCATACCTCCTAATACTTAAGAAAAAAAATGAAGTTTTATGAACATAGAAATCATCATAGAATCAAACTTCATTTATTCAGCATAGTTTTACTTAAGTAGCATTGAGAGCTGCAAACACGATTTACATTTTAATTTTCTAATCATTACTGTTTCTTAGTACATACTGACTGTTTAATAAATAGTAAATACAGAACAAAACTCCTTTAATAAAAATTATTCACAGAAGCCACAGATTGTTAAAGACTAGAGAAGGTTCTTGAAAGCAAATATTTCATAAATAATAAACATTATTATAATATAAGGAAATGAAGAAAATAATGTAATACTCACAGTTGTATCCCCCCAGAGGCAGGAATAACAGCAGTACCTAGAGGTGTATCAAGGAATGTGTAGCTGAATAAAAAAAAAAAAGTTATGAGATTTTAACAGAAAAAGGATAATTTTTACCTTGATATCACAATTGTTTAAATCTGCCTTCACTACTTGGCAATATTATATAGTTTTAAAAAGCGATGATTAGAATTGTAATAAAACACATGAAAGTGAATTTATACATTTTTTTTGGTTCTTGAGAATTTACAACAAAAATATTAAACACTATTTATTAGAATAATTTCATATAAACACCATTCTAAAAACTAATACAATATTTATCATTGACCAATTTATAAAGAAATAAATATGAAAACAATTTTTTATTCATAAATTTATAAACATTTACTAAATTGTTAAAATATGTGAACCAACTATAGAGAAATCCTTATTTAACAGTTTAAATCAATTGGCAATTAGGCAATATTTTCCCAACCATTCAAATAAACAATAAATAAAGTGTAAATAAACAATCTAATAAATAAATAGTGTTTATTATTTCTGTTAAATGTATAAATTCACTTTCATATGTTTAGATTTTATTACAATTCTAATAATCACTTTTTAAAACAATAAACATTACTGAGGGAGTGAAGATATTTAAACTAATCGTGGTGTTAAGGGAAAAACTGTCTTTTTGACACACTGTTTTTTTGGGGTTTTTTTTCCCCAGGCATGAACGTCTAAGTTTGACAAAAAAATTTAATAAAGGGAATGAATGTTTGCTAAAACAATGATTGCATATAAGTTTTTCTTTCATTTTGAAAGTAGGACAAAAATGGCAGAAATTTTATTTTTTACTGGCTTACAGTAGACAGTGAATTTCTTCAAATTTGCTTCATTTAACTAGAGTTGTAAAAAGGTAGCAACAGTGGCTATATTCACTAATTATAATATATCAGTTTTATCAACTAAGACTGACAGCATTTAATTATCTCTTCATGAAAGTAAAATGCGACACATGATCAGTTTAATGTACATGTGGAAACGAACAAAAATGGCTTGATTCTCACAACCAGTTTCAACTGTCTTTTTGTGCAATAATGGGGAACTGCATACCTAGATGCAGTATTCCCCAGGATCAAACCCACCTCATGCCCCCAAAACAAAGATAACTGAATAAAGGTTCAATCCCTGCGAAAAGATACATTTTCTTTAACACTTTTACACTTCTTATCTCCAAGGCGAGCGGATATTAATTTTACTATTAATGTCCCCTCAAGCACAAGAACCCACTAAAATAACATTTATAGTAATAAAAATGACATTGTACCATAGCAGAAAGGGTGGGTCACATTATTTATCTAGTGAAGATATTGGTTCTTTAACTTCTTACTTTAATGAAATATGTTTATGATAATAATTTTACAAGCTTTTCTTTAAAACTCAGATTTCTGTTATTTTTATGTGAATTCTGGCAAATTGATGGTTGGTTAAGTTGCTTCTATGTCCACATATCAGATAAGGAAATCATGTTTATCAAACACAAATTTTTGGCTGTTTTCAACTTTTGTTTATTCTCTTTACTTATAACAAAAAAGAATTGAATAGACCAACATGGACGAAAGTCATGGTGAAATAGATGTCAATTCTAACACAGAACAAAATATTCCTTTATATAAGGAAATGCTCTAAATTTATCTTATATGTCATCTTCTTCCTATGCACTTATGGCATGCTTATTTAGGATTTCTTGTATGTCTTTATTGCACTTTGTTTAAAAAATTACAGAAATCTATATTTTTACAGGATTATGTTATTACTTATATGAGAGGGGACTGAGACTTAAGTCCAACCATCAACATGAAGTGGATCTGTGATGTGCTGTCAGGAAGGCCCAACTCACACAGCTGCATCTACCACCCTCTGTGACTCCTGCCATTAGAGGGGTTTGGTTTGGTTTGTTTTACAGCATATCAACCTCAATGGATTATTTAATGCTGACAAGATTTTTATTGCTGGTAATATTTTTGTTTTGTTTTTTTTTCAAATGTACTGCTGGTAACATTTTTTTCTTTCAAAAATCTATTTCTGGTAATATTTTTTCTTCAAAAATTTATCGCTTGTAATTATTTTTCCAAAAAAGTATAGCTGGTAATATCTTTTTTCAAAAATGCATTGCTTGTAATAATTTTTTCTTCAAAAACTTATTGCTAGTAATAACTTTTTTTACAAAGTATTTCTGGAATTAAAAGCTATTTTTACACTTTCATAGTGTTTTGACCATAGTTTGGGGGTTAACTATTTGCTCATAGCTGGGACCCAAACAAGTGCTACCACCCCAGGTCAGGGTGGACCTGGGAACATCAGCAATTAAGAGGTGGTTCCACGCTCCTCAAAACCTCCTGATCAGAGGCCTTGCTGTTAGACGTAGTTTATCGTCTTACCCAGGACAGGGCTGTTAGAGGGGAGACAGGGAATAAGGAGAGTGGATGACAATTCTGATGCAAGCAGATGCTGATGCTGTCACTGATGATTACTAATAACTCTACAGATAATTTCAGGATAATTCATAGTAAAATTGTTTCAATATGTTAGCATAAATTACAAAGGGTTTTATACTGTCTATTTGTAATGATTTCAAATCGAACATTTGAACTTGGCAGGATTTTGCTGTAATTAAACATTAAGATGAGATTATCGTGTTTGGTTTAAGTGTAAAGAACAAATAGTGATGGAGAGTAAAGGAAGGAGAATACTCATGTTTACATTGTAAGGTAAATACTTACACTCCTTCAAATACAGCAAATTGGGTTGATCTGAATATTCCAGACCCCATAAATGGAGGAATACAGCCTCTGACAAAAAGAACAAATACAAAGAAATATCAATATGATATCAGTAATTATACAATTGGCTAAATTTATATTTGTACCTAGGTAAAAAAAAAAAAACACCAAAAAACAAGAACTACAAAGTTGTTAAAATACCAACAATAAGTTTATTATTGAGTTATTAAAAATTGGAATCTTTGTTCTTTTTTAAGTTGAGGCTTGTTAATATAATGCCTAAGATTTCTGGAAATCAGAAACTGTGTTTATATTTTTCATATTCTATTAAAAGAGCATGTACATAACCATATTTTCTTGTACATGGTACACATTTCATGAATTTTTACTCAGCCTAAAAAAAACCCTTATTTGAAACAGCAAGGCTGCAAAGACACTCAATTAGCATAATAGATAATAAAACACAAAGTAGATAGGTGTTGATAACAATTCTTTACAAAAGGTATTTGAACGTCTTTTGACGCAAAGACAGGAAATTGAGCAAAATTGATTATAAAAAAAATTTATGAAGGGAATAGACAAGATCTGTCATGTTTTGATAGCATTAAGGTTGCAATAAAGGTCTAACTACTGTATAAATTATGTATTTTCTTTGTTTTTTTTTCAGTTAGAAAAATGGGGTGATAATTCCCAGGCTGTGAGGTTGTTTCCTATTCCTCTGTTTGTTGACACAACATATCCAGTTTGAAAACTTCAGATGATTTGAGAAAAATAAAACAATACAAAATATATATGTAAGCAATCCCGACATAATTATATTGCTATATAAATAGTGTACACTGGTACTTGTAATTTTAAATTGCAAAATCAAAATTTTGATATTTGAATAATAAATCCAAATAAAGTTAGTATCTTTTGTTTAAGATAAACTGAATGGGAAATATATTCAAACCAAAATTCTAATTATCACAAGCAAAATATACAATTTTTTCTTACATTATTTGATAAGTAAAAACTGTAAGAAAAAATTGTAAAAGATTACAAAAAAAAGGTTACTCAATGAATAAGATTTGCTAGATCATAATTAATAAAAACAAAAAATAGATAAAAGTGTACATAACACCATAATACTGCTTGGCACAAATTATAAGACAAAATGTTTTAAATTTGCATTATTTATTGAAAATCACACTAAAACTACTGCACTATATAACATTGCATCATAATATAGCTAAACTGTTTACTATAACTTCCCTTTGAAGTAAATGAAGGTCTGATTTGATGGCAAAGTGATTTAGTAATAATGTGCTTGTGCTATGCATCTTGTCCATATACAATTTGTAAATTAAAAATGCTATGAGGCTTTCACTGATCACGAATGAAATTCCAATGCTATGATTTTCAACCTAAACTTAATTTTTAAACTTGTTTCCTAAACAAATGGTAATGATTTGAAAAAATATTGTGTCATTATTTATCATGTCAAAACCTAACTTTCAAATTGAGTGCAATAACATGGTTCCAAAACTGACCTGCCCTATTAATGTGCATACTTGCATTTTCTCAACATCTCTTGCAATAATTGCAGGCAGTTCTGAATGCAGCAAGTGTCCTACTATACCGTTGACTGTGAGAGATTTTTTTTAGTGGTGGTTACAGTAAGCTATGACTGCATGACTATTTTTTTTTTGGTGGAATTTTTGTCTGGTGTATAAAACTTTTCATGCTCAAAAGGATCCATTCAGAGATGAGGGCAGCTGCTCTGGAGGCTCCATATTTGAAGAATGTTAAAAGAGGAGCTCCCACCATGTAAGATCTGAAGCTGTCCTAGTCAACTTTGGTGTTCTGAAAAATTGTTCTATGAAATTGTATATCAGGGGATGCCCTTGGTTTGACATCAACTTTATGACTGACCAGGGAATAGTCATAAGGTGATCAGGGGAGGTAACACTTCAGCAGAGCATTTTACAGGCAAGAACGTAAAGAAGAGGTCTGGGAGGTTTGCATGATGTCCTATGATGTCATTGAGAACATGAGTGGGCTTATCATCAATCTGTAAGCAATGGAAAAGTCTCAGCAGTATCTGTCTTCTTCATTGATTTTCTTTGAGTGGACTAACCACTCTGTGTGATGAATATTAAAGTTGCCTCAAATATGAATGCTAGCTGAGGGATACTCAGAGAGGATATCAATTTTCGCAGCTGTTTTGTTAACATTACAGTTTTGTCATCCTATGCATGATAGAAAGTGAAGATGAAAAAAGTAATATGAACAAGTGCCACATGAAAGGGACATCAAGGTCCTCATGTTGGGGGTTTTCGTCACATAGTGATCCATCATTTATGTAGGCTTAGAGTCCAGTCAAATTGTGTGTGTGTTGACACTTCTGTATATATTAAATATCACAAGCACATATAAGTCGCTCATGCACAACACAGACATATACAGGGTGTCCCTAAAGTCTGGACACAGGAAAATCTCATTAACTATATTTTTTTTTTACCTCCACAGATTAAACATGGTTTTGTAAAAAGAAAGAAAGAATTGATTTGTTTTTCTGGGATATCAGTCAGTTATGTGCCATGCATGATACATGTTTAAACAATCATGTATCTTTCGATACATGACTGACAAGGCAGATTTTTTTCCCCACAGTAGCTTCCCATTTGTTTCTGCAGTAGACCAGCTGCCATCTAAGGCTATAGAACCCGGTCTGTCCTGCTATTTACCCATAGTTGGGGGCAGAAGAAGAGGATTTATACCTTTCCCAAGGGTATTAGCACATAAGTGAACGTAATGGATTTGACTGGAATTTGAACTCTGCTCTCCAATTCCTCAATCTGAGTCACTATATACTAAAGGAGAAGATGTACTCACTGAACATCACAAATGCAACACACTTAATTAAATGCATAAAGAGTGAATGTGTTAAAATTGATGGCAATGTAGAGTTATTGCATTTAGTTCATGTGAATCGTGAAAAGTGCATAACCTTTACATTACAAATGATGGAAATCATATTGAAGTTGTTATTTGTTCATATTTCAATGTAATAAGATTTTGTTGAAAATTTCATTTCTTGAAAATATGTATTTTTGCCTCTGTAGGGAAACTCTATATATTAGATTTGTTTTTGTGCATGCAAAATGAAATGCCAACAGTGCACGATGGACAGAGAAGGTCTTCTTTCATAATATTAGGTTGGTGCAAAAATAATTTCGTTTTCTCTTTTGAAGTTGAACATCAAAAAACGACATTATTTTTGTACCAACCTAATATAAATTACAAACTCAACCAAAGTAATAGTTTTTTTTCTTTCTTTTTTTGATAAAAAACCCATTGAACAGTTATTCATGCTTTAGGCATTAAATTCTTTTGATTTAAAGGGGGAGGGAGAGTGTTTTACAACTTTTTTCATAATGGGTATATTTTTTGTCTTTGGGAAATGTTGTAAAGATCTGATAAAGCAAATTAGAGAGAGAAGATGAGAGAAAGGAAAGCTTTCTTATTCAGAGCTAAAATTTTTTCCTGTGTGTTTTGCATTGTTGTGCAAGAGTAACACACCTTTCCAAGTGATCAGTCAAGTTTGTTTTTTCAACAAAGACTGCCCCATCTGATAGATAATTCTCTTTATATCTGACCAACGAGAACCTGATCAGTACCTAGATTGGTGACTGCTTGGGAATATCAGGTGCTGTGGATGCATGAGTGGTGTAATGGATAATGGCTTGGAATTGTTAATTGGAGAGCCGAGTTCCAATTCCTATTGGGTTCATTATATTCACTTATGAATCCACCTTTTCTCCTCCCAGCTATGGGCTAATTAATAAGATTTGCATCACCAAACCATTATTATCTCCCCACCCAAAATTCTTAATCTAAAAATATTTTCTGGCTTTAAATAACCTGCAAAGGGTTGATAAGCCATAAAAAAAATGAATCAATCAATCATATCTGACCAAGTACAGAGCCTTACTTTCTCAGGCTGTAATCCTGTTCTTAAATATAATGGACTCACTTTTCATCATTAGTGACATTCATTTTCAGAAATGGGTTGGTAGTGTTATCTTTAACAACAGACATATAGATTATGTGATTAGGTTGAAAACTGGTCAGATATTGTGGATTTTATTGACTAAGTTTTGATGCATTATTGAGTTTCAGAAGATTGGGTTATAATTGTTGTATGGACTGCCGTGCAGATTTATTTTTATTGCAAAATTAAGTGATGAATCTTTGATAGAAAAATTCCCTGAGTGAAATTGAGTATACCATTGCTGGCATTTCCTCACACTTAAGATTGTATTTCCATAGATCAAGCAAACATTCCTTGTTGCTTCTGAAGCAGATGAACTCTTTCTGAACTCATTACGTGCTATTTAACAGGAAGAGCATAAAATCTAAAAAAGAACAATCATAATGAAAAAAAAAAAGAAAAGATACTCCAGAGATGGAATGAATACATCAAAGAGTTCTTCCATGATAACAAAGCAGAGAAGCCTATAATATATAAAATATGGAAGGAGTTCTCATATTAAAATCTAATGTAAGATTGGCAGTGGCCAAGATGAACAAAAAAAACAAAAAAAAAAAAAAAAAAAGAACAGCAGGACCAGAAATGCTGACAGTTGTAGATGATTTGGAGATTGATAAGGTTACCAAAATAAATGAAATATATGACAGTGGTGATGTAGTGAACAAGATAATCAAGTACCCCGGGGATCAGTTTTATATACGAAATACCAGAAGAGCACAGTAAATCTATCTTCATAGCACTGCCAAAGAAACCAGGTGAAAATTAATGTGAGCTCTATCAGATAATGTGGCTTAATGAGAGCCAGATAACAAAATTAATCCAGAGGTTCTATAACAACTTGTAGCAGAATTAGATTGGAAATGCAACAAAAACAAAGTGACTTTGTTGAAGACACTGAGACAAGAAATGCTATTTTTATGATCAGAATGCTATCAGAGCAAGCAATACAAATGCAGAAAGACCTCTACCTAGGTTTCATAGATTATACAAAGGCAGTTCATAATATGCAATCTGATGAGCCACTTGAAATATAATAGTTTCTTCTTTTTTATTGTAGGACAAAAAGCTTTTGTGGCATCAGCAAGAAATCCCATTGGCATTGCATATCATTTAAACTGCTATATGCAAGGAGTGTAGAGTCAATGACAGAAACAAGATTGCGGACTAGTTAGAAAAAAAAAAAAAAAATTAAAAGTTTCTGTCTGAAATTCTGGGATAAGTTGTCATTATTTACATTCAGACTAATGTCCTCATCTTTGTTGTTATTATCACAAAATTGCATCCATCTTGATATCCACTAATTCTATCTGTAATCATCCAATTGTCACAGGTGACTCTCTGTAACCATATTCATTTCTGTTATGGGAAGGTAAGTATTATGTTTTCAAAATTACTCGATATTTTAATATTTTTAAAATTACCTATTTTTATGATATCAGCAGACCAGTTAGGCTGTTTAAGAATTTTTAAAAATATTTTTACCTACATTAACAGGAATGAATACAGTGACTGCACAAAAATAATCTATTAGTTCAAATTGAATTAAATGACAGGAAAACTAATTTGGGTGATGTATCTGATATACTTTATAAATGAGTTTCTCTGAATTTTATGAGTTGCATAAAAATCACAGACTGACATGTCAATAATGAAAAACAATACCCTGTTCAGTGGTAAAAACTGCTGTTGGTACCAAGGGTGGCAGTACTGTCTTAGTCACTGAAACTGTTACCTCCCCTGGTTGGCAGCTGATGCGGGCAGGGTATTGCACACACTTTCAAATGTTGTATGTAGAAAATTATACTTTGTAAATGAGAACCTCTCAAGATACTTGATGAGAAATTTTAGTCAAAATTAGTTTCCACTGAATTAGTCAACATTTAACCACAGATAACACAAATTCTAATGATTTTATGATCATCGTTCTTATGTGAATATTAATCAGCATTCAAAGCGCTTTCTAAAGGTATACAACTTGACTATATTGGGACATAGGAAAATGTTAGCATATAGTGGTAAATACCAAAATCTGATATTTTGAATTTGTCCCAACTCAGTAAAACCCTTGTAATTCAGGCCACAGTCAAAAGTTCACTACACAATTTTGTACACATCTTGTCATAAGGCAAATTTATTGTCAAATTTAAAAAAAATAAAAAAATTAAAGATACGTCTTTTGGGAAATTAAAGCTCAAAAGTTAGAGTCAAGATCAAATTATCTCATTTGACAATTAAACAAAAAAATACACAAATCACCTTTTAGATCTATCCAAGTATTTTAAAATGATTTAACTTTGTTGGTGAAAAAAACAACTCAGATATTGATATTTAAACTTTGTGATTATTTTCCAAAATTCAACTTTTTGGCAAAGGTCAAAGGGTTCCTGAGAGGACCTACAGATGTAAAATAGGCACCATTCAATTCGTATCATGAAACTATAAGTGTACCAAATTTTGAAAAAATCTGTGTTGGTGATGGTCAGACCCTTGTTGATTTAACACAGAATAACTCATATATATATATATATATATATATATATATATATATATATATATATATAATTAATGCAAGTAAAATGTTTGTCACTTAGACAAAATTGTGGTTGAATTTATTTCGATGTATGATCAGTGCATTTGTCTTCAAACATGAAAAGTAAGTGATGCAATTTTTCAGTTGACCCAATATAATTTGTTCAAATAAATTCATTTAATTTTTTTTGCCTTGAAAAAGTCCACATTGGACAAAAACATTTGTTAAAACGGTATATAGTTTTCTTATCGTCTTTTTTCCTTTATACATAAGTCTTTCTCTACAGATTATTTCTAAGAATTGTTTTTTTTTTTTTTTTTTTACATATACATTATTTATATATATATATATATATATATATATATATATATATATATAAATAAACCTTTAGCTTTCTGCACCACACAATGCCACACTTCATTCTTTATACATTTATCAGATCAACAATAAAATTAATAACATTTCAATCGCATTTATAACTTTCTACTAAAGAAATAAGTTGTACAACTGACCACCTATTTTCTCTTCCTTAAAAACTTTATTGGGAAGTAAGAACTGCAAAATATTTGCAACCAGATGCTCTTCCTACTGTTTGATATTTAAAATTATGAAAGCAAATAAATCACTTCAAAGCAGTTACCTGTATAATCCACGGATACCTTGTGTCCGGATTGTACGCACAAAAGTTTGAACCATGCTTGTTTTTTCAAAGCCCATCTGTCCTTGCATTTTCGTCTTTATTGTGTCAATTGGATGTCCAACACATATGCTGGTCAAGCCATAGAGAACACCAACTACAAGATTAACAAAAAAAATCTCTGTATAATAATAAACAAAAAAAAAAAAACAAAAAAAACTGTATAGACTGGGGAACTTTTGTTATATCACCATATAATGAAATGTAGGTGAATGACTTATTAATTTGAATGTAAATAGTCCTTCACTAGATTTAGTCAGATTATTATAATATTAATAACAGATGTACTTTTTGACAGTTCACTGAAAAGAAGTTATCAAAATTATGTTGGTATAATAAAGACTAATGTGATCATTTGTTATTCCTCAAAAGTTGATCAGGAACTATTTAAAAAGAGTGGTCCACTCAGAAAAAATTGAGAAAAATCCTTTTTGAAATAAGTTTTCTTAATTAAAATTATTTAGACCCTTCGTAGGCTGTGACATTTGTCAGAATAAAAAGTATTGATTTTTTTATTGATTTAGAAGGGCTCCAGTTTATATTGATACAGTGACAAATGAATCTCTGACTTTTACTGAGTTACTAAATAAAGAACAGATATATACATTTTTAATAAAAATTTACATATATTAATAAGATTATGCATCTCTTTATTCTTTAAGAAAAATAATTATGAACCTTAAATGTTTGTGCATGTCCTTCCCAAAAAATCCTATTTAAATTTAAAAAAAGAAAAAAAAAGAACAGTTAAAAAAATGAAAAATAACAGAAGTCCAATGATTATGTAAGAGTCAGGGATCCATTTGACAGAGTTTTGATATTATAAACAAGAGGCCATAAAGCAATAGCAATAAAAAAAAAAAAAAAAAAAAAAAAATTGTGGTCTAAACGTTAATCTACAAAAATTATTTCCAAAAAGATTTGTCCTATTTTTATGAAAGGACCACTCTATTTAAGTAGTCCATTGACCTGACAAACTTGGATTTAAATTTTTTTATTACAATATCAAGTATCATACATTAACTTTTAAATTATTATTATATTATATTAAAAGACATTATTATTATTATTCTACTTGTTCCTCCATTAGCACAACCTTTATGCACTATACCTTGTAATTAATGGATTATTGTGTTTTGATCACATAAAGACGTAAAAGATATACCAGAGATGCTACTTGGTTTCAGTGAAAGAAAGATAAAATAGAAGTATTTAATGTTTGTTTCAGTGAAATGGAAAAGTTGTCAATTTCAAATCTTTTCATTTGTACCAATTTACTTCTTAAAATAATGACGAGCATTTATATTTATGATTGTTGCAAAAGTTGTTAAGCTCAAATATTTAACAATGTGATAAGGGAATTTCTATGAATATTTCATTGTTGTAGATCTTGCTATGAGCTTATTAGCTTAAGAATCAAGAAAATTAAAATGAGAAAACTGAAAATTTCATGGGTATTTCTAATTTGTAATAATTTTGAAATTTTTAACTTGTTGAGGTTTGAAACTGAATTTTATGACAGTTTTAATTTTTTTTTTTTTAAATAAAATAACAGAGAACTGACATTGCCTTTAAAAACATAAATGAGTTTTTTTAGTTTCTTGAGACCTTGAATAACCCACATAAAAGCTATTAAATAGGTTCCTTGAATATAGCTGGAATAAATGTTTTATGACGTATTGTGTATATGAAAAAGAAATTGGGTTATTTATTCATGAATGCTCAAATATTTATTCTGTTCTTTCAAGTGTAACACTTTATGCAACAGGTAGGCAGGAGAAGTTATCAAATAGAAGAATAGAACAAATATGGCTTATTCAAGGAACAAAGCAGACAACAGATTGCTGAGTTCTGACATCTGTAAAATAGTTTACCTAAAGATTACTTCATATGAAACAGTAATTAAAGGGTTTGTACAATAAGTTGCTAATCAAAATTTAAATAGTCATTATCAAAATTCATAACTGGTGTGCTCGGGTGCACTAATGTGTCATGAAAGCCAGATTTGTCCCAAGTTAACAGAAGAATAATTTATGAATTATTTTTATTAAAAAAAAAAAAAAAAAAAAAAAAAAATTGTTATTTTTAAAAGTCTGGAGACACCAAGCACATGGCTTCCATGTCTAAGTAAAGTCTTTGGCTTTTGATATTTTAAACTGGATGCAAAATTCCTTAATATTTAAGGAATAGTGGATAATCATTTCCCTTTTGCCTTCCTTAAGGGATCTATAAAAAAAAAATTAAAAAAAATAAAAATAAAAGAAGATTCTTCATAAATCCCTTTAAATGAAAACTCTAATGATCAACCAAAAATAACAACCATTAAATGCACTTATCCAATTTTTATATTTCCTGACTAATGTTCCAGAGTTTTAGTTATTCTGAGTGTGCCCTGAAGTAAGAAAGGTTGAGAAACACTTTTATAAATTATAATCAGCTTTTTGAGCAGTTTTTTTCGTTTTAATCGATATTTTGTTTTCTCTAATATATTAACATTTTTTAAAAGTTCAATTGAAAAAAAAACAAAAAAACTGATAGATAAAAAAAAAAAAAAAAAAACAATAAGAAATTTGATCGTTTTCAAAAACACAGATTTTAGGTTCTAATTAGTATTTAAAAAAAATAAAAGTTGTCATTATTAACAACATTTTGAAATAGATTATACAGAAGAGATATTAAGAAAAATCCAGTTATTTAAAAAAAATAAAGTAGTTAATCAAAATCTTTGAAATCAAAATTGTTCCTGGATAAACTCAGAGGTAACACAAATGCAAGTTTTTCTAAAATGGGAAAAAAAAACTCAAAAGTATTTTGTGTTAAATTTTGGTTCACATATTCCATTTAGAAGAAATAGGAGTGTCTCGTGGCTGATGAAAAAAATATCTGTTTATATCATAAAAGATAAAAATTAAACTTTTTGTCACTCAATGTGCAATAAAAGCAAATGAGAAACTGGAGAGCTGAGTTTGAATTACAGTCAGTTTCATTATGTCCACTTATGTGTAAATACCCTTGGAAAAGGTAAGACCATTATCCCTAGAGAGCTTTGGGTTAAATAGGGGACTTGCATCTGGAAAAATCATTAAAAAAAAAAAAAAAAAAAAAAAAAAATCTTATTTCAAGCCAAAATATGTTTAGAGTTTAAATAAACCATGATGGGTTGATAAACCATAAAAAACAATCAATCAATAATCGCAATGAAAGCGTTTATTAAACTGAAAACAAGTATTGGTTCATAGCTTAATGGTTGAACATAAGGAATAGAACGGATGAATGTAATGCTTCCCTTTGCTTCCTGGTGGAGGTCAGGTTAGTGGGATTTTTTTTTTTACTTGATTTCACACTTTAGGAGCATACAGTCTGTTATCCCTCCTGTTTATTATTAATAGAATGAATGCACATATACATAGTCAATAATGGCAACAAGACAGGTGATTAATTCTCTAGCAATAGAGAACTGGCTGTCTTCCAAGTTTGATATGAAGAGACTTATTTCAGCTAGCTATCATCTGACACCCAGTTTGGACAGTTTTTCTCTATAAATAGTAGGGTGTTGTCAAGTCTGTTTTTATTGTTAATAATCAGGTCACAGGAAAAGCATTGAGTCTAAGTGTTTTCATCCAGAAAAATACAATGTTCACTTTCACTCAGATATATAAACCGTTTACACAGAAGACTAAATTATAACTGTCGTTATGGCAAGATAAAAATGCTATATTTAATGAGTATATCATAAAGAGGGGAGTATGTTAAAAGAAGGCACTTGGATGCACAGGTTTTGCAAAAATGAAGTGACTGGTATAAGGTTGTTGCTACTTGTTGATTAGTCAGTGATTTAACAGATTTGCCTTTAGATGAAAGTTTTACAAACATATTTTTCAAATGCATCATGACTAATTACAGATCCACCTATTTAAAAAAAAAAAAAAAATCGATCATTTGCTTTTTATTCAGTTGAACCTTGAAAAATTTTATAAGACACAATCAAACTTTCTGTTCATATTACCAACACAATGTAATTGGATACATTTTATTTTTAAATGCCTCTTATTGCCAGTTGAAGATGGTGTTTGTTTTGTGTAAAACTAGCTGTAGCTTGGTATTCATGGAAACAGATTGAAATTTTAGAAAAATACTTCTTTTCGGCTATATACATCTACTTCAAACAGTGCTCACTATTTTAAGTCATGGGAGACAAATTTGATTCTCACTGGAACAAATCCAACTTTGAGTAAATAAATTAAGTGATTCATGAATGTAGCTTTGATAAAGTTGCTTTAAAAGTATAAAATAGAAAAAAATTGGATAATCTACGTCAATTATAAAATATATCTGCTTCTCTTATAGTTGTGAGTTCAATCCTTGGGTTGGGTAGTGCAGAAAGTCATTCAGTGAAAGGCAAATAGAAAGGAGTGGAGAGTATTGATATGAGTTATCTCCCCTAGACATGAAAAGCAGAATGAGAACAATCAAACCTGTGAACTGATTAAATTTAATTAAAAGGTCCAGTTCAAAATTTTGAAGTTTAGGGCATAATAGTGAACTAAACTTGAGAGGTGGTATCTTTCAAAACTGTCTAGAATTTATTCCAAGAGACGCAAGTAGCCGTTGTACCTAGTTATTAAAAAATGTCAGCTCCTTGGTTCTTCATTTAAAAATGAAACTAAGTATGGTTGTTACATGGTGCCAAAATTTCGAATTTCAAAATGTCTTCTCTCGTTTTTAAAACGAAAACAATTAGAACACATTCATTATTATTTAATTACAGTGTATTTCTGAAGAAGGTTGTATGTACAAAGATTGAAAATGTCTCAATCTTGAGATATCAGAATTTAATTATGGTTCCAAATTTAGCAAAATCCACAAATTTTTCTCAGCCTTCTACTTTGAATAACCGTAAAATTAGAATACATAGTTCAGAGCTTAAATTTTAAGGATTCATTGGGTACAAGGACTATTTCACTTAGGAAAAAAATTCAGGCAATTTTGAAAGACACCACTTTTCAAGTTTGGTTCACTTTTTTAGGGATGCCCATTACAGAGTACAAACATCTGACGAAAACCAGAAAGTACAGAGTGCCAAAATTGTGAACTCACAATTATGGTACAATAGCCTAGTAGATTAAAGCAGTGATTGAGAATTTGGTGACAGTAATTGTGAGTTCGGTCCTTGGGCCGAGCTGTGTGTACTTGGACTCAGTTCGTTTGCCTTGATCTTTGGCGAAAAAGAAAAATGTTATTTTTTTTTCTAACAAAAAGGCAAGATTTATAACAGAATCTAATTTAGTTTGGCATATAGGAACAATTGGAGATTGCATGACTTCCTCGTTAACCATCAAATGAACTGGGATAATTCATGTAATAGAAAGCAAACTTGCCCAAAAGAACCTTTTTTATTTCCTCAGAGAAAGAGCACAAAGAAAAGAAAATAACATTAATAAACTTACCCCCGAGTCCAACAGCTCCTTCTTTGAGCCAATGACTTCGCTTTTCATTATGTGTCATGTCAAAATTTTTGATATGTTGTTTTTGGTTCTAAATAAAATTATCATCCTCAAAATCTAAGTAAACATTTTCTTTTTTTTTTTCGTAAGAGTCCAGTTGACCACATTGAGCGCCACTAGTCGAATTCGCCAACAGGTAAAGTCAGCTTTGCCATTTTCGTATTTAAATTCATAGTAATAGATTGAATTTCCAGTATCATTCAATAAAAAACACATTTAATTACTATTATATATTTTTTAACGTTATATTCTCAACAACTATTTTTCAGATTTGTAAAGTTCGTATCGTTGGGGAGGAATAAAACTATTAATATAGCTATAACTAAGCACGAAGTTATCAAGTTTAGAAAAGCTTTATTTTTTTTTTTAGTTATGCAACCTTTCTTTATTTACCACTAACTATCATTTTGCGTCTGCTTTTTTTTTTCTTTTCTTTCGTCAACCAGGTTAGAGTAATTATATACATATTTTTAACAGTCTTTTTGTTGAAAACAAGCTGTTTTTTTAAGACAGGCTTTGAGACGCCGCAAAATATTTAAAAATTTTCTTGGTTTTCGTGTAAAAATTTGAAAGTTGATGAAGTGTTTTTTTTTTTTAGTTATCTTATTTTCTGTTGCTTTCATTTTTTTTTTTACCTAGGCTAAAAGTGTGCAGTTAGAATCAAGTGTGTTATAACTTTTTCTTCTTTCGTCGTCTAAGCGGTTCAAGCCATACTGAATCGAAGTGGAAGAAAGTTAATGAGCGACTTGGTGATTTATTCCGAGACTTTATTGAAATTTTTTATCAAACTTACCATTTTCCTATTCTACGTTTTCGTTTTAAAGTTTAAACTCAAAAATTGCCAATCGAAGTGACATTTTTACTCTTTAAAAAAATATCTAATTTCCAATGAATTCACACAGGAAAGGGCATTTATTTTTTTTAGAGTCACTTCAATTTATTAAACTAAAAAATGTTTGAATAGTTTGCTTTGAAGTATCTAGTAATTTTTATGAATCGTAACTTACTATTAACGTACAGTAAAAAAAAAATGAGTTTCTCACATTGATATCATTCAGTTTATGAAACTATTTAGAGAGGTTATAACATCTAGAAAATTAAAATCATTGCTTTACAAATATTTCTTAAACATTCTGAACTAAAATCAAACATTGTTATTTACTTTGATACAAACTAAAAACATTTTTTTCCTTTGCTTCCTACAAAGTCAAATATGAGTTTGTCATATTGATATTGGTTTATGAAACTAGAAGTTATAAGATCTAGAAAATGAAAAATTATTGCTTTATAAAAGCTTGAGGGGCTCTTGGCTGCAGCCTATTCTAGCCTAAAGGATAATCTGGTCATCTTCTTTCAGGATACAGGCAATCGTAGTCCTCCATGACTAATTTCCACCCAAAGTGAAAGAGTTCAGTCTACTGTTTAACTCATAACTGGAGGAGAAAAGATGATTCATGTCTTTCTTTTGTTCAAAAGTCAACACAGTAGGAAATTATGAAATAATAAAAATTCTTAAACAGTGGTTGTTATTTACAAAGTATAGTTTTTTTTTTTTTTTTTGGCACATGACCAAAAGATTGGTACACCCAGTGAAGATTGAACTCACTGCTTGTAGCAATGGCTAACTTGACTAGATTACTATTACTCCGTATTGTGACGCCCACTGATATTCATTGGTTAAATTTTTGTTAGAGTAGAATTTTTTTAACTAATACAAGGAAATCGCAAGAGCTACTCAAGGTAAAGTTTACTGAATGAGGTTGTATAGACATAAGATAAGGAATTAAGTGCAGACTATGAGGATATGTAAGATAATGGTTGACCGTAGACTTGAATAGGTTAAGATTGTAGTAATCAGAGAAGCACCCTCTTGGAGGTTTGTTCCACAAAGTGGTTCTTGAGAAAAAGCTCTTTGAGTGTAACTTCCTTCTTGCAAATGGAATGTGGATGATTCAACCCAGTGTAAGTGGCATGGTGGGTCCTTGCTGTAAAGGTCTAAACTGGTAGAACTAAAGAATGTTACTTGTCTGAAGATATGCTTCTAATGCTTCATCTGATGGAAAGTAACTGTAGGATTGAAAATAATTCATTGCCTGCAAGCAAGACTGTAAATGATTTTGACCCCTTGTCAAAACTAGAAATGATGGTTGGGCAGTTCCAGCCCAGATATAAATTCATTTTTGATCTGATTTAACTCTTGTAAAGATAGAGTATGGCAGGAGGAGGCAAGTACTTTCTGGAGTAGCACAAAGGACTGACCATTTTTCCAGCATCTTTAGTGATGGATCATATTTATCAGTTCCACCTGAGATCTGGGATGAACTTGAGTTTCAATAGTTTCTCTCTTTTTTTTTTTATTTAGT
Source organism: Acanthosepion pharaonis (assembly GCA_903632075.3). Classification (NCBI taxonomy): domain Eukaryota; kingdom Metazoa; phylum Mollusca; class Cephalopoda; order Sepiida; family Sepiidae; genus Acanthosepion; species Acanthosepion pharaonis. Next base: position 2,470,396 of record CAHIKZ030002301.1, on the reverse strand, counting down.
ATTTTTGGTTATATTGTATTTAGTGTAGAGTTTTTGTATTTTATATCACTTATTTTAATTGCAGGCTTTTTTTTTTGTTAATTGAATCTTTGTTCTTTTTTTACAGAGCAATGGCCCGAGATTTATTGAAAAGATTCTACCTTCTTCAAGAAGAGCGTATTCAGACATATAAGCTGTTTGAAGAGTGAGTGTCATGGTTTTTTGTAGGGTGCTCTTTTTAGCTCTCTTGGTGCTTTTATTTAACGTACTGTTCACAGTAGATACTAGAAAATGTAATAGTTTTAAAGTAGATTATTTATTCACCCTTCCAAATAACCATTCTTAAGGCATAGCAAGTAAATATGTATATTGCATTATGGCTGACTCTACCTAATACTGGGGGGCTGCAAAAGTAGGTATACATTAAGTATTATACCAGTATTACTAGTATTATAATAGTAGTTGTTGGTTTCATTTAATACTAGAATTCATCAAAATCATTTTTAATATTTTTATTATAATACATTTATTATAATTTTCATTTTTTGCTAAATAATAATAAATGTTTTGCAGGAGTGTGCAAATGATGTGGGCAAGCAGTTTGAATATTTGAGGGATTGATATGTTTATTGTTGAGGTGTTTGTATAATCAATACAGTATGTTTTGTGCTTCACTACTGTGTATCTACTTTTGCACCTCCTATATGTCAGATTTTTAATGCTTTCAATAATAAAACTGTATCTCTTGATAATAGCAACATCAATAAGAATATTTGTAACATCAACAAAAAAGAGAATATATTGGTTTGTATTTTTATTAACTGTCAGGTATTTGAATGAAATTAAAAATTCCTTTTTATTTTTTTGTTTTATGGATTTATTTTACAAAGGAGCATTATTTTGGGTGCCTGTACTTAATTAGAATTTTATATCATGTTTTTCTGATGTACCTCCGTCCCAATGTATTTTAACCTATTTATATCAAAGTTTATCCCATTTCATCTCTCTTTGTGGTACAATTGGAACAATGTCTGATCATTTAATAAAATAGAACTAAAAATACAATTTTGACATGATGTTGGTAATGTCTGATAAGAATAAAAGACTAAATCTGTCATATATAAAATTGTTGCTTATCCACTTTTGGACTTTGTCAAATTAACATTGACTATAAGGCTATATAGTTTTTTCAGGGATGTTCTTTGAGTATTCAACCTTCTTTTAGCAATAATGTGAAAGAGTCTACATTCTTCCTTGTGGGTTGGATGTTTATATAGTTTGCTGTCATTCGGTTGTCTATATCTTAAGCTTAGCTGCGTTCATTTCCTGTTTATGTTGGTGCACCCATTGAGGTCCAATTCTGTACTTGATGGTTATAAGGTTACCTTTTAGATCAACCCTCTGATGTGACACAGTATAAAGCTTTGGTATGTCTTCAGATTAGCCCAGTACATATTGGGGTCACCAGAGATCAACTTCTCTTAGATCAAAGGCTCCTTATTGACATTAAATTCAATTCAGACTGCTAGTGTTTCCTGTTATAAATCACATACTACACAATTTATAATAATTCTAGTATTTTGTTTTTGATATTTTGATTTTTTTCAAGGACAAATTGTAATCTTATTTATTGTAATTAGAGGCTTTCAGGGTTATCTAAAAGGAAAACCCAACTACAATTTTCCTCTGTACCGACAGCTGGTTCATGAAATCACAGAAACTTTTAGGAAGATTTCAAAGGATATCATTTCAATGAAAGAAGAATTTGCAGAAACCTACAATCTGAATCTAATTGCAGAATGTCTTGACAAAATCCAAGAACATGAAAAGCAAAAATTGGAATTGGTAAGAACTATTTTCATTTTGTTTTTAATTTGTTGATTTCAATCTAGTAAGAATTACTGCAAAACAATTTTCCCTCCCCTTTTATAGGCAGAAACATACAAATGCAGGTTGGTTTACAGTTTCATATGATTCGGTCCAATCTGTCTTGTCTTGTAGTCAGAATGTGACGTTCACTTGTCTGAACTTGCTTTTGTGTGTTAACCCAAATTCTTAGTTTGTGAACTTGTCACCTTATTACTATTAATTTGCCTTGCATATATTGTTTGCTTGCTTGATATTATTTTTTTTGCCCTGTTCCTTTTTCTTTTTATTGTAAACTTTATCAATTCTGTTTATTGGACAGTTCTGTTATTTATTTTGCATTTGACCATGGCTACTCTCTACACAGTTATTGGTTTTAATTGTATCCTTATTAAAAAGGGTAAAAGTTATTCATTTCCAATCTATAATATTTTTAGATAACTTAACCTACATATCAGTTCAAGTTTTCTCATCTGAAGCCATAAATGTAAAAAAAAAATACTGTCATCCTTTGTTCTGGCATGAAATCCAAAGGAATCAGGATAAAAGGCAACAGAAAAATGAAGAGAATTCATTAAAATTATCAATGAAAATAGTTCACTTTAAAAATGTGTCAAAAGGAAATCTTATAATTTCAAAACAAACTTATGAAGGTTTTTAGTTTGAGTGAGGCATTATCCAATGACAATAATTGGTCACAAATCCCTGCTGTAATATATTCTAAGAATAAAACTCTTCAAGAATATTATGGTTTGATAAAATACCTGATCAAATAAATAGAAACTATCACTGGGTTACAAACATGTTGACTATTAATCAGAAGGTGATTGCTTTTATTATTCATAGATACAATAAGTATATGGCCTAATGAGATAAAAAAAAGTATTTTACTTAAATATTTTTTAATAAAATATCCTTCCTTGTCAATGCACTTAGCCCAACATTTCTTCACTAATCACATAGAACAATCATTATACAGTGAAAATTTCAGATCAAAATTCAGCTAATAATTTTGACCATCTGTGGACTTTCTGATCCATTCTTGGGACATGCCCTTTTTTATAACTTATTAAAATCTAAATACTGACTGGATTATATTTAGTTCAATCCATTTTATCTGATGTATGATTTCAGGTGCAAATTAAATTCATAATTTAAAACTAAATCTTTGTCTATTAGTCACAGATTAAAGCTAACTTTGAAGATTATATTTAATGTTAACTACAGGTGTGATTTTTAGAATTATGCTCTTTATCAATATTTTGTGGGGATAGTTATAATGATAAAATTTAAATACCATTATATTGAATCAATTGCTAATTCTGCTGCTAGGAAAGTTGGTTCACTGTGTCATGCCAGATAATTATTCTTGTCAGAATCCATCTTGCATATTTATAAATCTACCCTTGTCTGTGCATTGAATATTGCTGCTATATCTGGTCTGGTGCTTGAGATTTTTGACAAAATCCAAAGAAAGGGTCTGTGTAATATTATAGGTCCTGACCTGGCATCTTGACTTTAGTCACTTTCTCACTGATGTGACATGGATTCTTGCTGGCAGTTGTTCTGATGAGCTTTCCTCCTTGGTACCTTGAGTGCATGAATTTAAATGTGCTACTAGAATTCCAACTATGTATCACCGTTTTATTGTTGAACTAGCTAGATGCAACCATCAATTCTATTCTAATAGTTCTTTTTCCTGCTTGTGGATCTTGCTTCCCTGACACCTACAACCTTCAAAAATTTAAATGTAATATCAATCATCATCATCATCTGTCTTCCTGAACCCAGTTCTTTTATTGCCCTTCTCCTCATAAAAGTCTTCTTGTTCACTTCCAGTAAATCCTTGCTAGGGGTGAAATGATTATCTGCCGCCCCCCCCTTTAAAAAAAGCCATCATTTGATAACTTATTTGAAATAAATGATCTCTAGGGATCAGTATATTGCCCTCTGATCCATCCTCACCATTAAATTATAATGTCTTATCTTTGATGATTTAGCATGATGTACAATAGGAAAATATTAGTTAGAAATGATGTCTCTGTTTAAATATGTAGCTAGTCATATTTTTCTTTTCTTTCTTTGCAGGTTGCACAGTTACAAATGGCACGGCAGAATGAAGCTGACCATCCAGAAGACACGACATTTGCAGATGAAATCAAGGATTTTAAACAGAAGTAAATGTCTTTTATCATCACTTAAATGTTAACATAATGTCTTGACAAATATAGACTTTGATTGGTTTTGTTTACATGTATGTGAAATAACTTAAAGCTTGACACCAAACTTTATAAAGTGAATGTTTAGAAGTGATTATACCATTATTGGAATAATCTCACCATGTTTTTTTTTTATAAACTTAGTTTTTTTTTAATATACAGTGTTGCATCTGGTAATTCTGAAAATTTCTTAAATTCTTTATTTTTTGTCTACTTTCACCATTACATTTTGCATAAAATGTTTGCATGTATTCTTAAAATTAAGTCAGTTTAATTTCATTAATAACATTATCATTTTTGTCTCTTTCAGATTAAAGCAAACAGAAAACCAAATCTGTCTTGTGATGGAAGATCTGAAGTATGAATCTGAGGATTTGTATCAGTGATTAACTGACTCTTGTATTCTTTTTCTTCCAGTCTTTCATTGTGTTGAAATAAGATGTGTTGAATATTATAACAAAAGTAAAATGAACTTGCAGGTCTATCAATATGATCGTATAATGTCATTTGCCTCGTCTCAACTCTATGAAAAACTTCCCCAACTTGATTATCCGTTTCTAGAATGTGAACATTAGGAAAGTTGTCGGCACCCGCTTGCATCCGAGCATCGGGTTTGTCATCTTCTCTCCTTATTCTTTTTCTTCCCTGTGGTGGCAGAGATGGCTGTGAAGGACCAGCCTATTCCTGAAGAGTAATCAAAGAGAGTTTGATAAGGCCATTTGCATGAATTTGATTTTGGTGGACAACACTGCATGGTGGAGGAGCACTCCCTTGTGGCTCAAATTAAGAAAGAAACCTATTAGCTATCTAGTTTAACCTTAAATGTTTTTATTACTTTCATGTCTTATGCATAGGTTAGCTGCAGCACAAAAGTGCCTATAAATGTGCCAAATATATGATGATATAAAAACATTATCTAAGAAGAGGATTTTAATCAGTATTCTATTAACAAATGAAAAAATTAATATTTGCAGGATAATATAAGCAAACATTGAAATATTAACAAAAATTAAACTCATTTAATTTATTAATCAAATAATGGCTGGCCACTCATTTCTGAGCATACCTGTCTGCTGGGGGTGGCTAACAAATCCCTGTTGCAGATGCCTGCTCAGGCACATTTGTTTGTTCACCTGTGGTTTATACTGCAACTCTATTGAGCAGGTATTAGTTACAGTTTCTGGGAGAGGGTGCATCATCTGGCATGATCAAAAGTTTGAACAAGGCTAATATACTCAAACACTCAGTCATGATGACTTGTGACTTTGTGCTAGCACAACTATCATTGGCCTCCAAACAGTTTTGCCTATACAGTTTTGCTCACAATACTTGGGTCAACCCATAGTACAGTTTTCAGACATTTTTCAATAGTGCCACCTGCTGTGATTGCTTACCCAGACCGATAACATCAAGGGCACCTTACTGACAAATCAACCATAGTGAGATTCAAATCCAGCTCTGATGGTCAGAAAGCGAACGTTCTAAGAACTCATCTAGGCACCCATCCTTAATCAAATATTTATGTAAAATCATATTTTTGAAGTTACTTTTATTATTGTTGTGAGGAAGAATATTTTCCTTACAAATTTTGTCAGGTGAAAGACATAAAAATAGTCCTACATCAAGTGGAGGAGCAGTAGCTTTTGGTGAAAACAGTCAGTCATTCTTAGCTAAACATTCTCTTCCCTAGTTTCTATTCTACATTATGTTTCCCAGTATCAAAAAGGTAATAAACTTGTTTTTAAACTAATTTTGGTTTTCTACAGTGGAGTAATAGATAACGGCTCGGATTAAGGAATCTGGAAGCCGAGTTTGAATTCCAGTCAAATCCATTATGTTCACTGATGTGCTAATACCCTTGGGAAAGGTATGAATTCTCTCCCCCCCCAATTATGGGTAAATAGCAGGACAGACCAGGTTCTATAGCCTTGGATGGCAACTGGTCTACTGCAGAAAGAAATGCCAACGTACTGCATCGTCAGTCATGTATTCAAAGATACATGATTGCCTACACATGTATCAAGCATGGCATATAATTGACTGACTGTTGTTTTTGATAACTCAGTTACAACAATTATGTAATATTGTTTTCTGGCATTCTGTTCTTTTAGAATTTCTAACAACTTCATAAGCAACATGTCTTTTGTTCTTACAACATCTACATGCTTGCATTATTACAGTAATCTATTAGGAATTATTACTATATGTATGCAGATGGCTAATGAATCCAATGTGAGTGTAATCAAATCAGGGTGGGTGTCAGACTAGTTCTGAAAGAAGTTTAGGATTTAGCATTTTGCTTTCTTTGTATCATGGCTTTAAGATATTCTTGGCCTGATCTTTTAAAGGAGTCCACTCTTTGATTGAGTGTATACTGTCCAGATGGCAGTGTTATGACTAAGAGTTTCCTAGTTGTTAAATCTAATATTACATTTAATGAAGTTTGCTTTCAGAATGTCCTCATTGTGTTTCTTCTGTTCTCATTTGATAACTTTTCTTCAGATGGTTACTGAAGATTTACTGCAAAAATTAATTGCTTTATTTTGAAGGCATGTGTCCTAGCCCACAAAGGTGACTTTTGGTGATGCCAATTTCAATTCTGTTGACTTTCACTTCTTTAAAGATGTTAATGTTGAAGCTGTATTGCCACAGGATTTCCTGAAAAGAAGGCCAGTACTTAGAGGGGAGGGGGTGCTTGGTGCTGGTTCATACATCCTTTGGAATGTCCAGTCTCCTTTTGCTGCTGGTTCATTTTCTTTTTGGATTGACCAGCTTGTGTTTCTTTTCTATTGTAAAGTAATTGTAATGGTTATTTCTTGTGCTTTTGAAGTAATTGTTAATATTTCACTTATTAAAACAACAAATAATGTTTATTTATATGCCTCTATAGTTTTTTTTTTTTTAAAAAGAAAATATCTGCAGTTCAAAAATTTAAAACTTGTCTTTTATTGCGATGTGATAGTCAACACATTTTATTACAATGTAAACAGTCAATCATAAAAATGTCTGCATCAGACTTGTTTTTTGTATAATTTCTCATTATATTATGGACTTTGTTCAGAAAAAACAAAATATGTGTTGTAATCAAGAAACATAAAAAATAAATACCGTCATTCTATTTTTTGTTGTTTATTTCCAATTGTTTATATCTGTTTGCTTGTTTAGCATGCAGATAAATGTTCATTTCTTTGACACTTTATCATTCAATCCCCCACACTAAGTACCAGCTCTCAATGTTCAACTTCCTATAACCTACCCCATGTATACTCTGCCATAATATATGATGACATCATTGCAAATAATGCAGAAAGTCATGCAAACAGTGAGACATTGAGAGCCGATATATATGGGGGTGGGTTTAAGTGCATTGAATGCTAAAAGGGTTAAATATATTCCCACACCCCGACCTGCCATCCATTCACACAAGTTTCTAAGGTAAGTGAGTTGCTGCCTTCTCCTATCTCTCCGGCCATCAATATGTCCTGTGTGGGTTAAGCTTTCCAAGTCCTCTTTCCTCATTATGTGTCCAAAGAATCTCTATCTATAAAAGGCAGGATGTGTGTGTGTGTGTGTGTAACGAATGCACGGCTGCAATTTTCGACTGATTTGCACCAAAATTTACATGCACATGCTCCAAGTTAACGGGAAGGCCAAGACTGACTTTGCATTTCCCAACTCCCATCGATAGTGGAAATAATTGATTTTTTTCATGCTTCTACAGCAGTTTTCATGTAGTTTGCGGCCATTTTGTACTAGCCAGAGTGAGAGCCTATAGCTGGCTGCCACGAATAGGCAGAAATATTCTATTGGCCTGCATGAGAGTCAACAGCTGACTGACTGTTAACTAGCATGCAAAAAAAAATCGATAGCTGCATTCGTCACAAGTGGGAAAAATTTAAATCTGCATGGCACTTTACTCCAATTGGCTCATTTGCTTGCTTAAACTCAATGTTGATTCTGATTCCACAGAAATGGGTTGGGTGTGAAAAAGTATTTGTTGTTAACATTCTTTTTTCATTTGGTTTTTCCAGTTACGAGTCCTTTTTTAAAGCTGATCGTTTTGTGTTCATTTTGTTTAGTTCTTTTTTCATAACAGATTTAATGTTTAGTATAGAGCTTAGAAAAAATTTGCAGTGTGAGATAGGCAAGAAGTAAGGCATGTAGCAACATCAGCACGGCAAAGGGCACTCCTTTAAAGGCAAGGAAGGGCAAAAATATTTTAAGTCAAGTGATAGCGATTGCTGTATGAGTCGTACAATTTTTGAATCAAGCATGGACAATGCCCAAGCCATGCTGGTAGTGTCAGCTATGTTTTTCTGATTCGGAAAAGTGTTCTTTCTGTTACCATTTTCTTCTAAGACTTCTTTGTTACTTACTCACGCTGTCCATGGAATTTTCTTAATTTTTTATAGAACCATATTTCTGTTGCTTCTAGTTTTCTCCTCAGCCATGGCGCAAATGTCCAGCATTCATTGTCATATAAGAGGATGGATATCATAGCAATCAAGCACTCCTTTCTTTGTTTCTAATGAAATGTTTTAATTTCTCAGCACCTTTATTAGCTTTTGGAATGCTTCTTTCGCTACGTCCAATGTGTATTCAGATCTCAGTGTTGCATTTTCCATCCTTTGTTGAAATAATTCCCAGATATTTAAACTTCTGCACCGGCTTGATATTCATATCTCCAGTTTATAACTTGCAACTTGAGTTATTTCCCTTGCAGATGACCATACTCTGTCTTCTTGCAGTTGTCTAACTTAGGATTGCTTTTAACAGGCATGATAACTTTTTGGATACATTTTTTTAATCATTTCCCCCCAAGCAAGGCAATAAAGCCACTAAGACAAAGGGGTTTCTGAGTGTTAGAGAATATAAGAAAAATATACTAAGGAGAGAAGGCAATAAAAGAACAAAAATTAAGAAGACAAAAGATAATTGCATTGCATTTAAATTTTTGAAAATCAAAGTTGACAGGGAAGCAAGAAGCCGGAAGAGAGTTCTACAAGCAAGAAGTGTGATAGAAGAAACTTTTAACATAGAACTTATGGTTAAATCTGGCCATTTCAACTGTAAAGTAATGGGACCTTGTTGCCAATCTAGTACTGCACTTAAATTCATAAAGTTTAGAAACCATAGAGGAAAGTTCAGAACAATTAATTACTATAAAAGTATTTATAGAAAACGTACAGGGAAGCTATATTACAGTGGTGGGAAAGTGAAATTTTCCTATCTTGTGAGAGTATTATAATCAAGTCAGGTGGTATATGAAATATTATTATCAAGTTATGACATTATCAATTAATTCAAGTAGAGAAAGATAGATATAACTTTAAATTTGACTTGTGATTCTTCTTGTTTGTAAAGTCTATGGTATTTAAGTAGTATAAATATGTGCAAATTTCATTTAGTGGTCAATAAAACCATATAAAAAAATTATCTTTGCACACATCCACACCCAGGCATACATATATTTATGTATAAGTATATATACACATCTGTATAAACAAGGAAGTACTGAAAAGTTCTTGACTCACTTCTCAAAATTTTTGCAAATAATCTTACATATATCCAAAGAAGTTTTATTAAATAACACTGGCAAGGTTTGTTTATTCAAATTTTTATATTGTCTTTTGAATTACTGACTGAGGTATTTTACATTGGGATTTAAATCTATCTACTATATAATTAGAGCACAGTGTACATGTGTCTATTCGTCTGTTTTTTGATCTTGGTGAAAAACATAATCTAACAGGTAATAACTACTTTAAAAAAAAGTGAAAAACATAATCATAACAGGTAATAACTACTTTAGTTACACACGATTAAAAATTAAATAAACTCATTTAAAGTTAAATTTAAATATTGAACAGAGTGAAAGGTTTTAAAAAATTCCTTATTAAAGTTTTAACTTTAATTTCACTTTTCATTGCAGTTGAAATTGTTATCTAATTAAACATAATTAAAATTTAAGTGGGGCATAGTATGTGCTCATATGGTTTTTTTTCTTTCTCTAGTATGCATACTTTGACATATTTGAAATATTACATAGTTTGGGTTCCTTAATATCTTTTAAGAGGGAATTTATATGAAGGGATCATAAAGAATGGCGATTTTAAAAGAAAATAATATAAATGTAAACAAACTATGGAGATCAATTATGCATATGAAGATAGATTACGTCAAATTCAGGTGTCAAATAAAGGGCAGCTTCTAGGCTAGTTCTTAATAAACTGCAAACTTCATTTTGTTGTCATTACATTTGAGTATTTTCAACCATCCCCAAAAAGTGTACAGTTTATTAATAATTTTAATCCTGATGAAAAACACGTCAGTTGGAAATTGCAAAGACTGTGAAGGGAGATATATAATTTTAGAAGGCACAGTGGAGTAGTAGATAGTGGCTCAGATTGAGGAATTAGCTGAGTTTGAATTCCAGTTGAATCCATTACCATTCACTTACGTGCTAATATCCTTGGGAAAAGTATTAATCCTCTTCTCCAGACTGGGTTCTATAGCCTTGGATGGCAACTGGTCTAGGAGAAGGACAAATCTGAATTCAAAACCTGCTGAGAGTTGTTTGGGGACCTTGTGGCATGTAGTGCACCAGGTCTCTATTCGGGCCTTCAAAATGTGTGGTTGGTGCTGCACAAAACCTTCACCACTATAATCAAATCATATGTGCTGGTGTCTGGGTTTTTGGTTCCTAGGAACTGAGTTGCTTGACCCTCATATGTTGAATACAGTGGGAGAGTCCACCATATATATTTTACATGGATTTATAAACCACTAAATTAAGTTTGCAGATATAGTACTTGACTACCATATATCTTGCAAACAAGAGGTGTCTCAAGTTAAATTCAAGATTATATCTTTCTTTATTTAAAGTTATTTTTGTCCGCACACAAATAAGTACATGTGCATACAGGGTGTATCAAAACTACTTTTACAAACCTTGGGAGCAGGTTCCTCACACCAAAACAAGGACAATAGTCCATATAAACATATGTCCACAAATCCTGTGTTTTTAAGTTATTAAGTTTAAAGAATGTTTACAGTAGATGGTCCTGTGTTGCCATGTAGACTAGGTTACATTTGTCATTCGTGTACATTTATGGCTAGTTTGACTTTACCAGAAACCATAGCTTGGGACTCAGGTTTGGACATTGGGGATCTTGGGATCCTGTGTTGCCATGTAGACTAGGTTACGTTTGTCATTCATGTACATTTGTGGCTCGTCTGACTTTCCCAGACACCATAGCTTGGGACTCAGGTTTGGACATTGGGGATCTGGGGACAGTTCACCTTCCAATCTGAAAAAAATGACTATGGCCATGTTATGAGTAGCAATACTTTCTGTTGCATCAACCTATAAATACTCCAGGATAATAAAAACCAAAATAGCAGAAATAGGAAGTCACAAAAAAAAAATCAACTGAATATTTTGTTATAGAAATTATGAGAAGCCGAACTACCCAGTTAACATGGAACATTCTGGCAATGTTGAAAATATGTATTTTGGTTGGAGATTATGTAACAATGCTAGTGTAATGTTGCAATCAACTATTTTCTTGAACTGAAGCTACCTGCTCAACACTGATATTATCACAATGTTATCACAACATTATGAAGTACTGTAGCTGAAAAATTCCACACTGGTTAACATCAGTGTACTTTTTCTTCATTTAACAATATATATGAAATTTCTTTTCATACTTTTTTAATTTAGAATTTAGCATGCTGTGGGGAATCTACAAAAAATAAATAAATAGATATATAGTTTGTAGATCATAAAATGTATTGTTGATTTCTTTTTTTATAAAAATGTATTTTTATATTTTTTAGCATTGTATTGATTGTTATTTTACTATAAAAAAAGTATTCTTGGTCATTTTACTAAAAAAAGAGGTTAAGAGGTGGTTCCTCGCTCTCCAAAACCTCAAGTCTCTCAATCAAAGGCCTTGCTGCCAGTTCTAGTTTATCAATCAAGTTGAGAGTCAACTGATATTCTATTCTACATATCCTCATAATATGTAACCTTTGATCCCTCCCTAGACACCCTTACAGCATCCCCATTTATTAACCCTCTACCTTGAGTGGCACTTAGGCCTTGTATTGGAGAACAATAATAATATAAAACAAAAAGTCTATGTCATGTTGCAGAAACAGTGAAACATTATTTTATTAGCTGGTTAATGACCCATTGAAATGTTTATAGAATCTCAATCAAATATTGGTGATCCACCCAGTGACCTGAAATAGTCATAGTGCCATGAGTAACCTATTTAACAAAAACTCGGAATGTAAATGAAGTTGTTGGACTGCATATTTTTACTTGCATAAAATGGCTGACTTAATAAGTCAGCCATTTTGTGCAAATCTCATCTTTAAACTAATTCCACAGATTTTTGCTGAAAGTATCTTTAATGTGGATGACCCAAACTAGCAGATATTTCAGTGTGTTTACTCAGTTTAGGATGGTACAATACCAAAGAGAGTTAGGAAGATTGTGTTGTACCTATCTTTTAAGAGGAGGGCCTACTTGCCTTACATGAAAATTTCTGGATTTTTAAAGAGTTATTGGTACTTTATTTTTATTTACAGATTCCAAATTTAAAGCTGTGTTTACAGCATTGATAACTGAGTATTGCTGATGATATCCTTTTCTCCAATTTGTAACAGGATGCAGTTATCAATTATGCAAGCAATTCCAAACTTGATATGAAGTCAGGGATTGATTTGACACTGTATTTATATGACAAACAGGACAGGACGCTCTGCTAAAATGAAAGAAATCAATATTGTTTGATTCAGACAAAATGATGTGGCTAGAGGAAGTCCTAATGAATGTTATCCTATAAATATTGTTAAAAAAAATTCTGCCCTGTTTTTATGAAAATTCGTTAAGAGTGGACCATGGTGGACCAGTAGATTAGATTTTAATTAGGAAGGGACATTAAATTTTGTAAATTCCTGTAAAACAGACTCATGAATATTAGGGAGATTGACTAATTTCCAAAGAAAACTATATTGTTTTGTTAACTCTTGAATTGCTATAGAGAATTGTTGTTTTATTTTTTTGCCACGTCAGAACAAGAACAAAAATGTAAAAAAAAAATGTATTAGTAGTAATCTTCTTTTATGTGCTGTGTACTTTCAGGATGTGGGCTATCATGGCTCTCCACAATTTCCTATCCTTTGTAGTTCTCAGTAATATTCATTTATTTATTATCCAACCCAGTCACCATTCTGCTATTCATCATCCATGTTCCTTCAGAACATGGACTATCATGGCTCTCCACAACTTCCTATCCTTTGTAGCTCTAATATTTGCTTTCTTAATATCTTTCTTAGTCTCTGCCACCCATCTGTTTTCCTTCAAGATGTAGGCTATCAAAGCTCTCCACAACTTCCTATCTTTTGTAGCTCTAAGTAATATTTGTTTTTTTATTATTCCTCCCAGTCTTTGTCCTGCCATCCATCCCTGTTCCTTCAGGACATGTGTGATTATGGTTCTCCACAACTTCCTACCCTTTATAGCTTTATGTAACATTTGTTTCCTTACTATCCCTCCCACTGCCATCCATCTGTGTTCCTTCAGGACTTGGGTGATCATAGCTCTCCACCACTTCCTATCTTTCATAGCTGTAAGTAATGTTATTCTTCTTACTATCCCTACCAATCCCTGTTTTGCCATCCATTTACACAAGCACATTCGATAGGTTATTGTCTTTCCCTATTCCTTTTATCTTCAATTTGTCTCCTGTTAGTGTCAAATTCTCCAAACCCTTTTTTCTCATTATTATCCAAGAAATTCAAACCATTTCTTTCTGATTCTAAGTATCCTTTTTGTTTCTATTTTCCTTAAAACTTCCTTGTCATTCACATGTTCCATCCATGGTATTCTCAGCATCCTTTGATAGAATGACATCACCATTGCCTCAAGTCTCCTGTTTATCTACGAGTAAATTGCCTAGCAATCACTGCCATATAGAATGGTTGATATTATATAGCTTTGCTTAGCGTTTGGAAGGCATCTTTTGCTATTCCAGTGTGCCTTCAGTCACTTTTTCATCGCTGTAATATAGCTTACCTGTACCTTTTCTATAAATACTTTTATAGTAATTGTTCTAATGGACTTATTTCCATGATACCTAGACTTTATGAATTTAAGTGCAGTATTACATTGGCGGCAATGTCTCATCATTTTACAGTTGAAATGATTAGATGTAACTGTAAGTTCTATGCTAACAGTTTCTTTTCTCACACTTCTTGCCTGTGGAATTCTCTTCCAGCTTCTTGCTTTCCAGTCAACTTTGAACTTCAAAAATTTAAATGCAATGTCAGTCGTTATCTTCTATTTTCTTAATTCCTGTGTTTTTATTATTCTCTCTCCTTAACAGTGTTTTTTTTTTCTCATATTCTCTAACATTCATTAACCCCTTGCATCTTAGTGGCTTTATTGCCTTGCTTGGGGTAGAATGTTTAAAATGTTTTCTAGGCGCATCACAATTGTAAGCTTATATTTGGCAGTTTTCATTCACAAAACTATAAAAGTACTGAATAATGCTGATTTTCAAGGCCAGCCTGTTCCTCCGCAAGTAGAAGACTGGCGCAACACAATCTTCCTAGACTCACTTAATCTTGTACCATACTAACTTTAGCTTATTATAGCACAAGAGCTGCATAACATCTTTTGAATTTGTACTGTAATATATATATATATATATATATATATATATGTAAGCAAATATATGGATATAGATCCGACAGTATGAAGAAAAATATATAATGAAAAAACAAAATCCTTATATACAATTAACATTAAAACAGCATAATTGTATATAAGATTTTGTTTGTTTTTTCCATATATATTTTTCTTCATATATATATATATATATATATATATATATATATATATTTTCAGTCTGGGGAGAGTTGGGCTCTGTCAGGCTATCTTGCCCAAGACACACCACTTCTTCTGAGGATGCATTACATGTGGTGCCCCTGTGTCTCTAATGAGTATGAGACTCATGATCATGACATATATATGATAGGTATAAAAAAATGTGTATAAGGAGACAAATGTTTTGATTTTAGATGTTCTGTCTATGATTTTATCACAAATGAGACATTATAATTGGGACACACATAGGAGGTGAAGGTGTGATTTTTATCTCAATCTTAAATGTTTCATGTTTTGTAACCAGCAGATCAGTCAGTCAGTTATATGCCATGCATGATACATGCTTAGGTGATCATGTATCTTTATGAACTCTCGTCGTATTTGGAGTCAGGACATAACTGTTTGACTTTTTTTCCTCTTCCTAGTAGTTTTCCATCTCATCAGCACAAAAAATTTCTAATATAGTATGATTAAATGATTTTAAAAAATATCAGTTAAATTTAAAAAAAAAATGTTATTGTATTTTTCCACCCTTCAAATAAAGTGTTGAGTATTGTGCTTAAAGTTCTGGATAAACTGTCCAAAGTTCATGTTTTATTATGGTTTTGTTTAAATACTTTCATCCGTTGCAGTCATTATCAAGAACCAACATGGTGTCTGTGCCAGTTTGAATTTTTCATCCTAGTATTCTGTGGAAAGCTGGATGTTTGAAATAGTCTATGGTGATGTCATGTGTAAAGGTTATTGGTGGGAGTGAAGGCTCACCAAAAAGCTTTACACAGTTTTCTTAATTTCTGTTCTTTTTTTTTTCTTGTATTCTCCCACACTCAGTAACTCCCTTGTGTCTTAGTGGGTTTTATTGCCTTGCTTGGGGGGTGAAATTATTTAAAAAAAACAGGAAAGATGTATGGTAAGAATGTTGTTTCCTTTTCTATATGTTGATTTGGTTAACTAATTAAAAGTAACTTTGAATATTATAAAATCATTTAATGGTTATTTTGTATGATTGTACCATAATTGTTTTTGAAACAGTTCTTTAAAACAAAATTGGACATGATTCTAAGATTTAAGATGTAATTATGCAAACATTCCATTATATTTGACCAACTTATTTAGGATGATCTAAATCATATAAAATTAAGAATACAGTCATAAAATAAACAGTAAATATAATTATATTTAACAAGCTTATATACAGAGTCTGACAAAATAATGTATACACACTTCAGGAAAGGAAAAAACTTGTCTTTTGTAATTTTTTCAAATTGTGATAACATTGTTTACTGTAGTACAACGTTTCCTTGCCAGATGGCATTGCGTTGGAAGCCCTTAAATAAGAAATTGAAAATGCATGTGTAACAGTCCCACTGGACACTTTGGACAATGTTGCCCAAGAAGTAGTTTGCTGTACTAATAAATGTCTGGAAGCTAAAGGCCACCATTTTGAGCATCTCTTGTGATTGTAGAGCCTGAATCTCTAAATCTATGTCTGAATAAATTTAATATTACAATATACAATTTTTTTCTTTCCTGAAGTGTGTATACATTTTTTTGGGTGGACTGTGTATATGTGTGTGTGTGTTCATAAGAGGCAGTGCTGAAAATCTTTATTTTGAACAAGAAGAAACTCAATTAAAAATTATAATGTTTGGTCATTTGGCCAGATTTTAGAAAGTATGTTGAGCTGTGAACTATTAGCACTCTCTTATACAACAGTTCTTCACTGCTTTATACAGCCACCACTGCACAAAATATAGCAGTGTTTTGAACAAAGCCTTTATCATATGGACCCTGGGATAAGACATGGTTTCAGGACTTAAATATCAACTAATTCAGGGTTCTCTAGAAATACCTCATGATATCACCAGGTTGTATCAAATTCAACTGTTTAAGTTCTCAACCTGACACAGGAGTTCCTTTTTAAAAAATCAACAGAAATGTGTAGCATTTTTTAATCTCTGAAACTGAAATTCCTTATGACACTGTCAAGTAAAGTTAGAATGTTTCTGTGTATGATGACTGTGATTTGGCAGATTTTATTAACCCTAAAGAATTTTCAGTGTCAGGTAAAAATTCAAAGATATTACATAATGTACCCTTTTCTTATCTTCAATGTTTTAGAGTGAAAGCTTTGTGCAAGTTTACTTAATTGTTTCATCCTCGTATTTGATCATTATATAAAGTTAAGAAAAAGAACCTACCAGGGATGAAAGCTCCCAGATCTTCCCACTCCTTGGAAGAATATCTCCCTCATGTCTTCAGGGGGTGTACTTGTACTCACCATGCTTGGAAAATTATGGGTTGATGTGGATATTTAACCTATAATTGGTGGTTTTGTATTCAGTTGTCTTTCAACATGTGGAAATATTTGTATGCATTTTTAATATAACAAATTACATGATTCACAAAGAGGGAATATATATATATATATATATATATATATATATATATATATATATATATATATATATATATATATACACACATAGAGAACATTTATAACCTTAGCTATTAGGAAATGTGTATGTTAAATCTAGTAGGTGCTACCCTGGGGGAAATACATTTTTCTCTGGAGGAGCCAAAATCTTCTGTTGACACTGTGTGTGTGTGTGTGTGTGTGTGAGGAGAGAGAGAGGGAGGTCTCTTCCTTTATAGTCCTGAAACAGCACCACCTAACAGTGTCTTCGAAGATCATGTGGAAGTAATCCCTACAAACTCAATTCTAACTTATAAGTAATACTATCGTCAGTAATTCTTATGTAAAACATTACATAATTTCTGATGTTTTTTTTTTTTTACATGCTGCTTTACAATTTTCAGCAGTAATTTATCTAGTTTTCAATAAAAAAAAACTGGATCATGGCTTCCTGTGTCTATCTTATGATCTTTTACAAACTATTTTCATTTTATTAGTAGACAAAATCACCTATTTATCATCTCCTTAACACCTCATTAATATTAAAACCATCTTTCTTAAGACAAGTCAATCAGCTAATTTAATTTCTGGAACCAGATACTTGTATAAGCAAAACAAAAGATGAAAGACCCTGTACCAAAGTGAAGGACAATCCTGCAAACACTCTTTGCACTCCCTGACCACATAACAACCCCAATATATACCCAAGAAAAGTGGATTTTTAGGTCATTTTTCTCTTACCTTTTACCAGAAAGTGAAACAGGTTGGTCCACTTGACTAACCACTGAAGAACTAATCAGGACAACTGCCTGTTACAAAGAAGGAGTAATCTTACTCTCTCTCTCTTTTCCAATGTACTGCAAGCTATGAACTATGAACTATGAAACAAGAAGGATTCAATTAACAGACATGAATACACTTTCTCTTTTTTTGCTCCTTGATGTAGCGACATGATCCGAACATATTTCCGATGGGGAAGATTTCTTTCCCTCAGAAAAAACACAGACTGATTTGTTAATTTCAAACAAGTCTCATGGATATCACCTGTATGTGCACACACACACACACACACACACACACACACACACACACACACACACAAAAACTACCAAATGTTTATATGTACAAAATTCTTCTAAGTGTGGAAATTCTTTTCTTTGAAAGTAGTAACTCCTCCACCTACAAACTGATGACAAACAGCAACCACATCTGTTACTACTGTAATAGTAGGCTAAGTTTAATAAATAAAATGAAATAAAAATATTTCTTAAATCTCTTGAAAAGTATCACCTACTTATCATCTCAACATCCCATTAACATTAACACCAACATTCTTAAGGACAAGTCAATCAGATAACTTCATTTCTGAAACCAGATATTTATATAAGCAAAACAAAAGATCAAACACCAAAGCAAAAGACAATCCTATATGCACACATTGCACACCTCGACTACTTACCACCCTCAATATCAATCCAGGGAAAAGAGGGTTTTGATGTCAGTCTTTTCTACCATTTTGCTAGAAAGTGCGACAGGCTGGTCCAATCCACTAAACACCAAAGAACTAATCAGGAATGCCTACTGCAAAGAAGGCGTGGTCTCACTATGTCTCTCTCTCTTGCTCTCTGTCCCAAGGTACTGTGAGCTATGAACTATCTATCACAAGAGATAAGTTTGTATTTGTATACAAAAGAAAATAAACCTTCATAAAACATGTTCATCCATGTTAAATGTAAAAGCTAACATTCTGTGCCAACCTCAACATTTTAATTGTTCTTTGTACTCTTTATATTAAAACCCCTTACACAGTGGGTGGTAAGCTGTTTTTCTCGGTTTATTATAAATCAACATTTTTAATAATACTATTGAAATCACTGGAATGATATGGAGTAGGACTTCAGGTATCAATCCGAACTTCTGGAGCTTTTTCCTTTTTTTTAAGCTTGTTACTTTTATATATAGTCTATATATATATATATATATATATATATATATATATATATATATATATGTATGTATATAGTCCCTCTCTATATATGTGTAGTATATATCTATTGTTATGCCCAGGGGTTTCGTTGGGACTACGATAGCCGGGACACAACGAGAAAAAAAAAAAAATAAGTAAGACATCCCAATGTTCGATATAAAAATAAAGAAAAGAACGTTGGGAGAGGAATTCTCCAATTCCGGACGTCGGTAAACGCAGAGAGAAAATGAACAATACGCAGACACAGAACAACAGAAGACAATACGAGAATATTTTCAAAGATTTTATTTATAGAATACACGGAGTGTGAATGTAAGAAAAAGAAAAAGAAAACTAAATAATACAAGGTATGGGGAGATAAGTTACCAATTAAACAGATACTAATGCGGCGAAATACATATGAATACCGACATAGCAGATTATAAGATATACAAAAACATGCAGAAACTTACATAAGGTTGGAATCGACGTCGATTGATTATTATCAGGGTACAGTTTGATCAAAAGGATATTCATACACTTCTCTGAAAGTATTGTGGACTCTTCTAATTTTCTAACCTTCTCCAACCTTAAAAAAAGCATAATCCATATTATACGCCTACGCGCAGATAACGCTCAACCAATAAAAATGCAAAGAATCGAATCAAGCAATCCTATTGGTAGATCGCCTCCCAAAGCAAGAATTGCGCCAAAATATCTTGAGCCACTTTCGAAAACCCAAAAGGTTATAAAAAGGAGAAAAGACAACCCCAGTCAGTCAGTCCAGCTCACTTTTTGAGCGACTGCACGGTTCAACTCTCTGTCTCCGGACGGAGGGAACCCGAAGGAGGCTACGCCGAAGGGCGAAGTCTCCTTCGGGAGGTTAAATTTCCTGAACCCGTTTATACGGGTTTCAAATGGGCTATTTTTTGGCTGAGCCTAATGGCTCGGGAATGCCCACATTAAAAGGCCTTGTGCCGCATGACACCCTCGTGGGTGGGTGACTGAATATCTCAGTCCAGCTCACTTTTTGAGCGACTGCACGGTTCAACTCTCTGTCTCCGGACGAGAGGAACCCGAAGGAGGCTACGCCGAAGGGCGAAGTCCCTTCAGGAGGTTAAAATGGCCCTGAACCCGTTTATACGGGTTCAAATGGGCTATTTTTGGCTGAGCCTAATGGCTCGGGAATGCCCACATTAAAAAGGCCTTGTGCCGCATGACACCCTCGTGGGTGGGTGACTGAATATCTCAGTCCAGCTCACTTTTTTTATACGAGCGACTGCACTCGTTCAACTCTCTGTCTCCGGACGACAGGAACGAAGTCCAGCTCACTTTTTGAGCTACTGCACGAAGGGCTCTGTCTCCGGACGTCTCCCGGGAGAGGCTACGCCGAAGGGCGAACCCGTTTATACGGGTTCAAATGGCTTTTTTTTGCCGTTCAAATGGGCTATTTTTGGCTGAGCCTAATGGCTCGGGAATGCCCACAGGCCTTTGTGCCGCATAAAAACGGTTCAACCTCTGTCTCCGGATTTGAGGAACCCGAAGGAGGCTACGCCGAAGGGCGAAGTCTCCCTTCGGGGAGGTTAAATTGGCCCCGGAACCCGTTTATACGGGTTCAAATTTTTTTGGCTGAGCCTTGGCCTGGGAATGCCCACATTAAAAAGGCCTTTGTGCCGCATGACACCCTCGTGGGTGGGTGACTGAATATCTCAGTCCAGCTCACTTTTTGAGCGACTGCACGGTTCAACTCTCTGTCTCCGGACGGAGAGGAACCTGAAGGAGGCTACGCCGAAGGGCGAAGTCTCCTTCAGGGAGGTTAAACCGGCCCTGAACCCGTTTATACGGGTTCAAATGGGTTATTTTTTGGCTGAGCCTAATGGCTCGGGAATGCCCACATTAAAAAGGCCTTGTGCCGCATGACACCCTCGTGGGTGGGTGACTGAATATCTCAGTCTAGCGAACTCGCCGATCGATTGCCTAATTAATCCACGACATTCAAAAACAGAATTTTACCGCGCATTTTTGACGAACTTCAACTGACTCACCTGAAACACTCAACGAACAACTATCGAAACTTTGAACAATATTTCTTATGCACATTGATTTATTCATTACTAAAAATAAGAAATACGAATCACGAAAACAAACACAGACACGTTCAAAAGGTAGACTACTTTAGCAAACTTTACCAAAAAACTCTTATTATATATTTCAACACAAACACAAAATAACAAACATAACGACACAGAGACATCCAACATTTCAGCAACATATACAATTAACGCACGCAACAATACAAATATTAACCTTGTTTGTAAATATGTAATTGTATATAAAAGTTTTATTTGTTTCGATCTATAAATGTCTCGTTTTTACTTTGTTTGAAATCTCATGTTTGTTATATATTTGTTTGGGACAAGGTTTATACACACAACCGATCCGAACAAAATCCTTCTGATTAATTAAATGAACCAAAAGTCCCAACAAAATTTGGTGACCTTCCGACGTGAGTGAACATGCAACAAGAGTGACGAACTTGTTGACGTACTTCAGACCAACAAAATTGGTAACCTCGACGTTTCAAGCAAACAACACCAACAAAATTGATAAACAGACGTGCGTAACAAAGATTGGTAACCCCGGTAACGGATAAAGTATTTCAACACTACAGATGGCAGAACCAACAACCGTATCAGAAACAGCCATCAAACTCGAGATGCCCGCCTTCAATGCAAATGTGCAAACGTGGTTCCTTCAGCTTGATGCGATATTCCAAGCTAGGCGCATAACTTCTCAGCAGTCAAAATTTGCAGCAGTCGTGGAGAAGCTACCGGCAGAAATAGCAGCCGAAGTAGCTGATATACTAACAGTCCCAGTTGAAAAACCATACGAAATCCTAAAAAGAAGCGATATTGCATAGATCAGGTTTTCGGAGGAGAAAAGAATACGTGAACTCCTGTCCAATGTCACAACCGAAGATGCCAAACCTTCACAGTTACTTCGAAGGATGCAGCAGTTATTAGGCGAAAATGACATATCGACCACAGTATTCAAACAAATGTGGCTGGACAAGCTACCGCCAGAGGTTGTACGAATTCTAGCCGCATTAGCAGAAGATGTAGACATCCAGAAACTAGCGATAATTGCAGACAAAATAACAGACACAGCGCCAATTAAACACATATCCGCAACGAACACACGAGATGGCCTCATGCCAGACATAGACCGGCAAATTCAAAAAGTTATCAACAGAGTTGCAAGATATATCTATACAGCTGCGCGAACTACAAAATGCCCATCTAAGCCGACATGATAATCAATATACCAAGCGAAATAAACAACGCTGGAGATCAAATTCTCGACACAGATACAAACGACAACGAAACGAATACCAAAATGAAAATGTTGGTATCATGAAACTTTTGGCGCGCAAGCTAACAAGTGCAGACAACCATGTGCGTATAAGAAATCACCAACCGCCAAACAGCAGGGAAACGGACATCCTGGCACCCAGTAGAGACGTTGGATGCCAGGCAACTCAAGACTAACCGTCTCTTCTATATTTACGATAAATCCAGCGGATTAAACTTTTTGGTGAACACCGGTGCCCAAATCAGTGTTATACCACAGACGAAGTGCAGCAAACAACTTCTAATAAAAACACAACATTAAAACTACAAGCCGCGAATGGCACGCCTATTGCTACTTATGGTGAAAAGACCTGACTTTGACATAGGTCTAAGGAGAGATCTAACGTGGACATTCATAATTGCTGATGTTTCGATGCCCATACTAGGAGCGGACTTCCTAACACATTATGCATTGTCAGTAGAACTAGCATCCCAAACACTAACTGACACCAATACAAATATAAAACGCTGCGGTTTCATCTCTAAACATTCAACGATTGGACTGACGAATATTATACCAATAGCTAATGGCTACGGTGAGATAATACGTCAGTATCAGACACTATTAACACCGTCGTCACGAAATGAACCCGTTAGACATCATGCTAAACACAGCATTAAAACAACTGGTTCCCCAGTTTATTCCCAACCACGTAGGCTTCATCCCGCCAAATTGAAAATCGCAAGAGATGAGTTCGACAATATGCTCAGACTGGGAATAATACGCCCTTCAAAAAGCCCTTATGCCAGCCCTCTACACATGGTTACAAAAGCAGATTCAGTCAGTTGGCGTCCATGCGGAGATTATAGGTTGTTGAACGCCCAGACCATTCCGGACAAATATCCTATCCCGCACATAAAAGATTTTGCGCTATCATTAGAAGGTGCTACAGTCTTCACTAAACTAGACCTCAAAAAGGCTTACTATCAGATACCAATCGAGGAAGACGACATACAAAGACTGCGATCACCACTCCATTCGGACTATTTGAATTCACAAGAATGCCCTTTGGTTTACGAAACGCCGCACAGTCATTCCAAAGATTAATAGACGAGGTGTTACGTGGTATGCCGTACACATACGCGTATATTGACGATGTTTTAATTGCAAGTAAATCACATGTTGAACACAAGGAACATTTTCATGCAGTTCTAAAACGTTTACAACATTATGGTTTAAAATTAAACATTGACAAATGTATATTTGCGGTACCACAGCTAACCTTTCTTGGACATGTAATAGACCAACAAGGATTGTCTCCCTTGGATCACAAGATCAAAGCAATAACAAATTATCCCACACCTTCCACAATGAAGCAATTACGGAGATTCTTAGGAATGATAAACTACTACCGACAATTCATACCGAACTGTGCAACTATAATATTGCCATTAACAGACATGCTATCGCAACGAAAGAAAAAGAACTCGCAAATCGTACTATCGAAAGACGAATTAAAATCTTTTAACGATGCAAAAGACGCGTTGCAAAAAATGTACAAAATTGTCGTATATTAATCCATCCGAAAATTCCAAACTAACACTCACGACAGATGCATCGGCTGACACAATTGGAGCAGTACTACACCAGATTACTAACAATGTAGAGAAACCACTATCATTTTTCTCGATAAAGTTAAACACTACCCAGAGGAAATATAGTACGTTCTCAAGAGAATTATTGGCAGTATACCTAGCAATACGACATTTTAGACACATTCTAGAAGGAAGAAATTTCGTAGTCTTCACCGACCATAAACCACTTACATATGCATTACATGCAAAGGCTGACAAATTAAATCCACGAGACCTAAGACATTTAGATTACATCAGCCAGTACACAGCAGATATCCGATACGTAAAAGGTCAGAATAACACAGTAGCGGACGCATTGTCCAGAACTACGCTCAACGCACTACAATCACAACCACTAAACTTTGACACTCTCGCTGAGGAACAAGCAAACGACAACGAATTACCGTCTGTACAAAAGATACCTCACTTCAAATTGAAAAAGACCTTTACCCTTTACTAATGAACTCGTGTATTGTGACGTTTCCACAGGTAATCCTCGACCGTACTTACCTTTGTCACGAAGAAAATCAATTTTCGATCATTTCCATTCGCCAGCTCACCCTGGAGCGAAGGCTACGCTGCGGACCATAGCTGACAGATACGTCTGGCCCGGTATGTCTTCGGACGTGAAACAGTGGTCTCGCACGTGCCAACGTTGCCAGGCAACGAAAAATACACCGACATACCAAAGCACCATCGTCGACCTTCGCGACACCAGATGGACGATTTACGCACATACACGCAGACTTAGTCGGTCCACTCGAAAAAAATTAATGGACACGAGTACATTCTAACGATCATTGACCGCTTTACGCGATGGCCAGTTGCGATACCACTAACATCAATAACGGCAGAAACAGTGGCTAACGCAATTTTCAACAACTGGATTTCTATATTTGGATGCCCTGCAGTTATCACAACTGACAGAGGTCCCCAATTTCAATCAACGCTATTCAACGAATTTGTCAACATTTTAGGCATAAAACACATCTCTACCACCGCATACCACCCATGCAGCAACGGAATAGTGGAGATTCCATAGACAGCTCAAGTACGCATTAACAGCGTCTACCAGTGCTCGTACGTGGGTAGATAAGCTACCATTTGTGATGCTTGCGCTGCGAAATACAATAAAACTGGATCTCAAATGCACCAGTGCAGAATTAGTTTTTGGGAAAGCAACAACGCTGCCTGGACAGATATTTCACAACGAGACGACATCTACACCAACGAATTACTTTGTGGCAGACCTAAAAAGAAGATGATGGACGTTATATATACACCCACGAGAGCGTATAAAAACCTTTCTACGTGCCAGCAGATCTACATTCAGCAGAATATGTTTTCCTGAGGCGCGACACTGTACGGAAACCATTAACGCCCAACTACACAGGTCCACACCTGGTAATATCTAAAACACCCAAATTCTTCATAATTGATATCGCCGGTAAACAGAACACCGTCAGTATAGACCGTCTCAAACCAGCATATCTGCAATCCGACGACACAGATCGAACAATAACAAAACCGACGACAACAGAACAAACAGAAACGCAAACAACTACTGATACGACCGAATCAACACAGTCTACCCGTACAAAATCAGGAAGGAATGTTCACTGGCCAACCAAGTACCGAACCTACATTACATATTAATGCTCATTCACCAAGGCATTAATCTGGGGGGAGGTATTGTGGACTCTTCTAATTTTCTAACCTTCTCCAACCTTAAAAAAAGCATAATCCATATTATACGCCTACGCGCAGATAACGCTCAACCAATAAAAATGCAAAGAATCGAATCAAGCAATCCTATTGGTAGATCGCCTCCCAAAGCAAGAATTGCGCCAAAATATCTTGAGCCACTTTCGAAAACCCAAAAGGTTATAAAAAGGAGAAAAGACAACCCCAGTCAGTCAGTCTAGCGAACTCGCCGATCGATTGCCTAATTAATCCACGACATTCAAAAACAGAATTTTACCGCGCATTTTTGACGAACTTCAACTGACTCACCTGAAACACTCAACGAACAACTATCGAAACTTTGAACAATATTTCTTATGCACATTGATTTATTCATTACTAAAAATAAGAAATACGAATCACGAAAACAAACACAGACACGTTCAAAGGTAGACTACTTTAGCAAACTTTACCAAAAAACTCTTATTATATATTTCAACACAAACACAAAATAACAAACATAACGACACAGAGACATCCAACATTTCAGCAACATATACAATTAACGCACGCAACAATACAAATATTAACCTTGTTTGTAAATATGTAATTGTATATAAAAGTTTTATTTGTTTCGATCTATAAATGTCTCGTTTTTACTTTGTTTGAAATCTCATGTTTGTTATATATTTGTTTGGGACAAGGTTTAGACACACAACCGATCCGAACAAAATCCTTCTGATTAATTAAATGAACCAAAAGTCCCAACAAAAGTAATGTTCGAATATGAGTTTTTGATTGGCGACGTCCAATCCGTGTTGATGACAAGGAGAACACACACAAAAATAACGGGAGTGTAGCCGACTTGGGTTGAGGATGTTTTTCTAGATTCTCTCGTCGGTCCTTTGGTTTTTGGTGGCATCTAATTCTTCTGGCATCAAACAACGAAGTCTGGTTTTGGTGACAACTGCTTCTTCTAACGGCGAATAGCTAAGACTGGTTTTGATGACGTCTGATTCCTCCGATAGCCAGCAACTATATGAGATCGTTGTCACCTCAACACGTGCGAAACGAAACTGCTACGAGTTGAGTCACGTGTTGGCCCCTCAAAAATGTGTGCGTCATTCACGGACCCTGTTAATGTCATTCGCACTTATCTGTCAAACAGCGTTTGTTTGGCCTACGACCATGGACCCTGTTAATGTCATTCGCACCTATCTGTCAAACAGCGTTTGTTTGGCCTACGCATCAGAGACCAGATAGGAAATGGGGGAAGGAAGTGAAGGTTCTTTTCTGAGAACTGGCCCTGATTCATCTGGGCATAAAAAAAAAATATATCCCACAATCTGCATATTCAAGAAATAAAGAAGTTATTAATATTCATATGTTTCGTCGCAAATACACAATGTACTTAAAACATGCTTATATAATCTGAGGTGAGGGTACAACTATTGGGCTAACGTAACACCCCCTCACCAAAAAAAAAAAAAAAAAAAAAAAAAGGATCACTTGCGATTCTTTTTCAACACAATAGGAAATGGGATTTACTTTTAAAATAAAGATTTACTCTCCTTTGTTTCCTTCTTTTTATCAAGAGTATATTCTTTATTACGTAGTCCATGCAAAACCGTATCGAGCCATCAGGTTTCTTGACCAGTACACATGGGGATGACCAGCTACTCTAGCTGGGTTCGATTATCTCATGGTGAAGCATATACTCCACTTCTTGCCGTATTATTTCCGCCTTCTGCGGGTTGACACGGTATGGATGTTGCTTAACGGGTTTGGCATTTCCGACATCTTCATCGTGTTGAGTAACATCAGTCCGTTTAGGTACGTCTGGGAATAAGTCGTGGAAGTTTCGAATGAGATGGGTTACTTACTTCTTTTCGTCGCGAGTTAAGTGATTTAACTTAGACGAGAGATTTGACAGTATTTCTGAATTCGGTAACCACAGGGGATGATCCGTTTTCTTCAGGACTTCTGCGTCTACGTCTGCATGACTAGAGGCATAGAGGGGTCCATCTACGGCTAGGATGGGGATTGGTTTCCCTCTCTCGTAATATGGTTTGACCATATTAATGTGGCACATTTGTATTTCTTTCCTTCGGTCTGGAGTGTTCACAATGTAGTTGAGGTCGCTAACCTTCTGGGAAATTTCGTCAGGACCGTGAAAGTGAGCCTTCAGGGGGTGACCAGACAAGGGTAACAGTACCAGTACTTTGTCTCCGACATCAAAACTTCTTCGAATAGTGTTCCGATCGTACTGTCTCTTCATCTTGTTCTGGGCTGTTTTAAGTTTTTCTTGTGCCAATTCATAAGCCTCGTGAAATCGGGTTCGAAAACGGGATACATACTCTAATATCGATTCGTTCGCGGGGGGTTCTTGTAACCATCTTTCCTTTAACATAGATAAAGGTCCGCGCACTGTGTGTCCGAAGACTAATTCGAACGGGCTGAATCCCAGTGATTCTTGTGGCGCGTCTCTCGCGGCAAATATCAAGAACGGGATACCTTCGTCTCAATCTTTCTGATGATCTAAGCAATATGCCCGGATCATCGTTTTTAGAGTAGAGTGAAATCGCTCTATGACTCCTTGGGATTGGGGATGATATGCACTCGACGTGACTGTCTTTATGCCTAGAGAGTTCATAGCCTGTCGGAATATTCGGGACGTGAAGTTCGAACCTTGGTCAGATTCTACTACTTTAGGTAATCCGACCATAGAGAAGAAATTAGTGAGTGACTTAGTAATCTTCCCGGCGAAAATACTTCTCAGAAGGATTGCTTCAAGAAACCGTGTTGAGGCACACATGATGGTTAACAAGTATTGGTTTCCGTGCTTGATTTTGGGGAGGGGACCAACACAATCGACGAAGACTCGGCAGAATGGTTCCTCAAAGGCGGGAATCGGGTGTAAAGGGGTAGCAGGGATTTGCTGATTTGGTTTGCCTATCATCTGGCAGGTATGGCGGGTCTGGCAATACTTCGATACATCCCCACAGATTCCGGGCCAGTAGAAGCTTCTGCCGATTCGCTCGTGTGTCTTACGGATGCCTAAGGGACCTCCCATGGGTGTTTCGTGGGCTGTTCGAAGCACTTCCTCTCTGTATCTCCTTAGTAATACCAACTGACGTACACTTGACCAATCTTCCTGGGCAGATGAGTGTGTCGGCCTCCACTTCCGCATTAAGATGTCTTTCTCGACGTAGTATCCTGAGGGTACCTTGTTCAATTCTTCCTCAGGTAACGTTTCTTCGAACAGGGGGGGGGCGATTTCGCTATCCTCTCTCTGTTCGATTGCCATAGACCTTAGGGTTAGGGCTTGATGTTGGGGTCTGTTTGAGCACAGTGTTCGATCCTATCTCATGGCCTAAACAAGTTTGGGAGAGGTCAACCCCCTCGTTCCCTTCGTCCTCGCTTTCCATTCTGGCACTCGTCTCCTCAGCTCTTTTCCTCGCATTCGCTCGGGTCACCACACATGATGGGAATGTTCCAGGATACATTTCCTCGATCTTCTCAGTCTCCTCCGAGACGCTCAGTTTTTCCACCACTCTCGGATGGGGTATAACTCTTTCTCCAGCCAGGTCATTTGTCAGTAACATCGATATGCCTTTCATAGGCAGACTATCAATCACTCCGATGACTATAGGTCCACATACTATGTCAGAGTCAAGGGAGATCCGGTGAAGCGGGACACTAACAAAATCACTTCCTACCCCTTGTATAACTACTCGTTCGCCCGTGGCTGTCTCTGATCCGCGTGGCATGTCTTCTTCGACTTCGTGGGGTCATCCATCGGACATACGGAGCCGTTCGACACAAATGGTTTGTATTCCTCTCTGAGTTGACCTTTGATCTTCCTACTGAGATCCTTATGCGACGATATAAACCCTTGTGGTTTATTCGAGACTGCACTTCTGTGTTCGGCACTTTTCTTCGCGAAATAATTCGCCGCCATGTGTCCTACCTTCCCACAGTAGTAACACCTTATGTTTTTCCCACCTCCCGTCCGTCGGGGGGGGTATAAAAGAATGAGAATCAAACCGTTTACTTTTCGGACTGTTCGGTCGATGTGGGTAGTTTGCCTGACCAGGTCTTGTCCTCGGACCTGCACTAGCCATTACTCGAGGCTTTGTGCTTCTCCCATATTCAGATGGGTCATCTGATTTACTCCTGCCTCACTTATGCGTTAGTGCGTATTCGTCCGCCACGGTAGCCATCTCGTAGGCTGTGTCGACCTGTCTTTCGTTGAAGAATGTTTTGAGGTTATCGTGAACGCACTATTTGAATTCTATTAAGATTAACTGTCTTAGCTTATCGTAATCCGCACCTATTTCTTTCGCCGAAATCCATTGGTCGAAATATGTTTCTTTCTGCCTGAAGAACTCTACATATGTTTGGTTTTCGTCCATTCTGTGATCTCTAAATCTCTGTCTATACGCTTCTGGTACCATTTCGTAGTTTCCCAGGATCGATGTTTTTACGATGTTATAGTCGGCACTGTCCGCAACTGAAAGTGAGGCATACGTTTCTTGTGCTTTACCTTTCAAAGCTGTCTGTAGTAATGTCGGCCAGGCTGTTGTCTGTGTATTTTAGTTACAAGTGTTTTATGGTTGCATGTGATAAAAGGAAGAAGTCACTTCATATTATAACAAGCAATGCCCTGAGGAGAAGAGATGGACATCTTGACCTTCCAATGGTTGGTAGTGAAAGAGAGTGAGTTCAGCTCTTTTGATGCAAAGTTTGTTTTCAAGCAGGAACAGTTTCTGTTGCATTCTGGGAGAACTTTTATTTTTATTTTTTGGTTTTATTTATTTTAAATAAAGTTTTAATGTAATTTATTTATTTTATTTTATTAATGATATTTATTGTTTGTTATTTAATATTTTTATTTATTAATAATAATAATTTCCCTACAGTAACATAACAAGAGGAAGAATAACATCATTAACAAATTTATTGATGATGTAGTTACATTGAAATTAATTTTCCTGTCTTGTATAATTTTCCTTTATTGTCTTATATAATGCTATTTTGACAATAGTCCAAACTTGTTAAAAAAAATCAATATCAAATAAAAAAAGGAATTTCAATCTCCAGATTCACTCGTCCTTAACGTTTTCTCACCACAGGCAGATGAGATGAATATAGGATTTGGTTCCAAAAAAGTCCCATTCATGAAAGAAATTGCTAATATAGAAATATTTACCCTAAACCATCAATATCAAATTTTATTTTGGGTGGGTCCTAGTCAGGCAGCGACTTCCAGAAGTAGTGGGTCTTTTGGAGCTAATACTGTCTACCCAAGGCGATAACTTATTTTGATACTAATGTTCACTCAATACAAGACTTAAGAGCCACCCAAGATAGAAGGTTACTGTGTGGCATTGTATGTGCATGAGAAAGAGCAAGAACCTTATCACAGGATTTCTCAAAAACTAGACAATTTCCTACAGAAAAATCTAGAGTAACAAGCTTAAAAAAACAAAAAAAAAAACTTCAGAAGTCTGGATTGGTATCTGAAGTCCTAGTCCATATCATGACAGATAGGGACATCAATAGTATTATAAAAAATTAACCATTACCTTTCCTTCACTACAGATAGTAAAGATAACGGTTAATGCTAAACTTGAAGAGATCAAGATTGTAGCGCGTGGAAAAACATCATGCCGGGGGTCTGTTTCCCAAAGCAGTAGTTCTTGGGAAGAAACTGCTTGAGTGGAACTTCCTTCTTACTACTACTGGAATACGAAGGGAATGAGGATGATTCATTCTTGTGTAAGTGGCATGGCGGGTCCCAGTTGCAAAGGTCAGCACTGGTGGAACCCCAGAATGTAGCTCGTCAGAATATATGCTATGGAAATAGCAATAGTGAGAAACTCGCAATGTTTTGCTTGTGGGAAAGTGGTTGTAAGGTGGAATATAATTCAACATGCACAAGACGGCGTAGACACTTTTGAACTCTATCAAGATGGGCAAGTGAGGACCGGGCACCTTCAACCCGAATATGGTAGCAATACTCCATTTTTGGTGGTATCGCCTCGAGTTCATCAAATTAGGTTTCCCTGTCATTAGAAACAGAGATTTGTGATCAGGAATTGGTTAACATTTGAAAGCTACTTTTTCGGTCATCTGCACTAAGGTTTACGTATTCTTGCCTTGTCATAAAAAACATGAGTTTTATATATTTTATGTCTTTGTTTTTTAAAATATAGTCTGACTCATATTGCTAATGTATTTTCATTGTAATCATTTCCTTTCTCTTGTACATAGTACATATTGTTAGTATATTTTTGTTAGGGTGACGGTATTCATTCTTGTTTTAAAGCGAAGGCTACTGAATTTCCATAGAATAAATAAAGGCGTTGGTTCATCTGATTGTTTTCCTAATTGAGTAGTAATTAGTTCTTTTTTAAGCAAAGACTGGTGCTATAGTCGAGGTAATGCTCTGAGAAATTTATTTTCTTCACTGGCGTCAATACGATCTGCTATCAATGACATTTCTTGAGTGATTAAAAATTGTTGAAAGTATTGCGGGTGTTATGTACGTCGGATGTATGAGTTGGGAAAAACACGTGTCTCCTGGAGTAGCCACAAGAAAAATAAAGGACTTGCATGTATGTCTGCTATGATAAAATGCAAAGAAACAACAAGAACCAATATGTATAAACAAATGATAATGTATTAACAAGAATGGTATACAATTATCAAAGAAAGTTATGTGTGTAAAGAAAAAATGTGAAAACATTTAAAGTTCAAAGGATGTGAACTGAGTAAAAGTCCATACGTGTGTGTGTGTGTTGGTTTGTTCCTACGTTTTCTAATGGGAAATACATTTTCCACAAGAGACATGTTGGTGTGTAATCGGAAAAAGTAAGTGAGTGAAGTGAGAAAATAAAAATATCGCAGAGTAATTAAAGTCCGGAGATTGTCTCCTAGTAGCAGTTTCAGGAAAGTAAGTGGAGTTAACTTCACAAAAGGATATATTTAGTGAAAGAGATTTTAGAGTAATATTAGTAGAATTGGGAAAGCACGGAAATTACCTCGAACAAGAAAGTAAGAACATACGTACATATTGCTTGAGTAAACTAAATGCAAAGAATACAAAAGAGGTGAATGAAGGTATGATATTAAAAGTAGGATGTGTTGGTGTATATTGTAGGTGTGTATATGTATTTATAGGTGGGTGTGTGTTCACATGTAAACAATTAATGTGTAGTAACAAAACGTAGTTTTGTACTACGGACTGTTTATTCTTTTTGTTTGTAGAGGAAACTGGGGAAACAAAGACTTCAATGTTTCTTAGATATGTCCGTTTTCTTTATACGCTTATAATGGTTGAACTCAATTCAGCCTTGCACTGAGTTGGAATGACCAAAGTTGATTTAATTCATAGGTGGAGGTTTTGGAAGACACATGTGAATGCCATGTGTTGGAAAGTGGAAAGAGTGTTCAGTCCTCAGTGAAACGAACATTCCCCAGTGGGGACATTTTTTTCACGTTCTACTACATCTGTGTGTGAGAGAGAGAGAGAGAGAGAGAGAGAGAGAGAGAGAGAGAGAGGCTTGCTGTTTTATAGGCTTAAACAGTGCCGTCTAAACAGGAAATTTTCGAAGCCAAGTGGGGTAATAAAATGTCCAGTTCTTTTATTACTAGTATCATGGGAAAATGTTATTCTTTTTTTATTATTCATTATTATTGTTTTATTTATTGATTTTATTTCCTTTTCCCATAAAAATGTGTGTGTGTGTGTGTAGAGATATCCTTTTCTGTATGTAGGCTGAACTGCATAAGAAGGACAATGAAAAAACTGAAATAATGAATAAAAGCAAGAAAAAACAAATAGCAAAATGACAGCTCAAACACAAACTAATCCTACCAAAAATACAAAATCTCCTATCCATCCAGCAAAACCCAAGAAAAACACACTGAAATGTTAATTGCCCAAAAGAACAGAATTAACCAAACAAAATCTGGCAATCCATAACGACCAAATTCTTATGTAAAATCGATTTGATGAAACAGAAAAGATAGAGGTGGAAAGCCAGATTCCTCAAATGGCTAAAACTTCCAAAATGAAAACCTAGGAAAAAAGAAATCAAAACCACATAAGCTAAAGGCCGAAAATGTTTAAACAGCCATGCATAAGATAATTCAGTAAGAACTTCCATGGAATAAAGGCAAATATAAATGTTTCTGTTAATAACAAACTTGTCACCGGCAGTTGTTTGACTTCAGGAAACATTCCTTAAGCAAGGTGACAAAGTGAATATAAAAGAATACCACCAGATATAGACATGACACTGGGCTTTGTGCATCTGGCAGTACATCTATCCTAGTTAGAAATGACGTACCCCAAAGTAAAATAAATTTAACAACTACTTTACAGGTGGCTGCTGTTAAAGTGATCCTATGTAAGGCCAATAAACATTTGCTCAGAATATATCCCACCTAATTAAAACCTTTCCTCATGCAAGACTGATTACTTCTAAGGGAGTCATCAGAAGTAAGGAGTTGTCACTGGCCTCAATTGAAGAAATTACATTCACCTTAGGAAGCCAAGGGGTCAGCGATTACCTTGAAGCTGAAATTCATGAAATTATAAGGCAACTCCCTTTAACTGTCACAGCATCATATGTGGTTGTAAAGACACAAACCAAAAGGGAAAGATTTTAGAATCAATTTTAAACAACGATGACTTATGTACTTATAATGATAAAACTTCGACTTACATAAATCCATATACTGGCAGCCACTCTGCAATAGATTTATCCATATGGGATCCATCAGTCTATATGGATTTCCCTTGGAAGGTTCAAGCAGACATATGCAGTTGTAATCACTTGTCAGTCGTTCTGCGAAATTCAGAATCTAATGATAAAAATCCTCCCCGTTGGTGAATTAGGCGGAGCAAACTGGGATGAATTTAAAAACCTGATAAGCTAGCTGAAGGTAAATGCATCAAGAACGTAAAACAGTTTATGGAAATCTTTATATCTATTGCAAAGAAATGTGTTCCAGAAAGTTAAAGAAATAATTAAAGAAAGCAAAAAAGAATGTTGGAAAAACTACATCAACAGACTTAATTCTGCCACAAAAACAAAATTTGTATGGGATATGATAAGGAAAATAGCTGGTAAACATCATACTAACACTATAAAACACCTATTGATAAATAACTGTAAAATAACCAGCAAAAAGGATATCACTGATCAATCAGGCAAAACAATTTGTAAAAACTCATCTGCCAACAATGGTAGCCAACAATTTCTGAAGCTCAAACAAAAAGCAGAAAAATAAAAATTAAACTTTAAATCAAATAATGCTGAGAGCTATAACTTACCATTCACTATAGAGTTAATGTTAAATATTTATTTTTCAAAGCATTAATAGCTGGAAAGATTCACAAATCCTCCAACTTAGAAACAATATTTGTGTCATGTTTGATTGTCTTCGTGTTTATTTCTGTCTTTGCTCCACACTAGAATTAAAAAATGGATGTTTTGCAACAACTTCACCAGTTAAAGTTGTTCTAACAGGGAAAAATTGTGCTATGGGAGTGCCAGTATATATGCGATGAAATTGTTCTTCTAGTATAAAAACTGTTGCCTCTGTAACTTTTGCTTTCAGTGTAACATTTTCCATTTGAGTATCAAATGATATAGATTCAGCATCCATTTTAAATAATTATAAAACTTTTCTTATTCTTAAATGTAGTTTGTTAGTTGAATGATAAAAATGTGAATCTGAGTATATGTGACTTTTGCTTTCTTTTTTTCCATTTAAAGTCTGTGGAAGCAAAACATTTTGTCAGAAAGGTCATATTTACTTCTAATAGTTACTATTTTATAGCAATGTTAGTGGTCAGTCACAGTCACAAGTTCATATTGTAAATAAACTTTGAAAAAATTGTTATAAAATCATAAACTGTAATTTATTCAAATTTTACAAGAAAGATTTCTTGGGCTAACATGAAGTGGAAAGATCATATTGCTAGGTCTGCTGTTAGGAAAGTTGGTTCACTCTATCAATTTTTCTTACCTGAATCTATCTTACACATTTATAAGTCTACCATTTGTCCATGCATTGAATATTTCCGCCACATCTGGTCTGGTACTTCTATTATATATTAGGTTGGTGCAAAAATAATGTCGTTTTTTGACGTTCAACTTCAAAAGATCATAACTCCTTTCATAATAAACTTTATTAATCGAAATAAGAACCATTAGAATCGACACATTTTTGCCAACGAGAAACAAGTTTATTTATCCCATTAGCATAGAAATCCGGAGTTCTGGAAGCGATGAAGTAATTGAAGGCTGATTCGGCATCATCTCGGCTTTTGAAGCATTTTTCGCGCAGGAAGTTGTCGAGATGCTTGAAAAAGTGATAATCGGTGGGCGAGAGGTCCGGTGAATATGGCGGATGAGGCAGAGTCTCGTAGCCCAATTCGTTCAGCTTCTGTAGGGTCAGTTGAGCAACATGCGGGCGAGCGTTGTCATGGAGGAGAATTGGTCCCTTCATATTGACCAATCTCGGGCACATACGTTGCAGCTTCTGGTGCATTTCGTCAATTTGTCGGCAGTACTTCTCCACCGTAATCGTTTCGCCCAGATTCAAGAAGCTGTGATGGATAAGACCGGCCGAACACCACCAAACAGTCACCATAACCATTTTTTTTTTGTTGTGCAATTTCGGCTTCGGGAAGTGTTGTGGAGCTTCTCCTGCATCCAACCACTGTGCCGAACGTCGCCGGTTGTCGTAGAGGATCCACTTCTCATCACACGTCACAATCCGCTCGAGATATGGGTCGTTTTTGTTGCGCAGAAGGAGCGTAGAAGACACCTCAAAACGACGATTTTTTTGATTATCGTTCAATTCATGCGGCACCCATTTATCCAACTATTTTGACTCCCTATTTGCTTTAAATGGCGAACGACTGTTGAGTGGTCGACCACGAGTTCAACAGCAACTTCTCGTGTGGTTTTGCGAGGATCGGCTTCAATTAAGGCTTTCAATTGTTCGTTATCAACCGCAGTCGGCCGGCCGCGACCGTCTTCATCTTCGAGGCTCTCGTCACCATTGCGAAATTTCTTGAACCACCGTTGTGCCACACGTTCGTTAGTGGTTCCTGGGCCAAACGCATCATTGATATCACGAACTGTCTCGGCAGCTTTTCGGCCTAGTTTGAACTGGAACAAGAAAATCGTGCGGATTTGAATTTTGCCCATGCTTTCGAAAAGCCTGCAAAAAAAATGAATGAAGAGATTGAGAACGGTAACGAATAACACGATTCGATAGAGCGAAAAACGCGCGTCAAAATGATATATAACATGGCTATATATATATCAATGAATTAATTCAGAAATCATATATAAAAGTAACATGTGAGAAAATGACATTATTTTTGCACCAACCTAATAGTTAAAGATTCTTGATAAAATCCAAATAAGAATCTGCAATGTTATCAGTCCTGACCTATCATCTTGGTTCCAGTCACTTTCCCATCACCGTAATGTAGCTTCCTTGTGCCGTTTCTATAAATATTTTCATGGTAATTGTTCTAATGAACTTTTCTCTTTGGTATCTTGAAAGTGCAGTACTAGATTGGCAGGTAGGTCTCATTTTACAGTTGAAATGACTAGATATAACTGTAAGTTCTATGCTAACAGTTTCTTATGTTGTTTGTAGAACTCACTTCTGGCTTGCTTTTTTTTCAAAAATTTAAATGCAATGTCAATTGTTATCTTCTGTCTTTTTAATTCCTGTTCTTTTATTGTTGCCTCTCTTTAATGACTTTATTGTCTTGCTTGGAGTAAAATGATTAAAGAAAAAGGATGTCTATGAGTGTATGAGATGATTTTTGTGGATGGATCTTTTCATAGTCAACAGGGTTATTATTTTGAGCATATATGTTTATGATATAGCGAAAGTTTATATAATTTAGTTAATGTTAGTTTAATCACATTTCCTTCTGTGTTGTCTATAATAAAAGAAATAAGGAAGTATTTGCTTAGAGGAGTGGCTGTAGTAATAAATAAATGATTATTGGGTTGTGTAGAAAATTCTGTCATCCAGGTTTTTTATATTAAAAAAAATGAATGTCCAAATTCCAAATAATAATAAAATAAAAATAAAGAAAACATGTCAAATAAACCATTTGTATTTACAAACGTGAATTCAAAAGAGTCAAAAATAGTCTTTAGTGGAGTTAAAACCTTTGGGTAATGGGTCCACAGAAAAAGCTTTAGTTTAGAAAAGACTTTTAGTGGTTGGTCCACAGTAAAAAATCTGTAGTTGAGAAAAGACTTTGATCATCAGTGATGATTCACTGACTGTTCTTGTTGTTGTAGTTAGAGATGATTCATTTGAAGTTGCTGACACATGTTTCTTTCAGTACATGCTGGGTGAAGGCATAAAGCTATGTAGCCATGATTTTCTCTGGGGTTTGAATGGCTTGGAGTAAGTTGCATCTCTGCCCCATAAAGTCAAAGTCTATGGGTTTTTATAAAACATTTTTCCTGAAAGTAGGCTTGAGAAAATTATGGTTTTACATTTTTCTCTGATTGTTCAAATATTTCACATAGTGATGTTAATTTCTAATCAATAGACACTTTAAACAGTGTGTGTCATATTGTGGAATCTTTTTGGCATGTTTGTAAATATTGTTTGTTATTGGATAGAAAATAAAGTTTGGGTGGATTTTAATATGGAATGTATGTAGGTATGTGATTGTGTTGGAAATAGGGTTTATTTCCTATATGAGAAACAATCAGAACATCTTCATTTCCAAGAAAAAATGATGGCCAAGTTATTAAAACAACAAAAAAAATTAATATTTCAACAAAATATAAAATTTGTCTCGGAATTTCTGGAATGAGGTTATCATTATTTATTATAGGTGGACTAAATGTCCTCATCTTAGTTGTCATTTCAGCTGTTGTGCTCTCCGACTGGATTTATTTCAAAATCTAAACAATATGCTAAATTTTTCTATAATAAAAAGTTTATTTATAAACTCTTGATAATAAAACTTGTGATTCTTAACAATATTGATGCCTTTCAAATTTTTCAGAAATGTAAATTTGGTTCAGCATGTGATCAACAAAGCTGTAGAAACAAAGAAAAGAAAGGCTGATAAATGAAAACACCAAGTGCTTCTCCCTCTCTCACACACACACACACAAACAAGTTTATAAGAGAAAAATGTCAGAGTTGTAATTAAATGTGGTTATTTATTACTAGTGTAGCTATTTTTTTTACTACAAGGCCGTAACTACAGAGCATCAATTGAAGATTAAATTTACCACTCAGTAGTAATAGTAATATGCGAAACCATCTTG
Source organism: Acanthosepion pharaonis (assembly GCA_903632075.3). Lineage (NCBI taxonomy): Eukaryota > Metazoa > Mollusca > Cephalopoda > Sepiida > Sepiidae > Acanthosepion > Acanthosepion pharaonis. Next base: position 2,431,033 of record CAHIKZ030002301.1, on the reverse strand, counting down.
CAAACCATTATATCACAACAAAGTGCCTATAATATTAAAAATAAGTAAAATAAAAAAAAAAAAAACATTGTGAGAAAAAATATTCAGCATCAATTTATAAGATAAAACTGTGCATTTTAATCAAATCAGAGTTACTTCCCTTGCATACGGGCAGTAATATGGCTGATAAAATGGACAACAATACTGACGATGTAAACAATTCGGGAAAATGTGTATTTTGTGACATCGCAGCAGGGAAGATCGACAATGACAAAGTGATTTATGAGGTTGGTGAATTTATGTTATTTCATTAATATACCGTTTTAGGTTATATCTTTGTGTTTTGTCGCTATTTTGGTACCGCAGTTCGCTTTTGTAAAAAGACGGCTACGGAAAAACTTCTTAATTATAAAAAATATGTAAATGACAACTTGAACTGAAGTTGAAAAATTTTGTTATCTATTGCTTTTAAGTTCAATGTCTTCTAAATTTTATTTGCTTGTACTGTTATTTTTGTAAAATATAGTCTTTGAACTTTAAATTTTATCCCCTATTTTAGCGATATAGAAATTAGCTACTACTGTCGCTAAAACAATCTGTTTATGATTTACGTGATGCAACCTGCATAAATGGGTACTTATCACCAGGTTTTATGGAAACAAAACAAAAAACCTAATTCCGAAGCCTTTTTGCAGTTCAAGTATTGCAGAAAGACTATGCAAATTAACTGTTTATTACTCCAACCTTTTTTCGTATTTAATTTTTTAACCAATGTAGAGAGTTTATTTTCATTCCAATATTTCCTTGATTTTTTTTTAGTGATTATGAACTTCCATAACAATGACTTTTAGACATTTTCACTCGGAATGGTCCTCCTATCATTAATCAATTTCGTGTAATCTGTGATAAAAATCTTCAGTACATACTTTTTTTTTTTTTAATTTAAGATTTCGATCGTGTTTATAAAAAAAACCCCAAAAAACAAAAAAAAAATAATTGTTTTGTTACGTAATTTTAACTTCTACTTGGGTCGTATCGAAAGAGAATTATTAATTGTTGGACTACTCATCACAGGCACTTTTTATAGCTGGGAGAAAAAAATTTATGACTGTTTTAAAAATTTAATAATGTTTTAAAAATAAAAAAAATATTTGGCGCGGAAAAAATTAATTCGCTTGTATTTCTATTTCTTTGACTCAAAAGATGACAAAAGTTTTCAAAAGAATAAATGTACTTTAGAAACAACAGAGTAGTGATTAAAGTCCAATGTTAAGTTCTTTTAAGAAAGTGTGAAAAGTTCATTCAAGGTCCAGGTGTAGCCAGTGTTTTTTAGTTTGTGTGCAGAATTTTTTCACAACGTTCCTGGATGAGAAGCGTTAGTAGTAGAAGTTAGTCTGCTACATTGGATTTGTCAAAAACCTGCTTTCAGCAAGATGTTCAGAAAAAAAATGATTAAATCAGAAGTTAAACACACATCGCGCGATTTCGAAATGAAAACCAACCTAAGAGTGATTTTAGAATTGACTTTATTTAAAATTGACGATTCAGCAAATGCTAAAATTAATTTTACTGAGAAAAATCTAATTAGAATTGGATTATCATTAATTTAAAAATATCAATCAATGCAATATACATTTCCACAGAAAACGCGATACCTAAGGTTTTGAAATGAATTAAAAAAAACGAAAAATGTTTCTTGAAGCTTTTGTTTTATTTTAGTTTTAATCTCAAGTTAATCAGATTTGAAACAAATGTTGTTAATGTTTTTTTACTTTAAGTTTATAGAAGAAATGCATTTTTTTTTAACTCGGCAGTAGCTGTTTTCACGTGTTTGACAGCAATTTGTTGTCCTGCGGATACTTTATCTGTAAAAAAACATAATTGAATAAAATGACGCGAGCGGCTTTTTTTTTTTTTTTTTTTTAAATATAATTTAGGAAAATACAATTAATAAAAATTAATAAACTATTCCCCCGTAAGCCTTAAGGTTTTATTCAATTTGAGAAATAGTCATCTGTCTTATTTTCTGATAATGTGTATCGTCGCCTGCACTTACAAAAATCGGCCAAAAAAAATGGAAAAAAAAGGAGAATTCTTTTATTGGTGTTTGTTGATGATTTGTATTTAAGTCTTTTCCAGTTATGATTAGTAAAAATATAGTTTTTTTTTTCACTTAATAAAATGGCTGAAATTAAGATTTAAAACATAATAAATTTCTCTAATTAAAATAAAATTTAAAAAAAAAATGTAAGAAAAATTCATTATTCATCGAAAATGTTTTTTTCTCAAGAAGACAAGTGTCCTTAAGATACTTAAACATTTTGTCAATAAAACTTTTTTTTTTTTTTTTTTTTATCAAATTTGGGGCCTTTTATTATCATGGTGTGCTCTTTTTAAGAACATTTTTTTGGAGGACAGAATGGAAGCGTTTTACATTTTTTTTTTTTTTTTTTTTTTTTATTCAATTTCACATTTAACCCGGAGATTTTAATAGAAAAGTTAGCGTTTGCTAAAACTAAAAAAAAGGATTCTCTCGGTTTGAAAATAAAGTAAAAACTGTTTTAAAGGCCCGTCAATCGTCATCCTTTTTTTTTTTTTATTTTTTTTTTTGCATAACTTTAATTAAATAACTACTTATCGAAAACCACACATTATCAGATTGTTGAAGAAAGTTACCACTGTCTAGCCAGTTGTTCTTAACCATGGCATAGTTAAGCTAATAAACTACAAAGTATGCATGTGTAAAGAAAAGATGGAGTCGATTAAATTTTTGTGGTTACAAAACGTTTTCAGCGCTAACGCTGAGTTTCTGTTTAGTCAAATAAAGCTTCATAAGTTTCTACATAGAGTTGTTGCTATTTTGCAAACTAGCATAGTATTTAAACAAAGCACCCCCCCCCGAAAAAAAACAAAACAAAACGAAACAAACAACAACAAAAAAAAATAATTAAAACAAAACGAGTATTTTTATGAATTAATTAGCGCTTTACATTTGCTTAGGGACAAAGTATCTGTGCTTAGAATCGAAATGATTTATTTTAATTTAGACATGACACCACAAAAATAAAAAATAAATCAGACGTTAAGTTTTACTTTTGATTCCTGAATCCTGATTGTAAAATGAATATTTTTTTAAGATCTGTCTGAATTTCTGGGATGAGGAGTTCGGTTCATTATTTACATTTTATTTTCGCTTGGACTATTGTCCTCAACTTTTTTTTTTAGTCTTTGTTTTGTTTCGTTTTTCTTTTTGGCTGTTCATATATGGAAATTTTAGAAACTAATGTTTATGAAGGGAAATGTACTGTATTATTATTATTATTATTATTTATTTTTGAAAATTAATTGCAGTAATGTAATGATGACATGATTCTGCTCGGCTCAGTCGCATTGCCATAAATGATTGTAGCCAAGAAGACGGTCTTCAGTTTTTACAGCAAACATTGAACATGGTATGATAGGATTTAGTTAATGTTTATATATACTGTTAGTGTTGTATATAGCAGATTTTACAAGTATGGTTTACTGACTACAGTAGAATTGAGTTGCGGAGAGCTGATTGCAGCCTAAAATCAGCCAAAAAGAATCCACATACACAGTATAAGACTAAGAGTTTATCGGAAAAATTTTGTTCAAATTACGAGTAGCATTTTGTTTATTTATTTTTTCATTTATTTTAGCTCATTATTTGAAGTAGTTTAACATGTAACTTACTTTTGAACTGACAGGTATGTCGAGTTGGTTTAATTTAATAAATGCAGCTCTTCTAAGGATCTAGCCATTTCAAGAGTAAAATGAAACCTTGGCTTGCAGCCAATCTACTAACTACTGCAAAATTCATAATGTTTAGGTACTATAGACTTATGTAAGATAGATTCTGATGAGAAAAATTTTCTAGTACGACAGAGTGAACCAACTTTCTTAGTAGCAGACCTAGCAATTGATTCAATAACAATCTTTATTCTTTACACTTTATGTCAGCGAAAAAACGTTAAGCCGAGAAGGCGCAATGAGTAACTCTCCTAGAGTTTAGCGACGGCCATACTTCTGGAAAGCAAAAAGGGTTCTCTCAGACGATTAAAAAAGAGCAGTTTCATTTTGAAGGCATTCAAATTAACAAACCATTCCTTGTCCCAGTTAACAACGCATTTGTGGGTAATTTTTTAGATCAGCTCCAAATTTGATTTTTAGAGAGCATATCAGACTTACTATTAAAACAGGAGTAAATCGTTGTATTATCAGCATAGATAAGGAGTTTAGAACTGATAACATCAGGAAGGTCGTTGGTGAAAATTAGGAACAACTTAGGTCCAAGGATAGAACCCTGGGAGATACATTCATTAATACATAAAGATCTAGAAGAGTGACCGTTTAACACAACTTTCATTTCGTGATTTGATAAAAAAAAGATTGAATCAATTCAAAATTTCGCCCAGAATTATCATAAACTTTCAATTAGTGAAGATGATCAGCATGCCAAAACATGTCAAAAGCCTTCGAGATATCCAAAGAAATAGCCTGAGCTTCATCATTCTTATCTAAAGCTTAATAGATTCTTTCAGCAAAATAACTGCACCTGACCTAGAGAAGCGACAGCCATATTGGTTATCTAAAAGAAGACCCTGCGAGGTGAGAGTCTTGACCAATTCAGAGTTGATTAGTAGGCGGCTAATAATTAAAAGGATTAGATGGTTCGCCTAAGTTCTTAAAGACTGGAACAATAGAAGATTTCCAACAAGCAAGAAAACAAGAGAAGCGAAGCATTTATTATACAGTTGAGAGAACGGGAGCTAGTTCAGGAACATTTCTTAGGGACTATTGCGGGGAATACTATCAATTTCACATGTTTTGTGGGGAACCAATTTAGAGATGATAGCAGAAACCATGGACAGAATTGTATGGATATTACTCAATAGAGACTCCGTTCTAAGTAGAAAGCCAGACAAAGATACTACATATGGGTCAAAAGTAGAATTGGAAGATAATTTATGAGCAAAACATTCTGCTTTATCAACGTAAGATATTAACACCTCATATAGAGAAGAGAGAGAGAGAGAGGAGACTTACTCTAACACGCTATTACATGGCCTCCAGAAAGTCACGAGAACCAACCTTGTTAGTGGTTATGCTGATAGAATGAAAATCCATAACCGTTATATGGTGTTTCATTCTATCAGCAAACAAAGATTTAACCTTTTTGAGGACATGTTTACAATTATTACGAGCAAACAGGGATAGGTTTCTGTTGTGTTCAGAACTATCATGATAGTACAGCCGAAAAAAAAAAGTGATTCCTGTGGGATACAGTGGCTGAATAGGTCGGTATAAACCAAGCAGAAGATTGTGGTTTCTCTTGGTATTTCTGAGAAGGTGCAATGAAAGTGTTGATTAACTCAAGGAAAAAAACGTCTGTGGCACAATTCTCAATAATTGGAAGTTTAAAAATACTAATCCAAGAGGTGTCGAAGAAGAAAGTCACAAATTGTATGCCACTCAGTACGCTGGTAACAGAAAGAAGTCTTGTGAATAGGATGTTCCTGTCTAATAGACGATTCAAAAGAATATCAACAGATACTACACTACAGCGTGATTCAATGTTTGAGACGAGAAAATTTCATTTAAATTACCTTTCTGTTCGGACAAGTACTGTGCAGTGCAGTATACTTGCTCATCTTTGTGGTTGGCTGAAACTTTGTTGTAGCTGAGTATAAAAATCCGAGCGGAAAAAAATAATTAGGCTAATAATCTCGGTGTATATACATTTTTTAAACAATGCATTTTTTTTAAGTAATGAAGAAAATAAATTAGTAGACTAGAGAGTTAAATGTTCTAGGTCTGAAGCAGTCCTATCGAAAAATAATCAAATTCTGAAGTCTTTGATAAAATTTATGCTCTAAGTCTTCCTGTCGTGTTTATATGGGTGCTTTATTTTATTTATTTAAAAAAAATTTAAAACAAAATAATAATCTATTTTATTTGAGAAGCGTAGTTTTTAAATGTCATGCTTTTTTTCAGGCAGTCAAACATAATTTGATTATCACAGCATTCTTCGTAAAGAAGGCCATGCTTATTCCACCTGTTGTTTTCAATCAATTTTTTTTTTTAGAATCTTCTAAATGTGTATCTAGATTCTAGATAAAATAGCTATTCTGTGTATTTTCTGCACTTCGGCACATACCTATTGTGTTTGCAGTGAAATCTTACGTAAATTCAAATTCTCATCTTTTTTTTTCTTTCTTTTTTTTTATCAGTACTTGCTTGCTATATTTTTTAAATTATTTCGATTGTGACTCATTTTTAGTGCCTCTAATTTCCCAACAGCAAAAAGTTCAAGGTTTCAATATTAGACTAACGGACACAAATACTCGTTATTTTATGTGAAAAACCGTGTTAATTATTTTTTTTTCTACCAAGAACATTTAATTGGACAAGACAAAGGAGAGAAACAGTTTATCTAACAATATGGATCTGCTGCTGCCTCCTATGATTGTGTGTGTGTGTGTTTTTTTTTTACAAACTTAAAACAGGAATAATGCATTATTTTATTCTCTGAAAGTAATAACTGCGTTATCAAATTTTTAAAAAACACAAGAGAAATTTATACGCGGAATATCAATGAATTCATATATCATCCATCCACACATTTTTTTCGATGCACCTGAAAACGTTCTTACGATGCCAGTAAAACAGGTTTGACTGTTAAATTAGAGACCCCCCCCCGGTATATTTGTATGCATGTAATTACAAAATTGTATGCAACTAAAATCAAATTAAGAGAAAATAATTATTAACGCTGTTAGTTTAGGGGAGATAACTCTGGATTAGAGGATCTACCTGTTACTAGATATTTTCCTTTTCTAAGGAATACTTTGAATAAAAACAACAGTAATTATCTGCGGCAGTAATTAAGACTGAATAGTGAGTTCGATCCTCACTGGCTACCTCATGCTTTCGGCCTTGTGCCACATCTAAGCTATGCTTAAAAAGAGAAATCTCGCCATGACTATGATGGCAAAAATGGTTACTTAATTTCATTGATTTAGTAAACTTTTATTTTATATATAAACCTAGTATTATAATGTTTCTCATGTAAGTACTAAGGACATGGGTCATTCAAAAGCTTACATCTTATGGCATTTCATATTAATTTTATTTTACTATAGGTGTTTTTTTTTTGGATTCTTTTTAGTGCGTGTAGTATTATTTAAAAGAAATTTAGGTTAGAATTCATTATTTTAGCTGTGTCTTTAAAAACCCGGTAATTTTTAAAAGTTACTCCAAAATTCGCTTGAAGATGAAATGGAACTAATGCTTTTAATTTAATTGCAAAATTAAATTCGGGGTTTTTAGCTTCTATTTTTGAAACATGGTTGGAACTGTGTAGCGAAAAAAATCATATTTTAAATCAATTAATTTATAATAAGAATGAAAATATAACTGTTTCAGTAATAACTAAGAATTTTTTTTAAGTTGTCTGATTTTATGGCAATCTATCTCTGCACCCACCCTTTATATCTTTTGAACTTTCTCTTCACTACCAGTTCGCAGATATAAAAAATCAAAATGAAAGTACTGATGCTAACGTCTTGGACTTTTCAGATAGGTGTGAAAAAACTTTAGATTCAAGTAGGTACCAGTAGACAAATATAGACATTTTAAAACTAAAATTAAAAAATATCTTATTTTTAATGTCTTATTTTAGGTGTATTTGTTAAATAAAAACAAAAAGCTATGTTTCTTCCTTATCACTGCCTTTGTTGTAACCAAAATAATATGCTCCATTGGAAGTGCCCCCCCCCCTCCCAGGGAGTGCTGCCTGGGGCCACCACCCTGTCAGACTCCTTTTTGCATAGCACTATTCAAGTGCAAGTTTACACCACACTCAATAGAGGAATAATCTGATTTCAAACTAACAGTATTTGTTTTTGTTGGTAGAATGAATTCTATGCAAATAGTACAAGTGAGATAATTCAGAGAAATCTTTTTATTGAGCAGAATTCTGATTAATAAGTTGTTTAATGCAGTGTGTAATTATTTTCTGGTGAAGTTCTTTAAGAAGAATATCAATAATGAATGAAGGTTCCCCCCCTCCATTTGTGCATGAAAACACTGTTTGGAAGTCTTGTAGCATTAAAACAGATGAAAGTAGATGAGGAAAAATCAATTGAGCAAAGATCAGTGAGAGAAAGAATCAATTATACATTTTTACTAGAAGTGAATGATGGAAGCAGAACTAGCAAGGATTGATTAATGGTTTCTTGGTTAAAATATAAGTTAATTAACCCAATGAAGATGTTTTTATCTTGTACTATTTGTTCAATTCTATGAAGAATTATAGGAAGTGTCAAATTCTTGGTTTTGGTCTTAGCCCACTTGTCAGCATTAGGGGCTTCTGGTTTTCAGAGAATATGGAAGAATCTTGAGAACTTTAGATTAATTGCAAGAAAGTAGTCATACATCAATGTTAAGATAAAGGCAAATTGTCAACTAAAAAGGACATGGAGGGGATGATCAGTAATTTGTCCATCTGGCTACTATAAGAGGTACTTCATTAGGCAGAATGAACAAACACACAGAGACAATTATTACACTGTAGGATCATGTCAGCATGAGATAATGCTACAAGACTCAGCCTGTACGATGTGTGAGCTATTTAAATTTTTATGATAATCAAAAGTTGTAGAACATTAAAAATGTGTTGGGCCTTTATTGATTGGGTGTGGAAATCAAAGATATTCCATTTCAGTCAAAGAAACAAGAGATAGAAGAGTCCTCAACATCATATAAAAAAACTGATGGATGGATAGCATATTAGATGATCTACCAACTTGTGAACTGTTGATACTGAAAAAACCACCACTATTGATTCCAAGTAGGGTAGTTGTTAGCTGCAGTCTCCTTGTATGTTCATAATAGTAGCTTGTCTCCTGAAGGTGAAATACTATCTTTTCATATCAACTTACATTATTTTTCCATAACTTTGTTTTTGAGTAGAATATTTTGAATGAATTCATTTTTTAAGTGAATAAAAAGCTGCTATAGTAATTTTATAAATAACTTGTATGTATTATTTTTAACATTCTGATTAGAGATTTTGCAATTGCTGAAAGTTTTGACTTTTGAATTTCCCACTATGCTGCAGAGACTTGTTACATTCGTAAGTACTAATCTATAAGCAGAGAAGTAAAGTTATTCTTTTATCATCAATTTTGTACTTATTTAGAGAAAAAATAACTTCTAATAAGACTTATCCTAACCTGAAAAAATGTGTAGCTGTTAGAAGCAAGACGTCTAATTAGATATTTCCACAGACTTTCTAAAAAAAAAAACAAAAACTGAAAAATGCATTTCTAAATAATTTACATGTTTTCTTTGATGTTAAATTGTGGTTTTATTTGAAAGATAATAGCCTAAAGTTAATACTGAAAAAAAAAAAAAATTATTTTATGACCTTAAATAAAGATTTTGGACATTTTTTTTACAAACACCAGACAGTTTGATTAGCAAATTTATTGGATGCTGACAAAAGAGAAATTAAAACACTTTAAAAAAAATCTCTTAAAGATCTAACATCTGTTCCAGATATTTGTTTTGAAGAAAAATAGTAAATTTAAGGATTAATTAGATTTTGAAAAAATATTGCTTCCTTTTTGAGAAAAAAAAAAAATAAAAAAACACTTTTCCCAGTAGGGTATGTCCTCATTTGTCAAGATGTTCAAAGGTCAAACAATTGTTATCTTGCAACACTGCTCTTTCAAAAATTTGTCATAAATAAAACATGGAAGCCTATTTATTAGAAAACTTTATTGTGAATTCTATTTAGAAGAGCTGTTGACTACTGTCCTGCATCTAGCTATGATTTTTTTTTTATTTTGGATTCTTGTCATAAACATTCCTATTCATTACCAATTTAAAACAATTTAATTCTGTGAATGCCCAAGAAGAGAAGACAAGTATTTAAAGATTGAATGCTTTTGTCTTTTCCCACATATTCTTTTCCTGGCTGATGAATTTTTGACTTGTAAATAATTTACTATAATTGACTGATTGCATAAGTGTAACACCTTTTGCCACTGTCTACGCCCAGTGATGTAACCATGTTTAGTAGTACGGTCCTCAGGGTCTTGAGATGATGCTTTAACCATGAGTTAACACTGCACTGGTTAATGCTGATGCTGGTCTCAGCTGGTTGTTGGTCACTGGCTATTTCAATCCACACCATCTCTGCCCACATTGTGTTCTTCATCTCAGAAGATTGAAGGTCATAGTCTCACAACACAGGTCCAGCTGTGGCAGGTGCTATATTAAGGAAAAAAATATCTTCATGACAAAAAATAAAACAAGAAATTCATGGGGTTAATTTAAAAAAACAACAAAAATTAACTCATCCTGCATCAATCTCTCTAGTGACACTGGGCCTTGTCTAAACTTCTGGGAGGCTTGGTTCAAAGTCTTGGAATCAGAAATTCTGGTTGGCAGCTGGCATGGATTTCAGAGGCACTCAGTGCAGGATCTCAGCCCAAAGTCTTCAAGCTTCATAAAGTCATCTGCTTATATGCACTTTGGCCTAAAACTAACATGGAGCCAAAAGGTTCTGGGGGTTTGTTGATTCTTTAATTTTCATTAATTCAAATAAAGTTTTCTTTGTTTCCTATTTCTGCTTTCTTAATCAACTTTTCAAATTTAGAAAATTATCCACCTTCACAGGGATTGCTTTTCCCTTAACTCCCACCTTCTTCACTTCACATCTCTCACTGCTACTCTGCACAGGCTGGGCTAAATTCTGCTCATAGCTCCTTCCTTCCTAGCATTCAACCTCAGCCCACTTCCCAGGGTATACTTAACTGTTTTTGTGACAAATCTAACTTTTAAAGTGCATAGGTGAAAGGGTGGAGTTTCATTCCAACCATTAATTTTAATTCTCCAAATCTTTTCTATTTTACTGGAACTATCTTTGTCCAGAAAAAATACAAAACAGATCAATGATGACAGAATTTGTTTTCATAACTCCAGCCTTAATTGTACAGTACATTCAATCCATTAAGAAAAATTTGTTCTCATTTTAACCTTCTGATTGATAGATAAAAATTATGTCCCAATCTGCTTTCGTCAACAAAAATATATTTGTTCATTTAAATTCTCAAACAAGAGACAAAACTGTTTTCAATCTGTGGCTGATAGCTGTCTCAGCAAAAACACAAACCAGATCACCCTCTTGGCATGACATAATTGATCTTCAAAACCTCAACCTTAAGAAAAAGTGTTCGTTCTTTGTTTTTTCTCAATGAAAATATGATCCTTATCTGTTTCTTTTTCCATTTAATAATGTTTTCCTAATTTCTCCTATTAGAGATAAACTTATTTCCCTGAATCTGTTTTCATCCGCATGCCAGACTCTTGATAGATAAGAAAAATAAACTTTTAGGAGAGAAGAAATCCAGATGTCCCATTCTCACCAAGGAACCCCCCCCATCTCTCATTTTGGGATAACCCTTTTTTTTTCCTACTTAGAATTAATGTTTAACTGCCTCAGTGTCATATCAGCAGTAAAGATCTAAAGAGACTTCTAAGATTTCTTTAATTTTTTTTTTTTTTTTTCCAACTCCATATATCTGCCCAGAATGTATTCAGCCATTTTGAATATCTTGAGAACTGGTTTCACAGTCTTGATGCAACTTGGTAACCCAGACAGAGGCTACTTTATTGCATGTGCAGGAACCCTCTCCCGCACATGCAATAAAGTGAGACTCCAGTGAGTATATGACTGCCATCTTCATAGTGAATATATATCAAATTTTGCTTGAATATTGAACACTCATCCATTGAAACTATTCAAAGATTAAGGTATTTTCCAAAGATTATTCAATTAGTAAAGCCCAAAGGAAATTTTGGTACTTATGCTTCAAAATTGACTGGGAATCTGTTAAATGTGATCCATATTTTGGAATGTCTTTAACAAGGAGAGTATCTGAAAATGTTGAATGTGTACAAGTTGCAATCAAGGGGAATTGATAGTTGAGAGTGGAAGGATAAGAAAAACTGAAGATTCCACAGAATGTCTGGTATCCAGCCATGTTGAATATCTCAACTGCCTATTCTTTGTCTTGTCCAGGTATTTTAGGTAAAACATTGCCTCATCAGGATCTGTCAGTACACCCTACCCATCCAAGTCTAGATTTGTCTGCCTGAGACTATGACTTAGATCTTTTCTCAAAGCTAAATGAGTTGTAAAGGAGGTGATATGATGACAAATCATATGATGATAGTTAGGAAACTCCTATTCAGAGATTATTTTGAAAAGTACTTTAAGTATGCAATTAAGTAAGCAATTCATTTGACAAGATTTGCATATGTTTATTCACTTTGTAATTATGTGATAGGATGAAATTTTCTTCCATTTAATTTAGTCAATGGCTGAGAAAGAATGAAATTTCACAGTGCTGTCAATCCTATGTAATTTATTTTTTAAAGATGCCTTGCTACTTCAACATGTAATTCAGTCATGGCTCTCCACAGCTTCCTTTACTTTAATATCTTTGAATTGCTTCTTGGGAAAGATAGTGGAGTGGTTTCTCATTACCTTCACCAGAGTTTTGAATTCAAAGTTGTTCTTCACATAGACTAGTTGCCTTATCAAGACTGACTCCTCATCTTGGGGTAATGGTTAGCACAGCCTATCTGATTGAATATTACTGCTCAGTAGTGACTTTTGTTCTTACTGGTTACTGTATACAAAAATCAACATTAAACGTTCCTATTCATTACCAATTTAAAACAATTTAATTCTGTGAATGCCCAAGAAGAGAAGACAAGTATTTAAAGATTGAATGCTTTTGTCTTTTCCCACATATTCTTTTCCTGGCTGATGAATTTTTGACTTGTAAATAATTTACTATAATTGACTGATTGCATAAGTGTAACACCTTTTGCCACTGTCCAATAAACATGGAGTAAAAAATCAACCAACCCAAGCTTACCAAGACTTGAGGAGTTCAGTTGATTCTACTATTTACTTGTAGGAAATTCAACTGTCTAGGTTTTTTTTATATTAAAAATTCAAACATCCAAATTCCCAAACAATAATAAAATAAAAATAAAGAAAACATGGGTATGTCTGTTAGGTAAATCATTTGTATTTACAAACATATTTACATGAATTCAAAAGAGTTAAAAAGTATTAAAAATAGTCTTTAGTTGAGTTAAAGTCTTTGGGTACATAACAGTCTCTGCCAGAATTTGAACTCGGAATACTCATTTCAGATTCTGAGTTGATAACACCACCCACACGTATTTCTATATTATGCTTGCTGAGTTATTAACAATTCTTTTTTTTTTGCAATGGACCATTGTAATTGAGAAATAGTATTTTGAAAATAGCTGAAAAGAAACTTATTACTAACCTCACTTTCCTTTCTCTCTTGCTCTCTCTCTCTCATCCCTACATATCCTCTCTCACTGTCTGGGGAGGAGGTTCTTACCTGACCTTACCCTTTATCACTATATGGAATTTACTATAAAAAGAATGAAAGAAACTGCTAATTTACTTTATGATAATGACTACATACAATGGTTAAAAACCTTTTCTTTGTTTTGGTTGACAGCTTGATAGAAAACTGTGGTTAATATTCTCCTGTCTTTAGTCAAATAAAAAGAAGAAATCGTTGGGTAATTTCAAAGAAATGTATTTTTTCCTTAGAGCATGTGATCTCAGATTGGTGACATTTCTTGGTTCTCGGCTGTAATGTTTCTGAAATGTTTAATAAAGTTTCCTTCCTTTTTGCAGGATGAAAACTTAGTTGTATTTCCTGACAGGCGTCCGGCAAGTATGCACCATTATCTTGTCGTGACAAAAGAACATATCAGAGATGCCAAACATTTAAATGGCAGTCACATTCAAATAGGTAAGTGCATGGCACATTCTTTTATTATAAGGATGTATGTTGGCTGAAAAGTTTCAGTTGAAAATCAAAATTGGGCAGTCAGAAATTTTGTCTATTTTAATAAAGGTTTTCAACCACCTGATTATGTTCTCAAGTGACATAAACACTTTACATACACTTTAGTTTCAAATAGCTGCGCTAGTTGGAATAAAAAGGGTGACTGGAATTTTTAATTTGTTAATAATTTTCAGTAATGAAATGCTTTGTCCTAGAATATTCACAGCCTAAATGAAGGGTCAGGGGAAATTTCCTGAATGTTTGGTATTACAAGGAGTTTTGTTGTTCTCTCACTCAACTGCACCCAACACATAATAATCATAGGGGTTGCAGTTTGGGGAGTTAGGTGGCAAGATCTAACAAGTAACAAGTAACAATTTCCTGAATATTTAATAAGAGAAATGGTTGGAATAAGGATGTCCCAGTTGGATTATTTTCCAAAAAAAAAAAAAAATAATTGTCCCAACCAGTCTATTTTAAACTCAAAAGTAAATAATTTTTATGAATTGGGATCAAATATTGATTAAATATGGGCTGGAATCCGACAGAATAATAGGATAAAGAACAAATAGGAAACATTTATCAATCTAACATGTTTCACTTTTATTAAAGCTTCATCAGAGAATGAGATTTTTTTTCTCTATATCTCATTCTGAGTAAACTTTCAGAAAAGTGAAACATGTTAGATTGATGAATGTTTCCTATTTGTTCTTTAACCTATCATACTTTTTTTATATAATGTTGAGTTTAAAATAGAATATTTAATAGAATAATTGTCCAAGTCTGTTTATTTTAAACTCAACAGTATATCATTTTTTTATATACTGTTGAGTTTAAAACAGGCCAGGACAATTATTCTTTTTTTGGAAAATAAACAAAAAAAAAAACTCTCACGTAGTTTGATACCAACCTGCAACTTTATCTCTTTATTCAGTGCTCAGATACAACACTTGGAACTGAGTTTTCTTTTAGAGATATTTCATTGAATATGAGTACTTTTGTGTGTTTTTTTTGTTAATTTTTTTAAATGGCTGAGATGATCATTTTATTTTTTTATTTTATTTATTTTTTTTATTTTTTAGAAAAATCCACCCAGTTCATCTTATTCTAATCTGTCCTTTTGTTAAATATTCAGGGGTTCTTTCTACCCCTTAATTGAGGCTGTGAGAATTTTAGGACAAAGTGTTTCATTTGAATGTTTAATAAAAGGAGTGAATAGAATAAAGATGTCCTGGATGAATTTTTTTGTCCAAAAAGTATAATTGTCTTGTTCATCTATTTGAAACTCAAAGGTCGTCACCTATTATTGTCTGAGTTTTTAAACATATACCAGTGGCAAAGATTTTTCTTATATTTTAGGTAGAAAAATGCCATAGTACAAAAACAGCTTGAAAAAAGCATAAAATTAAAAAGCCATAAATTAGAAAAAATAGGCCAAAAGAAAATATTTTATTCCATTTTTATTTAAAAATCTTTTCATACTCAAGTCGACATTTTCATATAAGCTTGCATAAATGCCATCATAATTATTAATTAATAAAGTATCTTCAATGGTATGATACTTTGGGTTGAAGAAGAATACAGATAGGTCAAGAATTCTTTGCTGCTCATTCTTTTTACTTTCTTATTAATTAAACTCAGGGGAATCAATGTAGTTAGCAATTAATAGTGTTACAGTTATCTCTCTTGAGTAGATTTTTTTTTTTTGTCAATTTATACTTATTTACTTAAAAATTCTTCAGAAACTGGTAGCCTGATTGAACTGGAAATTGTTTTATACTCCAAGTCAGAGGATTTTAATGGTCTTGAATTAACAGAAATTACACGCTGGTGTGCAGTTTTTGCTGTGTTATTCCAACAAATTTGCAAATAAACTTACAGAAATTGAAGTATTGTGATATACACAAATGCGATCTTGGTCTCTAATTTTTCATTATTTCTTCCATTACTGCTGTTTCAAAACTCTGTTGGTATGTATATTTTTGGGGGGGAATATTCTCAGTTTTTTTTCTATTAATATTTCATGCTATTCCCAAAGATGGGCACCTTCATCCCTAATATTTTATACAAAGCTAACCTTTGTATCAACATTAGATATCTTTTTGCACAACAACATATGAAATTTCAAGCAATATATATTGGCTCTAAATAGGAATAGTAATTTTAAAAACATTTACAGGTGCATCTTTATATAAACTTTTCTCTTAGTATGTCTTGCAATTTTTATTTTATTATTTCATCATTAGTATTGGTGGTATTCAAAGAAATAAATGAAAGCAGAAACAGCCACAATAATTATAATATTGGAGAAAAACTGTCCTTGTAAATATGGAATTTTTTTGCTATCTTCAGTTTGTATTTCTATTTGTTTTTAATTAGTTTTTGTTTATTTTAAAATCTTTAAAATTTTGCTTTTTCAACATAGAATGTTAAAAAGATTTATTAGGATAAAAGGAGAGGAGAAAATGTCAAATCTCTTATTCTGAGTATTTTGAATGGTACAAATGAAAAAATACAATACTGGTGTGAAACTTGTAGAGAAACAGATATTTATCACAGCAGCAAAAATATTTATACAATATAAAAATTGCATAAATTACAATATTGGCCTTGCACCAAATTTCCCTTGTGCATGTTAAATTATCAAGGCAGGATAACAGTTTTTTCAAATACAAATCAGTTTTCTCTTAGAAAATTACAGTTTATGTAAAGCAAATGATTTCCTTAAGAACAAAGGGACTTTAACAACTTTCTTTTAGAGCAACAGTTCATATAAATCAATTTCTTAGTAACAAAGAAATTTACTTAATTTAATTCAAAAGTTGCTTTTCTGGAGATCTTTTGATGAATGTTCAGATTTTTGGAACATGCATCCTCAAGTTTGAGATAAGCTCTCATAGATTTATGAAAGTCATTCTTATGAGAATTAAAAAGATTCTTCTTCATCTGTCTTCTTCATCAACAGTGACAATGGAGGTAGTCTTATCACAAGACACCATATGGTCTATTTCTTTTCTCAGCTGTAGCAGACTTTACAAGCCATGATGGTCATTCCTTTCAGCAACCCTAAGTTTGTCTACCTCTTTCCTGTCTATCCTTTTCAGACTTTCCATCTTGTATAGCAAATAGATGGATCAAAACCATCCTGTAACCATTTCCTTAATGGCTGTATACTTCTTATCCCCATTGGTTAAAAAATTGAAAATCACCATCCAATCAAACCACAACCATATTCAATTAAATTTTGGCTGATTTTGAAAATATCCAAGTCAGGTATCTTTTAAAATTTTTGCCATTGAGAGTTTATACTGTCTGGCCTCATTTTGGTGTTGATTTTTATGGCATCAGTTTAGAGCCTATTTTTTCAAATATTTGCACATTTTTATAAAAATTTATTTATATAAAGGGTTTGGATTAATTTAGGCAGTTTCTTTGGAAAAGAAACCATGTTAGTGAATTTCTAATTTTCTTAATTAGATTTAATACAATCTTAATATTATCGTTTTTATGAAAAATAATCTTTATAATTTAATTTGGAAGTTATGTTATTTTTGTAGAATCTTATAGGTGTTTTTTCTTTTATTTGAATTGAAAGTAAATTGAATATTTAAAAAATAAATAAGTTAAAACATTGTATTATATTTTTGAAATAAACTAAAATTGTTCACGAAAATTTGAATTTTCATTTCAAGAAATAATTCGGCAGTTATTAAAATTTTCAAAAGATTAATTGCTTTTACATAGTGTTTTAGGATTATTTACGAGAATGAATCACTTGAACTTTGATACTGCATATTGTATATTTACTGTCGTTTGTAAATCTAACTTCTGAAAATAATGTACTTTTTTTATCTCCCTTAGAATGTAATGCTTTTTTTAACTCCTATTTTGATGTAATGAATTATGTCCCTTGGGTTAGCATAATTCCAGTTAATTCCCTTACATTGTTCTTTTCTTATTAAATGTAATCAGACTTGAAAGCTACGTACGAGTCAGAGCCCGCTGGGAGTGTATAAAAGGCTCTCATCACCTGAATGCACTTCCCGCCAAAGAAAAAAAAAAAAAACCCAAAAAACCCAAGAATCTCGTTCACACATCTTTTGATATTATGTGATTCATCAAAGTTAAATTGTAATGCTATCAATCCTGAAAAAAAAACAAAAAAACTATGGTTGAAAGAAAAAAAAAAAGTCAAAGAAGCTACAGCATATGCAGAATCCTATTAGAGGGTCAAGTATTTGATTGGTGCCATGACAATTGGAGGGGAATTGTTTTTTTAAACAGGACAATGATGGTTCTAGAAATAGAAGATACATAGTGATAGAATAAATGGAAAATCCTGAAAAGTGGACGATTCTTGCTACAGCCATTGGCCAAGGAAAACAAAGCCAATTAGATTAGGTCAGTGGTTCCCAAATGGGGCAGCACCCCTCGTAGGTGTGGTGGAAGAGGATAACAGATGAGGTGTAATGATTGAAAGACAATCAAAGATTTAGAAACAGTTTCAAAAAATTAATATGCACCCCCCAAAAAAATATGATTTCAAAATTTAGAATATTATTATGGATTACTTGTAATTGCATGCACGAGTCCCAGTATAACTACTTATAAATAATTATTGACCAATTTTATCACTGATATTTTTTCATTATATCAAGTATTAAGAATATAGTAACTAGGGTCCGCAAATTGGAGGAGAGAGTTAGCAATGATAATGTTCTTATTTTGAATCTGCAGTCATCTCCCTTTAACCCTCTGTCTGTTTATTATTCTTTTAAATGTACGTTTTATCATGTAAAACTTCTATTCCAAAAATGTGGCCTAGAGAAAAAAAGTTTGGGAACCACTGGATTCGGTGGAAAAAATGTTGAGCCATGATCTGACATATGAGGTCTGATCAAAAAGTATTGGGATTGATGCTATAAAAAGAAAACTACAACATATATCAATTCGGAATTTAATCTCCTTCAGAGTAGTCTCATTCTGAAGCCACACACTTTATCTGGCATTGTTTTCATTGATGGAACATTCTCCATACTTTTTGATCAGACCTCATAAAATGATCACAACCATTTGTAAATAAATAGGATTCTTTGCCTGCAAACATCAAGCTATGAAAATTTTGCTTGTCAGATTCATGCAGTAAATGTTATGGGGGGAATAGATAATTTAAAATATCCTCATAATAACTAACATGGGAACTGTGAAGTTATGATTAGGACCCTCTATCAGGTTGGCAGCTTGTATTTCCATCCTCATCTGTGTTGGTGTGAACAAAACCTGGGGAAGATCTTGTGTACATTCAACAAAGAAGTGGAAGTTGAAATATCACCACGGCAAGGAAAAAAACAATGAATCCCGTTTTTAATATTCTGGCTTCTTTATTCCATAGATTCATCTGGCACTGTTTGGCAGAGTAGGTAAGTGCTACTTCTGTCTTCTCTCATGGCAGACTAATGGACTAAATCTACCTGTTGGCAAGCAAGACCTCTGACTACTCCTCTGCCCATTTCTGACTGTTCTTCTTACTGCTCCTTCTATATTTCATTGGACAGTTTATCACTGGTTCTCTGGCCATCTGTGACTGCCACTGCTCCTCTCTACATCTCTATGAACGACTTGTTACTGTCCCATTCTAGCAATGCTGATTGACTATATAAGCTCACTACTGGAATTCCATACCTTCTGGCCAAATGGCACTTGATCCCAAAAGTTTTTATGTATTCATATAATTCATTTCCTTTTCACTACTTCTGGACAGTGGGTGCTTGTGTTGAAAATCACCCAACTCAAATTTATTGTGGTCATAAAATTGTTGGTCCTTCAGACTCTGATAAAAACCTTTACAGTCTACTTGACTATGTGGGTGTTCTAAATCAATTGAAGGCTTATGGCTACATCATGTTGAAACACTAGTCCTTGTATGATCAGTGAAGTTAAGCAATGTCGATCCTGGTCAGTATCAATATTGGTGTCCACTTGGGAATACCAGGTGCTGTAAGCTTGGATGAGTGGGTGGTGTAATGTATAATGGCTTGGAATTGTTAATCGAAGAGATGAGTTTCAATTCTAGTTGGGTTCATTATCTTCACTTACATCCAAATATTTTTAGGAAAGGTTTGAATCCACTTCTTCTACACTACCAGATATGGGTTAATTAGTAAAACTTGTATCAATAAATAATTATCTACAAAAAAAAAATTCTTACAATCTAAAATATTTACTGGATTTAAATAACTTGCAAAGTGTTGATAAGTCATAGAAAATGAATGAATGAATTGAGTGAAAACTGGTCTCCCAGAATGACTAGATGTAGGCATTTGTATATATTTTTTTTCAATTGATATCACCCCATGCAAGGCAGTAAAACCACTAAGACACAAGGGGTTACAGGGTGTGGAAGAATTAAGAACAGAAACATTCATAATGAGTGGAAAAATTAATCAGGAGGACAGTAGATAATGATTGACATGACATTTAAATTTTTCCTGATTAAAATTGACTGGAAAGCATGGAGCTGGAAGGGAGTTAAATAAGTGAGAAGTACCAGGAAATAAACTGTTAGCATAGAATTTACGGTTACATCTAGCCAGCTCAACTGTAAATTGATGAGATCTCAATGCCAGTCTAGTATTGCACTTAAATTCAAAAAGTCTAAGTACTATAGTGAAGAGCTCATCCGAACAATAACCATGAAAGTTAAGGATTTCTATAGATAGTAACTACAGCAAATTTCTTCTGGCATATCGTTTCAATCTTTGAAAGCAAATGGCTCTAACTGTACTAAATTTGATAGTTGTTTTGAATGAACTATAAGTTCTTGCCACATATTTTCTCATGAATTCAGGTCTGAATTTGTTGAAGGCCAATATAAGACATTGAACTAGTCTTTGAGCCAATTTTTCACAAGTGTACTTGTGTGTTTAGTATCATTACTATATTTGAAAATGAAATATAATCTTCCAGAAAAATGTACATGGTAGAAGCTTTCAGATTTTCATCTAAAATAAGAAATTTTTTTTTTTTTTTCATGGTTCAGATGATTTAAAAAAAAATCCCCATTCCATTTCCACTAAAACAGTCCAGAACATAAGATTGCTATTCCCATTTTTTTATGCTAGGAATTGTGTTTCTAGGATTCATGGCAGCTTCTTTTTTCCTCACCACCTGATTCTGACCCAAGAAATCAATTTTTATCCCATTACAACATAAAACTGATTTCTAAAAATCACTGTCTTTTTTCTAAGTAGGCACATGCAAGTTCCAGTGAAGCTTAGTGATGATGATTTTTGAGCAAAGGTATTTTTCTTGGATGCTAATTATTGAAAACCTGTTTATTGAGCACTCTGCTTACTGTACAATGTGATGCGTTTACTCCATTTCTTGATAAGTGATAAACAATATATTTTAGCACAACTTTTGGGGTTCTTCTTGCATTCATAAACAATCTTTCTTTGCCATAATTGAGAAAGTTTAGGCTTACAACCCCTTCTAGGAAGAGTTGCAACAGTTTTTCTCTTACAATATTTTTCCACAATATACTGAACAGTCAACTGAAGACAGATAACTCCTTCATTGTCATTTTGTTGTTGTTGATACCTGACTTGAAGTGAGCAATGCGCATGTTCATTATGACAAACTTAAGTCCTTTTAAAAAGGCACAACTCCTAAATAATGCCTTGTAAACTCTCATAATGATATAAATATTATATATTTTATGAATTTCATAAATAATTTTGTGCCATATTGATAATTTTATCCTTGCCAATTTTATAATATTAATTTTTATAATGCTATAATATTGAATAGATAACAAGTACGGGAGAAAAATGTGAAGGGCTACAATCTATTAGTGTCAGGTAATGACTGCCACAGAGTACCAAGTATCGAGTACCAAGTGCTATTCACTTCCAGCTTGCCCTTTTTCCAATGGAATGGCACAGGATCTATTGTTTTGTACTTCACACAGGTCTCAATGGCTGATTTTACCATGGCCTTTGTCACAAAAGGACAAATTATTCTCACAAAATATGTAGTATGCCATACTCCTGGATGCCCACTGTGTTGATGTACTTCCATTATCTGACAGAGACTCATGGTGTTGAGGGAAGCAGTACACACCTGATGCATGGGTTTGGACCACATTTTGGCCATATTGAGCCACCTTTGAGGTACACAGGTCATCTTGTCTGTCGAGTTCTGGTTTGACATGACCAGCATCACTTCGACAGACAACTTATATTCTTAGACTTGTTCCTTTGTAGCTTTGGTATGTACCCTAGCTTTACCTATGTGGGTGTCAGGCAACAAGTGGTACATGCATAAGGAATTGATTTTTATGTGTAGATTCTTGCCTGCCACTGGAGGGCCAAATTGAGGCCTTTGATTGCAGCATCCAGTTCAGCCAAGTTGATATGTTGGGTGTTGTTTGTTGGCTGAAGCTGGCATGCATCCTCTGATGTTGCTTCATCTTTTTCCAGCATCACTCCTGTTGCTAGAGAACTTGAATAGACACATTGATTTCAGATCTGTTGTCCTAGGAAGAATCTTTTTGTTGTACTCTGCCCATGGTTTCCTTCACCATCTACTTGGGGGGGGATATCATCAACTTTGTCATCTCATCCCTTTGTAACTGCATTTACCCACTGCTTGATAAACTCTGTCACCAACATGCAGCCATCCACACATGGGGAAATGTTTCATCAGCTTCCCACATAGTAAGAAGGCATTTTGCCAAGTTATAACATCAGGGACATTTGGGATTGTACTTCCCTTTTTTGTCATCTTTTACAATTTGCTTACACAGTTTTTACTTATAGATTACAGTAAAAATATAATTGCATATTTTGCTTGTGGGGATTCATAATTAGAATTCTGGTTTTAATATATTTTTCATTCAATGTATCTAATACTAAAGACTTCCAGTCCAAGCATGCGAGCGCCATCCTTCAAATGTTCTTGTTCTTTGCACCCTGACATGTTCTGCAGACACGATGCTCTCATTAACATACACATCTTCAATGTATACTGATGTTGCTTTCCAAGTTGGCTCCTCTTGTGACTGACTGCATGGGATCAATAATGGACTTCATTACTAGAGGTGCCATAGTGAGTCCAAATCCCGACCATGTTAGGCTAAACCACTTGCCCTTCATCATTATGGTTTGATATGGTCACAGTGACTCCTGTATGTGTATTTGAAGATACACTTTTTGCAAGTCAACTATGGCTACATTTGTCCCTTGTTGGCACCACTCTCACAGTGAAACATCCACATTTGCAGTGAATACTTCAACATGTTTGTTGAGTTCACAATAGTCAATCATTGGGCAAACCTTCCCTTTGTTGTACTGCACAATGGCCATTAATGGTACTAAGCCTTTGGGTGGTCCTGGTTTCTTTTTGGGGTATGGTATTAGCCAACACATTGTCTGGAGTACTTGTTCATAGGCATCCCTAATGTCTTTTGAAACTGGGTACTCTGACACCTTGTTGCATAACTGAGCCAATACCATACTTGCTGTCCACTTCCATTTTGCAGTCTAGATCCTTTGCTGGTGGTTGAATTCCACAGAAAAGTCAGGTTGGTCAATATGGATCACTGCACATTGGTTGTTTCTTTGCTGCAGAACTGTACAGCTCCAGTCTGTGTGATATGGATGCCACCTAATGCAGATATATCTATTCTGGCAAGCAAGTCAAAACCTAGAGGTTTGTCATGCACCACAAAGACATCAATCTTGACAAAGTTGCCACTATCTGTGCAGATATTAACGGACTCATCACCACAGCACACCCACATTCTGCTATCAGTCGTCTCCATATCTACTTTCTTTCTAGTCCACAACCAGCATCATTTTGCACTCACAATTGACTGAGAGCAGCCATTGAGAGCTGAACACCTTTCCCCATTGATCGATGCTTTGACTATAGGCAGTGCCATATTTATATCTGGGCAAGAAATGGGACTGGTGTTGATCAGTTTCCCCGGAAATAGCCCAGTTTCTCACAGTGATAGCACTGTATGGATTTGTCTCCTCACTGGCTCCCACTTTGCTCAATTTGTTGATTCAAACAATATCTAAGCAAGTGATTAGCACCATCACATCTGTGGCAGATGATATCACTCTGTGTATCATTGGCGGAAGTCAAGTCTGTGCCCAGTTATGGCTGCCACAATCAATTCTGCCACTGGTGTATCATCTTTCAGTCTCTAGACTGGTTTAATAGCTGGTTGACATCCAGTGCATCCATTTGAGAGGAAGCATGAAGCAGTTTCCTGATGCACTCAAGCAACCCTGCTACAAATGCATATGCAACTTCACGGTCAGACACCCCTCCATACATGGTTGACAGCCTGTGGAGGTCTGCCAAACAGAAGTTGTTGGAACACAGCAAATGCATCTCCCGTCATTTGAAGTGGCAGAATGCTAGCAATGTTCTTCACACTGCACAGATCACAGACTAGTTCAGCCTTTTCAAACCATTCAATGATAGGGAAACCCAGGTCTGAACCATCAAATTCAGAGATTAGCTTTAGGTTGAACTTTGCCGTCATCCACTTAGCTTGTAATAATGTAAGCGAAGAATCTGTTGTGATTGGTGGGGAAACACCTAACTGATTGCACTCCAACAACTACAGGGATAATAGGGAGAGAGGGGAAAGATCCAGGTGGTAGCAACAATAACACTGCCTTGGAAACCACAGCAATTTGAGGAACAAAATGCCTAGGGGACTGACTTTACAAGACACTGTGTCTTGTCAATTGCCAACTTGTTTTCCCCCAGCTTTTATTGGCATGAGGCTTCTTACAAAGACCTGGATCTTTGTCAGTTGCAGAGAGGCCCGTATCATGCTAGACATGCAAAACTGTCCTATTGCTAATGGGGATAAATCCGGCTGTAACTGGTGTTGACAAACATGTCTGCATGCATTCTGAGGCCTCTTTTTTTGTCTGTATGGATGCTTGTTTGCCACAGTCTGGCTTTTAATGAATCCCCATAAAGTAGACACTTGTTGGGATTATACCCAAATCTGCAAGTATCCACCTGAAAAGTGGGCCTTTTTCAGGAGCATCTGTATATTCTAAGCCTCACAGATGAGGCTGTAAAGAGAAAAATGAATGAACTAAATTTTTAATTTTAATGAAAGATTATAACTTGGTTATTTATTTATTTTTTAATCATTTCATCCCAAGCAAGGCAATAATACCACTAAAATGCAAGGGTTTACTGAAAAAAATAAAAAGAAAAAAAAAAGGAAAATGTTAGAGAGGAGAAAGGCATTAAAAGAACAAGATTCAGAAAGACAGAATATGGAATATGATTGATGCTGCATTTAAATTTTTGGAGTTCAGAGTTGACAGGAAAACAAGAAACCAGAATATAGTTCACAGGTGAGAAGGGTGAGGGAATAAACTATTAAAATAGAATTTATGACTACATTTAGCTATTTCAACAATCTAGTACTGCACTTAAAGTGATGGTCAGCTACTAATGAGGAAAGCTCATTAGAAGAATTGCGATGGGAGTATTTATAGAAAAGGCATGGGAAATCTATGTTATGGTGGTGGGAATGTGACTGAAGCCGAGATGCCAGGTCAGGACCAATAACATTACAGACTTTTTTGGGGATTTTAAGAATCTCAAGATATATAGCAGGAGCACCAGACCAAATGTGGCTGCAATATTCAATATGCAGACAAATGTCAGATTTATAAACATGCAAGATAGATTCTGGAAAGAAAAATTGTTTTGTATGACACAGTGAACCAACTTTCCTAGCAGCAGGCTTAGCAATTGATTCAATATTATCTTTCCACTTCATGTCAGTGGAAAATGTGAGACTGAGAAGTCTTAGTGATTTGCTTTCCTGGAGGTTGGTATCAACCATGCTGTTGGGAGGTAAAAATGGTTCTTTATGATTGACTAAAAGACAACATTTTGATGGCATTACAAGTCATTTTTTGTTTCAGTTAAAAACAGATGTGCCTATAGTGAAACAGATATTGGCACAAAAAGTGGAATTGGCAAATTGAAATTCTGAGCTGGTCTTTTGTATTTTTGTTCAAATATCCATGGAAAAGACTTGAATCTGTCTCTTTTTCCCTTATGAGTCGGTTTGTTATGTAAACTGAGCGGAACTGAGTGTTATGTAGCCTTGAGTGGAAACCAGTCTAAGAGAAGGAAAACTCTGAATTCCCATACCATAAAGACAACATTTTGATGGTATTACAAGTCATTTCTTGTCCCAGTTAACAACAGATTGAAGGCCATTTTTGAAATCAGCTGCAGGATTTACTATTAAGGCAGGAGTAAATAGTTGTTTCATCAGCATAAATACCAAGTTAGGAATGTTGTTAATGAAGATAAGAAACAAAGTAGGTACAAGGATAGTGTCCTGGAGGATAGCCATATTAATATGAAAGGATCTAAAAAGAGTGGCCATTCAACTCTACTTTCATTACACCATTTCAGATGAAAGCAACTTGTAAACTGTGAAGTGGCATTGCTGTGGTATGCCATCTTGGTACTGATACAGGAAAATAGCAGATGCATGTCTGTTTATTAAAAGTGTTTAATCCATTTATGTTAGTATTTCATTACAATTGAATAATTATAAAAATAAATAAACATATCTTGGTGGTTAAAGGTGATCTCTGCTTTTCTTTGCAAGACTGATCATCAGTCCAATGAAAGACTTATTTTGAGATATTTTTTTTCCCAAGCTATTTGAAAGATTTTGTTTTTTTTTTTAAATTAACCATGGGAGCCATAAGAGAAGGAAGCATAGAAAAATTAAAAAGCATGTGTCTGATTCATAATATAGTGAGACAGAAACAAGTGAAATGATTATATTAATTCATCCAAGGGAGGATTTAAGTATCTAAAATGTGTAGTAATAATAATGGTGTCAAGCAGTTCTTTTGTTTCTTAATGATAATTACTTGGTACTTTGGATTTGGATCGGTTATTCTTATTTTTGTATAGCAGGTTGGCAAATTGCTTTCTAAGGATGCAGGCCAAAGATTGTGTTTATATGTAATGATACGCTTGAAACAAAATTGTGAGTGGAGTTTAATATTAAAAATCAGGTTAACACACACCTTTTGCACAATAAAATACTTCAAAGAAATCTATGTTTTATATTTTGTTTCTTTTAAAAAATTATATACAGCTGAATCCAAGATTTGACTAAATATAAGTGTTTTCAAATATCCAGCTTGAAAGATTTTCCATTTCAACCACTAAACTGAGGACAGAGTTAAAAAAAAATAAAAAACTTTGTGTGTGAACACAACATTCTGTACATGTGCATCCACAAACACACAGACTCAGAAGAAAAATCAACCTAACACCAATATAAAAAATGCATAAATTATTTTTTAATTTTGTATAAAAATAAGGAAAATAAGAAAATTAACAGAGAATTGCTGATATCTCCTGACTAGTGGGCCAACCAATTACACAAATGTTCATCTATGAAGCTCTGGAGTAGGGCTACTGAATGTAACATCAATCAGCTAAGTGACAAATTTTGTATTTGTTATTAAATCTACACTCACACACTCATGTGCACACAGACATAGATTTAATAGGTCAGTTAATGAAATTTTAGAATTAAAAAGATAACAAAATGATAACAATATTGGCAATAAGATTGATGATATTTATTATATATTAGTAGACCTTTTGACTAAATTCAAGCATGAAGAGAAATATTTTAAAGTCTGAATTTTTGGATACACCTGTTGTCCTGGGTATGATGATAAACTACATCTGCATCCTGGGTAAGACGATAAACTATGTCCAACAGCAAGGCCTCTGATCAGGAGGTTTTGAGGAGCGTGGAACCACCTTTTAATTGCTAGTGTTCCCAGGTCCACCTCGACTTGGGGTGCTAGCACCTATTAGGGTCCCAGTTATTGGCAAATAGTTAACCCCAATCTGGAGTCAAAACATTATGAAAGTATAAAAATAGGTTTTAATACTCACAATACATTTTTGAAAAAAAATACTACCATCAATACATTTTTGAAAAAAAAAACATTACGAACAATAAAAATCATGTCGGCATTAAATAACCCATGGGAGTTGATATGTTGTCAAATGCCAAACTAAAGCGGATATGTCTGTGTCCTTTTTTTCAATGAGACAAGAAATAAACAAAGAAGTGGGACTCACTCTTCTAGGGAATGTTGTTGCTGATCTTTTTTGTTTCTTCATGTGTTATATTTCTGTAAGAAATTTGATTTTGGCCTAATAGCTTGTCATGATTAGGATTGTGTAGGGTTTGTAGAGGGCTCCTGGTGGAAGTTATATTCTGAGTAAACCCAAATCTCTGTTTAATCCTTTAATATATGATTCTATTTTGAAAATGTATTTTAACTCTGCTCTGAATCTTTTTTGTCAGCTCTTAAATGAAGATGCTTAAAGTATGCATCTGATATCATCAATGCTATGGAACGGTTGGTTGAATGTTATCTTTGATGGTATTTTTTATGGTTATTGAACCAAAGACGAAATTCCATACCTGTTTCTCAACATAATTCCCTTTTTGCATTTGTGGCAGAAAAGTAAATATATAAGATTTGAACAAGTCAGAGCTGGTGGTTTGAATATATATATATATATATATACATGGTATAAAATGACAATTGTAAAAAAAATGTTAGATTTTGCCGATGCGTTTCGTCTTTCGACTTTTTTTTTTACAATTGTCATTTTATACTAATTTGTCTTGTCCACAGAATTGATCTGGGAATTTAACATATATATTCAATTTAGATGAACAATTAAATTATTCATTGCAACATTTATTTATTTTGTGAATATTATTATATATAGTGTTGAATGTAACAGGCAATGCAATGAAAGATTGTTACATTTTTTAATAAACTTTTTATTGGTTTTGAAACAGGCCAAGACAATGGTAGAAGTGAAGAAGGTGATTAATGTAGCCCAATGGTATGGATTTGGTTGGAAGCAGTGTGTGTCATGAATGGTTTATCAAGTTTAAGAAAAGTGTATTTGAATTGAAGACAAATCACACAACAGTCAACCACAAGAATTTAAAACTGATGACTTGCAAGCTCTTTTTTGATGACCCCCACTCAATGATGGAATTGGTAGAAAAAAAAAATAAGAAAAGCAAAATCAACAGTTGTAAGACATTTGCAAAATATGAGTAAGATTAAACATTTTGAATATAGGTTCCATCTCAACTGCCAGAGTGAAGAGTTGCATGGTGTCTCATTGTGTGCATTACACTTCTTGCCAGATATTAAAAAAATCTTTTCTTTTTGTGAAAGTTTGTCACTGAAGATGAAAAGTAGGTTAGTTACGATAATCCAATGTGTTGAAAATCCTGATTGCATCAACAGCAGAATCTAAAATTTTAGAAAAGTTATTGTTCTGTATTTGGTGAGATAAGAAAGAAATACTAAATTACAAATTGCTAATTCATTTGTTACTTTCTGAAGCTTGATTGTTGCAAATGAAGAGAAAAATCTATTTACAGAACAGAGAAGCTGGAAATTTATACATTGCATAATTGAGTTGGAATAGGAAATTATTCCCTTATATGGTGTATTCAACAGACTTGTCACCTTGGATTATTATTTGTATTGATTGATGCAGAATTCTTATTTGATAAAAAAATTTAAAGATGTCTCTGATTGTTGAGAATTTCATTGAAAATTTTGTTGTTTTCAAGGGCAGTCATTTTATCAAGATAAAAATTTGAAAACAAATATTCTAAATGTTGGCTTACAGTCAGAAAGAATCAGGTGAAAATATTTTGATGATCATGGCTGCTACAGGCACATTGCCGAGTTTCAATGTCAGTAGGTAGACATTATTTAAAAGATTTTTATAAATTCAAAAACACAAAAAGCAACAATAAGCTGAAGTGTCTAAAAATATTACAGACAACTACCTAATAACCCGTAGCTCTTTCCTTTACCCGAATAACAATGTCTATCTGATGTGGTATGGTGTCTACAAGACACTTGAATTATTGCATGGGTATATCTATTTGGGTAAATTCTAGGTATGTTCAGAACTAAGTTGTGTTTATTAAGTGTGGCTGCAATGAATTTAGTGAAATCTACAATGTCTTATACATATTCAATGGGGTTTAAATTTGGTGAGTTATTATTTTGCTGCTACAAATCATCTTTACTGAGGAAACATGGTGATCATAGATGGGTGCTAAGAGTCTGCAACAAGATCTGTCACTTGTGGTCTTTGCAAATTCCAAAACAGCTAACACCATTACAAAGCTATCATAAGATTGCAAGATTGCTCTTTCTGCCAGGTTTAATCCATTTATTCAAGAGCTAGAACTGTGACCAGGCAGTATAGCATCAGTCATTCTAAAATTCAGTGATTTTTCTCAGGCTCAGGTTAAGTGCAGTAACCAATGTTGTGGCATCAATAATGATCCCCTTGTGGGTTGATGATTACAAAACTGCACTCCATGGAATGCAATGAATGTCTATGTCAATGAATTGAGGGACTTCAATGTTGTGATTTAATGCAACCTTTTTCCTTCTTTAGGTAGTTATCATCTTTGACAGTTGCTAGCAGTCCCATTCTTGCATACCCCATGAACAGCTACAATTTTCATTTAGCTTGGCATTTGAAATAATTCACATATTTACAACTGTTGCCTGAGGAAAACTTAGAGCAGTTGTTACCTTGGAGATGGTGGCCCGTCTTTCTTGCTCCAGCAATTATATTATGGTAAAATGGTGTTAAATCCTTCCACAGCTACACTACCTCTTTACTTATTACATTACATATATATCATCAGGTTGAATTCATTTCTACAAATTGGGAAGGGGAGGCTAATTCCGTGTACTGTTGTTTGCCATTTTTTTGATAATTCAGTTTAGGAATTAAAGAAAATATGAAAATATTTGCAGTTTGTACTCATCATTATCATATCAAACTTGCTTGGATATTTTTTTTTTTTTTTAAACATTTCATCCCAAGTAAGGCAATAAAGTAATTAAGACTTAAGGTTTTGCTGAGTATGAAAGAAAAAACTGAGTGTGATGAGAAAAAGAAAAAAAAATCACTATTAAGGCTAGAGAACAATAAAAAAACAGGAATCAAGAAAACAGACGATAACGATAACGATTGACATTGCATTTAAATTTTTGAACATCAAAATTGACTGGAAAGAAAGAAGCCAGAATAGAGTTTTACAAGCAAGAAGTGCGATAGAAGAAACTGTTAGCATCTGAGCTAGTACTGTGCTTAAATTCATACAGTCTAGGTGCCATAGAAGAAAGTTCATCAGAATGATTATCTATGAAATATTTATAGAGATAACACAGGGAAGCTACATTATGGTGGCAGGAAAGTGACTGAAACCAAGATGCCAGGTCAGAACCAATAATATTACTGATTCTTTGGATTTTATCAAGAATCTCTAAATATATAGGAGGAGCACTGGACTATATGTGGCAGAAATATTCAAAGCATGGATTAATGGTAGACTTATAAATATCTATATGGCAATAAAATACATCCGGCAGCAAGGTCTCTAATTGAGATATTGGAGGTTTGGAGGAATATGGAATCATCTCTTAATTGTTGTTGTTCTCAGTCCACCCTGATGTGGGGTGGTAGAACCTGTTAGGGCTCCAGTTATAGGCAAATAGTGAATGCTCCAAACAAAAACAAAACTTCTTTTATGTGCTGGGTCCCTACAGAATTTGGGTGATCATGGCCCTCTACATCTTTTGTCCATTGTCTTTTTGTTATTTCTCCTAAACCCTGTTCTACCATTTATTGAGCTCATCAAGTATGTTATATGTTGTTTTCCCCTTTCCCTCAATCTGTCCTGTTAGAATCAGATTTTCCAAGCCCTTCTTCCTCATTACATGCCCCAGGAATTTCAGCTGCCTCTTCCTGATGTTAAGTATGTTTCTTTTTTGCTTCCATTTTCTCTAAAACCTTGTCATTGCTCACATGTTTGGTTCATGGTATACTCAGCATCTTTCTGTAGAACCACATTTCTGTTGTTTCAAGTCTCTTCATCTTTGAGGAGATTGTCCAGAATTCACTTCCATATAGGAGGACAGATATCACGTAACAGTTCAATACTCTTTTCTTCATTTCTAATGAGATTTTTCTGTCTCTTAATACTCTGCTTAGCTTTTAGAATGCATCTTTGGCCATCTTAATATGTCCTCAGATCTTAGTGTCTCACTTTCTGTATTCTGTTAGAAAACTTTCCAGATATTTAAATTTTTGTACTTGTTTGATTTTAGTATCTCCAATACACTATGAAATTATAAAAATACATATTTATAGTAAAATGACCAACAATACATTCTACTTGTAGTTGAAGGTATACAATTGTGTTCAAAATATTTAGATTTCAGCATGAAATAACCCATAGAGGTTGATATGCCACTAAACAAAATCAACTAACTATAAATATCTAAGATAGATTATGGTGATTTGCTTGACTTCATAATTCCATCCTTCTCAATTATATATTGTAGTAAAATTGTTCTAGACAATATGTATTGCTTATCAGTAAGCTTTAATATACTCTGCATATCAGCAGAGTTCTCCTGAATATATGTGTGTTCAGGACAGATCCATTAATGGGGGAGATGGATCATACACATACTTGTCAATTAGCAGTTCATCCATATTACATCCTGCATTTTGAGCAAATTGGTCAATGTATGTCTTTGAAGGGCATTCAATACTATTATGTATATGAGATGGTTGCTAGAGAAATGTATTACTAATCAGCTTTCTTTTGCTTCTCCATTAGTATCCCACAAATCTGAGTCTCTTTTCCTTTCTTAGATTTGATATAGGAGCCAATTTACAGACTCTCTCTTTTATTAGGTGGTTAGTCCTTTGTAGCATACGCGTGTAATTACTATTTAATATATTTTAAAGTTTTTGGTTAGAGTCCAGGTAGGTGAATTGTAGAACACATTCAATAACCAGGTGTTATTCTAGTGTTTTCTATTTTTTTAAAACAGAAACTGACAGTTTTCAAGCTTGGTGAACTTAAATCTATATCTTGCCAATGGTTTTAGTTTCTTTGAAATTAGGACATTGAAATGAATTCCTTCTTGAACATTGAAATTATTATAGCTCTTAGTTTTTTTGCATTCAATGATATTGCATTTTCCATTTGTTATTTTTATATATTAAAGATTGTTTTTATAGCTACTGACTAAAGAAGTTATTTAGCTTAGCATAGTTTTAGTATAAGACCATAATCATAGTGGTACCTAATGAGGATCAAACATTAATCATGGTTTGGTTTGGTTTGTTTTACGGCTTATCAACCTCAATGGCTTATTTAATGCCTACAAAATTTTCCTTGTTGATAATATTTTTTTCCCAAAATCTATTTTTGGTAATATTTTTTCCTTCAAAAAATCTATTTCTGATAATAATTTTTCTTTTCTGGTAATATTTTTTTAAAAGTGTATAGCTGGTAATTTTTTTTTTTTTTTTTTCAAAAATGTATTGCTGGTAATTATTTTATTTTTTTTTTTTTTCAAAAATGTATTGCTGGTAATATTTTTTTTTTTTAAATGTATTGCTGGTAATTTTTTTTTTTTTTTTTTTTTAAATGAATTGCTGGTAATTTTTTTTTTTTTTTAAATGTATTGCTGGTAACATTTTTTTAAAAAATGTATTGTTGGTAATAATTTGTTTTTTTACAAAGTATTAAAACCTATTTTTATACTTTCATAGTGTTTGACCCCAGTTTGGTTAACTATTTGCCTATAGCTAGTACCCTAACAGGTGCTACCACCTTGGGTCAGGGTGGACCTGGGAACACCAGCAATTAAGAGGTGGTTCCACATTCCGCAAAACCTCCTGATCAGAGGCCTTGCTGTTGGATGTAGTTTATCGTCTTACCCAGGACGCAGATGTAGTTTATCATCATACCCAGGATGGACATTAATCATGGATAATGATCTGTGGAATAAGCATGTTAATTACCATATCAAAGTGTGGTGTTTGAATTGAGTTGCTTAAATTTAAATTATTGTTTGAAAAGAATTTTTTGTCAGAATCATTATGGAGTTTTTTTGAATAGTAATGCCAGCTTATCTGTTTGCCTTTCTTGGATGAGGAGTTATCATTATTTACACTATTAACATTTGAACTATTGTCCTAATCTTTGTTGCTATTACAATGTTTTGGCCGTTGTGCTCTCCAGCCTTCAGCAGGTGTATTTTGATCAAAGTAACCTACATTCTAAATTGAACCCTTTGTTTAATTTACAGGATAGACTGTTCTTATTCCACTGCCCATGTCTAGAGATATCTTATTTTTAGTACTGCTCAGTTATTGCTCACCTGTTTCCACTGAGTCCAAGTTAGGCTTGGGCCATAAATGAACTCACAATTACTATGTCACAAATTTAAGAACTTTAATTTCCTATACTATTGCTTCCATAGGATAATTTTCTGTTGTGAACTTGGAGCCTTAAACCTAACCTGACTGCTGATTAATGCTGTACTGTTGCTCTCTGTCATGTTTGACTGCTGCTACTATTGAAGACTTGCTATCATTTATCTTTCTTTATTAGCAGCTCTTATAATGTATTTATTTCTATGTTAGGCCAACTAAAGAGGTTCTCATATCCTAGCATATGTGCTGATTCTTTCGGATGTCTAACTCTCGTATTTTCTTCCTTGTCCAGTATTTTCACTTTATGGCTTATCATGTATGGAGGGAAAGTAATAGTCATCAGCCCCTGTGGATTGAAGTGAAAATTAATAGTTTAAATAATGCCAGATTTGTTACAAAAAATAAAGTGAAGAAACATTCTGTTGAGTGATTGACAATATGAAAAGACAAATAATTGACAATATGAAAATTCTCTAGAAAAATAATATGTAGGAACTCTACTTTATAAACTGGCTGTTAAAAAAATAATCCTGAGGAAAAACAATGAATCATGGCTTCAGCTATGGAAACAAAGAAGGATATGGAAAACATGATCTGTGAAGTTCATAGCTGCATAATCTTACTGCATTTTAATTAGATATCTTATTGTAATATGGTGTAGATGATAATAATAATAATAATAATAATAATAATAATATTTTTGTTGCTGAGAGCTTCAAAGTACTTAAATTCAGTCTCTCCTCGTCTTCCTATAAATAGTAAAACATTTTATAAATTTCTAAGAGTTGAATTGTTTAGCTTGACCTCAACAGAGTACAAATAATTCAATATGCAGGTGAGTTGAGTATATATATCTTGTCTCTTGGGGAGTTGCTAACCTGTTTATCTGGTTCCATGTAGGAGTGACACCTGTACTTGAAATAATCTTATGACCATTTTGGAAAAAAAATCTGTGTTCATCATGGTTTTTCTGAACTGGATCATTATTTGTTCTAACACCAGGCATTTTTTGGTATTATGAGCTTTACAGCAGGATTGAAAACAAGAATGAAAAAATGTTGCTGCTGTTGGGATAAAGTTTCATTTAAAATAGGCAGCCACCTTAATTCCTTTTCTCAAATTTCATTCACTCTAATGCATTTTCTATAAGAAACATATTGTAAGATATTCTCTTGTTGTTTATATCTATCTAGTAAACTTAGCTTAGTCTGGTACAAGGTCACAGTTGTGGGGTGCCAAGTGTGGATCTAACTCAATACAGTAATAATAATCTGTAAAATTAGATTTTGCTCACTATTATGTAATGGTGAAGCAACTATTTTGTTAATGGCTTCTGCTTTGATCTTATGATTTCATGACAAAATGTGGTAAATTATTTAAAATTCACTGTAATAAGCCTTTGGAGTTATCTCCCTTGGAAGAAAAAACACTTTCATTCAGATGCAATTCACAGTTTTAAGATGTTATTTTTATCATAAGGGCTTCATATTTATTCAGTGCATCAAACATGACAGAAAGCAAAGTGATTTAGTAAAATCCTTTAAATAACAAGAACAGGAAGTGTTATTGTCTTTCAATAGTGTATAAATTTGGCAAAGAAATAAATTGACAAATTACTGTATTTCAGGCCATATAAGATACATTTAAAAAAAGAAAATAACAGAAAAAAAAATCTCCAAAAATCCTTTATTTAATTCTACAATGGTTTGATTATCAGTACTAGACCAGCAACTGAACAACCTTGTTTGAAACAGTAGTATCCCGATGACTCTCAAAATACATGATTATAAATGAATCAATTATGATTACAAATCAAAATAATTTAAAATAAAAGGCAAAAACAAATGATACACTTGACCAAGAACCTATTAAAAACAAAACAAAAAAAAAAACCCAGACATTAGATCATATTTTATGAAGTTTGATATCTTTTCAGCATCTCCTTGTATGTGTGTGTGTGTATATATATATATATATATATATATATATATATATATATATATATATATATATAATGTGTGTGTATGAAAAATATTACCTCAGTTACTCAAGTTTGACCCTGTAAAGGGGGTTCGTCAGGCCAGGTGAATATATTTTATTTTAAATGTGCGCTCACAAATTTTGTATTTAAATAGAGAAACCAAAAATGTTTTTCTTAATGCATGCCAATATAGACTTGATGATGATTACTGCATTACCTGTGTTAGTATAAAAATAAAGGACTGTCAAGGTGCATAAAGAAAAATATAAACATGTGAATGACGGACTTCGACAACGGATACGGAGAGAATATTTTATTCGACTCCTCACTCACTACACAGTATAAACAAACATGGCCGCCCCCCACTTCCGACGGAAGTCCTTTTCCCGCAGGGAGAGTTTTCAGGGAGATAGCTCACATAGATTAACAGTTCTTCCCCTCTTTTCTCTTCTTTTCAGTTTGGAATCATCTAATCTGCAAAAGAAAAAAAGGGCCGGGTATTTACATTATACAGATGATTCCTTTGGTTCGGATATGAACCCAAGGATCTTGAATGATGGCACTCCTTTCTTTGTCAAGGAGTCGGCAATTTGTACATCAGTTGATATCCAAGAGATCTCTGCAATTTCCTTTCTGTCAATCATTTCTCTCAAAATAGCCATCTCTATGCGAAGTCTCTTATCCAAAATTTGGGTTGAGGAATGTACAGAATCATAGAGACAGGAATTGTCTGTTTTGCAGAAGATCTTAATGTTGTTAGTATCATCGTTCAATTGTAGTATTTCTAACAAAAGTTTTTCGATAAAAAATACAGGCTTCTGCCATGTCAACCATGGCTAAAGTTTCAGCAGCTAAAGTACTTTTGACAACTCTTCTAATACGCTTAGACTGCCAGGCAATGGGCATATACTTGTCATTGCTTCCAACTAAAAAAAAGTATATAGCCTCCTGTGAACCTCCATCTGTTAAATTGCCAAAAGAAGCATCACTGTATGCAATAATTTTTAGGTGCTCAAGGTTCCCTAAGTCTGGAATATCTATATGAGATTTCTCCTTTTTTGCTTTTTTTTTTACCACCCTGTTAGCCTGTTTTAAACATTCTACATTTTCTTGTTTTAGTATCGAGCTTAACTCACTGACATCATAACTAAGATCGGGTCTGGTTTGGGTGGCTAACCAATTAAGTTGTCCGATCAGTTGCCTGGTTTCAGTAACCTCTGTTGAAGATATTGCATCTTTCAAATTTCTGCCTGGTTCTAGTGGGATACACCTTAGCTTTTGATATATTCGTCCTGTCCAAGTTTAACATCATTCCCAGTTTTCTTTATGCTTAATCCTATATACTGGAACTCAGCAACTTCCTCAGATTTGATCCTAAACAAGTGACGAATCCTGTCCATGACTCTGCTCTGAAAAATCTCCGAGCCTGCAAAGCAAAAATCATCAACATGAGTAGCTATAATACCATGCAGTTTGTTTCCAAAGTTCCATGTAAATATGGCTTGATCATATTTTGAAACCACTGCTCCTGACTTCAACAATTCCTCTTTGAGTGTCAGGTACCAGGACCTTGATGCATCAGTCAAACCATATACACATTTGGAGAGTTTCCAAATATATCCTGGAGGTACCTTGGCTTCTTTGGGAGGATGCAAATAGATCAATCGGTCCAACTCTTTGCTCTGTAAAAATGCTGTTTTTATGTCCATTGACTTGCACACCCAATGGTTAGATGCCATTATAGCCAAGGCTATCGTAGACTTTCTTTAGAGCATGTTGGAGAATCATTTCTTATATTGCCGCATCCCTTTCCTGAAAGCCTCTCGCCACAAGTCTAGCTTTATAGATCTGTTTGCCATTGACATTTTTATTAGTATAAACCCATCTTGTGGATATTTTGCATTGGCCTTGGTCAGGCACTTGGGTGTAAACTTTATTTTCAACCCAGCTTTGGAGTTCGTTTTCTCTTGCCATTTCAGGTCGTGATTAGAAGAAGAAATCATAATGTTTTCCTCATCACTAGAGGTAGCTTCATCCTTATTTATTGGTCTGGCTTTATTTTCTTTCCATTCCAATACTCCATGATTGAAGTCTAGCCAGAAGGGTTCACCTTGTTCCATAGCCACATTCATTAAATGCTTGTTTTACCTGTAGCTTTGCCTGCCCTACTTATGACGTTTTCAATGTTAGCCATTCGAATCATCATCATTGGCAAGTTTGCATTTAATGGATTGTCCTGGCTTGGGAAGCGTAATTGTTTTGTGAATTGGATTTTGCTTTGGTAGTACGTGTGCCTCTCTCACAGTCTGATGTTGTGCAACATGATCATTCAGAGTTCCTGGTTCTTCAGCAACATCGTTTTCGTCAGACATTGATAAGTTTGAAGATCCTTCAGGCTCACTTTGTGAAGTGGTGGATTCACTTATAGCCTCACTTTCAGAGGAACTTTGATATGTTTCTGGGTGAGACACGAGGCGACATGGGTGCACTCTTACATATGTGCCCCATGTTTAACAAGTACCTGCTTGTGCTCCCACCCTATGACAGTTCCTGGACCGAGCCATCTATCACAGAAATTTCTCTTATAGAAAACAACATCACCATTTTTGTAGGATTGTGTTGTACTAGTCCTAACTTGATGACGAAGTGCACGTCTTAATTTTCCCAAGACTCACACATAATAAATTGTTTTCTAGCTGCATGCATGGCATTGAGGTTACTGGCAACTATCTCACTGGTAGAGACACCTTCTAATGCAGGGAGTTTATCATTCAAAAAGGAGGGCAGATTGGGATTCCTACCAAAAACAAGCTGATTGGGGCTGAATCCGTGAGCACTGTGAAGTGTATTCTTTGCACTTATAGCCCATGCTAGTGCTATCTCAAAACTACAATTTGTGTCCTCTACAGTCTTTTTTGACCATTTCTCCCAATATCCCATTGTGTCGTTCATTTAAGCCATTACTCCATGGACTTTCAGCAGCAGTGGTACGCTGCTTGATATTTAAATTCTGTGCCATGTCACGGAATGATTCGTTATCAAATTCCCTACCATTATCAGTTAAGATAGATCCAGGAGTCCCAAAATACGCTATCCAGTGTTTAAACATAGCACTGATGATGTCCGATCTTTCTTTACTTGGAATCCTAACGCCGACACTGTATCTGGTAGCATGGTCAATCAAGTGCAGTACCTTGTTACCATTAATCTCTTTAATATCCATAGCAACAGTTTCATTAAAATAAGATCCTAATGGGAATCCAACAATAGGTCTAGGTTCGTTTTTTTTATAGCGAATACACACTTCACAGGAATTTGGAAGTGCTTGTAAGATTTTCATAAATTCAGGATCTCTTATTCCAGCATTTCTAACTAAATCACATAATTTCTTACTACTGGGATGACTAAATTGTCTATGTAATTTGGTTGCAACTTTCACTTTTTCTGATTTGTTTTTTAGAGGAGATTTCTTTAACAAGAAGAATGTGTTTGAGCTTACCTCTATCTGGTAGGGGTCTGGTGATAGGGATGTGATAATGACCAGACGATGTGCATCTCAATGGAATTTTCTTTTTAAACATCGTCACACTGTCATGTTCAAAATTGAGACAGGTTCCAGCTCTTTTCATTGCATCTTTGCTTAAGAGAAGTGGAATGTCAGAATCCACAACATCGGTAACAATATTGACGTCAATGTCTGCGATGACACATGGTAGAGTCACATTGTAGAGAGAGTCCAGCTTGTTTCCATCCCCGAACTTAAAAGTTCTCACCCTTTCCTCATAATTATTTTTTTTTCTGTGCATCAGTTAATGTTTCGAGAAAACATTCATACCATTTTTTTCCACAAAACGGTGCCAGATGCACCACTATCTAGGACAAGCGGAACCAAGTGTCTCACCCAAAAGCGTGTTGCCATTTGCCTCGCGTTTTTGCTGACTCATCAGCACAATGTTAGCCAGATACAGATAACTTTCGTGTTCGTCGTCCTCATGTTTGTCCCGGGTATCGTCGACATAAGGGCAGTCGTAAGACCAGTGAAATTTGCAGCCACATTTAAAGCACACAGTGGGGTTGCCTTCGGGTCCCTAGCGGGTTTATTTTGTTTTTGTCAGTGGAGCGTGTTTTGTTGTTGTTGTTGCTATGTCGCTTTTCCACCGCGGTATGTTTTTCCTCACCGACTATTAAAATGCGAATCACGGCGGTGGGAAGAGCGACCATAGTATACCTCGCTAGGTTCGTTTTATTTTCAGTAAAGGCAATAACATCTTCCTTCTTGACCACTACGGGTGTAGAGTTCATAGATGAAGCTTCAGACGGCTGTCTATGCATAATCTTCTTTAATTGTGCCGACATGGAAGAGAGTGTCAGTTCGCCGACAGTCGCCTTTGACTAGTCTTTCATTTTCAGGGTTGAGGGAAGCACTCTTTAATGCCCTGAATGCAAGTACCAGTTCAGGCAGGATGATGTTGAAATCTTTCAACTTAGCAATGTGTCGGCCGAAGTTGATGAGAAAGTCTTCCACTGATGTTTCAGGCTGTCTCCGGTATCCTTCGAAAGTCTCGTAGGCCAGAAAGGCCGACTGGTTTATATCTTCCAAAAAAAGCGTGTCCAATTTTTCATACAGTTTAGCCATTCCATCCTCAGAATTAAGTGCATAACATCCAATTCCAATACAGCTTCTCTGGGTTTTCCTTCCAGTGAAAGAAATACTATGGGGGGGCGTTTTGTTTTGTCAAGCGACGTGGCCATTTCCCAGATTTGCATTTTTTTTCCACGTGCTGTACTTGTCTTTAACTAAGACGGGCGGTGAAATGTGCTTTGAAGCCATAACTACGCTCTGCTACCAATGTTAGTATAAAAATAAAGGACTGTCAAGGTGCATAAAGAAAAATATAAACATGTGAATGACGGACTTGACAACGGATACGGAGAGAATATTTTATTCGACTCTCACTCACTACACAGTATAAACAAACATGGCCGCCGCCCCACTTCCGACCAGAAGTCCTTTTCCCGGCAGGGAGAGTTTTCAGGGGAGATAGCTCACATAGATTAACAACCTGATAGTTATTTTTTGCCATGCACACATCCGAAAAGTATCTATGATCATTTAATTAACAGTTGTTTGAGTCTTGGGAACAACAAAATTGCCAGCTTCTTTTCTTGACATAACTAACAAATTTTTTGTTACTCCTGCGTAATTTTAATGTTTTTCATTATGTTCCACCTCAGCGAAGTGGGTTGGGTTCATAACTTTTCAGCATCTCCTCTGTGTGTGTGTGTGTGTGTGTGTGTGTGTGTCCCCACAGAGGAGTGTCCAAGGATATCAACTGTCCATTTTGAAAAAAGCACCGGAAGGTGTGAATTAGTCTGTTAATAGGTAAATAATCAAAAAAATGTTATTTTTATGTATATTAAAAAGCTCTTTTAAAAGTATTCAAGATTGAGCACTCCTGTATACATAGGAAAAGAAACATACAAATCTCTCTAAATCTATCTCTCTCTCTCTCTCTTTCCCTCTCTCTCTCTCACTCTCTCTCTCTCTCTCTATATATATATATATATGATAAAACTATAGTTTTAAGGTATGCTCCATTCATGGGTTAAAGGGATAGAGCATATGTAAATATAAAAGGTAGACATTGAGATCAACACTCAGCGATGACAGTCTTATTCATGTTTAAGATGGCCTGAAGATTGTGCTTAAGCATGAAACAGACTGCCACCACTGGGTGTTGACCTCAATGTCCACTTACATAAATATAAAAGTGGGCATTGAAGTCAGAACCCAGCAGCAATAGTCTGTTTCATGCTTAAATGCAATTATCATGGCCTGATAACTGTTTAACCATGAACCAGACTATCACTGCTGGGTGTTGACTTCAATGTCTACTTTTATATTTCCATACACTCTATCTCTGTTATCAAGAACTTTAACCCATAAATATAGCATACCTGAAAACTATATATTTATATAAAGAATGTTCCAATAACTTGGACTGATTTTAAATGTGAATTAAGTTTTTTTTTTCTTTCAGATTTAACAACCTAAGTCTTTGGTAATTTCAACCATGGAAAGATTACCAATCAGAAAATGTGTTAAAGTTTCAAGAGTGCAATTGAAAAAAATTGTTTGTAAATTCAAGCAAACTGGGTCTGTGGCTGATGTGAAAACACCATTGCATGCTCGTTTAAGCTGTTCAGCTGAAAACATTGCTGCAGTGCATGAGAATGTGGCTGAAAATCCAGACACCTCTATTTGTCATTGCACAAAGAAATTGAACCTCTCCACAAAAATGTTACATCATTCCAATTACGCTCTCAGTTGACCAAAAAGTTGGGAAGCGCACGAAATGCATTTCTGTTTGAACGTCCATTTCTGTAATAGGCTTCAATAACTTTAACACATTGTTTGATTGTTAAACTTTCCATGGTTGAAATTACCAAAAACTTAAGTTGTTAAATTTGAAAGAAAAAAAAAAATCATTAGATGCTTAAACTTAATTCACATTTAAAATTGGTTCAAGTTATTGGAACACCCTTTATGTTTTTCATTAAAATGACTAACAAAATACTTTTGATAAGTTTTTTTTTTTTTTTTAAATTTTTTTATAATTTTTTTTATTGTATGTGAACAAGAGATTTCTTTTTTGGGATTTAGTACATTTAGTGCATGTGCATATCCTTAACATGATTCTTCATTCTGAGCAGTTTTTTTTTTTGTCTAATCTATTTTTAACAAAACTTGTATCAGAGAGGGATTGCTTCCTAAATACACAACTATATCTGCGCATGTTTGTGTGTGCCTGTATCATTTTTCACAGAGTCCATTGGTACTATACTAATCTAAAGAAGGATTACCTAGAATTGGCATTATCATCCTAACCAGAGGGTAAAATATTACACTGATGAGCAAAATCTTGATTCTAGACAAAGCATATAGGTATATAGTCCTGTCTTTTTTTTAAAAGGGACACTATGAGGTGATTGTCAAGATTTTGAGTTGATAAGCTTGCCAAAACCTGACCAAACATTGGAATATTTTTTTTTTTTTTTTTTTTCTTGGTTGGGCCGATAACTTTTCAGCACCTCAACACTGCCCTTGTATAATAATGCATGAATCATCAATTGAATATTGTTTATTTAATTTATTTCTTCTAAATTATTAAATTATAGTTTCTTGTTAT
The DNA here is from genome assembly GCA_903632075.3 of Acanthosepion pharaonis. Taxonomy (NCBI): domain Eukaryota; kingdom Metazoa; phylum Mollusca; class Cephalopoda; order Sepiida; family Sepiidae; genus Acanthosepion; species Acanthosepion pharaonis. The sequence goes on along the minus strand of CAHIKZ030002301.1, from coordinate 2,387,534 downwards.
ATGATGTGAAATATGATAAATTGACATGAATTGTAAAACAGAAATTTTCTGCTTTCAAGTAACAAACAGAAATTGCTCAGATTTGAGTTTTGTATAATTTGTTTTTGCAGGTAGTAATTTCATACTCTGGAAGCTATGTTTGGATAACAAATTATTTTATTTTATATATTTTTTTTTTTAACCAATTCATCCCGAGCAAGGCAATGACACTACTAAAACACAAGGGGCTACTGAGAATGAAAGAGAATGAAAAAGACTTTAGAAGCAACTGCAAACCTAATCCTAAACAGAAAACAAGGTATAAACCTCTACTCCTGTTCAAAAGGCTTGTGGGGAGTGTGAACTGGATGATAGGTGAACCTATGTACTTCTATTGAGGAAAAAAAAAAAATTAAATAATATTTCAGAGTTTAGGCAGAGGTGTTAGAAATATAGAGTTAGAAGTAGTAGTAGACTTTAGAAGGGACTGAAAGCTCAATCCTAAACAGGAAACAAGAGATAAACCTCAACTCCTGTTCAAAAGACCAGGGAAGTATTTGAGCCAGATGATAGGCAAACCTATTTACACCTTTTTAAGAAAAAGAAAACAAAATTTATATATATATAAAATGGAGTGTGTGTGTTGAATTTATCTGAATTTGTGGCTTGCATTAACAGAACAACTGAAACCATGTTTAGAAATTTTTGTTTAATAAAAAATGGGCAAATAAATATATAATTTCTTAAGTTTCAAACAATTAATAAGCATAGTTAACCAGAATACTTGTAAAATAGAAATTTCATTTTGTAATGAAAAAAGTTCCAAAGTTAGGAATGATGGATGATAGGATATTTTTTTTCTTTAGTTCATTCTTACCAAAAAATTTGAGATTAGGTGTTTGGGATAGTACAAGGTAAAACTATTTACTAGCAAGGATTTTTTTTAATCAGATTTAGCCCACACAAGGCAGTAAAGCCACTAAGACTCAAGGTTTTACAGGTTGTGAAAGAATTAGAAAGCAGAAACATTACTAAGTGAGGACAGTAGGTAACAATTGAAATTTTATTTAGAATTTTTGAAGATCAAAGTTAACTGGAAAGCATGGAGCTGGAAGAAAATTCCACAAGTGAGAAGTGCAACCCCCCCCCCAAAAAAAACTGTTAACATGGTACTCACAGTTACATCTAACCAATTCGAATTCAAATTGATGAGACTTCATTGTCAATCTAGTACTGTACTCAAATTCATGAAATGTAATTACCATAGTGAAGAGTGATATTTATTTTGTAAAATATACAAAATGTGGCTCAAGGCCAAAAGTGGGGCTAGGGAAAGGGTGATCATCTTCTGTCTTATAATCAAACCTAACCTTGCCAATATCACTGGCCCAAACATACTACAATATTCCTTACACCAAAATAACATATTCTTACTTACCATTCTTACTACATCCACCATAATACCTTAGAATCTCTATGAAGTCCTAAGTCCTCATATGTACAATTTTTGTGTGTATGTGTGTGTTGGGGGGTGGAATAAAACAATAATTTAAAAAATCTAAACCCAAATATGTATTTACAAAGTTATTTATTAGAGACTAAACAACATACTGTTAGTAATAAAAACTCTTACCATCCCTAAATGTGGCAGAAATATCAGTTAACTGGACAAAATTAATGTGGGACTGAGTAAAACAATTATTTGTCCAAACGCTCCCTCAACCATGCACTCAACCAAACAAATCAACCAATATGAAAAACACATTTGAAATACGATAAAGCATCCCGTATCCACCAGAGAACTGACATTTCTGGTCACCTAAAGGAGGAGGAGAGGGAAGGGGGAATTAAACTAAAGAGTGAGGACAGAAATAAAAGGGGCCAGTGAGCATACATCTTAGCTAAGTTAACTTTGAAAGAAGAAGGAAAAAAAAAAGAACCCTAAATTAACCTAATTTCTAGTGGTGTTGCCAATGTTCAATCCAGCTAGAACAATTTCTTTGTCTAACCGGCATCAAAATGACACTCTAAATTGACCCCTCTGACTGTCGCGCAAGACTCACCCACCTTTTGCCAAATTCTGATGGACAGAGATGCATTTCCATCCTTATTTTGACTTTAAGTTGATGCTTAAAGAACAAGATCAGTTGAGAAGAGGTGAGCTTCTCTCTTCTATAGAATTCCTTCTGAAGTGTCCTCCATAATGCATAACGTTTAACCTTCATTTATGACAAAACTGGCTTTGAGGACGAAAAATTTACTGTGCAGTATGCGAACCATGATATCTTCAATAAACTTGCCCAATGGTATTATGGCCCTGCAATAGAAGGTGTGATCCAGGGTCTCTATTGCCCCATCACAGCAAATGCAGTTTGGAGATTTTTCTAAGCTTTCTAAGTCTTTTGCTGACTCAGATGACCCTTCAAATCACCAGTCAGGTGAGAGATACCCCATCATTATTGAGGCATTTCAACCCGGGCACTCAAGGCCATATTGAGCAAGTCTCCTTCTTTGTAAGACCGAGCTTATCTTGAACAGACCACCTAACTAACATGTAATATAATGCCCTACAGGACAATGCCTGGATGTTGGAGAGGCCATCTGTCGCCTGTAAGAGGTGTTTGAGAGCAATTCATGGCAGAAGGAGCACTCACCTCAGGGTAACACTTCTCAGGGATGGGAAGTTCTTATGAGTGTCTTCCTTCCAGAATTCGCTCTCCCCATCGATTACGCATTCAATCTAGAAAGGCAATGTGAAGCGTATGTTGACGAGCCTCAACGCTAGGCATACCCAGACCACATCCAGAAGGGTGAAGGTAACAGTTCTCCCAAACTATCTTGGGGGTCTTACCTTCTCACAAGAAGGAGAACAAGACCCTTACTAATATCATTAGTGTGGAATACGGAAATGGAGGCAAGGAGAGTTGGTAAAGGAGAATTGGGTAAATGTGCAAGACATGTGCTTCTGCTTTCCCTGTCAAGGTAAAATTCCACCAGGATCCCAGACAAATTGTGACCTGGGCCTTCTCTCGCACTTCCAACCAATTCATTTCAAATAGGGGATTGGGACTGAACCAGATGCTGAGTATCTTGATTAGCCTGGCCATCCAGAGGAAAGGCTCAGGAAAAGAAATTCCCTTCCATGCACCCAACTGCAAGCCAACAAACTTATCACAGTTGATCTTGGTTCTGTCTTGTACCCTCTGATTTCTTTGCCAACTTTGCCAATCTTGGTTCTATTTGATACAAGAATGAAATGTCATCAATATAGGTAGAGTACCTAGCTGAGGTGGTAGCACCAGGTAAGGAAACTGTGTAGGAACAGATTCGTCTTGCAAAGGAAAGGCTCCAATGTAAGTAAAGGTGAAAGCGAACAAACTTAATGAATGGAGCAAGATGATATGAAAAGCTCTGATCAAACACCATTCACTTCCATCAACATCCTGGGAGACCCATACAGAAGTCGGATCCAGGTACACCCTGAAAATGGTGGCTGAAATTGATGGTCAACCCTATTGGATGCCTTGGACTGATCTAAATTGATCAGTGAGGCTTCACTGTAGACTTGATCAAGTGTACCATATGAAGGTTGTCCTGAATAGTTCTGCCCTTCACAGCACAAGTCTCTTCAGAGCCAATCAGACAAGAGAGGGCAGCCTGCAAAGGGCTGGTTGAGATTTTGACTAAAATCTTTGTGTTTAACATAGTTAAAGGCTAAAAATTATCCATCCCATCCCCCACCATTCTTGTCTTTATGTAGCAACTTCATCACATCCCTGGTGAAGCGTTGAGGTATAGACCCCAGCTTCATCCAGTTGTAAATCAGTTGCAGCAAAGAAAAAAAGATGGGTGACTGTAGGGTAAACCATCTAATCTCTGAGATTTATCCCGGCCAATCAGTTACAGTGCTTCCGAGATTTATGACTCTGTAATAGGAACCTCAGACCTAGCCACTTCAGTCACCTCAATGTGGGGAAAGTCAGCCAAATAGGCATTGAACTGAACAGTGCTCAGATGGGGTTCCCTGGTAAACAGATCTTGAGTGTAGTCACAAAAAGCCTCACATATGCCAGCGTTTGTAGTCATAATTTGTTTGTTCAGCAATGTGACACATGCAACATGTCAATGGGACACATTTCGCATTTTCATCTGCATGTAATTCAGCAGCCATATTTATCACCTTGGAAGACATTCTTTTTAATCTAGTTCTAACTAACAGAGCTTGATCCTTCTTGATAAGCAAGGAGGCCAAGTCTTCCCCACTATCACAGGATTTAATTGCCTGATCAACTTTTTCCTCACATTCCGTTTGCACTGTTAAATTCATTATATTGAGTCAATGACTATAATCAGCAGCAAACAACCTAATTTTGGATTAGAATTTATCCCATCACATATTTCTAACCACAGTCCTCATCAATTCCTGCTGTAGCATTAGTAGCAGCTGGTCCTGGAAATCTTGCTCACCAAATAATGATGTGTTCAATTTCCAGTTGCCAGTCATCCTATCCTTAGGCTTATCTAAGTTTACATGAACCCAGATGAGCTTATGATCCAAGTAAACTATCCTATGAAAACTTGGACAACCTATATCAACTCTTTTAACTAGGACTCAGTAGAGGTAGCTAGAATGTGCCGCCATAACTGAGCCACCTCTATTCGTTCAAGTCCACACTATCTCCTAGGGGTGCTCATTATAATTCTTATTGACAAGATCAAACTTGTTGATAAAGTCCCGAAATGGTTTCATATCTTGGTTGTTAGTACCCAATTTTTCCCTATACAATGTATGTTGGGGTGAAGGACAGCATTCCAATCGCCCGCTAAAAATACCCGACAAGATGTTGTCAAAAATGGCTTGATCCGCTGAAACAAATCAGCATGGTCATTGGGCGCATAAATTCCAATTAGACGAAGAGTATTGTCCTTTATAGTAACATCCCTCACACAAAGCCTACTTGCCAGATCTGTGAAGACGAGAGCACATACCACATCCAAAGACTTCCTCACCAGCCAGAAAACTCCTCTCAAGTGTTCATCAAAACATGCTGAATAGAGGGCAAGCCCTCTAGACAGAATGTTTTCATGGTCGAGATTTGAAAACCAGGTTTCCTGTACACAACATACATTGACCCCGCTGAAGATTGTGAGTGAGCTTTTCCCTGTGAAACTCTGACCTCAGGTCGCAAGCATTTGCACTAGCCAAACAGAGAAACATTATCAGACTGATTAGGGTAGCTTCTCTACATTGAACATTGCAGGAATGAGGACACCAATGGCCTATCCCATTGACTGATTAGCGGACAAACCACCAATGTCCAAAGGAAACGTTAGTTTTTGTACTCTAACAGGTGGGGGTGAACAAAAATGCTGGAGCCTCTCGGCACAATATTGCTGTAAGTTTTTAATGTTTTCATTATTGAAATAGGCCAGTGAGCGGCATGTTAAGATGGCATTTTGACAATTTTCAACGTCTTTACCATCTGGTAGAGAGTGTGGGGCTGTTGGTGACTTTTGCTCTGGAAATTTCAGGGAACTGAGGCCTCACTGTTTGACTCTTCCCTTTACCTCTACCATTGACACACCATTTCCCTTCCGTTTCCTTATTCACACTTGCAGAAGGTGTCAGTTTTGGGGGAATGTGGGATGATACCCAACTGGGCATTTGACCGCATTAGTCCGAGTTGCTTGTAGGCTCATTACAGTCACCACAGAATTATCAGTATTGGCCAGAATTCCAGAGGCCTTCTTCTCTGGACAAGAAGAGGTGAGATGACCACACTTCCAACAAGTTTTCTGCCAGTCATGATAACTGGCATTTTGTGGCTGCAAAAGTTCAAACAGTTGGTGATGGAGATGAAGGCCAAATGATCGAGTATGATATTGAAGTTTCATTCCCTGTTCAGGATGTTAGAGGTGGCACCTAGTATTTGGCCATACTAAATAAGGTAGGAAGCTAGGTGCTCTCCTATTACCTTAGGAGGGACTTCTAATAAGGGACTTCTAATGTGACTCTGGTCCTGTGTTGACTGATATTCAGTCTGTAAGATAAGGTCTTTAGTTATCAGCTCATGGCTGGTGACCTTGACACAATCTTCAGCTGTTGGCAGCAGTATGTCCCACATGAAAAGACTACCTTTAATGACTCTTTGAGGTTTGATCCCCAAGTACATCAGTGATTGTATCACTGTGTCTTTTGTGGAGGAACAAATTTTCCACATATGCTTGCCCACCATGAAGACTGACATCTTTTTCTTTTTGTACTTCTGTAATTCTTGGGGGTCTTCCAAAAGTCCATCTTCTTTTATGAGATGTTTATAACTTTTGGCTTTTCCAAAAATTCTGTGATGTTAATTATACATTGGTGAGTCCTCGGGGGTCGTATTAGTTGGTGCCCCACTTGAAATAAGCACATTCTTGTCTTTGTTGTTATTTTCCTTATTCTGGTCTTTATTACTTTGATATTTTGGTTTGACTCCACCCACAAGCTTAATTTTGTTTTTCTTTTAGCAGGTGGGTCTACCTTAGAAGCAGACTTGAAAAGTTCTTTCCTTACTGTTGGCTATATTGCAATGCCAAGCAGGGAAAATTTTCTTGAAATAAATTATATTTAAAGTGGTTTGTGGAGAGTTCAAAGTACCGCAGTCAAGAGCTCTTCTGAACAATTACCATGAAAGTATTTATAGAAATAGCAGAGGGAAACAACTTTACTGTGGTGTGAAAGTGACTGAAGCTGAGATGCCAGATAAGGACCAATAATATTGCTGGTTCTTTGGATTTTATCAAGAATCTCTAAATATATAGCTAGAGCACTGGACCATATGTGGTAGTAATATTCTAAGCATGGGTGAATGATAGACTTATAGATATGTAGGATAGATTTTGGGTAGAAAGATTGTCTAGCATGACACACTGAACTAACTTTCTTAGCAACTGATCTAGCAATGGATTCAATATAGTCTTTCCACTTCATGCCAGCAGAGAATGTTAGCCTGAGAACTTTTCTTTCCTTTAACTGATATGATATAAACAATAAATTATCTATTCCAAAAACTGTTTGAATTATTGAACTCATTTTTTTTATTGCTTCTTGCTTTCATTGAGTCCATTCTATAAAGTAAGAGAAGGTGCAATTTTGATAGAAAATGGCACCAAACAGAAATCCTTTTGGCTCATTACAAGGCAGTCTCAAGCTCAGCAATCTGTGTAACACAGAAAACTATATTTTTGTTCATATGTAAAGATGCTGTTCAATTCTTTACTTGCTAGGCAAAGAAATTCTTATCACACGAGCTTATACATTTGTCTGTTAATATAATTTCCTTCAGTTTTCTCATTTTCTAGTCATGTTCAGTTTACAGCTATATCATGTTGAAATGTCAGTTCTCAAAGTTAAGTAATATCAAGCCTGGTCAGTACATAGATGGGAGTTTCAGGTACTGTAATCTTGAATGTGCAGGTGGTGTAATGGATAATGGCTTGGAAGTGGAAAACGGAGAGCTGTGGTTGAATTTTAGTTGGGTTTGTTATATTTAATTACATGTAAATACCCTTGGAAAAGGTATGAATCCACCTTTTCTCCCCACTAACTATGGGTTAATTAGTAGAACTTGTAACAGTAAAAATTGTTATTATCTCCCAAAAATTATTTTCTGGCTTTAAATAACATGCAAAAGTCAATAAAAACAAATCAAATTCAGCAATGTTCTGGGACTTATTTAGACTTGATCCCCAAAATATGAACTTTTCTCCATCCACTTTTACTTTCTATGCATTTGGGTGTGTCTTTCTTATATTCTTCAAATGTTTCAGCAAGGAACCTTATCTATGTGCATGATCTAGGATCTTTTTCATATTTACATGAGATGTTATAAATTCTATCTTTTGTCATTCACTTCTTTCTTGAGAAAACAATTGTAGTAAGGATGTCGCAAAGAGTAATAGTGCAATTAAAAACCACTTCGATTTATACAATGTCCACATATTTTTTGATTCATTCAGTCATTTCTCTTATTGTAGTTATGGAGTTGACGTTTCTGAAGTTCACTCTCTTATTCACTGTCTTTGTATACAACACTTGTTACTGTATGAATTTCTTTGTTTGGCAGGGGAAACTATCAGAAAAAGTATTTATTTACATTGTTTGGACTATTGTCCTTATCTTGCCATTTTCACAATGTTTCAGCTGTTGTATGCTCCAAACTTTTTCAGGTGATATATGTTGGAATTTTGAACCAAACCCTTTATTTAGCCCATGGGGGGAGATTTTTCTAATTTCACATGCCACGCCTTTTTTGGATATTTTCAGTTAATTCACTTTAGTAACTCAAGTTTCCAATTTGTTGTTCCCTCTGCTGTGGTCAGGTACTGAACTCACAACTCTTTGGATCAAGTCACTTTTTGGATTACTCAACCAATGTTTTTATCCATGGGGTCATGTGAATATGACAGTAAGGATGTGGACAACAGTTTGAATGATGTAAATAGTATAAATAGTTACAGTTCATCATCTCAGAAATATAGACAGATATTGAAAAGTATTCATGTATTTAAAATTAATGGGATTTCTTGTATTATATTTGTTAGCAGAAAACAAAAGTGTTAGTGTGATGCATATTACTGAACTGAATTGGCTACTATATTTTCCATTAAAAAACAAAAAATAGACCTCCCTTTTCTTAAAACTTTATTGTGCGTTGGTTAGAAATGCATTATTGACAAAAAGACTGAATTCAATGGTCCAAATAACTCTTGAATGATAATGAATCTTCTCTAGTGTATAGAAGATATAAGTTTATTTATATGAGATATGTTGGTGTATATGTTTTTGTATGCAATCAAATGCAGATCTCAGTCTGTGACTCTGTTAACAGTATGTGCTGGGGACAGGATAGATCATTGCTCTTCAAATGGCATGAACCTGACTTTTAAGCAACTAAACCCATAACTAATGTTGGTTTTAATGTTTGAGTTCTTAAAGTGTCCAGCCTTTATGTGGATTACATGGATTCAGCAATTCTGCATATGGATCTCTCAACTAGATGCAATTATGAAAAATATATTCTTTTTTTGTTCCTTACTGGAGATTATTCTGGCTTGTAAGTCATTATAATCTTTTACTTCTGCATCAAGAAATCCCCTTGTCATTATTTTGCTGCAAGGTATTTTTCATAGTTACAACATGTCACAGTCACTTGCAGTTAAAGTATTTTGAAATATATATTGTAATGAAATAAATCGAACTAATGAATTATGTACAAATCAGTAACAAACTCCTAAAACTGATAGTAGAAGGGATTGTTCTCTTCATCCCACCTTCAATGTCTTTAACAATAAACATATTTTTGCTATAATGCACGGGATTGGTTAGAAATAAAGAGTACTTCTAACTTTTATTGTTAAGAATTTATTAAAAAAACATGAACATTGACATAAACAATTATATTCCCTGCCATATATCATGTACCTATAATTCTTTATTTAGAAATATTTAGGAAAAACAAAAACTTCATTTATAATACTGGTATGTAAATTTTTAATATTTTTAAATTCATGGTGGAGTAATGGCTAGCAGCTCAGATTGAGGAGTCAGAGAGCTGAGTTCAATTTTCATTTGAATCCATTACATTCACTTACATGCTAATACCTTTTAGAAAGGTATGAATTTACTTCTTTTTCCTCCAGCTGTGGGTAAATAGTAGGACAGACCAGGTTCTATAGCCTTGGATGGCCACTGGTCTACTGCAGAAAGAAATAGCAAATTACTGCGGGAAAAAATCTGTCAGTCATGTATTGAAAGCATGGCACATAACTGACTGAATCATATATATTTCATTTTGAGGTCATCAGAGGATTCATGTGCCAAATAGGGATGTTTTGGTTTAAGGGCACATCTTCTTTATTAAGACTCTCAAGTGTTGGCCACTTGAGAGTCTTAATAAAGATGATGTAGAATGTAAATGTGAATTACATGGTTTGAAAATACAAAATAAGATTGAGCTGAAAAGTGTGACATGTAGGGAAAGGAAAGTTGGTCATTTTCTTTTTTTGTTTGTGAAACATTGGTTTCCAGATCTTTGGTTTTCCCTGATGGATGCATTCTAATCTTGTCTGTTTGTTTTGTTTTTTTTTTTTTTTTTTTTTTTTACTTGGCTCAATCATATACAAGGGTGCACTGAAAAGAAGGAATTTTAAGAAATTCTGATATTTGATTATTTGGTTTAATTTTGGGAACATATAGTTCTTTTATCTACCTTGCCATTAGTGTTAATTAATCTCATACTAACCAGATGCCATTACTGTCTGTAGTCTTGAAACATTCCAAATGGATGACAAATGGATTCTTGTAAAATTAAGTCGTTTCTATTAATCTTGCACTCTATTCTGCATAATGAAATATCAACTTTAACGCAACATAGCAATCATAGATGTATTTTCATAATCACTTAATCATACTTCAATATTTATGAATTAGATATTTTTTTAGAGAGCTAAATATTGAACTTGGTAAGTTGTTAGTTTCAACTTGGCACAACTTTCCATATCTATTTAAAGAGGAACAATTATGAATCTTTATTTCAGTCTTTGTCATTACAATAAACAAAACTTTTTTAATCAACAGGTTCTAAAACCAACACGTGATGTCATATTGTAGGTTGTTTTCTAAACTTCCCATTTTTCAGATATAATCTATTCAAAAGATTATAAAAAATCTACTGCCATTACCGAATTGAAGTATTTTTCAATGAAATTATTTTTATGCAAATATTTTATGCAAGTATTTAGTGTCAACAATTCTTAAATTCCTACCTTAAAGATGTATTTTTTTTTTTTTTCAAGCTTATTCCCACATCTATTATTATAATTTACAGACAGACTATTTACTATAAATGAAATAAGACAGCCTTAAAAAAATAAACCAATGATATTGGAGAAGAGACAGATAAGGACAATATTGTTTGCTTATGAATCTTTTTTCTGTTAAAATGATTAACAATGTAATTTTTAAAAGAATTTTGTGGGTTTTAAGTTTGAGGTTTTAAAATTGTACTTAAAGGAAAAGTTTTGACAGAGAGTTGTTTTTTCTCTCTTGATTTCTTTTTTTTCTTTTTTTTTTTTTTTGCTTTTCACACATTTTCTATATTATTCATCTCTTTAAAACATTTTTCAACTTTCCTGCTTTCTACTCATTCACTTTTTATTTTTATTTTTTTTATTCTTCCATTTCTTTTTTCAACTTCTTTCTCTGTTGCACCACTCCACACATTTTTCTAGGTGTGATCTGAGATGGGGCACAAAACAGTCAAATGAGATTATTTAAAAATTTTATAAAGTTTTTCTAAGTTATTTATTGACTGGAATTGAGTCTGGAATTATCGTCTGGCACACTCTCTCTTTTGCCCTGCAATGTTTTTATTTCTCCCTCTATTTTTATTCTAAAAAGGCCTCCAAACCCCAGAAAGTTAAAGTAACTGGAATCAAGAATGAAAAAGTAATGAGGTTGTTTGAATGACAAGCAGGAGTCAGTAGTATTTAGTGCTGCTTAAAATCTGGTATTAGGACCGCTTTGGTTGGACCAAAAATACACACAGCCCAAAGGCAACTCTTATTTGACTAGATAATGACATAGCAGGAACTCTTTTGTAAATTTAGACCCTTGGTAAGGGATGGTAGAAAAGGAGTAGGGTGGTATGAAAAGGAGTCTGATTAGAGAGAAAATGGTCTTTATTATACAAACATTGTTGATGTGCTTGAAACGGATTTAGGAAATATAGAAACCAATTCTGATTTATTTACTGCCAGTCAGGTAACAAAGTTTTTAGTTAGTTTAATAAAAGAAAAAAGTTTTACTTTTCATTTTAATTATTTAGTTTAAAAAATATGTATATTTCTGAATATGGTGCACTTTGAATGGACTAGTTTCAATTTGTTTAAAAATTTTATGATCACAAGTTGATGCTGTATTAATACCTGGGGAGAATTTTGTGATTATACTTTAAAAACTTCTGTCTTTTATTTTCTTTCTTGGTTCAGTAATTTCTGTATTTTTTTTTTTTTTTTTTTTTTTATTAAACCTCCTTCAGAAATACTTTTAATAAGACTTTTTCTTTCTTTAAAAACATTATTTGGAAAATGTATACAGATATAATCTTAAACTTGCAACATATTTCTTTTTGTATCTTTTTCACCTTCTTTCAATCTGTCACTTTATCAATTGTACTTTGTAATTCTAGTAGTTATGTTTCATTTTTTTTTTTTTTTACTTGATTATCTATGTCTACAAAAAACGTTAGAGATATCTTGTCAATACCATTATCCTGGGTTAGCAAGTTAAAAACAACAAAAAACAAAACTTTGCCAACCAAAGCAAAATGAAACTCTTAAATGTAAAAGATATTACATAAACTAAATTCAGCTATAACCTTTATTATTTTATGGATGAGATCATGATAAAAGTTTATGTCCATCCTCAAACTACTTAACATTGTCTTTGACAGAAAAGTGGTGAAATTTATTTTATGTTATTTAGTAAATAGAAAATAAGAGGCATGAATTATTATAGGGTAAAAAACAATAAAAAAACAAAAAGAAAGAAAGAAAAAACAGGGGTTCAGAGATTTGCTTAAACATGTTAGACAGGTTTTGGATACTGACTTTTTTTTTACTTTTAGATGGGCCAACTGAATTTAAACAAGCAATTATTTTTTTTTTCTTTTATTAAAAAAAAAAATTACTTTTTTTTTTACTCAAATTCTAACAAAAAATATCTTATATCTATTTCTAGGACAGATTTTAGTCAAATGATTTTTGTGGACATTTTCAGTAACTATTTCACCCCACCCCAATCTCATCATATTTGCTTATTATGATTTATTTTGCAGTAATATTTTCTACACTGTCAAATCCTTTTAGATTCAAATCAATAATTTTGATGAACATTTTATTTTTTCTATTTACTTTTTTAAGGAAAAAAAAAAAAAATCCTATCACTTTTCTTTTGTTCTTTACATTAAGAAAAACTGTTCTTATCTGCCTTAATTGCAATTTTATGCCAGTCATGGATCTGAGATGCTGTCTAGACTAATCAAAATTTTCTGACATTGTCCAACTTTTCTTTTTTCTCCTCATCAAAACAAAAAAATTATTTCATATAATTGACATATAAGCAACTTGGCAAATATAAGTCATTCAAGTGTTTCAAATCATTGAAGAAGTTTGTTTTTCTTCATGTGGAGGCGTCTGCTGGAAGAGCTCTTAGTTGTTCTGGCCATTGTTAAGATATTACAGGAAATAGGGGAGAAAAAGCTTCAATTTTGAAAGATTTTTTTTTCTTGTAGATAAAAAAAAATGTACTGTTCATTTAGTTCATGTCCTACCAATAAACATTTATATGTGTATATGGACATATATATATATATATATATATATATATATATATATATATATGCTTTTGCATAACAAAGAAACATGTTAATGTGTCATATAAAATCATTGTCAGCCTAAATAATTGCTAAAAGGCAAGCACTTGAAAAGTCCCTCCTTAAAACTTCATGAATAGAGATCATTCAAGAAAAAGAAATATATTGTAGTGAATGAATAGTTATGGATTATATATTAGTTGGATCTGTGGGGCACAATAAAAAAATATGTGATCTCCATCTGACACTTTTGTGAGTGGCCCAATTTATTTTTGATTTTTTCTCATAATTTGTGAATTTTACAAATAATTAAAATGAGTAATCTTTAAGTTTGATATAAGATCTAGTCTTAGGCAAACCGACAAATACTAAATCCCAAAATTACTGGCTTATAAAACCTATTCACTGATATCTGATAGTGAAGGTTCATTTTTATACTCTGTATAAATTTACAAATCTTAATGTAAATGTATTTCTAACTGACAACTAATCCTCATAGTTGTGTGAATTAAAATTTAAATTGTTTTTTTAATTTTTTTTGTGCACTCTTCTAAAATGCACAATATTACAAAGATCTTAAAATTGTTTGAAATTTAATCAGTTCTTTATTGTTTGGGCAATCAGTCAGCTGCTGTATGTCATTTACAGGGAAAAAATTCATGAAAAATTCAGGAGCTAAGAAAATGAGTTCTGTATGAATTTATGAAAACATACTGGTTAGGATTTAAGTATTTATTTTTCTCTTTTTGCTCAACATGGAAAGAAATCATTTTAGGGCAAGATAATTATTTTTACTGATAAATGGATTTATTGAAGAATCCGAAATAAAATTCTAGTCATCAATATCTTAATCTAAATGGAATCTACTTTGCAATTTTTTTTTTTCTGTTTGATGAGATTAGCCATTTCCGTACAGGAAACCTTTGGCACTCATTGAGTGAATATTTCTGACATGAGGTATTGTAACTATTTACATTGTCTGGCCTGTTATCCTTTATTGTCATAATCCCAACATTTTGGTCATTGTATGCTCTGGCCTTTTTCAGGTGATATATGTTGGAATTTCGAACAGAACCCTTTATCTAGTCCACTGGAATAGATTGTTCTAGTTCATTGCGTTTTCTGGATATCTCGGTTTCAGTTAATTCCCTTTAGTAAATCAACTCCCCAAGTTTTTGTTCATCTCTGCTGTGACTAGGTATTGAACTCACAACTCTTTGGGTCAATTCACTGGATTACTTCAACCAACACTTTTATCTACTGGCCCATGTGTCCTTGGTGCTGGTTGAAATAATCATTGGGGAAGAAGGCTGCTGCATATGATGGCTGAAATTATGATTATGATAATAAAGATGAGAACAACTGTCCAAACAATGTAAATAGTGTAAACTAAATCATTTTGTTGATCAAACAGTCTGCATAAAATTTATTGAGTTATTATTATTCTGCTTCTAGTGGAGAAAATGGTGAATACTGGGAAACAAGTCTTGCAGAACAATGGTGGGAATGTGGATGACATCAGGTAATGTACTTGCTTAGCTTTTTCTTTCTCAGGTCTCATATTTTACTTAGAAATGATTAAGATTTGTACCACTTGTATCATGTGACAAACGACTTGGCCACAGTTCACTAACTGCAAATATTAATTTCAATCTCGACTATTATTTTTTTCTTTATTATGGTTGAATTATTTTGCTTTAAAATGGGTCATGTTGATAGCAAAAATGGAAAGGAAACTGCCGGAATTCCAAGAAAAGGTAGTAAAGGAAAGTGAGAAGAAAGGACTAACCATCAATTGTAAAAAGACTGAATGTATACTTGTCAGTTCGAGAAACAGCTGAAAATGCAGGCTACAAATTCGAGATATCAGAAGTAGAGACTTTCAATTGTCTGGTAAATATTTTAACAGAAGATGGAAAATGTGACACCAAAATCAGATGGCACATTGGAATTGCAAAAGATGCCTTTCAAAATCCCAGTAATGTATTAAGGAACAGGAAAATATCATTAGAAGATGAAAAGAGTACTGAAATACTGTGTAATATCAATCCTCTTATATGGCAGTGAATGCTCACAGATGAAGGGGAGTCTTGAAGCAACAGAAATATGGTTCTACAGAAGGATGCAGAAAATAAAATGGAGAGTGTGTGTAAGCAACAAGGAAGTCTTAAATAAAATGGAAACAAAAATGACTCTTATACTTTGAATCAAAAAGAAACAATTTAAATTTCTAGGACACATAATGAGGAAAGACAGTCTGGAAAATTTGACACTTAAAGAACATATTCAAGGTAAGAGGGGCAAAGGAAAATGGCGAATAACCTACAGGACAAGCAAGTGTAAATATTTGGGAGGAATAATAAAGACAAATGTTGCTAAGGGCTACAAAGGATAGGAAGTTGTGGAGAGCCGCGATTGCACATGACCTAAAGGAACATGATACCTAGAAGAAGAAAAAAAGAATGGGTTGAGTAAAAAGTTTTACTTCAAAATATTGTTGTATATAAAAAAAATCTTTTTAAAGCATTTTTTGCATGCATTGATTTGGTTTTCATTGGCACATTAACAATTCTATATTGGTTATATAGTACCATGAGTTTGTAGGTTTGTGGGTTGTAAAATCCAAATTAGTATTGCATGAAAATGTATGGTTGCTATCAAAAAGAAGAGCTCAACATGTGAATTACAAAATGGAGATGCTGAAATCAAGCTAGCACAAAAATTTAAATATCTAGGCAGGCTTTTAATGGAGGATTGAAAATGTGATACCAAAAACTGGAGGCACATTGGAATAGTGAAAGTTGCCTTCCAAAAGTTAAACAAAGTATTAAGAAACAAGAAAATTTCATTAGAAACGAAGAAAAGAGTACTTAACTCTTATGTAATATCAGTTCTCCTATATGGCAGTGAATACCTGACAATCTCATCGTAGATGAAGAAGAGACTTAAGACAACAGAAATGTGGTTCTATAGAAGGATGCTGAGAATACCATGGACTGAAAATGTGAGCAATGACAACGTTTTAGTAAAAATGGAAACAAAAAACTACATTTATACTTAACATCAGAAAGAGAGAGTTGAAATTTCTAGGGCACATATTGAGGAAAGAGTGCTTAGAAAATTTGATACTCACAGGATATATTGAAGGCCAGAGGAACAGTGGAAAGCATCATATAATCTAGCTAATGAGCTTGTGTAAACATTTGGCAGAATAATGATTAGGAGAAATAGCAGAAAGACAAAATTTACCAAAAGCTACAAAGGACAGAAAATTGTGGAGAGCCATGATCACCCATGTCCTGAGGTGACACAGCACATAGAAGAAGAATTAAATAGGTTTAAAGACTGAAATAACAAACACTGTTCCTAATGCTAAAATTTGATATTGATATAATTTTTTTCTTTCTTCTTTAAATTTTTTTTCAGAATGGGATTCCATTGGCCACCTTTTCACAGCGTTAGTCACCTGCACCTCCATGTCATCTCACCGCAAAGTCAAATGTCATTCCTACCTCGAGGAATATTCAAAGTCAATTCTCCTTGGTTTGTCACTGTAAGTATGTGTTGTAACAATAAATAGTAAACCACAACAACCCCTGCTATTTGCTATGATTACTTGCAGTTGAGATACATAAATTCCGATATGACACTCGGTTAACAGCTTTAGGTTAAGAATAATAATGTTATGTGTGTGGCACTTGGTGAAAAAGTTTTAGATTGTAAAGAACTGGACATCAGAAATGAAAGTGGCACTGGGGTTTCAATCCTGGTTGCAGATCAAATTATTGCAAAATAACAGCATAATAGTTAATTTATTTCTTTTTTTTAACTTAAAAATTTATGCCCCACTTTTTTTAAAAAAAATGTTTAATTGATTGTAGGCTTGTGATTTTTAGGCTTATCTTAATTTCCAAGCCTCAAACAAAGAGCGTTTTTAATTATCATTATTATACATTTAGGTTCTTGATTAATAAAGTTTTTTCATGATGCAGTGTTCCTTAAGCTTATGGGCTGATGAACAAAAGGGACACAAATCACAAAACCAGGACATATGGTAAGCCTAGTTGTTTGAAATTAGTATGTATACATGAACATTTTTACATGGTTATAGAAACAGAATTTAACTTTTAAAAATTCAATTAATATATTTAGAAAATTAAAATGAATCAGTCGAAATTAGGTGCTAATTTTCAGACCATTGTAAAAAAGAAAATACTAATCAACATTTTTAGTGTTTTTTTTTTTAATTTTTTAAAGTTATCCCTTTCTTCTTCTTCTGGTTTTTTTAACCAGTGTTCTATTAGACTATTGCAATTTTGAGCACTTTTGTTTTTGACAAAATCATAGCTTCGTTATTGAGTCATCAAAGTATTTTCCCAGGCTTACTATGATATGACTCCATTCAACTAATGTGTGTATTACATCATAAAGGACAAACTTTTAATTCAATAAATTCTTTAAGGTATTGTTTAATATCTTGATCTTGTTGGACTAGACAAAGAATGCTGCGTACAACAAAAGAAATGATCCTGTAAAGATGACAGGTCTGAAGAATAGGCTTGCATATGTGGAAATACTTCCCATCCCAGTTCTATGATTGTTTTGCATTTGCAACATGATAATAATCATGGTTAACTTTCTTGCTTTGAAAGAGTTTTTTTTTCTGCTAATGTGTCATTCAAATGAGCCAGTTACTCACTGTAGGATTGTGCAGACACAGTTTGTCCAGATTGTAAATTCATAATAATTTTTTTATTGAATCCCACTAAACCTATAGAAGTATCCCTTTTATCCCAGTAGTTTATGGTGTAGCTATGATTTTCTTCATTTTTTATTCTTGTAATAAATCCATTTTTCAGTACAAGTAACTATTTTGTTCTGAAATAATGTTTTTTTTCTGTGTTGAGCAAAAAGAGAAAAATGTGTTTAAATGGTTGTTTATTCAAGTTTATGTGGAAGCTATTTTCCTTGTTTCTGAATTATCCTCAATGTTTGTAAATAACATGCCACAATTGACTGATTGTCTAAGCAATAAATATCTGAGTAAACTTCAATAACACTTCTAAGATTTCCTTAACATTGAAACTTTTGCATTAATCTAATCATCAGTTTTTCCACTTGATTGAAATTCACTTTTTTGTTTTATTTCTATAAACTTATTATGGGAGATTGGGCTGAAAGCACATAAAGTGATGTTGCTGCAGCTTCAGTAGCAAATATTTTCCAGGTTCAGGTTGCTAGTCTGGTGCCCCAGTTAGACTGCTTTACACTTTGAGTGATACTGTTAATAAAATAATGCCAATGTAATACAACAGTGCTATTAAGTATATATTAATAAATATACATTTTTTCCCCCTTACTGGTAGCATGACTCTGAGTTTCATGCAGAATGCAATCTTTAGGTGTTGAGTTGATTGTGTTGTGTATGAAACTCATAGTCATACTACCAGTGAGGGGGGTGGGAAATATATATATATATATATATATATAAATATAAATTTTATTTATTTTTTTCAAAATGTAAATTTTAATCTTTTTTTTCTTTTCCAGCCAGTGTGGGTACTTGCTCGTTTGAAGAGAGCAGCAGAAGGACAAAACTAGACATTTTTTCTGCCTCAGTTATTTGAGAATCATCAATTTTAAACTTATATTTGCATATGTGTATGTATAATATATATGGGGAATTCTCATGACTTGATCCATCCATAAATAGCAACACAATGACAGTCAGGATTCTAATCCACAATTCAACAAACTCATCTGTTTATTTAGACATAATCAGTGTGATTAAAAGTGTAAAGTCACTATTTAGGCATAGAATAAGCTGCATCTCATTATTTCCTTGAATTTTTATTTTGCTGAGTCTTTCTATTTTCCATCCAATTCAAGATGGCTGACAGCTTTGGTTAAAATTTAATCCTCCTCTCACTGTCATTATTCTTATTTCTTTACTTTTTTTTTCTCCCGTGTTACTGTCTAATGTATAGAAAACTTTACATTTATTTCTACAAAATTATGTGATGGACAAAAATTGACCAAAGTTAGCACAGTTTTATGTAATTAAATGAAGCTAATGATTTGCTGTTGCAAATATTTGCATGTAAGCAATCATCAAAATGATTACATTTAGAAGTCATCAATCTTTTATTGTATTTTAAATTTATGAAAGTAAAAAAAACTGTAAAGGTTCACAAGAGAACTTGAAGCCATTTCCTTTTAACAATAAGTTATTTTTGTTCTGATCAATTAAAACGATGGATATCTTTGAGAAAGTAATTTGATTTTAGCATTAATTAATTGAATATATATAAAAAACAAACAAAAGACTGATGTGCTACACCACAGGTAAAATGTTTGAATGAGAGAATGACAAAGAAAGATTGTATGCAAAAGAAAAGTTTGGTAACAAGAGAATGTTGGTTGGTTGGTTGGTTGTTTGGTTGTAAACTAGTCATTGGGAAAGGTATATATAAAAAAAATAACCTTTAGCCTTTATCACTCTGTATGTAACTTAATTTGCTGTACGAAAAGTTTATTCTGCCACAAGGTGATTGATCGTTGAATTTGTATGAATTTCATAGTTGTGTTGTCATATCCTGCTATGGCAACAAAAAACAACTTTGAGTGAAATTAACAATAAGGATACTGTCATTGAGAGGCCATGAAAAAGAATGCTGTGGAAAGAGAAGTAATATTAATAATGTGGAATGCTAAAGGTTAAAGCCTACTGATTTTGGTGGTTGGTTCTTGTATCCTTAGATATAAGAAGTTTGTGATTACTTTTCTGTTAACATTTGATTTTTCTTCCAAAGTATATTGGGTTTGAGGGAGTAAAAAAAATTATAGCCAAGTTGGTTAATTTTCATTTGATAGGTTGGGTTTGTTTAGTAAAATAGTATTTATTTAACATGAATATTCTAAGAGAAAAATATTAAATAGGTTTTCATTTATTCTGAAACTGTTGTAAGTTAGTCACAGTATTAAAGATTTTGTGGTGCTGCTGAGTTTAAAATAATAACCAAAAAAATATTTGATTAGATTGGCACCAATTTCCTTGTAACTTTTTATTTCTAAATTAATTTTTTTTCTGGAAAGAGGAAAACAATAATAGAAATAAAATTATCTTTGATTATTTTTTTTTTCTCAATGTCAGATTTGGGAAACAACTTATTAAAATAAAAATCACTGCCAATTCGAAATGTAAAACTACTTAATTATTTCCATATTGAGGAAATTCCCTCTTATATTTAATACTTCTGATGACATTGAAAAAAAATCATTAATTTTCATGAATTGTTTTTTGTTGTGTTCTCTTAAGAACATCAGTAAGATTTTTTGCACAAATATTTTTATTATCTAGTTTTATTATCTAACTTTACTGACTTCTACAGAAGTGAGTCAACAGAAGTTATTGTAGCTGACAGACTTCTCAAATAACCTCTGTGATCATTTTTATGTATATTTGGAAAGGCATTTTGCTATTGTGGAGAGAAATTGATTTTGTTGTTACTATTGTAATATATATTTTGAATGTTTGTATTTGTTGCTCTTTTATCTTAATATTTAATTTTTTTTAATGAACTGAACAGTTTGATATATTGAATTTTAAATTTAATGCTTATTCAGTAGAAATAATTCTTGAATTTTCAAAATGTTAATATACTACACTGGAAAACATTTGTTTGTATGTATAAGAGATAATGAAAAATGGCTTTTAAAGTTCAATCTTATCCACTGTTTTGTTTCTCTTTCTGCCCAAGTTAAAATAAAAATTTTCTTAAAATACAATTACTGTATGTAAATAATAGATAACGCTGGTTTTTAGCAGGCTGTCCTAAAATGTCCTAAAAGAAAGTAGTGTACATTATTCTCTCAATATCTGTTGGGCTGGAATATCTACAGAAACAAGTTCTTTGCATCAGATATGGGCTTAAATTATAGTTTTGACAGAATGAAAAACCCTTATATTATTAATGCGGATATTTTTCAAACATTTTTATTTAATTGAAATACTTAATTTTATTTGAATTTACTTAGAAGTAGATTTTTTTTTTTAGTAAAATTTTTAATATTTTCAGATTTGTTCATTTTTTTTTTCCCCCCCCAAGCGTAACAATATTAGCATAAATGATACAGCAACAGAATTGGTTTTATAATAAGTCACCTGAATTTGTATTTAAGATTTTTACAATGATTATTCTGACTGCTGTAAGATTAACCCATTAATGTCCAGTTTAGAATCTGGTATAAAAATTAAAATACAGTATTAATTATAGCTCTCTCTAACAAAAAATGGGATTAATTATAGAAATAAAAAAAAATCTGTATTAATTATAGTTTTTTTACCTCTAGCCCATTAATGGTCACAGATGCCAAAATTGGACTGTGAGTATTAATTGGTTAATGGATGAGAAAAGGATAGTAAAAATGTTGCCATTTGCAGTATCTAAATGCTTCATAAAATGCTAATTTTATTTTAGCTTATTTACATTGTTTGGACTGTTGTCCTCATCTTTATTTCCATATTCACGTTGTTTTGGCCCTTGTATGCTCCAGTCTTCCTCAGGTGATAGGAATTTTATACTGAACCCTTTATTTTGTTCACTGTGGTAGATTGTTCTAGTTCCACGTGCCATGACACTTCTGGATGTCTCAGTTGTCTCCCTTTAGCACAACTCTCCAAGTTCCCCACTGTAGTAGCCAGGTATTGAACTCACAATTCAAGGACACATGGCCCAGCGGATAAAAGCGTTGGTTGGATTTAGTGACTTGACCCAAAGAGTTGTGAGTTCAATATCTGGTTACTGCAGTGGTGAAGAAAAACTAGGAGAGTTGAGTTAAAGGGAGATAACTGAGACATCCAGAAGAGACATGGCATGTCTAACTAAAACAATCTACACCCATGGATGAAAAAAAGGGTTCAGTTCAAAATTCCAATCACCTGAAGAAGGTCAGAGTGTACAACGGCTGAAACATCGTGAATATGGCAATAAAGAGTCTGAACAATGTAAATAATTAGAATACCTCATCTCAGAAATATAGGCATATATTGAATTTTAGCATCTAATTGTAGTTTTCATATATGGCTTATGCACTAAAATATGTCTAAAAAGAAAATATTGAAAAATTATGCAAAATGTGTTTAATCAAGTTTAAAGCAAAATATTTACTATACACACACACACACACACACCTCTCTATATATCTATCTACACACACACATACACACATATACACACACACACACACACACACACACACATACATCATCAATATGAATTATATGAATTCTTTTAACTCTTTAATGTTGGTGGTATTATTGTTTAGCAATTTTTATACAAGAGGAAATATTCCATTGTATTCAATTTTGTTTCTTACACTTCTGGATTTTTAAACATTCCTTTTGAAGTTTTGTTAACAACTTTCATTTTATTAAAAAATGTTTTAGCAGAAATTTTTATTCTAAAAAGTTTTTAGCATTTTTTTCTATTGTAGGAAATTTTATGAAATTGAATGTTTTTTGCTCTTGTTGGTGAAGACATTTTTCCTCTCCAAAAATCTTGAAATAATTTGTGTGTGCGTGTGTATGCATATATTCCTTCTTTTTGAACTAATATCTTGAAAATTAGTCCTTTTTTTTTTTTTTTTAAATGTCATCACTACTTGCTTGTCTAACATTCACTAGACAAGTGCCTTATGAACAATATCTGCTTTTTTCATATTAATATACTATTAAAATAATAATGGTGTTTCTGTGCATAAATGTGTACTAGTTACAAAACAAAAATAATTACTTGATATTTCTTTATTTTGGGTGTCAAAAATTATATATATATATATATATATATATATATATAGTTCATGCTGTCAATAATGATAATGTATTGAACTAATTTTGCACTTGCATTGTACATATCAAAAACTTTGTTATTCTGAATTTTCTTGTTTATATTCAATATTTACCGAATATTAAACAAAACAATCAACATTCTAGCTACCCTTTAAAAAAGATAAAAAAAAAAAAGGAAATTTTATTTATCACGTTTAACAAAATATTCTATTGTCTGTTTCTCATCTGTCATCACTATATAGAGATGAGAAATTCACCCATCTCTATATAGGGGAATCTTATAAAAAAAACAAAAAAACAAGTGTTATACATTTACCAAGAAATCCTGACCATAAAAATCCTGATGTTTTATCATTTGATCAAATTTTGGAAAGTGGCTTAGACTGAGAACTCTTGAAGATAAATTCCATCACATCCGCCATAATTTATCTACCTATTAAATGAAAGTAAGCAGATGTTGTTGTTGATTTTTTTAATGTATTTATTTATTTTTATTTTATTTTGTTTATTAATTTAAACAATTTAATTTCAAAGATCATGAGTTAACAGTTTTCTTTTAATTATTTTTTTATGGTCATTTAGAAATATGTTGACTTGAAAACAGCATTTCTTTTAAGAAAGGCAATATTTGAAAAAAAAACAAAAAACAAGGACATAGGTTAACATTTTGGCAAGAAAAAATAATGGCTCTTTTAAATAAACTATTTTCATTTCAAGTTTTCTTTTCCAATCTTTAATAAATTGATATTGGAATATATCATTATGAATAGTAAATGTTAAAGAGTTGGTAATTAATATGTTTATTTTATTATTATTGTTGTTGTTGCTATTATTATTATTATTATTATTTTTTGTGGTTGTAAATTTTCTATACTTTTCTTTTAACATTGTGGATGAAATAGCAAGGATATTGAAGCTTTTTTAAATATTTTCAATAGATATTTGTTCTTCAAGAAAATATTGGTGGCTGCAGATTTTTAGTGCTCTTAAATAAAATTTGAGAAATTTTTTCACAATTGTGAGAACAATAGTTTATGAGGTCATTTAAATAGAAATAGATTTTCTGTAAACTTTAAAAATGTCCATAATAATAATTCTGTAACAGGCATATAGAAAATAAACTGTGACAGCTGTTCATTATAATATATTGGTCAAACTTGCAGAAATTTCAAGAAATTCTATTTATGAACATAATAAAGATCTGTGAAATGATTTATCTAATGTTTTAGTTATACACAGAAATAATTTCAACCCCAATTTCGATCTAAAAAATGTTGTACTTATTAAAAGAGAACTTAGAGTAAAAGTTCTTTCCAAAATGTTAAGTTATGCCCAGGATTTTTTTTTCAAATATCTCCTTTTCTTAAAAGAAATTCTCCTTAGTCAAGGCCATAAAAAGTTTTAAAAATTATCAGGTCATCCCATAAGTTCTGTCCGAATTTTAACTTTTTGTTAAAATGAATGAAATTTAAAGAGTATTTTATAATGTCTAATGGAGCTGAACATTATTTTTATGTTTAGATGCATTTAAACTGGTCAAATTTTATTTCAGAGAACAATAGAACTAAATTTTGTTTGATTAAAACCCTGCTAACATGGAAGTACCCAAAAATCATTTGAGGCACATAATGCTTTATGAGTTCAAGAAAGGAAACTCAGCAGCCGAAGCGGCTAGAAACATTCACTCAGTTTATGGAGAGGAATGTGTGAATGAAAGAACTTGCAGAAGATGGTTTGCAAAATTCAGAGGTGGAGATTTCACCCTTGAAGATGAAGATCGAACCGGACGTCCAGTTGAGTTTGATGAAAAGCTTCTTGAAGCAGCCCTTGAAGAAAATCCTGCTTTATCAGTTGAGGAATTGGCAGTGGTTCTCAGTTCAAACCATACAACTGTTCATCGTCATCTTCAACAACTTGGAAAAGTTCCTAAACTTGGAAAATGGGTGCCTCATGAATTGTCTGAAAACAACCTCAAATCCTGAGTTGACATCTGCTCTTCTCTCCATTCTCGCCAAATTGTTTCACTTTTTTTGGATAGACTTGTGACTGGCGATGAAAAATGGATCTTTTATCGAAATGTTAAGCGTCATAGACAGTGGCTTGGTAAAGGGGAAGGACCCCAGCCACAGCCGAGAAAGAAACTTCATGGGCAAAAGGTTCTTCTTTCAATCTAGTGGGATTGCCAAGGAATAATCCACTTTGAATTCTTACCACCTAATGCAACAATTAATGCTCAAATATACTGTCAGCAATTAGAGTGTTTAAACCAAGGAAAAAAAGACCTGCTCTAGTGAATTGAAAAGAGGTGATGTTTCATCAGGACAATGCGCGACCCCACACTGCAAGAATCACGTCACAAAAGATCAAAGAACTTGGTTAGGAGAAAATTCCTCATCCACCTTATTCTCCCGATCTTGCTCCTTCAGACTACCATTTGTTTCGTAGCTTACAAAATCATTTGGAAGAAACAGCTTTTGTAACACAGGAAGAGGTTAAAACTGACATTTGTGAGTTCTTCGAATCAAAGCCAAAATAATTTTACAGTAATGGAATTAGTAAGCTTGTTAATAGATGGAAGGAAGTCATAGATAATCAGGGAAAATACATTGTTGATTGAATCTGTAATTAAATGTAACATTTGGTCACTTGTTTTCTTTATTCAAAATTCGGACAGAACTTATGGGATGACCTGATAAAAGAAAACTTTTAACTGATGACCTTTTGAAAATAAACAAAATAAATAAAATAAAAATAAATAATAATTGCATAAGAAAAATCAATATCAACAACATCACCTCACTCTTGGTTAATAAATTAATAAATTATTTCACTTAGCCTCTTCCATAATCTACCTTTCCTTTATACAGTAAGAATATTTTAGAGTGCCTCCCTAATTCAATATTATAAACTGTTAATGCCGTTTTATTTTTCTCCATATTACTTATATGTATGAGGTTACTAAATAAAATTTCCACACTTGTCTTGATAAAGTTCCTCAAGGAACAAAACTTGTCCCCCAAAATTTTCCTCATATACTTATATATATATATATATATATATATATATATATATATATATATATATAGCTGGCCAAAATCTTAAGGCAAATGAAAATAAATTAATAGAATTATATATTTTTTCTTTTCTTATTTTCATTTTTTGAAGCTCTACTCAAATAAGTGGTTGACTCTAACACAAAATATATTTTCTTTTTTTTATTTTCATTGGCCTTAAGATTTTGACCAATAGTAGGTAAATAAATGAGAAAGTGGAAAAAATTTTGTGTAACACATTTCATTCTCTAAAAAAACTTCAGACTAACGTAATGTTCTTATTGATAGAATTATATATATGTAGGTGCATGTAGGGAGAGAGATAAACATATGCACTGAGGAGAAATGCTGATGCAATGTTAATTAAAAATTTTTAATCAAAAAAATTTAGGGCATCTGTGTGGACATGCGCAGCTCAGTCAATCAGTTTGCCAACACTTTTGCTTTTGTTTTATTGTTGTTGTTTTTAAATCTCCCCCTTCTCCCTACATATTCAAAGATATGCTTATATCCACTGTTTGATCTCCATAAACCTTCAGCAAGCACTGTTGAATGTCAATGGATGTAATGGAACTATTCAGGTAAATCCTCTCTGCTTTATATGCAATTGCATGTTAGATGCTATTTTACCACTCAGTTCCTTGTTCAGAGGTGGGGAATTGGTTATTGGCAGGTTGGTTAAACCGCTGCTGACACGCCACATCATCTGCTTCTGGTGTTGTGATAAAATAGGAATATAAATTTAGATTTGACCCTGGTTTGAATTGGCAGAACAAATTCTAACTATTGTTGAACCAAAAAGCATAACCCAGACTCATTAACAAGGAGATATTTGACATCAGCTTCTCTTCCTAATCTGCCACAATGTTTCAGGTGTCTATAGTGTTAACATCATTTCTATGGACGAGATTTGTTACCTCAAAAATAGAGATTGAACTTACATCCTTCAGGTAATAAAAACTAATGCTTTGTTGGATTAACCTGTCTCCCCTGCTAGTTGAAATGGGTTGAGCCCAAGTAGCTCAATTTAAGTGAATTGAGAGAGACTGAGACAGGTATTTTTTTTCTCATTCAGTAATTCAGAGCTGAACTGACATTCTTCTACCTGGATAATATCCCTAAAATAATTTGACATTAGTAATACATTGATTGTATATTATCAGCTGAAGTAAAATTATTGTGGATGAGTGAAACTTAATTCTGAATGAAATCTTTTATTTTTATTTTATTAAATATATGAATATAAAAGGAATTAAAAGATGTTAAATATTTGTAATGCTATGTTTATTACATGATTTGAGGTTTTGTACATTCCAGAATTGACAAAACTCAAGGTATGATGTTTACTTTTACTCTTTATAGCAACTAGACTACATATATTTATATATATTGATTACAACTTGTTTTATATATATATATATATATATATATATATATATATATAGCATGGCAGCATGGCTGCGTTGCCCGTGCTTGATTAAAAATCATGACTCATACAGCAATTGCTATCACTTGACTTAAAATATTTTTGCCCTTCCTTGCCTTCAAGGAGTGCCCTTTGCTGTGCTGATGTTGCTACATGCCTTACTTCTTGCCTATCTCACACTGCAAATTTTTTCTAAGCTCTATACTTAAAATGTAATGCCTCCTATTTCCACAGAATTTGTAACAGGTACAGTGAGCATAACAACACCACTGAATAGAGCAAGTTTACTGCTACAGAACACTATTTTTTTTTTCAACTAGTCACATCCAATGGATGTGTGTTTTTACCAGTAAGAGTCTTGAAGCTGGACTTGTAGAAATTTGCACCAGTAGAGGCAACTTACTTATTTTGCAAGGATCAATGTCACCACTGCTGAAATGCTTTACCCACAGCCTATGCTTATATCCATTGTTTAATCTCCATAAACCTCAGCAAGCACTGGTGAACGTCAATGGATGTAATGGAAGACTTCAAAGAAATCCTCTCTGCTTTGTATGCAATTACATGTCAGATGCTATTTTGTGAGACTGCCACTCAATTCCTAGTTCAGAGGTTGGGAATGGGTTATTGGTAGGTTGGTTCAACCTCTACTGCCACACCCTTGGTAGGGTGTGGCAGTAGAGGTTGAACACTTTTGGTGTTGTGATAAAATAGGAGTATTACTTTTGTTTTGACCATATATATATATATATATATATATATATATATAATCGACTCTCCTGTCGCGTTCGACGTATGAGGGTCAGGCCGATAAGTCCCCAGGAAACCGACATCCCGACACCAGCACATGAGATTTGTTTATAGTGGTGAAGGCCTCGTGCAGGACCAGCCACACTTTTTGGAGGGACGAATACAGAAACCTGGTGCACCGAATGCATGCCACAAGGTTCCCAAACGACCCTCCGCAGGTTTTGAATTCAGAGTTGTCCTTCTCCTAAACCAGTTGCCATCCAAGGCTATAGAACCCAGTCTGTCCTGCTATTTTACCCATAGCTGGAGGGAGATGAAGAGGATACATACCTTTCCCAAGGGTATTAGCACGTAAGTGAATGTAATGGATTCGACTGGAATATATATATATATTCACCTTTTGAAAAAAAAATTATTCAGTTGTAGACAAAAATTTGCCAAATATCCCCACTTTTGAAAATTTATTGCATGGAACTTATCTTATCAAATTTTATCTTTTCTGAAATATAAATTTGAGAGTTCTGGCTTTATTTTCCTTTTTTTTAAAGAGAAATAAAGAGCTGCTGTAATTCTACTCAATTATTCTTTGGGAAGCTGCACGTTGGAAATTGTTTGGTTGCATTTTTACAGTTGGCTGAATAATTTTTTTTGCTTCATTTTTATACAGAGAAATGGGGGAGGAGTGGAAAAATTAGAAAGGAAAAAAAAAATGATGTTTTGATGAAAATTTTAATGACTTTGTTGAGAATAAGAAAATATGCAGAACATTGACGTCTCACTCACTCAACTCCAGTTAGATCTGTCAGTCCAGATGCATCTCCACATATTGAGGTCTTCTGTGGTTGGATCATAACCGGTGTTTCAACGTGATATGGCAGACCAAAACTTTGACCAGTTTTACAAATAAAGCATTTTTTTGTATGTCCCTCCAAGAAAAAGTTTGAATGTGATGCTAAACAGTGTAGGGAGTGGAAGAAGTTTTTACTCAGAAGTTCACTATAAAGAAGCATGTCTGATAATCACAAAAGCCGCCAGTGTTCCTTTAAAGTTTGGGTTGCAGTAGCGAAGAGTAATGAACAAACATCAAATCTGTCTATATCTGTGAGATGAGGTATTATGATTATTTACAGTATTCGGACTGTTATCCTCATCTCCATTGCCATATTCATAACGTTTCGGCCGTTGTACGCTCTGGCCTTCTTCAGGTGATTGGAATTTCGAACCAAACCCTTTATTTCGTCCTCAGACACATGGCCCAATGGATAAAAGCGTTGGTTAGATCCAGTGACTAGACCCCAAAGAGTTGGGAGTTCAATACCAGGCTACAGCAGATGTGAACCAAAAAACTTCGAGAGTTGAGTTAAAGGGAAATAACTAAGACATCTGGAGGAGGCATGGCACGTAGAACTAGAACGATCTACCCTGGTGGACGAAATAAAGGGTTCGGTTCTAAATTCCAATCACCTGAAGAAGATGGGGCGTACAACAGCCGAAACATTGTGAATATGGCAATGAAGATGAGGATAGCAGTCCTAATAATATAAATAAAGATCAAATTGTTATAGTCGGTGTCACAATTTTTGCTTCTGGATTATCCGATCATCTTTCAGAAAGATGAAAAACATTGAGAGGTATCCGGTCTCAGAGAACAGTTCCGCGTAGTAATACCTTCCATATTGCACTAAAGAATGGCCGGGGATCGTTAGTAATCCTGATGTCAGCGCAACCAACTGTTGCGGGGGCTGAGCAACCTTGGACCCAGCCCGTGTGCACTCCTCCTCCTCCTCCTCCACATTAAATTTATCTTGTGTCGCATCCTGCTAGCTTGAGGCGGT
Source organism: Acanthosepion pharaonis (assembly GCA_903632075.3). Taxonomy (NCBI): domain Eukaryota; kingdom Metazoa; phylum Mollusca; class Cephalopoda; order Sepiida; family Sepiidae; genus Acanthosepion; species Acanthosepion pharaonis. The sequence continues at coordinate 2,357,223 of CAHIKZ030002301.1, read as the reverse complement.
TGGTAAATGGCTGAATTAATGTACAGTGAAGAGGGATTAATAAAATAGGATTGGTAATCTGAATCATCATTATCAGAAGCTGTTTCGGATTGAAGGAATTCTGCAAATCAGACTGATTTCTTCAGCAACTTTGTAAATAACTTACCGGTCCCCTTAAAACTTCACTTTTCTAACCCACGAGGGTGCTACAGGTCTTTCAAGCTATTCAAAGTTTTTACGGGTAATGATGGAGTTTTATTGCTATTTTTCTAACGACGTTGTTCAATGTGTATAATGTTCTTTCTCCAATGTCTATGGACACTATTCTTCCATTTGGTATTGATGATAAAACCGTTTCCATAATATTTACTCTCTTTTTATTAACTTGTGTCTAACTCCCATATTAATATAAAGTCCTTTTCTATTTTGTTTTATTGGCGACAACATACGTCAATGTTACAACTATTAAACTCCCGAAATAATAATTCCTACTTTTCTTTTGATCACAAGTCCCGACGATAAAATCTTCACATCCAATTGGGGGTATTTACAAAGTTTTAGGTTAGTTATCAACTTTTAACGATTGACAATCCGAATGCCAAAAAAAGGTCTGTGGGAATCGTATTCATTGTAAGAAGTTTTATTAATTGGAATCGATTTGGATTGCCTCAAAATATTTGCAAATCAACTCAAAAATTGAACTTTTCCCCGAAAATGGAAATTTTTTTTTTTTTTTAAAGAAATAAAGCCCAAAGAAAATATGTTTAAACTTGCTTTCACATTATCAAAAAATTTTTTTTTTGAGAATTGATGCTAAAATTAATAAACTAAGATTATATAGCGCGAATTTTGACAAAAAATATTTTATCAATCGCAAAAGAGTTTGCCTTAATTTGCAAAATATAAATAAATTAAAACTGGATATTCATTTTATTAGGCCCGAATCATAAGTTAAAAAGCAAAACTGTTGCAGACAACAATGGTTTATACAATTTGTGATTTTCACTCGATAGTATTTCTTAATATATAATTAAATAATGCAGCAGTGTCAGTACAAAAACAAAATCTGTTTTTCTGATAACATTTTTAAAGAATGAACACTTGTTTTTATTACTGTAAAAATATTTATTATTATTTTTTAACAATGGGTCAAAAATTTCTCATTTTTTTGATTTTTACGATTTTGTATTCATGCTTGGTAAATCTTATTGCATAACTTCGTCTTATAAAATACAAGACGTACTTTGATCGAAAGTGTGATTTTCTTTGTTTTCCTAGTGATACAGAGACGAACAAAATGACTACATATCCCCAGTTGTCGCCTCAAAGACACACTCTGCTTATACTTAATCCATTCATTTTAATTCGAACTTTCAAATCTTAGTAATACTAAGAAAGCAAAAAAGATCGTAGCAAACAAAATAAGTTGTAATAATTGGTCCACTTCAATTACTCTCTTTCTATTTTCTACTAAAGGCTCACAGAGATTGGCCGAACATTCATCCTCTCGAAGACTTATGTAAAATCTTCCTGTTATGTCCGGTTATCTCGCATTCATTTAACGCGAATCCACGCATTTGAGGAATGCGATTCTTCCCCTCCCCCAAATATATATTAGTTGGATAGATTTTCTTTATTTCCGGAAGTAATTTTGAAGATTAATATTTTGTTTTGTTGTTGCCTCTGGTGGTATTTTTATTTATTTTATAGCTCAAAGGTTGGCAGTAATTATTAATTCACTCTGTCGGAATTAAGGAAACTGCTCATATGGTTTTGTCTGTTAAGAGTTGATGACATCTGGCCTCTTGTGTCAGAAAGAAGAATTTTGACATGGTCATAAATTTGTACCAAATTGTAAGTCCTAAATTGTGCATCCAAATTTAAAAGAATTATGAAAAGGAAAGACATGTGTCTATGTAGAATTCTCTGCATTCGTTACGTTTACCTGGAGGCGTGTACGCCCGCTCTTCAGCTTCTTAGTAAAAGTTTATACATGGGGTTTTCGGATGCCTGTTGTAGCGCTATGGTTAGTAAGCTTGTCTCGCAGGCAAATTTGTTCAATCTCGACTGTCCGTTCCAATACTACAGCCTTGGTCTAGACCAGTGGCTCTCAACCGCCGCACACTAGTGTGCCACGAAATATTGTTAAGGCATACATATATACGTGTGTGTGGAAGTAGTAATGGTACAGCGTATTAAACTTTTTTTCAAATAATTCTTTTCACTATTCCTCGATTATGTTATTGTGATTTGGAATAATAGAGCAAGGTAGGGTACTTTTGATATGTTTCCTTCAATGCATACTACCTGCAATTAAAGAAATGATCCCTATTATGGGATATTCACCTACCGCCCCACGCGGTCGGATGAAGCACAAGGCCAAGTTTAGTGTGGGGTATCCGAGCCTGTAGATTCGGTCAAAAATTCCCCGTAGAAACGGGGTCGGGTAGCTGTCTACCACCCACCTTCGGCATAGACTCGTCTGGGTTCCTCTCTGCCCGGAGGTAGAGAGTTCGACCAGCACACCTCCGAAGTTTGGTTTTTGGTTTGCATATCAACCTCTAACCTCCGAAGTAATCCGGAGTGTGATCATCATCCCTATTATGGTTACCTATCTTAAAGCGCTCGACGAAAATATCGACTGTTATTTCATGTCATTCAGCACAGAAAAATCTGATTGGATACGAAATCCCGTCACAAATGTTCCTTCTAATATTGAACTTCAGTGAAGAAGAAGAATTGGTCAGCATTTCTAGGGATCGAGGGCTGAAAATAAAACATTCGACGGGTGCCCATTTACACATTTTGAATTTCAATGCAAAATGGAATCTCCCACATTAGCTAAAAAGGCTTTATCAGTTTTATTGCAATTTTCGGTTTATTTATGTGAATTAAGCTTCTCAACCCTAAATAACATAGAAAAATAAGAAACGAGAAAGACTACGCCCAACTGAAGAATAAATGACGGTTTGCTTATCGCCCATTCGACCAAACATTGAAGAAACCGCGAAAAAACACAGTTGAATATAAACATTAAAATAAAGTAAGTTCATATTTGTGTGTGTATTTTTTTTTTTTAAGTCTATGATTTTATTTCATAACATTTAAATGTATACCCTTTAAAAATTGTCGAGTGTGCCGTGATATTTTCATTTCCTTTTAGATGTGCCGTTGCTTGAAAAGGTTGAGAAACACTGATCTAGACTATGAGCTTGGTCAATAAGTCTATCCGTCGGTTTCGTGAGTGATAGATGCTATTATAAGCTAAAAATCTATCTATCTATCTATCTATCTATCTATCTATCTATCTATCTATATTATACCTTTTTGAAATTAGGTTGATCCCGAGATTGAAAATCTTTCCTTCATTTGTTGCTTAAACATCCTGCATTGGGATTTGCGTCCAGATGAGGAGGGTACAGATAAGAATTCAAATTTTAAAATAAATGAAAAAAAAATAGGAATTTTAAAAGTTTTAAATTTATATTGAGTTTAAAGTAACACAAGAACTTTGTGAATTTTAATTTTTTTTGTGAAAACTTGGAATTTAATTTTTTTTATTTTAAATTAAGTTTAAAATATCTCTAAAACTTTGTGAATTGAAAAAAAAAATCAATTTTATTTCTTCAAAATGCCAAGGAATCAGAATTAAAGTGAAAGGTTTCATGATGTGAGGGTTTGAAGTTCTGCAGAGTTTGTGATTTGAAGAACTCCATTTTCGACCCAAATCGGACTTTCGATCTGAATTGAACTTATAGCCCGAATCAAAGTTTAAATGAGGTTTTGAAGTTCCGTAGAGTGAATTGAGGTATTCAAAGTTATTTCTTCAAAATTATCATTGCTGTTTTCTAAGCTGGACCAGAGGTCCTTTTAGTTTTGGACCGGAGCCCCAATTAGCCTCCCGCAGGAGCTAGTTTAAAAGTCTGCACGAAGTGCGGCTTTTAAGCTAGTATTCAATATCAGTATAAGAAGGTGTATATACAGGGCTGTCTATTAGAAAGAACTAAAATTTTGTCCGGTTCAAGGTCAGAAATGTGAACTCTTTAACCCAGGTGTTCTCAAACTTCTTTCTATTGTGTACCCTTTCGTTCAATACCATTGTCTTGGCGTACCTTTTGAGAAGAATATGGTATAAAATATATGGTTATCATAGAATAGATAAAAAGCTAGTAGTATTAATCATTTTATGTAATACATTGTTACAAATTTAATGACATGGGCGAGGTTGGCTCTTTTCAAAAAGTAAGTCAATCCTGGGAAATCTTTCAGAGAGAGAGACACATGCATGTCATTTCAAACTGACAGACTTTTTAAAAAATCTTTTCACCCCAAGCAAAGCGATAATGCCACCATGACACATGGGATTACTGGGAGTGAAAGAGAATGAGAAGACAAGGAGAAAGGACGATTAAAGAACAGGTTTCGGGAAGGCAGATGTCGACTGATGTTGTATTTAATTTTTTGCAGATTGTAGGTGTCGGGGGACGAAGAAGTCGAGTTACACAGGTGAGAAGTGCGAGAAAAGAAACTATTAGAGTAAAACTGAAGGTTGCATTTAGCTAGTTCAACAGTAAAATGGTGAGACCTAGTTGCCAATCTAGTAGCGCGTTTAAATTTATGCAGGACAGTTTCCATGAAAATATTTGTAGAAAACACAGAGGGAAGCCACGTCACTGAAGTCGAGATGCCAGATTACGTTACTAAGCCTTCTTTGAATGTTGCCAAGAATATCCTTATATATAGTTGGGGCACCAGATCAGATATGGCAGCAATATTTAATGTACTGACGAAATTTACATTTCTAAATGTGCAAGATGGATTCTGACCAGAAAAATTGGCACGATACAGTGAAGCAACTTTTCTAGCACTAGTTCTAGCAATTGATTCCATATAATCACTCAATTTCACGTCTTTTGAAAACGTGAGCCCAAGAAGCGCAAAGAGTTGCGCCCCTGGGGCAGGAGGAGTATCATCAGCCATTCTGATGGCAGTCGAAAAAGATTCTCTATAGTGATTAAATTAAAGCAGTTTTTTGAAGACGTTAAAATTTACAAGCCATTTCTTGCCCCAGTTAATCATTGATTGGAGGTTATTTTCAAGAGCAGTTGCCATTTTTACTTTATCAAACGTGTCAGGAGTAAACAGTTGTGTCATCTGCATAAATACCTAGTCGAGAGCTGATGACATTAGGGAGGTTGTTGATGAAGGTAAGAAACAACGAAGGGGATCTCTTACAGAAAATTTTGTTTTGATTATACACGTTACTGAAAAACCTTGTTCCCAACGATAAGTGAATGTTTTGTGATATCAACGAACACTCATTTGGCACTTTTGTAATGTCAACGAATACACGTTGTCACTTTCGTATTGCTCATTGTAGTTGAGACTTGTAACAATAGTAACGCCGTTGAACAATAGTCTGGTGTCAGAAGCCTTGGAATAACACTCGCACTAATAGTACTCGCTTGATAATATTCGCTCGAATAGTAATAGTATATTGAATAGAGTAGAGAATAGCGATCCGAATAGTAATAGAGGTTAGATTAGAAAGGTAATCAATCTAGAGGTTACTCGACTTCCTATATATGCGTTTCCTCTAAAGGCATGTGACCCACTTAACTCAATAATGGGATCGTCTGTGTTTGCTAACTGGCAATCTATGTTCAAACTCAAGTCTCGGCAGCGACACTTTATTCCTATATAACAGAATGGGAGCAGCAAAAGTTTTCGCCATGGAATACCCCAAACTTTGATAGGGAAAAGATTTCCAAAAGCCTATTGAATACTTCGTCATTAAAACGCAATAAATTCATCTTGCAAATTGCCTGCATGAGATGTGGGATTCCGAATGAGCATTTTTTATAATGATATTCACCTTGTACAAGGCCCGAGAACCACTGGAGGTAGAGGGTTACATTGTAAGACGCACAGTTTATACGGATATGTGGATAAGATAACGGTTAACTCTAGACTTGAAAAGGTTAAGATTGTTGTGATCAGGGAAGTATCCTCTTGGGAGTCGGTTCCACAGAGCAGCGGCTCGTGGGAAGAAGCTGCTCGAGTGGAACTTACATCTCACCATTGGAATACAAAGGGAAGGTTGGTGGTTCGTTACAGTGTACGTAGCATGGCAGATCTTAATCATAAAGGTGGAACTAAAAGAATGGTGGAACTGAAGAATGTGGTACGTCTGAGCACTTTTCATGGAAACAACGATAGAGCAGCAAGAAGTTTGCAACGTTTCATCTGTGAGAAAGTGGTTGTAGGGGGGGAAAATTATTTGTCACCCACAAGGATGCGGAGGCGGTTTTGGACTCTATCGGGACTGAAGATAGAAGACTGTGCAGCTCCTACCCATCAGAGGAGGAATCCTGATCATAATCATCAAAGCGTGCCAATTGCATGGATCTTCACAATTCTTTCTTTCCAGCCTTCATGGCTGGTCTCCAGGTTGGCATTCTGTGTCTTCACATATTTGTTGGTTAGCAAGCTTGTCTCACTAGATCAACGACAACTGAATGGTGAATTCGATCCTTACTGTGTGCTCCATACGTTCGGCCTTGTGCCACATCTAAGCTATGCTTAGAAAAAAACATTTAGGCACTTTAACGTGGTACAATGGTTAGCAAGATTCTCTTTAAAACAACTACGACTGAATAGTGAATTCGATTCTCACTGGGTTCCCCATACTTTGGGCCTTGTGCCACATCTAGGCTACGCTTAGAAAATTTTCCATATTTGCTGGATGTAGGGTTTGAAGGATACCACTGCTAGTTTGTCCATGTTTTGGTGCTTACAACAGGACATCATTGATAAACATCCTTATTTCTTCGGGAACGCAATGTAAATCTTGTTCTTCCATCTTGAACGACTTGTGAGATGGGAGGTAGATGGCCATACAGCTGTTTTTTGTGTAAGGTTCTAACTTCAGGATAGATTCACGCAGCATCCTTGTATATTTGCTATCTAGCTTCTTTTCCAATCATTTTGTCAATGGCCATACGGCAAATACAGTAAGCAAATTGTCTTTGGCCGAAGGTTGGCGAACTTATAAAAAGAGGCGAAGTTTTGAGAGTGTGAGAGACTTGATTGCGTTCCTCGTTATGATAGTATTATTTATTAAATAATACTATTTCATAATGCTCTAAAGTAATAATACTTTACCAGAATAGCGCAGTAATTAGTGTTCGAAGGTATGACATTTGTAACTACACTGCGTGCCAAATTATTATCAAGATAATTTTTTTCCAATATTTCAAAAACCGTCCAATCAATTCGCACAAAATTTTCACACACTGTTGGCAACACTGACCTGCGCAATCACTAAAAATTTCATACTGATTTGCGTAATGTAAACAAACTGGCGCCATATTTGTTATCAGCACGGTGATTTGAGCGTGCCAAATTATTAGAAAGGTTTAATAAAATTCCCAGAATTGATCAAACAAAATGTTTATTAATGTTGAACGTGAATGTTTATGATCAAAAGAAGCTAATAAATAAGACAATCAAACAAATAATAACAGATACAAACAAAGGCACAGTTTTAAACAAGTTAATAGGGAATGTGCCTTCCCTGTTTTGAAATTACTTGAAGAAGTCGAGGATCCATAGAATTTGTTAATTATAGGATGTCATCTGCTGTAATGCCGCGAGATATGTCAAGAATTGCTTCCCACAACTCAGCGTTGCTCCTTAATTGTCGTCCGTTGGCGTACAGTCTTCGCTTCATGATGCTCCAAAGGTTTTCGATTGGGTTCAAATCCGGAGAATTTGCTGGCCACTTCATTTTTCGAGGTCCATCAAAGCCTAACTGTTTCAAATATTCAGTAGTCTTGTGAGCAGCATTATCTTGCATAAAAAAATGGCCCTTCTGAAGGCAACTCTTTGCTTTTTCATCCACGGTTCAAGATGCTCCTTCATAAACGCTATGTATGCATCAGCAGTCATTTTGACGCCATCTGGTACTCTCCATGGGCCCACTAATGTTTTTCCAATAATACCACCCCAGATCATTATGCCTCCACCGCCTTGTTGGTGTCTCAAACGCTGGCGGAGATTCTGTCCGTTCATTACCCAGCCTTTGCACCATTTATCTGGCCCATCAAGTGTTGCTCGAGTTTCGTCTGTGAAGAAAACTTTAGAGAAGTCAATCTTCATATTGTCCTCGGCCCATTTCAATCGATTTTGAATGTGATTTCTCGTCAAAGGAGACTTCGATAAAGGTTTGACTGTTGTCGTTATTTCCCTCAGATACCGACACCGAGTACTTTTAGACACAGTAGCATCCCCAATACGACTGAAAAGCTCTTGACTGGTAAGTCCAGGGTTCTTCGTGGCCTCTCGTTTTAGTCGTGACATGAGACGACGTGAAATAACCCTTGGCTTGCCTTTATCTGACCTTTTGCGTACTTGTGTAGGGTCGGCGGTGAACTTTTTCACTATTTGATGCCACCTCCCTATCATTTTAGAAATTTCTAGGGTAGATTTACCTTTTGAGAGTTCTGAGGTAATGGTTTTCTTTTCAGCATCACTTAAACTGCATTTACGGCCCATCTTTTCACTAAATTCTTACACTTTTCTAATAATTTGAAACGCTCAAATCACCGTGATTAAAAAAAAAATATATATCTACTCTGCTTTCAGACTATTAATAGCCGGGAAGCAGGAAAAAAAATCACTGAAAACTACCACTTTTACCACTAAACTATAACGCCCCCAAATTAAAGACTGTTAGATACTTCGGTTGTATATACACGGCTGCGAAAGTGGAGGCGGAAGTAGTGTAACGGTTATCGGCGCGGAAGGTGGTAATCGGCGAGCCAAGTTCAAATTCTGGTCTGGTCTGTGACTTTAACTTTCACACGAATACCCTTAGGAAACGCATGAATTCATCTTTTCTTCCAACCTCAGCTATGGGTTAAATAGGACGACCTTGGCTAGCAACCAGTCTAGGAGAACTAATCTGAATTCAGAATCATGAAGAAGGTAACGGCAAATCACTCTATTAACTTAGCCATGGCAATTCACAGATAATCATTTTTTTTAAAATTGCACCCATAGGTAAGCATTCAAACCACTCGGCTGTAAGTGATTACCGAGTGTGAAAGAATGTGTTATGGTCCAGGTTAGGACCAAGGAAGAACAACACGAACGAGTAGAAATAACTAAGGTATATTATACAAAATAATAATACAAGATGTGGAAGGTCTGTCAGTCTGGTTTGGAGTGATCTACTATCGGCTCGACTCGATTTGATATTTGCTCCCCCCCCCACAAGGGTTGCATGTGGCACAAGGCCGAATTTTACGTGGGTTTCCCGAGCCCGTAGGCTCGGCCAAAAAATTCCCGTAGAACCCGTATAAACGGGATTGGGTTGGTCAACCTCCCCGAACGAGACTCTGCCCTTCGGCGGAGCCTCGTCCGGGTTCCTCTCTGCTCAGAGGCAGAGAGTTCGACCGTCAAGCCGAGAAGCTCGGCTTGATTCGGTATCTAGCCACCCCCCACGAGGGTTGCATGTGGCACAAGGCCGAGTTTATCGTGGGTATTCCGAGCCCGTAGGCTCAGCCAAAAAATGCCCGTATGACCCGTATAAACGAGATCAGGTTGGTCATTCTCCCCGAACGAGATTCTGCCCTTCGGCGGAACCTCGTCCGGGTTCCTTTCTGCTCAAAAGCAGAGAGTTCGACCGTCAAGCCGAGAAGCTCGGCTTGATTCGTCCCTCTCTCTTGAGAGGCGTAGTATAGTGTTAAGAAGAGTTCATTCTGTAGTTATAGGTAAGGACCCATGACAATATGAGAAAAAGAAAAAAAACATTGGAGAATAATAAAAGAACAGCAATTAAGAAGACGGAAAATAACGATTGACATTGCTTTTAAATTTTTGACGATCAAACTTGACTGGCAGGCAGGAAGCCAGATGTGATTTCCACAAATGAGACGTGCGTGAAGAAGGAACTGTTAGCATAGAACTTATGGTTATATCTAGCCATTTCAACTGTAAAATGATGATATCTAACTGCCAATCTAGTACCGCGCTTAAATTCGGAAAGTCGAGGTACCAAAAAGTACCAATCCAGAAAAAAAGACACCGCGGGAAGCCACGATCGCGTACATCCTGAAGGGACATGACATAAAGAAAGAAAAACGAAATAATGTATAGAGTTTACGAGGTGCTGGAGTCGTTATGGGTGTCTATCTATCCAAGCACATTCCAGGACTGTCCATAAATGATTTGTGCTTGTTGGGCAGATAAGTTAATGTGGTCTTCAAATGTTTTAATGGATTTTAAATCTGGGAATCATAGAGAACAATGGAGTTCCTGGAAGTTAGCCGTTCTTTAGAATTAGTTCCGTGTCACTTGCGTATGATGTGAGGTTGCGTTATCTTGCTAGACTCCCCCCTACCACCTTTCCCAAATAACAAACAAAAAATCTAGAGCCAGGAAACCTAGCGAGCATCAAAGTCAACTTTGATCTTCAAAAATTTAAATGCAATGTCAGTTGTTCTCTCCTGTCTTCTTAATTCCTGTTCTTTTATTGTCTTCCTTAATAGTATTTTTTCCTATATTCTTTAACACTCAGTAACCCCTTACATCCTAGTGGCTTTATTGCCTTCCTTGGGGTAAAATAATTTAAAAAAAAAAGGGTAGAAATGGTCTGCAGCATGAACTGTCACTCCAGTCAAGGGAGACTGTAGATTCACTAGAGGTCCTTATGAACTCCAACAGAACACATCACCATCAAGTTGCGCCACACTTTACTCCCCAGCTGGGTTCATATTCTCATGCATTTTACTCCATACACGAACTTGACCGTCTGCCTGAACTAGCCAGAAACATGTCTTATCTGACTCACCCAAGATCTAGTGCCAATGTATTTTGGCTCAGATGAGGCACACTAATCATATCTTCTTTATGTACCGTGCTCTCTCAAGACATGGTTCTCCACAATTTCCTGCCCTTTGTAGCTCTTAATAAATTTTGTCTTTTAGTTATTTCTCCTAAACCCTGTTCTGTCATCCATTTCCTCAAGCCCATCAAGTATGTTATTCGCTGTTTTTCTCTGTCCTTCTTGCTTTTAATTTGTCCTGTGAGTATCAGATTTTCCAAGCCCTCCTTCCTCATTATGTATCCCAGAAATTTCAACTCTCTCTTCTTGATGTTAAGTATGTGTCCTTTTTGTTTCCATTTTCTCTAAAACCTCGTCGTTGCTCACATGCTTCGTCCATAGTATCCTCAGCATCCTTCTGTAGAACCACATTTTTGTTGTCTCAAATCTTTTCCTTATCTTTGTGGCAATAAAATTACTTTGTTGATAAACGACTATGAAACAGCACGGAATGCAGAATACACTGTACAGTGTGTCGACTGATGGGTTGAGCCGCACCAGCATTGAATTGGGATTTAATTTGATGCTATGTTCCAATTGGTTTAGCGGTCGCGATCCTTGTTAGTTACCAGATCGCATTCTTATGAATGGCTTTCTTTTCATGGGATGTTAATGTCTGCCTGGAATTATCGCTGGAGAAAAAAACCTACAACATCTGCCACCATGGAAACAGAGTGCACCAGCGTTGAAGCTGGTCAACATTTCATGGCTGCCACAGCTACACTATCTCTTTACCTATTACGTCACACATACTTTTTATATATTTCTATTGGAGTCGGAGAGAGTAAAACCATCCGGTGTACTGATGTCTCTATTTTTGGCACTTTTATTTATAGCAATGTGTGACGTCACATCGACGAAATAACCCGTTAGCACCCCCCCCCGCCACGGACGGAGAAATTTCTCGTGAGATATCTTGTCAGCTGGTTCCGAGTGCTTAACGTTTGAGAGTTACGTGTGATTAACTTTGGTGCAGGCATTAAGTGTGTTATCTACCTCATGTGATAGTTTTTGTAAATTTTATATATATATATATATATATATATATATATATATATATATATATATATATATATATATATATATATATATTCGTGCGTTAAAACTAGAGTGCGCGTAGTGTCTGACAGTAGATGGGTGTGCGTCTAAATTTTGCCAACTAGATGCCAACCAACATTTTAATTATTTTCTCATTTTTAGAAATACAAGAGGAAAAATCTCCCATATTTTGCAGTATCCTGTCTTTCCCCATTTTGTTTGTTTTTCTTCATTCCTCCTCTTCTCTGTCATGCAAATGAAGATTTAAGCTACTTAAATAATAAACCAGCTGTAAACGTCATATTTTATGAAGGCATTTACGAATCTGGCGAAAGCAATATGTTTTCTTGCTTGAGTTTTTCACAAGCTGTTTAATGCTTTTTTATATTTAAAACGTTCACAAAAGAGAATTTATATCTATCTTGTGGGCGAAATAAAATTTAAAAGAAAACGCACATTTTTCTTTTCGAGAAACGTATCTGTTGTTAACGAGCGGGCGCTGTGGCTCGTAATTTAATAAAAAGTTTTAATTCTTAAGCACCTTTCAAGACCATAAGCAAGTCTTTCAAGTGTCGTAAACAATCTGATATTTCATAATTTATTTCAGTGAGCATTTTTTTTTTGTAAAAGCAGATTCATGTGTGTTGCCATGTTTCCGTTTGTAGTATGAGGTAAACGGTACCTGAAACCCTCGAATCAATCTATTCCTTACTTGCACTCACAAATGTACAGTCGTTTATTTGTCGATACAATTCAAGTGGTACAGTAATTTTCCAAGCGTAGCTTAGATGTGGCACAAGGGCGAAAGTAGAGGGCGCCCAGTGAAGATCGAACTCATTACTCAGTTGTAATTGTTCTAGCGAGACAAGCTTGCTAACCATTACTCCGCTTCGAGGTGACCCGGTTCAAGCGGTATAGTGATTTTCTAAGCGCGGCTTAGATGTGGAACAAGGCCGAAAGGATCGAACTTAATATTCAATCGTAACTGTTTTTTTTTCTTTGTTAGCGAGACAAGCTTGCTAAGCATTACACCACGCGGAGGTGACCAAGCTCAAGGGGTATATTTATCATAATTATTTCGCCTAGGTTTGCTAAGCTTCCTATCAGCTGATCGCTACTCTGACTTAGATTGGCCGATATCATTCAATACATCCAAAATTAAACTAGTAACATTTCATCACCACAGAACAAACCCCAAAGCTGCATCAATCCTGATGAGTTCTCATATCCTCAAAGAAACCCCTTGCTTCAAACGCCTACTGGGGCTAATGCTCACTACAGACCTCAAATGGAACTTGTATATACGTGCCATCGTAAAAGATGCTGTAAGAATGGTTAGTTTCTTGTATTGCTCCAGTAATAAACCCTACCTCCTGCTGCCATGTTTAATCTTTATAAGAGTCAGATCAGACCAAGAATGGAGTATTGCTGCCATATCTGGGCTGCTGCTGCTGCTGCTGCTTAATCCTCACTGTCATCGACAGAGTTCAAAAGCGCTTATGCGGCCTTGTGGGTGATAAGTTATTCTCAACCCTGCAGCCCTAGAGAGGGTCAACCGATATCTATCCTATTCGTCCTTATAATACTCTCTTACTTCCTCCCGTCCTGGGTAAGACGATAAACTACATCCGGCAGCAAGACCTCTGATCAGGAGGTTTGAGGAGCGTGGAACCACCTCTTAATTGCTGGTGTCCCCATGTTCACCCTGACCCGGGGTGCTAGCACCTGTTAGGGTCCCAGCTATAGGTAAATAGTCAACCCCCAAACTGGGGTCAAAACACTATGAAAGTGTAAAAATAGGTTTTAATAACAGAAATATTTTGTAAAAAAATTATTACCAGCAATACATTTAAAAAAAAAATTACAAGCAATAAAAATCTTGTCAGCATTAAATAACCCATTGAGGTTGATATGCTGTAAAACAAATCAAACGAAACTTACTTCCTCTTTCCCCTTCTCTTACAATCTCTCTCAGTAACCCTCTAACTTGAATGGTCATTTGGCCTTGTATTGGGTGATCTATCTGTAAATAAAGAAGGTCTGGTATAAGGCCAGGACAGTGGGTTACCTGGTAAAGAGCAGCTGTCTTATACTCGCTGTGGTTTAACAGATTACATTGCTAACCACCCTTCGTTAAACATATGTCAATATATATATATATATATATATATATATATATTAAATTAAATAAGGAACAAACAGGAACACACCTATAAATTTAATATATTTCACAGACTTTATTGCTGCTTCATCAGAAGTTTATTTAAGTTTTTTAATAATTTCTGATTAAGTTGCACTAAAGCGAGCGAAACATGTCAATTTTACAAACGTTTTCTTATTTATTCCTTATTTAATCATTCTGTCACATTACATCCATATTTTTCAATTCATATATGCACGATATTTTAGACAGTCTTGATTTCTTATACTGGATGCTTGAAGTAATAAAAATATGTCGGATAAAAAAATCTATTAATTATATATATATATATATATATATATATATATATATATATATAGCATAGCAGCATGGCCCGGCGTTGCCCGTGCTTGATTCAAAAATCGTAAGACTCATACAGCAATCGCTATCATTTGACTTAAAATATTTTTGACCTTCCTTGCCTTTAAAGGAGTGCCCTTTGCCATGCTGATGTTGCTACATGCCTTACTTCTTGCCTATCTCACACTGTGAATTTTTTCTAAGCTCTATACTAAACATTAAATCTGTTATGAAAAAAGAACTAAACAAAATGAACACAAAACGATCAGCTTTAAAAAAGAACTCGTAACTGGAAAAACCGAATGAAAAAAGAATGTAAACAACCAATACTTTTTTCACACCCAACCCAGTTCTGCGGAATCAGAATCAACGTTGAGTTTAAGCAAGCGAATGAGCCAATTGGAGTAAAGTGACATGCAGATTTAAATTTTTCCCATGTGTGATGAATGCAGCTATCGATTTTTTTGCATGCTAGCATGCTAGTTAACATTCGTGTCAGTCAGCTGTTGGCTGTCACACTGGCCAATAGAATCTTCCTGCCTATTCATGGCAGCCAGCTATAGGCTCTCACTCTGGCCAGTACAAAATGGCCGCAAACTACATGTAAATTTTGGTGCAAATCCGTCGAAAATTGCGGCCGTGCATTCGTTACACACACACACACACACACACACACACACACACACACACACACACACACACATCCTGCCTTTTATAGATATATATATGTTTGGGTAGAAATCCCTTTTTTATATAAGTTTCATTAAAGACGACTGACAATGTGCTGCGATTAAGTTTTTATTCAATTTTTCTGCGGTCGTATAAAAGGCCAAATGTTCTATATCTGAGTACTTTCGGCTATTCTATTAGCCATTATCAAGGATGTTTTTTATTTTTATTTTTAACCAAATATGTAAATTTTTATATATGTATATCTATAGTGATGGGAATGTTTTTCCAAACACGCTCAGAACGTTGTGGCCGTGTTCATGGTTGATATTATTGAGTGTTGACTTTTTCTTTTTCTTATTATTAATGCGTCTATTATTTTTAATCTTTTAAAATAAAATAAAAAATCGGAAGCCCCCCCGACTAAATCTATCTATCTCAATCTATTCACATCTATCTAAATACGTTAGTATTCTAATGAAAACTAAATAATATTTATTTTATGCACAAACGTTCATTTTTGCCTTAGTCTCTTTCCTTGTGCATGCACTTAATTCTATACTGAATAGATCGAACATTATTGTAAAATTTCATGCCAGAACTTAGCTAATAAATATGCGTGGCTACAGATTTATTAATCCATCTTCTTGTGTAACAGTTAAGTAGTAATGTTCGATTAAACAAGCGAGGCGCCTTATGGAGAGTGACTATATGTGTAAACATGTGAAATATTTGCGAATTTAGATTTGTCTTTTTGGTTTTCTAGTTGTTTAGAATCGAATATAATTGAAGAAAAATGCCAGTTTTAATCCTTTAACTCCGGCTTTAATGTCCAAGTAATCGTACTGGATTACAGTAAATCTGTACTGTTAAGAGAATCTATTTTTATGAAAGAAACTTCACCGAGTTCTAAGTTATTTAGATAAAAGACTTCAAAGAACTCTTTGATGTGGTTGGATAACCTTACAAAGTGGAAGTTTCTGCATCCGGGTATTCGCATTCGTTGCTTGGCGCCAAAATTAAGCGAGTTGGCTGGCGAAGTCAGTTGTTGTAGAAATCTGCTTCACGTCAGTTCGTTTATTATCATTCGCTGACCTGACATGTAAACTATACAACAAAACTCCTGACTGAAGTTATTTTGAAGTATTTCTAACTTCTTGTCGGTAAGACTTTGTTTTTGCCTTTTTATCCACTGACAGTAAAATTATCAGTAAAATTATAGTAAAACCTTTTTTGTTTAATATAAAAATTAGTTGACCTTCTTGACGTTCTATTTACTTTTCTTTATCTTAATATACAGATAAATACATGCACTGCATCCAAATTAAGGAATGTATCAATTATATTCAGACCCCATATTAATGTCTTCCTAGAGCCTTATATTCCCGCGTGTATACTATCGTACAGCTAAAGAATACGATCATGCTATACATTTCATATCTCTTGCACCTGTTGACACAATACAGTAAGAGTTGTAGGTAGGCTTGTGACGAAAGACATGACTTACCTCAGAATTCGAAACGAGCGCGAACGTGTCTTACCTACAAAGTGATGATAAAAAGAAATATGGCCGCTATTGAAGACGCAATTCATGCGCGCCTATATCGTCCAAAACGAGACGATATTTTCACACATGAAAATTTTGGCCGTATTGGAATAGCATAAAAAGCAGGGTGCCAGCAGCACGACAGAACTGAAGTCATTCGGCGGACAGCGTGCAATAGAACTGGACGTACGGATTGACAGACGGACAAAGAGGAAGTTGAAGTAGGCGCGGCTGAGTTGGTGTCTGTTTCACAACTGCCCAGTGTAACGGCTGAGAAAGGGAGCCACGCAATCCATTTCCTTGAGGCGACCGAAGAAGAAGAAAAAAATAGCAGGCTTGCCGGCGAGCATCGCACTGCACTTTTTGACCCCCGTCTCATCACCATTTTTTGCTACAAGGCTGACTAAAAGAGTCATGCAACGCCCCATCATGTTTGAAACACGTTCAATAGAGGAAAAAATCTGACGGTCGTACTGACTATGGATGTTGTAAAACATTTTGCAGAGTATGTTGAGTAACCTGGGCATAATGTAGACAGGCATTAACTTGCTGAACCAGTATGTAAATTTCCTATTGCAGGAATGTCAGTAGAACAGGTTGAGCAACGTTCTGAAAGTACATGACGTTGAACAAAAATTCCCTCCACAAATTCTATAAGTGAGCGAGAGTTCTGAGACAATGCACTACATCATGGTGACAAAGATAAGGGCTCTGTGGTCTTCGACGAATGCAATCTGGAAGATATCGCCTCCCAAGTTTACGTCACAAGCGAAAACCACCACCGAGCCTAATTTAATACTACAGAATGCTATTCAATCCCCTAGTGAATCCTCTTGTGACACAACTGGAGATATGCATAACTGTTGTTGTTGCAGTGGAAGTCTATAAGACAAACGTGTCCGTAAGCTTACTGCAAATAAACGATTCCCAACGGTCCATATTGCTATGATTACTGGGCTACATATAACCTTCGTGCCTG
The DNA here is from genome assembly GCA_903632075.3 of Acanthosepion pharaonis. NCBI lineage: Eukaryota > Metazoa > Mollusca > Cephalopoda > Sepiida > Sepiidae > Acanthosepion > Acanthosepion pharaonis. The sequence goes on along the minus strand of CAHIKZ030002301.1, from coordinate 2,339,624 downwards.
AAGCCCCAAAGAAAGGGTGTTTCAAAAGGTGGGTTTGTCTGTTGACACTGCTATTACTGTATACTACCAAGACTCCCTCGTCAATGTATATTTACAGGATTATAAAAATATGTGAGCCAGGTACAAAGCGATATTTATTATTTACCTTTTGACGATTGCGCCTAGCATGAAACAGTCTGTCGTCTCTGAGTGTTGATTTCAATGTTCACTTTTATATTTATATTTACATATGCTCTGTCTCTGATATTGAGCACTTTATCCCATAAATATAGCACACCTTAATACTATATTTCATCTTATTTATCATTTTATAAAGATTTATTATCATTTTATGAAGAAAATCTTTTTATTCAAATACTTAATAAAGCTTACAAAATTATCAAAATATGTGAACGAATATGTAATATTTATAATCTAGCATTTTATAAATAAATATGAAAACATGTTTTTTTTTTATTCCTAATCTAATAAAATTATCTATGAAGTATAGAATATGAAAATTTAAATAAACATGATTTTTCCGGATTTTATACATTTTCTTCTTAAATTATTTTATATCTCAGATTACTTTTTGTTTTAATTTTATACATTTTTTTAATTGTGCTAGGGGGAGCAATGGATAGCGGCTCTGCATGACGAATCAGAATTCCAGTCGAATCCATTACATTCACTTACGTGCTAATACCCTTGGGAAAGGTATGAATCCTTTTCTTCTCCCCTCAGCTATGGGTAAACATCAGGACAGGCCGGGTTCTATAGCCTTTGATGGTAATTGGTCTATCGAAGAAAGAAATGGCAACCTACTGCTGGAAAAAAATCTTTGTTAGTCATGTATCGAAACATACATGATCGCCTAAGCCTATATCACGCATGGCACATAACTGACTGACTGATCTTGGATCAAAGATGTCTAATCAATAGAAATCAAATCCCCGAAACTCAAGCAATTATAATTTGCTCTCTTTCTTACTCTATTTTGAAAAAAATAATTTTGAAGATTTGTTAAATCGTTGCTGTAGTATTGTATACAAATTAGATAGACAAGTATAAATAGAGAACAACTGGTGAACTTACGGGCTGTACCTAGCAAACCCGGTTGCTATTCAGGACACAGAGAACTGACGCAGAGAGGTATGCAAAACATAACAGTTGCTATTTTTTTAAATGTCTAGAAAAATCAGCCAGTAGATTATTTATTGTTAGCCAAATGCTGACTGATGAAGAAATCTTGGTTCAGATACTTTTTATAATTTAGTAAATATTTATAAAATCATGAATAAAAAATTGTTTTCATATTTATTTCGTTATAAATTGGTAAATGATAAAGATTGTACTAGTTGGATCGCATAATAATGTTGTAAATATGATTCTTATAAGTAACACTCTAATGAATAGATAAGATGTAATATTTTTCTTGCAAAATCTCAAGAACAAAGAAAATGTATATATTCACTTTCACATGTTTAGGTTTTATTAAAATTCTAATCATCACTTTACAAATCAATAAACATTGCCGAGAGGTCGAGGTAGTATAGAGTAATAACGGTGTGAAACGAAAAAATCGTCATTTCTTTTCGGGCATGAAGCTTAAACTTTATCAAAATGTGGACTAATGGATAGCGGCTCGGGTTGAGGAATCGGAGAGCTGAGTTCAAATTCCAGTCAGATCCATTCATTCACTTATGTACTAATACCCTTGGGAAAGGTATGAATACTCTTCTTCTCCCCCTCCCCCAGCTATGGGTAAATAGCAGGACAGACCGGGTTCTATAGCATTGGATGGCAGATGGTCTACCGCAGAAAGAGATGGCAACCTACTATGGAAAAAAATCTGCCTCGTCAGTCATTTATCGAAAGATACATGATCGCCTAAGCGTGTATCACGCATGGCACATAACTGACTGATGACATTGCATTGATTTTGGCCATCGTCTGTACTAATGCCCAGAACCTGTTCTCATCTCGAAACACTACTATGTGCCATCGAATTTCTCAGGTGACCCTCTCGCGACATCACAAATTTGTACCCTAAAAAGGAAAATTGGTTGGCTGCACTTGTTCCGGCAGTTCTGGTGCTTTAAGCGATTCTCAATAGCCCATGTTGACATAACTGGGGCCATATTTGCTTTTATCGGCGCCGAGAGTGCACTGGTATGCGTATTACTATGTCACAAGATGATCAAAAATTGTGAACATTTTTTCAGAATATCAATATGGCTGCTGATATCCAAAACAATCTGTTCAGTCTGTTGTTGACTGGAGTAAAGGATGATTTGTTAATTTTAACACCTCCGAAACCAAACTACTTCTATAAATCATCTGAGAGACTTCTCTCTGCATTCCATCAGTATGGTTGACGCTCATCTTTAGGATAGTGGATCGTTGCACCTTTTTGTGCTAACGTTCTCGGTTGACATGAAGTGAAAAGATTATATTGAATCCATTGATAAGTAAGCTGCTAAGAAAGTTGGTTCACTGTGTCATGCTAGACAATTTTTCTCTCCAGAATCTATCATGCATATTTATAAGTCTACCATTCGTCCATGCTTACAATATTGCGACCACATATTGTCCGTCTCTCCCAGAATTTATCTAGATCTTCTTGATAAAATCCAAAGAATCAGCAATATTATTGGCGTCTCGGCTTTAGTCACTTTCTCACCACTGTACGGTTGTCACCCTGAGCCTTTTCTATAAATATTTTCATCGTAGTTATTCGGATGAGCTCTTCTCTTCTCTTCGCTAGTGGATGCGGGACGCCTTTCGTTTTCGCGTGAGTGCTTTTTTTGTATTTGTTCTTGTGTCTGAATAAGTGCATGTCAGTGGGAGTGCTTGGGATGAATGAATGTTTTATACTATTATAGTCCCGCATTGATTTCGGCCAGTGAAGTGATGTTTCTGTCACATTTAGTGATTGTGGGAGTTTTTGTTTATTACTAATCTTTAGTTTCATGTAAATAGTTTTTGTATTCATATTGTAAATACTCATTGGGGTTAGTTTTTTAGAATTGTTGTTTTACTCCTCTCCCCCCATAGACAATGAATTGTAAATATGGGGACTAGTTAGTATTTTCATTGAGACAAAGAGGTATTATGGTGATTGTAGTAAGAAAGGTACGTATGGATGTTTTGTTTTGGTGTAAGGAATATTGTTCGTACGATTGGGTCAGTGTTTGCGGCTAGCTAAGTTATAGTTAAGACAGAAGAAAACCGTCCTTTCCCCAATCCCCCCTACGGCCTTGTGCCACATTTCTGTAGAGAACAGAATAAATATCACTCTTCTCAATGGTGCCTAGACTTTTTGGATTTAAGCGTAGTACGAGACTGACGACGAGATCTCATCAATTTACAGTTGAGTTGGCTAGATGTAACCATAATTTCTATGCTAACATTTTTTCTCGCACTTCTCGCTTGTGGGACGCCTTTCCGGTTCAATATTTCCCAGGCAACTTTAATCTTCAAATGCAGTGTCAATTGTTATCTAATGTCATCTTGATTACTTTTCTTTTGTTCTCGTTCCTTAGCAATGTTTCAGTTATTAACTCTTCCATATATCAGTAACACGTTGAGTCTTAGCGGTTTTACCGTCTTTCTTTCGGTGAATTCGATAAAAAAGAACTACTAAAACCCAACACACATATACTCTACCCAAATCAAAATCAGCATCGTCCTTGAATATGTTGTAATTTTATTTTCCCTTAGCGTATTTATAAGACGTGTTGTTTCAAGAATTTTACTAACACTTCAAGGATTTTGCATTTTAGTAGAGATGCTGCATATCACACCTTTTCTAAAAATATCTGAGTCATTTATCTCAAGGGCAGAAACTATATCGATGATGATGTTTGCGGAAGGCTACTGTATGCAACTATATTGTTAGTTATTTGTATCTTATTCGCTTAATTACTTTGTATTAAATTGACTGGCCTTCGTTCAGAGTCCTGTTTTGAATTAAACCGAAGGGAATTGTTTCCGTTCTTCTGTGGCAGATAAAGATAAGGAGTGTGCGCCAGTGGCAAGGGAGTGTGGGTAATTTATTGCAAATGGCTTATATCAAATAGAAGCCATGAGATGCATAATATAACTAGTCAAAATTAATGCACATAATTTAATTAATGCTAAATTATGAGATAAAGAAAGGGAAAAAAATCTTGGTAGTATTTCCAAAAGTCAACTCTTAACCTGCATAATCGGGAACTACGACGTGGTGTAATGGTTAGTGAGCTTGTCTCGCAAAGTCAGTTACGTCTGAATAATGAGTTCAGTCCTCACTGTTCAATCCACCGGTGCCCCATATTTTGGCCTTGTGCCAGATCTAAGCTATGCTTGGAAAATCACCTTAATCGGTATAATTTTCAGCCGTTTCATTTCAAACGGGAAAAATTATCAAATGAAGCATAATTAAGGCTCATTCTTAATTTTTTCGGTGACCAGCTGGCAAAAATGGTCGGCCATATGTTTTACAGATCGACTATATTTGAAAAGAAAACCTGCTGCAAATAAACAATATCAGCAAATAGTCAGCAACTGTTAATATTAGATGAATACAATTGAAACCACAGGCTTATTCCAAAGCGACTAAATGCAACAAAATTGGAGGCTTGATAACATTCCAAGGCGGCCAAATGCAACAAAATCATAGTTTTTTTACATTCGAAAGCAACAAAATGCAATAACACCAACATTACCAATGTTTTACCAACATTACGAGGTGACTAAAAAAAAAAAACAAAGAAAAAAAACAAAATTATAAGTTTACCAACATTCAGAGGCGATCAAATGCAACAAAATCACTGGCTTGCCAACATTCCAAAGCAATGAAATGCAATAAGACCATAGGTTTACCAATATTCCGAGGGGACCAATGAAACAAAACCATTAGCTCGCTAACATTCCAAAACAACAAAATGCAATAAGACCAGGGACTACCAACATTTGGAAGCGACCAAATGCAACAAAAAGAATGACTTGCTAACATTCCAAAGTAACAAAATGCAATAAGACCATATGTTTACCAATATTCTGAGGTGACTAAAAAATGAAAACAAAATTGTATGCTTACCTACATTCGGAGTCGACCAAATGCAACAAAACTACTTTGTGTCGTTTTGTTTCATTTAATCTTAAACATGTACTACTAGTGATATAAGATATAGGACTTTACAACAATAAATGTTTTTCGATGGTGTCATTCACAAAATGGAGTCGAGTTATTTCTCCTCAACTTGTAAAAATAACACTCGATGAAATAAACTGTTCATCTTAATCACATTCACAGTTTAAAACAAAACCGGCCGGTATTTTCTGAGCTTAGTCTGTTGCATGGCCACCAACATAGAGAACCGTGACGGGGGCGCCGGACTGGCTTATTAACTAATTGCTTCCTCGGCAGACAATATAAAAAATAAATCTATGAAAAAAAAAATAACCCAAAAAAACAATTTTATTTATTAAGATGCTTCTAATTATTTGACTTGTCGGCGGAGTCTTGAATACGGCACCTGAATTTTCTGCAGAGGAGTAAGACTCCCACACACGAAAGCTGCAAACTTGCAGACTAATATATAAAAAAAAACGACCAATGTCAATCTTTTTTTACTCAAGTGTAAACCGGATGGATGTCTATATTCATTGCGATATTTGTCCGACTGATATCCGACATTAAATTATCCAACATAACCTTACTTCAAATTATTAATCTTTAATTAGCCTCACTTTTACCTTTTATCTTTCCTTTACTGTTCATTCGAGTTCCAGTGGGGAGGGGAAGGTGAGTGTTATATACCCAGCTTGTGCCTTTCGTTCGGGATGGGACTAATAAATTCCTGGCACCCGAAGCGTCCCTAAAAAGGAAAATGTTCGAATGGGTGAGTGGGTAGATATCTACTCACACCCATTCTTCGACCGTTAGTAAACAAGCTCTTCGGCTCCAACATGCACTGTTTTTTCTTCGGGAAACCTGTCTTATCCCATGTTTTGAATTATGGACTTCTTCCATTGTACATTATTTCTCCTGATTGTTCAATATACAGAATTAAAAGGGGAAAAAAAGTGAAACGTTTACAGAAATGTTGTTTTTTTTGCAATGAAAAGAATACTTAGAAGACGAAAAAAGATTTTATTTGATGCCTAATCAATAGAAATCAAATCCCCGAAACTCAAGCAATTATAATTTGCTTTCTTTCTTACTCTATTTTGAAAAAAATAATTTTGAAGATTTGTTAAATCGTTACTGTAGTATCGTATGCAAATTAGATAGACAAGTATAAATAGAGAACAACTGGTGAACTTACGGGCTGTACCTAGCAAACCCGGTTGCTATTCAGGACACGGAGAACTGTACTACTACGCAGAGAGGTATGCAAAACATAACAGTTGTTATTTTTTTTTGAGAGAGATGCTCCTTAACTGTAACATGTTATTTACATTATTCACTTTCGGTTTTATGTCCTCATCTTTGTGGTTATTATCATATCGTTTCGGCCGATGCGCCCTTCCGACCGTCTTCATGTTATAGTGGAACACACCTATTCTATAGTTAATAGACTCTCCCACCTATAATAGGTAGGAGTAGTAAGAGTATCGGTCGGTCGGTCAGTCAGTCGATGTCGGACGACAGTTAGTCGAATACGAAAGTATCAGCGACCACAACTAGATTACTCTGCGTCATACCTATTATATCAAGTTCCTAACGTTTTGTACGTCGGACCTATTTTAGGACCGACAGTACAAATACAAGCCTCCATTGCGAAATAACTCCACAACAATATTTGGCGACGAAATTCGTACTCATACGGAGAAAAAAAAATTCGCTCGCCACAATAACGTTTGGCGACGAAATTCGCACTCATACGGTGGAAGAAAAAATTCGCTCGCTACAATAATTTCGGCGACAAAATCTCGGATTCACACTTAAAAAAATAAACTCTTTCGCAAGCCAAGACGTCAACTTAGTGACGAAAAAATCTGTCGTATTCTCAACTGAGAAAAGAATTTTTTTTTTTTTCTCGATAATACAGTTTGCTCGAATAGGTCACGAATTGCAAATTCGTAGGACCCCCTCCCTCTACAGCATTTAGGCATTGTGTAAACTTTTTGCAAAGGTGGAGGAATGCAAAATTATATTCCGGGAATTTTTTAAGTTCTAGTCGGAACAACAGATGACAATATTAGAGCAACAGAAAACATTCCAGATGCAACTACAGGAGGAAAATTTTAATAGACAAATGCAATTTCAACAAAAAATGGAACAGATGCATAGGGAGTTTCAAAACAAAATTCTGGAAATAACTGAGAAGAGGAAAGAGAAAAATCTACAAAATGATTCTTTCCCAGAGAATACAATATGGAATTCGATTGAAATATTCACGTACAGTCCAGATGAAGAGATAACTTTTGAAAAGTATTATAAAAAATATACGGACGTGTATAACGAGGACTGCCACTCGTGGTCTGAAGGAAAGAAGGTAAGACTTCTTTTAAGCAAATTAGGAACTGCTGAGCATAACACATTGGTAAACTACATTTTACCGAAAAAAACTAGTGAGTTGACTTTTACCGAGGCGGTAAATATATTAAGTGAATTATTTAGTAAAAAGACATCTTTGTTTCAGAAGAGGTGGAAATGTTTGAATCTGATGAAAGATGACGAACAAGACTATATAACCTACGCAGCCAATGTGAATAAGCATTGTGAAAAATTCAAGCTGGCAGAGTTAAGCGCAGACGATTTTAAGTGCTTGGTGTTTGTTCAGGGGCTGGTATCGGAAAGAGACGCAGAGTTGAGAGAATTAGTACTGGCAAAATTGGAAAGCAATCCAAATCTTACGGTACAGAAGTTGGCAGAAGACTGCACAAGATATGTTAGCGTAAAGAAAGATTAAAAAAAGATAGAACGGTCTGGCGTTTCGCATGTAAGGAAAAATACGCTACAACAAAAAAAAGTCAGTCTACCAAAAAGAATTCTAAAATTGCGGATTATCAAACAAAAAGTGAAATACCAGAGAAAAATAAACAAAAACTTCCGAAGCCATGTTTTGCTTGCGGTGAACTACACTGGTACAGATATTGCGATTTTAGGAATAAAAAATGTTTCAACTTTAAAAGAGTGGGTCATAAAAGCTCGCACTGCAGGTCAAAAAATAAAGACAATAAAATAAGAAAATTAAAGTCCAACGAGGTGAACGATGGAATAACCAGAAAATTTGTTACCGTCGAAATAAGTAATAAAAAATAAAAATGCAACTCGACACTGGTTCCGACCTATCTATCATAAATTTGCATACGTGGAAGAAGTTGGGGAAACCAACTTTAATGAAGACAAAGAAAATCGCGAGGTCAGTGACGGGAGAAAAAAATACAATTTATTGGCGAATTTGTTACAAACGTCACGTTAAATAAAAAAGTCGAAAATCTAAACTATTTGTCATAGAAAATACCACGAACTTACTTGGTACAAATTGGATAACAGAATTCCAATTATGGGATCTACCGATAAATTCCTTCTGTTACAAGGTAGAAAGTTTAAACACCCAGGGTTAGGAACGTGTATCAAGATGGAGGCAAAATTCCAGCTGAAAGAAAACATTCAGGCGGTATTGAAAAAGAAAAGGAATGTGCCGTTTGCCTCAATTGAACAGATAGACAAAGAATTGGACAGATTAGAGAAAACCGGTGTACTTAATAAAGTTGAATATAGTGAATGGGCTACATCGACGGTATACTTGAAAAAAAAAAGCCCCAGAAAGTAAAGATGAAGCCGACACCGAGAAAAACCGGGGAGCGAGTTACCCGCAGCCAAGGACATGCAGTATTATTAAATGTTTTAAGTCAACTGAAGTCACTACAGAAAACGTTAAGAAGCAGAAGATCAACAAAAGGGAAGCTAGAGGCTGAACAAATAGAACCACAAGAAGAACCTACAGAAACTGTGACTCCATCCTTAAGAAGCTCAAAGTGGAAGGTTGTTTCTGGTAACATTATGGAGATACCAAAAAATAGAAAAGCGGATTGGCAATATGATGTACTTGGTGAAAGGCGAAAAATTCACGTTCAGTAACCAGATCAGACGACGTTTTTCAGACGTGGTTGACAGCGGTCCCGTGGAAGAAACGCCGATGGAGGTGATTTTCGATATGTTTGATCTAACAACACCTGCAACAATTTTTACCTGAGGTACGCCTATCCAGGAGAAAAAGAAAGTGGATCCAAAACGTAGGAGATACGCTACGGTGTTGCTCAAAAATTGAAGTTTTTTTTTTTTTCTTCATATTTCCTGTAAAAAATAAATAAAGAAAACTGTTTACTTCTACGGAGTAAAGTTTTAGGAGGGGGGTGTTATAGTGGAACACACTTAACTCGACAGAGTCAGTCGTGATAAGTAGTATTCAGTACTCAGCTAGACAAGTCACTGCAATAGTACACTATTTACATTATTCGGTCTATTGTCCTCATTTTTGTCGCCATATTTATTACAACACCCGTTTTACGCTCCGGCCTTCTTCAGCTGAAACGTTTTAATAAATATGGCGACAAAGCTGAGGACAATAGTCCGAATAATGTAAATAGTGTACATAATACCTCATCTCAGAAATATAGACAGTTACTGCAATTACCCACCTTGACAATTAACCAGGACTGCTGTCATGAATGGACTGATCAATTCATGATAGTAAGGAGGGTACTTGGCGCTTACCACAGCAATTTTAAGGTTGTTATAATCGTATAAAGCAAATATAAGCCATTTCAATTCGCTGACTTTGGTATAATGCGAAAAAGACTAACATTTTTATAGCATTTTAGTTACTTTCATATCGTTTCAAAACAAATATATAAACAATAATTATACTATTTTAAGAAAATCAGATTGGACAGACATACAGTTAGTGCTTTTAAGTGGCCAAGACAAATTCTTCTGGTAAGTGTAGTGAGTTTAGGCCACCACACAAACGGTCGGCAGTAGAGAAGATATATTGTAGTTGTAGCTGACATGCACCTTTAAAAACATGTGTTTTCAAAAGAAACTCTTTCTTCTATTTTCCTTCGCTTAATACGTAGAGTCATATTTATAACGGGAGGTGTTTTTTTTTTCCAGTCGGTCATTAAGTCGTACTTTTTTATTCTGATGTGTAGACTTTTCGACTCAGAAACTGCTGTCATCGAAAGATGTAGCTTTTTTTTGTAGCCACATTTTTTTTATTATTTTCTATTCGACTTTATGGAATAAATATTTGATAAAAGTTCAATAGGTTGTGTATCTGCTTTTCGGTCTTTATCGTTTTGTTGAAAACCTTTTTCGTGGTATAGATGCCACCTCGGCAAATATACATACCACTTCACAGGAAAATGTCGATGTAAAATACACCCGGCAGCAAAGCCTCTGATCAGGAGGTATTGAGGAGCATTGCTGTTGTCCCCAGGTCAGACCTGACTCGGGATAGTAGCACCTGTTAGGGTTCCAACTATGGACAAATAGTAAAGCCCCCCCCCTAAATTGTGGTCAAAAGTCCGTGAAAGTATAAAAATACATTTTTGTAGTAAAAAATACCAGCAATACATTTTCATAGTATTTTCGTGAAAAATAAAAATTACCAGCCATACAATTTTGCAAAAGAAATTGCTAAATCTCACAAGAGAATTAAATTTAGGCATTAAATGACCCATAAAAAGTTGATATGTCGTTAAACAAACAAATCAAAGGAGAATGAAATTTAATATGATTCAATATGGTATAAAACAATAGACTGCGTATCAGAAGCGATGCTCAGATAGTTTACAAAATATCTAGAATTGGATAACATTTCATTTAATACTGAGATTTATTTTTAAGTACACTTTTGAAGCGAAAACAAGTGCCGTGTGGAAAAGTGATGCCAGCGGGAATGTTTCGACTTATAAATAAAGCTTAAAACAAACAAATGTTCGTCGGAAATCTTTCTATAAGTTTAATAAACGGGGAACAAAATAATTATTCTTATATAAATAAAAATACTCTTTTGTACCAAATACGAGTGCCGCATGGAATAGGCACACCAGCAGGAGTTTTCCAAGTTATAAAATAAGTGAACCAGATCAAATAAAAACGAGAATGCATATTTTCTTACGCGGCATGATCCCTGGAACAAAATAATCATGTCGCGGAGTAAAATAATAAATGTACCATATCAAGTAAACAACATGGCAGTCGCAAATTGAAGGAAGTAATTCAATCATGTCGGCACTTGTATTTAGTACAAGAAAAATCAGAATTGGAGGCCGAGTGATTTAATATTCAATTAAAATGAAACACTGAGCAGTGAGATTAGTTTTAGATAAAAATCCATGCAAGTTTTTTTTTGTACCGATAGAATTTACGCCACTCACCAGGAAACGTTTTCGAAGATGTCAGAAAACATTTCAAGTCACAGTTAGTGTCTTGTTTTGGGTGGTTGTTCTTTCTAATGGTTCGAAATCGCTTTTGGTGTTCATTGAAGTTTTGGTTTGGTTTGTTTTGTTTTACGGCATATCAACCTCAATGGGTTATTTAATGCCAACAAAATTTTTGTGGCTGGTAATATTTTTTTCCTTCATAAATCTATTTTGGTAATATTTTTTCTTTAAAAACGTATTGCTGGTAATAATTTTAAAAAAAAAGTATTTCTGGTATTAAAATCTATTTTTACACTTTCATAATGTTTTGACCCCAGTTTGGGGGTTAACTATTAGTTTATCGTCATACCCAGGACGATGTTCATTGAAGAAGGAGTGAAAGTGAATAGTAAAGTTTGCAAGCAAATGTCGGAGAGTGATGTGTTGCCCTGGTTGTCAGCCACACTTGGAAATCGCCATGTATTCATTCAAGACTAAGTTCACGCATAACGCGGCCAATTTGACGCAGAACTAGTTAGTGCAAGAGACATTTCCGCGGATTATTTTGACAAGTCAATTCGGCCTCCATCAAGCCCTGGCATTAATTCTATGGACCTTGCGATATTGGAGAGCGATGTTTCATGTACCTCATATTCATATTCAACCGTGTCGGACTTGAGAGTAGCTCTTATGATGTTGTGGTACAGTTTGAGAGAAAAGACGGCAAAGAAATGATGCACCTCAGGTGAGAAAAGATTAAAGGCTATGCTATGGTGAAAGGAAACGGTGGCCATTTCGAATTATAAACATATGTAAAATATTTTCAATAAATATAACAAGCTGTAAACTGTCATTAACCGAAACCAAAACCTCTTTATGTTATGATAAAAGGAATAATGGGTAAATGTATATGCCACAGCCCGTATAGAAATGTAACTGTCTGGGGTGTGTTTTAACAGGAGATAGAAAATATGACACAGAAATCCGATGTTGCATTGGAATATTAAATGATACTTCCCAAAAGCAAAACAAAATATTAAGAATCAGGAAAATTTCGCTAAAAAAAAACCCCGAAAACAAAAGAGTGCCATTCTGCTATATGGAAGAAAATATTGGACTCTCCTCACGGATGATGTGGGGACATAATGCAACAGATAGATGCTGAGAATATCATGGATGAAACGAGAGCAACGAGAAGAAAAATGGAAACAAAAAAGGCATTTTTACTTAGAATCAGAAAGAATTGAAATTTCTCGGACACATAACGAGGAAAGAGAACTTGGAGAATTTGACATTCATAGAACCATTAGGCAAGAGAAGCGAGAGGATGAATATATATATATATATATATATATATATATATATATATATATAAAATATACATTGAAGTCAACACTTAGAGGAAACAGGCTGTTTCATGATAGACGCAATCGCCAGGCCTGACGATTGCGTCTAGCATGAAAAACCTCTCTATCTATGATATTGAGCACTTTATCTCATAAATATAGCACACCTTAAGAGTATATTTCTTCATAATATATATATATATATATATATGTGAAATAGTAAGGATATTGGAGGATTTAAAAGTTGTTTTTTCTTTCCTTTTTAAGGTAAATAATATTGGGGTTTGCAGATTCTTAGTGTTCTTAAATAAAATCCTGTAATTATTCCATATTCTATTCTGCTTTAAAAAAAATATCTTTTTTTTTTTTTCAAGGAATGATTTTGCATATTTTTTTCTTGCAAGGCCCAGACGACACATGGCTGCCACCCATCGTCTGCTTCATGGAGATCTTACACGTGCTCATTAGACAGCGAAGTCTGCTTAAGAAACTAATCCCTCCTCATTTCTTTTATCGGCCTATGTTTTATGTTTGTTCATTGCTGATAGTTGTTGAACATTTCAAAGATCAACACGCATAGCCTGAAAACTTTCCCATTACACACTGAATGCACGTCCGCTTCAAATGACGACGCTGGCAAGAAAAGTGTTTGTTTTGATGCCTACAACAACGGCAGACTTCCCGAACCAATCAACTTTTTCAGTTGTGTATCCGTTTCAGAACAGTGCAAGACCACCCAATAAGGCCACAGAACCAAATCAAGGCGTCCGCCATGGTTTTTTTTTATTTGTACTTAAATTCGTTTACATGCATACATAGATGTTAATAAACACGTACATGAAGACGATAGACATACATACAAAAAAGGTACCCTTACGTAGGTCAATGATTACCAAGCTAGATTTATAAGTACTGGATTGGTAGCTAGGTCTCATCATTTTACGGTTGAAATGACGAGATGTAACTATATGTTCTATACTAACAGTTTCTCTCGTCCACCATGTTTTCCAGACAATTTAGATCTTCAAAAGTCTAAATGCAATGTCAATCGTTATCGTCTGTCTTCTTAATTATGTTCTTTTATTGTCCACTCTCCTTAATAATGTTTTCATGTTTCTCAGATTCTTTCACACTCAGTAACCCCTTGTGTCTTCGTGGCTTTATTGCCTTAGTTGGGTGTGAAATGATAAAAAAAAAAAAAACAAGAAAACATTGTATGTCACTAGTTTCGTGGTACTGTGTCCATTTTTCAGGGGGCACAGTACAACGAAAGTGCGGAGTTGGTGGACATAACAACAAGGATCGATATGGACAATTACAGTTAAGTAAAATTAAACCTAAACTAGAGAAAACAAGATCAAAAGACAGACACCTACCTAAACAGAACTAAACAGTGCTCTATGCCTAGGTTATCAAGACATAGCAATTACACTTCCCAGCGTTACGGCTCAGAAAGCGATTTTCGAACCGCTACTTAAGTTTCACGCTACCGCGATCGGCAGGTGTCAGGATGTTTCCCCTTATGGTGGTGTGAAACGTAGTAGCGGTCAAAGTTTGTCTGATTCATAAAGCATGAAGCTGGAAAGCCTATATATATATATATATATATATATATATATATATATATATATATATACACAATTTGAGCAACGTTTGTCACTTAGCTGATTGATGTTTCTCATCGTACCAGTTCTTCAAATAAACCTCTCATTATATATATATATATATATATATATATATATATATATATATATATATATTATAGTAAAAAAATCAAGAACAGTAAGATATATAATCAGTGTTCTCATTGATATTTTTATTCATTATTTATTTATTTATTATTATTTATTTATTTATTTATTTATTATTATTTTTTTGTTCTGTTTCATCTTCAAGTGTATTTTGGAACATAAATTCGCATAAATGAAATCAACTATCCTTCTAATTTAATTACATAATTAAATTTGAAATTTTAACTTGATCTTTTGAAACATGGTAATTCCTGTTTCTGCAAAGGAACCATATTTTAAATCAGTTAATATATATATATATATATATATATATATATATATATACTGAGGTTTTGAAGGTTTCAGTTCGATTGAAGATATTTTACCACTAATTACTGTATATTGATTTTTCTAAGGACAAAAAGATGTGGCACATGGTCGAAAGTATTTTATATGCCAACAAGATCGAACTCACAATTCAGTTATAACAGTTTAGCAAGACCAGGTTGCTAACCATTACATGACGATAAGCCCCCACTAATTACTGTATATGCACTCCAGCTGCACACACACACACACACACACACACACACACACACACACACACACTGACCAGTTAATTAAGTACACGTGAACAATTGCTTTTATGCACATTTCTAATCAGCCAATCAGGTGGAACCTATTTGATGGGTATATGCATTTAAACACGGACAAATAGTTAGAGACAATCGTCAGATAAATAAAAAAAAATCCAGTGAGCAGTAATTTCTTGCTGATATAAACGGGTCGGAGAGAAGCCAACAAAAAGGTAGCAGTAGTTCAAATAATCACCGTTTACAAAGGCGGTATAAAGATGAAACATTGAACTTTGAACTTGATGAACTACAGCAGCAGAAGATCATGCTGAATACTGCTACTATACAAATCTATTTTTTATAAGTTTTTTTTTTTAAAAGAAGACCGGGTCCTATAGCTTTGGATGGCAACTGGTCTACCGCGGAAAGAAATGGCAATCTACTGCGGGAAAAAATCTGCCTCTTTAGTGATGTATCGAAAGAAGCGTATATCACGCATAGCAGATAACTGACTGAATTCAACAAGAAGGATATAATTTTATATGAACCACAGTTCTTTTCCCTGTGCTATTCTGTAATAACAGCTTAAATAAAAACAAGAAATTGAAGCTCGAATTCTGTAATGATCCCAAAAATGCACAATAGCAGATTGGAAAACGTTACCTGGTCTGATCATTCTCGATTTCCGCAGGGACATTTGGAGTATAGATCCAAATTGCCTTGTATCAACGGTTCAGGCTGGTGGTGGTGATGTAATGGTATAAGAAGAATTTGCTTGCCATCTATTAGAACCCTTTGTATCAATAAAAGATCGCTACAGCCTACATAGGTATTGTGGCTGACTATATGCCTCAATTTGTGATTATGGTACAACAATTCTCTGACGTTTACTTCTAATAGGACAAAGCACTATGTCACTCCCCCCCACAAAAAAAAAAAAAAACTATGGTAAATTGGTTCATGGAACACTGAGTTCAATGCATTAAAGTTGCCTCCACAGTCACCAAATCTTATAGAACACTGTTCGAATTTGGTGGAAAGGGATAATCAATACACAGCGAACCAATCTGGAAGAATTGCGACAAGCCATAATAAGAGCATAGACCCGAATTCAGAAAGAAGTGTCCTAGAACATTGTTGCATGCCAAAAAGAAATGGAGCGGTTCTAAAAGCGAAAAAATGAATCAGAAAGTGGTCTCATGAGAGCCTTCCTCTGGGAATAAAGGTCTTTCCAGGCCTGCCTACCTATTTGACACATCTCCCCCCCCCGTAGAGAAGTGTTCTTCCTTTTTTCGTCTGAAGTACTTGGGGAGGGTGAAGAAGGTGTCCCAACCGATGTCTTTTCTTGAAGGGTTTGAGGATGGAGGAGATGTTGCCCCACTAGGTGTCGGAGAGGGGATTGGAGAAGATGATCTCTCCATGGGGTCTTTTTCTTGGGAGGGGGTGGAGAAGGTGTAGCTTTAGTAGGGGACGGGGGAAGGCTCCAAGGATGACGTGACTGCTGATTTTTCTCCGCTCTTGCAGGCGAAACCGGGATGGACCGAGACTTGACTTCACACAGGGCCTTGTCCGCCTTACTTCGCCCGACTCTCTTGTCTGTTTTTCGAACTTTCTCTCCTTCTCCTTTTTCTTCTTCTTCTTCTTCTTCTTCTTCTTCTTCTTCTTCTTCTTCCCTCCCTCCCTCCCTCCCTCTTTTTAGAGAGGAAGAACGAGGTGGAGGCATTACTTCAACTTCCATCTCCATTTGTGCCCCTTCCACAGGTTCCAGCCTAGTCTGTTCAGAGTGAGTCTGCTCGGGTTGTTGCTGCAGCTGGTGGATGTTGCCCGCCGTCATTCTCCTGCTCTTTCCGCTGTTGCTGCTTGTTCACATGCGGCTGCTGCTGCTTCACTATTTTCTTGGGTGAAGTATCTTACTGAGGGGGAGGGTTCACTGACTTTTTCCCCTTCCTCACAATTTCCTTCCAAAAACTAGTGTCACTAGCAGACTGGCCAGATTTCTCCCCTCCACAATTTCTTTGCCTGCAGCTGGTTTGGGTACTGGTGTTGCTGGTGTCGTTGCTTTTGGCCCCTCTTTTCTGGAGGGGCATGTCTTTGACAAGTGCCCGTCGCTCCATACGACCAACAATGGGGGCGACGCCCTTCCACCATGACCAAGGTGTTTTATTAAAATTGAGCATCGACATCTCTCCGCAAAAAAACTTTGAGTTTTTGTTTTTGTTTAAAAGATTTCGTATCATATTTTCGGCGTCTTCACACTCGATATAAAAAAATCCGTTTTAATGATATAAAACCTTGGGGTTAGTTTAGTTTAGTTTTTCCTTTCGCTTGTGCTGTTAGGCATCGCGGGGAGACACAGTCGTTTGTCAGCGGCAAGGCGAGTGGTCTGGAGGAGAGATATCCCGTGGGTTCTGAGAGTGTCTGCCACTGAGTCGCTCTAGTGTCTTCTTGGTCTGCCTCTCACTCTCCAGCCAAGGCAAATCTCAATAATGCCATTTTCCTACCAACGTTGATATACCAGTGCCATACATGGCCCCTAACAAAGACCCTTTAGAGGAAAGTGATCACTTGTGAGATGAAATGCCTGAAGAAATCAATGAACAAGACCAGGCGAGACAAGATCAGGAATGAGGCAATATGGTAGGAGCAATCGAACACATCGTACCACAGAGGATCAAGTGGTTCAGACACCTTGTCGGAGTTAGCTCCTCCTTAATTCCCTAATTGTTCACTAGAGGTCACTCTCCTTACACTATAAATACTGGGCAACTTCTTGCCTCATTCTCTTTTTCATTTCTTCATTTCAGCGAACACCTCTAGAATGTGAGCTCTCGCAAAAGATGGCGTTTTCCCATTTGTGGGAAGACGCCATGAACATTATACACACATACACGTACGTACGAACATTCACCAAAGAACAAACACAAATGTTCCCACACATGCAAATATTATTGTCTATGTCCATTGTTAAATTGTGTTGTTTAATACATATATTCGTTGACATATATATATCGGTCTTGTTTGTTTTCTTTACATCTTCGGTTGGACATATTTTGAGTCCGCCATTTTCTTGTAGTTGGACCTTCTAGCAGGAAATAAACGCACGTGTTTCTAATATAATAACACCCAAACCCACACGGTCCGCTACAACTTCACTTGTATGTCTATCAACAAACCAGCTCTACGAGCATACGTCCTCAGGTACTTTGGGGTTTAGATTTATAAAAATGTAAAAAAAAATTCGCTCGTATAAATTTGCCGCAAGTTAAGTGTTGATATAACGAAACGGATGTTATGAATAATCAAGAGTGGTCACCGCTTGTTTCGTTATTCTCCTCTTTGAGAGAGAGCTATTTCTGTTTACTGGGACTATAAAAGGACACTATACGCGAACGTTGTATTCTCAATTGAATAAAGATTTCTTAAAGCCTACACCTGCGTACTTTTGTGATTATAACGAAAAAAATTATTTAAATTATTTAATATAAATATCATTCATTAATGAATAAAAGTGAAAATTTCAATGAAATCCGAAAAGTGAGTATTGTTTCCTTTTTCACGTGTCGAAATTTTGCATGATTTTGGAAGTACCTAATTTATATTATTATAAATATAAAAAAAATAGAAAATATTTGTGGTTTATATTTGAGTTTATAAGCATTTACTTATATTGGGGATAGGTCAATATTGGTAGATACTAGTCGTTTATAATTGTATCTTTAATATGTTGCCTGCCAGAGATCAATTACGAAATCTGACTCCAACTTTATAATAGCCAACTTAAGCAAGAAACAGTTTTATGAGTTGATTTATAGCTTCAACTGAAGTCATAACATTGTTTTCACACTAAAAGTATCACTGCGTATAAACTCGGTTTTGGCACGAGATAACTCGTAGCCAGCGTCATAATAAAAACTGCCAATCACGAGTTATCACGTGGCTGGCAGTCAATGTGTTAAGATATTAATTTGATTCGGTGTTAGGTAAATAGTGGCCGTTTATATTTTAAATTATAATTTACCTTGTTCTGAAATATATATATATATATATATATATATATGTGTGTGTGTGTGTGTGTGTGTGTGTGTGTGTGACTGACAACTCAAGACCGAGACAACTCAGCACCAGAAAAATATAACCTTTTTAATAACCGAATAAAATTAATTTATTAAGGATTAAAACCTTAATTAGCAAATATCTTTCTTCAAATAAGGCATTTGAAAAGGCATTATGTAAAATGTGAAGCAGTTTTTTGTTTTTAATTATTTTTAATAAAAGTAGATTGTAAAGAAATTTATTTTTTAATAAAATAAATTAACATATAAAAATAATTCAATAAAACACACTTGTTTTAAATTATTTTTAATAAAGTCAATCGAAAAATGCAAAACAAAATTAAGCAGTTATTTGTTTTTAATTATTTTTTAAATTAAGTAATTAAAAATGCAAAACAAAATTAACCAGTTATTTGTTTTTAATTGCTTTTTTTTTTAATAAAGTAAAATATTTTTAATGTTTCTCTGGTGCTGAGTTGTCTCGGTCCTGACGCGGTGTTCAATCGACAGTGTTGAGTTGCCCCTTCCCGATTAGTGGTTTGTGTTTGTAAACATTTACTTGGTTCAGGTATAGGTAAATATTGGTCGTTTATATTTGAGTCTATCTATAAGCATTTACCTCTTAGATGGTCTCTTTTGGCAGGGTCTTGTGTATTCTCGGTTACACTGACAAGGCAGTTCAATAAAAGATGCAATAGCAATAACCAAATTTTCCAACTAAACGAGACAATGTTCAAAAGGTTTTTCAAAAAATTATTTTCTTATGAAGTTATATCCTTTTCTGTAATTCGGAAGGCCGTGATCAAACGAGTCAACGGTTCTCTTCTTAATTCGGCTAGTTAGAATCTCATGAGTTGTGTAATTTAACAAATGAAGCAAAGATCTTACAGGACGAAGGTTACTGCCGAAAATGTAAGGGGAAATAAACCATTTTGCGGTCGCCGGTGTTATGTTGATGTACACGTATTAGCACGGACATTAAATTGGTTTATAAAAAGATTAAAGCAAACAAATGATTGAAGCAGGCGACAGAAAGTCCTTGTGGAGAGGAGTTTATGGCTGCGACTAATTCTGGTGAATACTGAGATTTGTAGGAGCGAGTGGGTATCGTAGGAATGTATTCGTGTGCCGGCGAATTTGACTGGAAATATAGCGATGTGTAGAGGTTGCAATAAAGAGAGGAGTGTGAGAAAGAGACAGAGAGGAAAAGAGGAAACGATATAGAAGGAAAGAACAGTTTAGAGACGAAGAGAAGAGAATATGAGAGAAAAATGATAAAGAAAGACAGAAAAGTGAGGAAAGAAAACACAGGCACACACAGAAACAGGAGAGAAAAAGGAGAGATGAATAAAGAGAGTACAGAGAAAAGAGAGAAGAGGAGGAGATAGAGTGATTCAAAAGGTCATAGAGAACGAGAAAAAGAGAGAGATGCATATATGCGTGCATTTGTTTACGTGACTGCACCTGATTTTTAGTTTTATGCCTTGGAAGCTTGTGTGTATCGGTGTATTGGATTAAAATGTTCGAATCATGGACGTTTGGTTTGGTTTGGTTTGTTTTACGGCATATCAACCTGAAAGGAGGGTTATTTAATGCCTTCAAAATTTTTATTGCTGGTAATATCTTTTTTTCAAAAACGCTTTTCTGGTAATATTTTTTCCTCAAAAAATTTATAGGTGGTAATATCTTTTTTCCAAAAATGTGTGGTTAGTAATAATTTTATTTACAAAGTATTTTTGGTATTAAACATATTTTTAAACTTTCATGGTGTTTTGACCCCAGTTTGGGCGGTAACTATTTGCCCATAGCTTGGACACTAACAGGTGCTACCACCCCGGGTCAGGGTGGGCCTGGAAACACCAGCAATTAAGAGGTGGTTCCACGCTCCTCAAAACCTCTTGACCAGAGGCCTTGCTGTTGGACTGAGCAAAAAGCGTATTTAGACAAAAAAAAAAAGAGTGTTTTCTTCTGTGTATGTAAGAGTGAGTGCATGTTTTGTGAAATCAACATGAGAGATTTTACGAGAATGTTGCAGAAAGAACGAACGACTGTATGAGGGCGTATTTGTCACTCTGTAGACCTTTTGAGATCGGGTGATATGCGGAAAGAGAAACAGAAATGTTTATATAAACTTGGAAGAAAATATATCAGTTTTTTTTTATTGCATAAATACTTGTCTAATCGGAAAACCTAGAAAAGTTAAAATTGTTGCTACTGCTAAATCTCATGAAGGCGTTGAACCCACGAGAGCCAACTTGTTTCTTTAGCTCCCACGGCCTTGGTAGAGCGTCAGAACATCCTCCAGCGCTAGATTCATCAGCGGGAGATCATGGAGGACAATGTCCATCAAGCTGCTGTGTGGTCTTCCACGAGATCGTTTCTACTCTGCAGATGGCGGGATAAAATAGTAGATGATTCTGGTGGGGGTGGTCATCAGATCGTTGCAGGACGTAACCGATCCAGCGAACACGCCGCTATGCGATGGTGCACAGGATGATTGGCTGGCCGGCTGGTCCTCCCGCTGAGCTCCTCATTGGGGACAATATCGAATCAGTGAACCCCCCTCGATCCTTCCTGTGTTACTATATGGCACCGATACGTGACCTTTCAGAAAGATCATCACCTTCCACGCTCATAGCTTAACAAAACGTTTATAAACACAGTCGGAAACTAAAGAGTTCATTTTACTATACAAAAGTAATTGAATGGGTTTGATTTTGAGAAGGCTACTTTGCAAAAGTATCCAAGATATTTCAAGCTACCCAGTATTGAATTGAATCGATCTACTCTTATTAAGTCCAGTAATTTTATTCTTTATGTATTCACTGGAATATAATTCTTAAAGAAATTGATTTAAAAAAAATGAATTACTCCAAACTAATAGCTGATTAATTATTCACTTAGAATTGTAAAGGTGACAGTCAGTGTTCATTCCTTTTTTTTTCATCATACAGACATGGCAGATATAATACACTTATCCATATATCAGATTAATAGTGGGTAATTGTTATATAAGAGTAAGTGTCCTTGCCGACACCGTGGTTTGAAAGCAGATCGCCAGTGAGCAAAACGGACGATTCCATTATTAAGTAGATCACGTGATCGTAAAGGTAGACTATGAAATCTGCTTAATACCTAATATTTGCCAAGGCTGTGGTGGTAAGCATTTTAAAAAGGATTGTTTCTTCAGAAACAAGAAATGATTTGAATGTGGGAAATTAGGACACAAAAGTGCGTGTTGCAGATCCAAAAAATGGAGAAGAAATAAAATGCATGTGAATAAAATTAATACATGCAGTAATAATAAGAAACCCAAAAGGCAAATTAATTACACTTCACAAAAGTAATCGAATGACAAAATCGAAAAATTCTTTATACCCAAAATTAATACTTATAAAATGTTGGATGTATTAAAACAATAGCGATAAAAAAATAAAAATAAACAAACAAATGTGATAGAAAAATGAATGAGCTTCGATAGATTATGCATTTTAGATAAACCGAAAGACCAAAAGTTTTGCACCTAGACGTAAGCGTCTCTGTATCTTTAACGATTTCAAGGTAGAATTGTAATCGGCATTTGTTGCAGTTCTCCTTAAATATAGAAGATTGACTGGGAGTTAAAATAGATTCATACCTTTTCCAAGGGTATTTGTGTCAATGTGAATGCAACGACCTCGGCTGGAATTTGAACCCAGCATGCCGATCTTACTTCCCACGCTGATAATCACAAGGCTACGCAGACATTGCCTCCCTTTACCTCTCTATATATATATATATATATATATATATATATATATATATATATATATATATATATATATATATATATATTATATATATATTGCCAAGAGGAGTGGCAGTGTGTGATTAAAAAAAAACGAGGAAAGTTGTATTGACGGATGGCACACAGGTCGATACCCGATCCCTATCGATTGAATCACCGTGGAAAAGTGGTATGATGCTGAAAGACGCGAAACCCCTAATGAACCTCGGTTAAAACCATCACTGAGGAGGTGTGTGCCAAAAGCAACAGATGTATTTCACGAAATGGAACGCTGAATATCAGCGACATCTAGGAACTGACTAGATGACGACCAAAGAACAGTTTCAGTGACAACTGGAGGGACAGCAGTTTGGACAAGATAGGTTGGCACCCCTACCTGCATCTTCCGATAGAAAGAAATAGATGTTGGCTACAAGATCAGTTATTTCACGATCGATATATATATATATATATATAGAGAGAGAGAGAGAGAGAGAGAGAGAAAGAAAGAGAGAGACAGAGAGACAGAGAGAAAGATTACTTATCTGGAAATATGAATTTTTGATGTTGTTTCTCTGACTTTGAAGTTTCTTGGAATTGTCTCTATTTTTAATATCAATATTATTTTAATATTTGTAATATTGAGCACTATATGATAATATCTGCTTTACTTTTTAACTATTATATACGTAAATCTTATATTATATATATATATATATATATATATATATATGTGTGAAAAAATATATAGAAAATAGGAAAAAAACTCGTTAGGTAAATAATCCAAAGTTTTTAGTATTTTTGTTATTATTTTTAAAAATAGTGATCGATACAAAAGTAGAGCATAAATATAATTATCTATTTAAAATATGATTCCAACACGCTACTCTTATGTAGCGTGTTGGAATCATATTTAAATAAAACATATATATATATATATATATATATATATATATATATATATATATATATATATATATATAGCGTGGAACCATATTTTAAATAGAAAATAATTATAATATTATGCTCTACTGTTTTGTATCGAGCACAGTTTTTAAAAATAAAAAATAAAAATAATTACTAAGAACACAGACAGACTGACAGATAGACAGACGAACCCGCCTCACTTTATATGGAGACCCATAGCCTTGCCATGCTAGTGTTTCTGCTCTGGATCTGTAGTAAGTAGCATTTTATAATGTGGAATTTTCATCCCCACCTCCAATTTTGAATTCCCCTGAACAGATTGCCATCCACAGCTATATAAAATACCTAATCTTCCAGGTGGTTTAACTTTCGAACAAATAATATTAATACTTAAATATAATAATAACATGAGTACCAATATATGGCGTAAAGACATTCATTGAAATGTCTTAGTGCGGGTGTGTATTTATCTTGACCGGAAAATATATGTTCCTCTAAAGTATGCGATAGTGCTAGATGAGTTATCTACTTGTGTTTGATACATTAAGAAATCAATCGTGCAGTTTTTTTAAAGAAATACATAAACCACACTGGTGTAATAGAATTAAATAAAAGAAGGAAAAGTTAAGAAAGTGAAAATATATATGTTGGCAAATGTCAAAATGTATCTGACAATAAGCAGTCCATAAAGTTGGCAAGACGTCAAAGATTCTCCTCAAAGCCACTCAAATAAAAAATAGTACCATGTAGATACGATTTCTTTTTACTGATGAAGGCAGATCCGCCATTTTGTAAAGAAAGCAACACCAATCGAATCTGTGACCGATATGATAAAGTTGTTCTCGTTAAGATATCTCGTTAACTTACGCGAGGTTTTCTATAAAACGAAAAGTTTTGGTGTCGAGATGACGCATGGTAGTTTCTCCTGCAAAGAGGGACGCAGGTTCGAATCCTGCCGGAGAGCACATTTTCTTTATTAAGATTTCTCGAGTGCGCAGGTCGACAGACGTAATACCCACTGTTTAAAATAAAAACGGCGCGTTTATTTCAAACACGTGTATCCGCTATAAATAAGGTTTGAAGTAAGAAAAATAAATTGTGTGAGAAAAAAATTGTTACGGACTAATCGAATTTTGGAGGCTGAAAATAGTGTAAAATGTTCGATCGCTCTTGTAATTTAAAAGCAAGTGTGGATAGTGGATGTTGGAACATAGGGATGGAAGAGGAGGAGTTGCAATGGCGGATTAGACTAACGTGTTGAACGGAGCTAAAGCTGAATAGATAGATTGTTATTGATGATATTTACGAAGCTGGGCTTAACCCATCACAAAGCCAAACAAAGAGAAATGTGTGTAAGTTGCATCGATTTTCCAACTAAAAAAGCCTACTTTAAACTTTAGCATTCAAAATCCTGATCTTTTTAATCAAACACTGACTTCTAGCATAGAGTTTAAATACGCAATTTCAGCCATAAAATATTAGGCTGAGATATAAGTAATTTTCGTTTTCGTTGCAATAACTAACCTTTCCTTGAATATATCATAACAGGTGATGAAAAGTGGGTTACATACGACAATGTGCAACGAAAAAGACAATAGATTGACAATGTTAAATCTCCATAACCGACCCCAAAATATGAGCTCAGTGGAAGAAAGTTAATGTTCTGCGTGTGGTGGGATCGTTAGGTATTATTCATTTAGAGTTCTTAAAATGCAATGAAACATTAAATGCACATTTATACATCCAGCAGCTGCAACGTGTCTATAAAATTTTGTTCGAAAAGCGCCCTGCGCTAATCTATATTAAAAATGTTGTTCTCCTCTATGATGACGCAAGGCCGCATACGTCAGGACTAACACAGGCAAGCATTTTGGGACTCGGTCGGTCTGTTCTACGCTATCCGCCATATTCAATTGATCTTGCCGCAACCGATTGTTGCGTTTTTAGATTATTGCAAAACCTAATGAAAACGAAATGTGAGAGTTCGTCGAAAACCTTCTTTTCCCCTCAAAAGCAAAGTGGAATTTTTACCGAAGAGCTGCCTGGTAAGTGGCAACAAGTCATTATATATAATTGAATAAAATGTAATTTTAATTTATTTTTTGAAGAATAAAGTTGAAAAAGAAAAACGGAAATAATTTATGATTCAACATATTTAAATATTCTTTCAAATAAATAGATATTGAATAAATATCACCAGTGTTGGATTGTCAAATATATATTA
This sequence comes from Acanthosepion pharaonis, assembly GCA_903632075.3. Classification (NCBI taxonomy): domain Eukaryota; kingdom Metazoa; phylum Mollusca; class Cephalopoda; order Sepiida; family Sepiidae; genus Acanthosepion; species Acanthosepion pharaonis. Next base: position 2,313,658 of record CAHIKZ030002301.1, on the reverse strand, counting down.
GGCGGCTTTGTTAGTCTCTGAGCATATAATTATCCAAACATTTTAACTGAAAAGTGAGTTCGATCCTTACTAGGTGCTCCATATTTTCGGCCTTGTGCCACATATAAGCTACGCTTAGAAAATAACCATTTATGAGAGAAAAAAAAAAGACGGTTAGGAATTTATAGACAGGCTGTTAATGGTCACATGACTGGCCAAGCGCGGTGCGTACTAACTGGGGAAGAGGAAGGAAAGTTAACCAAATATTATTTTATCAATGCCGTAAAAAATGACGGTATATTTTGTCAAGTCTTTGCAATCACTAGAAAGTTTTCACAAGTGAGTTCTTAGATATATTTTTCCAGTTATTATTGTTTAACTCTATTTTTTCGGTTTGTTCATCCCCCTCTAGCTTGGTAAAGATCATGGGAGAGTCCGCCATTGTCATAACGAAGACACTGCCACCTGGCGTTGCCAGTAATTAAGAAATAAACCTAGTACACTAAAAACTACAGATGCTACAAGCATGAGAACAAAACAATTAGTTGGCGCATTATATATAGACATAAAATATGCGCGTTATTGTGCAATCATCACCATCATCATCATCAGCAGCAGCAACAACAGCAGCAGTAACAGTAGAAGCAGCAGCAGCCCCATGACTGGATGTAATCTTAGGATTGCTGTTCAGCTGAGTGCCTGTTTAGTCCCTTTCACATGTCTCGGTAGCATGTGTAGCATATCTTGATCAAAGTAGATTTGGTGGAGCCCATTCATCTCAAGGTCAGATCACAGTTGATACCCCTCCGACTTGAAGACTTGTTTTGGTGGTTGTTAATTCCATCGGGGGTGGGGTGTGGCTTTGAACCCACCGCACTTGCCGTTGACTTCAGTTTAGGATGACCTCCGCCCAGCGATGTCGCTTCACCTCCACACTAAATATACTGCCAGTTGTTCAGTTCCATGTGCAAATTAAACCCGAAGCTGGACGAAACTAGGTGTAGTTAATGTCTCTCGATTGAACCCCCCACTGGCAAGAACGTAGGAACCACTACATAGTTTATCCTTTAGTTTGGTGTCAGAGGCGATAAACTAAGGCATATCTTTGCCCGCTCTATGCTGCACTAAGCGGATAATCGTCAAATATAGCAATTATTATCTTGTATAAATTCTAATACCTTTGCACCAGAGTCACTTCCCAAGTAAATAGGAGAAGTTTTTATGTTTCAAAGCTATTAGAAATTAGACATGATAGTGTTTGATTTCCATAACTAGGCCTTCCCAAACTTTTTGAATAACGATCCTGTCTTGCTAGAAAAAAAATTGCAACCCCACTTTTGGTAAAAAGAATTCAAGCGCTGCTTGAGGGACTTCACACATTTCCTGTAAAATCAACCATTGGCGAAATTCACTATGGAAAACCAGACACGTAAAAATCTGCTTAAAAAAGAAATAAAAACTGCTTACAAGAAAAGCGGCTTCATGTGCTACACTTATCTACAATTTTATCAGAGTCCATAATGCAGAAACTTGAAAGTAAATTGTAAATTAAAATAACTTGCAATAAAAATCGAGTTGCATGAAGGCAAGTATTGTAGTCAAAAAGGTGGTACTTTCTTTTTATCGGAAACCATTCGGCGGGAGGGCGTCGAGGCTGTTCTGTTGTCTGAATTCATTCGGAGGGAGGGAGACAATGTGGCTGTACCGTAATCACGTGAAATTAAAATAGGAAACATTGTGTTGTGTTATTATTTTAATGTGACCGACATTTCTGCTACGGTTATTATCAAATTTGAAATTTGTGGATTTGTTTATAATTTAAATGTACAATGGGAGAGTTTTATTTAAAAAGTAAATAATGGGCCTAAAACTAGAATATAAGATTAAAAAATCCCAGTATCTGTCTATATTTCTGAGATGAGGTATTATATACATTATTTACATTATTCGGACTATTGTCCTCATCTTTGTCGCCATATTTATTACAACGTTTCAGCCGTTGTACGCTCCGGCCTTCTTCAGGTGGTTGGAATGTCGAACTGAACCCTGTTCTAGTTCCACGTGCCATGTTTAATGGATGTCAGTTATCAGTTATCTCTTGTTAATTTCCCTCTGAAAATTCTCCACTGTCTTAACCGGGTATTGAACTCACACTCTTTGGGTCCTGTCACTGGATCTAATCAACGCCTTTATCTACTGTGCCATTTGTCCTTGAGGACACATGGCACTGAAGAAGGCCGGAGCGTACAACGGCCGAAACGTTGTAATAAATATGGCGACAAAGATGAAGACAATAGTAAAATGTAAAAAAAATCCCAGTTGCATTTTAAAGGCCTCTTGGTTAGGGGTCACGACCATTACGTTTGAAAAGGCGTGATCATTGGTAGTTTTTTCATCAGAATAACTGACAAAAGTATTAAAAATTTATTTTCAAAAATTGATTTTTTGTAGACCACGATTGTGTTACGAAGTTACCGCCGTTTTTTTTTTAAATTTTGGAATCTACTGTGTTTTTAAATTTTGGAATCTATTTTTTTTTGAGAATTCTCTTTTGGAATCACTTTGTAATCTATTTTGGTTTTCTTTCGAGTTAATTTAACTTAATTTCTGTTTATTTTCAGATCATTAAAATGGAATGTCAAGTTAAGAAAAATATGAGCATTTTTGGCACCTCATTCTTTTTGCTTTTAATCAAGGTTCTAAGGCCGCAAAAGCTGCTCCCAGCATTTGTGCTGTGTATGGAGAGGATGCCATAGTTGAAAGAACCGCTCGTAATTGGTATACCAAGATCAAAAATGGAAAGATACACCTCGTTCTGGCCGTTGAGATCGATGAAGAGCGATTAAACCAACTTTGTCACGAAAATTCTCGTCAAACGACAAGGGAACTGGCAGAGAAAAAGGAATGCTCCCACGCTGCTGTAGAGAAGCATCTTCACTCGATGGGAAAAGTTCAGAAGTTTGGAGCATGGGTTCCGCATGCTTTAAGTGACAACAACAAAAATCAACGAGCCACAATCTCTGTTGGTTTGCTTGCTCTTCACCGCTCAACTCATGGACACAAGCAATGATTTCTTTACCGAATCGTTACTGGCGACTAAAAATGGTACCTGTACATCAATATGAAGCAGCGGAAGGAATGGCTTAGCCCCGGTAAACAAGCGACACCGTGCGTGAAAAAAGATCTTCATCCGCGTAAAACGATGTTGTGCGTATGGCGGGACTGGGAAGGGATTATCCATTATGAATTGCTTGAACGGAACCAAATCGTCAAAGCGGAACTCTATGTTCAACGGATGGAACGACGACTCAACATGGCTATTCAAGAGAAAAGACCTAATCGGCAGCATGGAGTTCGTTTACTGCACGACAACGTCCACCCTCATATCCCCAATATGACCAAGGAAGCCATTCAAATGCATGGCTGAGAAGTGCAGCCACATCCACCGTACTCTGCCAATTTGGCGCCAACGGATTTCCACCTCTTTCGATTTTTCAAACGCTATGCACAGAGTTTCGTTCAATACTGATACAGAATTGAGAATTTGGTTGGATGAATTTTTCGAGTCACACAGGGTGATTTCTACCAACTAGGTATTGAAAATCTTGTTGATCGTTGGGAAGTAGTTGTAAACAACAAGGGAAAATAGATTATTGATTAATTAATTGTTATGTTTTAT